>OZ038450.1:12953819-13030819 GCA_964036195.1 Sphaerolaimus hirsutus
TTCAACGTTCGTCGTCTTAAAA
Organism: Sphaerolaimus hirsutus; assembly: GCA_964036195.1. Taxonomy (NCBI): domain Eukaryota; kingdom Metazoa; phylum Nematoda; class Chromadorea; order Monhysterida; family Sphaerolaimidae; genus Sphaerolaimus; species Sphaerolaimus hirsutus. Next base: position 12,953,842 of record OZ038450.1, read on the forward strand.
AGGGTTTTTAAATTACAAACCTGGCATAGTCTGCTGAGTACGAAATGCCACGTAACGGAACCATTGTGAGCGCCGCCTTCTATCTGGTCGCGTGGGATGCGTAGGGCGCGCTCGTAGAATACCGACATGTCCCACATGTGCGTCTGCGAGAAATGTATATTTTAAGCATTCCTAGCGACCCTAGCAAAAAGTTATCTGAATCAGCCCCCCCCCCCCAATCGGCCAGCTATCTAGAAATCTGGAGCTATTTTCGAAGAAAAAAAATTTACCCAAATTTTTACTCAAAATCGCTAAATATAGTTTTTACCCGATTTTTACCTTCAAATAACTAGTTTATTTTCTTATTTTCACCTATTTTTGGTAATATTTAGGAAATATTTTTAGGTAGATTTTTAGCTAGCATTCACCGTTGTAGGCAGGGGTCTCCAGGATTTTGGCCCTCGCGGGGGCTGGATAGATAGCAAATCGCTCCTCCGGAGGGATAGATAGCTGGAAAAATTTTTCTGGGGGGGGCTGGGGGGGGGGGCTTGGGGGGGGGGCTGGCGGGGGCACAATATATAGGCTTTTTGAAGGTTAAGAAGGCAGAAAGGAGAAAAAATCGCTAATAATCAGTTAAAAGTAGCCAAAAGTAGGCAAAAAAAGGCTCAAAATAGGTATATAACCATGTATATAACTGGAAAGCACGATTTTGAAGGTGAAAAACTATAAAAAGGTGCGAAAATTTGTGATTTTGAGTGAAAATTGGGGCAAAATTTCTCAAAAACCACTCCATATAGATAGATAGCTGAGCGATTTGGGGGGGGGGTCTTTGGGGGTAGTAGCCAAAAAATTTGCCTCGGGATAGATAGATAGCTGAGCGGCCTCCGGGATAGATAGATAGCTGGCCGATTTGGGGGGGGGCAGCCCCCCCCTAGCCCCCCCCCCTAGGAGACCCCTGGTTGTAGGTGACACCCGCAGTGTTTCGATTCAAAATCTACAAGACCCTTGCCCAAATAATGACATTTCCGGTCCAGGAGATTTCGAATCTCAGCTGAAAATGTTCTATATACTCGTGGAAATTCTATGGAAACTGATATACTCGATTGTAAATTAGCATCAGCAAACGAAAACCTACAAGGATCTATAGATAGGCACTTACAATCCGGACGACAGCTTTTGCGAGTCTGCCGACCCAAAATGTGAACGCGCACAGCAGCAGCCCCACCGTGAACACTGACATGGGTCCCGGACACGATGCGCAAAGCACGTCCTGGCATTTGCGAAAGTTTATTTACGGTTAAGTGGTCGTTGTGGGCCGCAAATGAGCACTTTTTTTAGCAATTAGCAAATTACTTCTAAAAGTGATAAAAGTTTTGATTTTGAGAAAATTACATTTTAAGTGATATTTTCACTTCTCTGCAAGCCATGCATGTCCAATGGGTCCCAGCGCTTTTTTTTAAAAAAAAAGCGTTGGCAAAATTTTTTGTACTCATGCACTAGGTATTTTGCAATTTTTTGCGCGCAAGCGCATAATTTCACATTCAAATTGCCATTGGTGGTTGTTTTCATTGGTTTTGTAGCATTTTAGTCTCATTGCTTCTAGTAATAATAAGTTTAGGAGATATGTCAGTGTAGTAAATAATATCCAGCCAATGTGCTTCTACTTTTCTACAGTGTGAAACATCACTGTCATGTTTTAGCCTTCTTTTATAGCCAAATTTAAGCACTATTCCATGCCTTACATCACTTGCAGTCAAGGAACATTCAAAAACGGCGATATACATCATGAGTCAACATAAAATTGGATATTTTTATCAGCAGAAATCAGCAGTTATAATGCTATCAGATGATTACACAGCCATTCTATGGCTATATATCATCACAAGTACTGCCACTTGTCTGATATACCTGTATATATTGACTCAGGACCATATTTGGGAGCCTTTTAGGTAACGTCTTGACATTTTTTGAAAAAAAGCGAAAAAAGCGAGTTTATTTTTAAAAAGCGCTTTTTTTTAAAAAAAAGCGTGGCCGTTAAAAAAAGCGCTTTTTTCCATCCCTAGACAGGAACAACAAGGGCAAGTAGAGTTTATAAAATGGTGTTTCCGTGCTTCAATCTATTTTCGAAATTTTGGAATTACCGACTTTTAGAAATGGACGCCTCAAACGCAAAACGATAAATAGAAATTATATCACTGCCTTTCCGATCATCCCTCGTCATGTAATTACTCACTGTAAAATTATAGTTTTGCAGAGCTGGTTTTGCGCATGTAAGCGCGCTGGAAGGATGGCTAAAATTAGAAATTAGGAAATACTAACTCACCGAAATAGTGACTTTCTTTAAACTGATATTCAGATCCCTCCCAAATAATTTGTCATAATTAACACAGTGTGTCATAAAGACGCAAAATAACACAATAAATGCAAATTGGAAAAGTTCCAAAATTTCGGTGAGCACAATAGCTTTGAAGCCACCCGATTGATGATAGTCGTAGATGCGAGTGAAAAATTGATCAAGATCCTGGAAAAGCGAAATTCTGTTAAAATTTCAAAAATAAAAAACCAATCCCGATCCAGAAAAGCATCCGATACCACCTCAAACTACGCTCACAAAACGCCCAGCTATTTATTTTCACCGTGGATTAATGTTACACAACTTTTCACAAACTAATTTGGATTAATGTTACACAACTTTTCACAAACTAATTTGGATTAATGTTACACAACTTTTCACAAACTAATTTGGATTAATGTTACACAACTTTTCACAAACTAATTTGGATTAATGTTACACAACTTTTCACAAAAAATCTCTTATTGTAGTACCCATAAACCCATTTTTACCAACACCTGCAGACAATGTGGCAACCAAAAAATGACGGCATGAACCCAATTCACCTTAACGTGATCCCATCTAGAATTTGTGCTGAAATTCCCTATGGATTGACTCGTGTGCGCGTTGCCATCGGCCACAACAAAACTGTCTTCCGGATTTGCCCCGGTCAAATTTGCTGCATTTGTGGTCCTCGGCGCAGCGGCGGGCGCTTCAGATTGATAGCCGCTTGATGGACCCGCTGAAATGTGTTTGATTGATAAGTTGTAAATTCCAATTATCTAGAAATGAAGTGATAGTATGCTGATGCTAGATACTGTGGCAGAATTTACCGTGCCGTACCGCACATTAAGAAACTTTACCGAACCGCAAATTCGGAAGAATAGCATATCGGAACATCATGATCTACCAAGCAGCTAATGTTGTTTTTTATCTGCTCAAGATCTATGTAGATTCCAGAATGTGACATGAACATGCAAATTGGCAATTTCTTTCAGTTTTTGACCACCACATTTTTATTTGTGTTTGTAACTTTGAACACTCACGACAAAATGAAAGTCGAAGGACACAAACCACGCGTTTGAAATTGTTCATTCCTTCTCTCGATATGGACGGGTGGATTTGTCTGCTGGAACAAATCGCTCCTCAAACCCGGCACAGCGCCAAGTAGTCTGTGAAAACAAAAAGCACAATAAGTTGGCATGTTGCCAAACAACGAAAAACAGCATGTGTCAATCCCAATGAAGTAAATAAGTACTAACGGCGTGTTACTCTCTAGTTGCGACTCATCGCGTTCGAACAGCGGCAAATAATCACCCCTGCGCGACATTTTTGTAAAGATTCAGAGATAATTTGACCCGCGTGATTTGGTCACATGGCTCAATTTACGAACTTGAATTTTTTTATTTTTTACGTTCAGGCGAGAACAGGATACCATTGCTTTGAAGTGCGTTAACGTAAATACTTCCGGAAACTAAAAAGCATTAAAAATTTTATCCGTCAAATCAATTAAATTTTTCAGCAAATAAAATATGTCAGGTTATTTGTCAAGGTTTATAAATTCCATGAGTCATAATAATTGTACATACAAATACGCTGACAAAGTAGTATGTATCCAATTTAGTACTGCACTTGATCTGGCGTAGTTCTTCAAAAGGGGAGGACGTTTTGATTACACGGGGGAGTAATTCAAATGGGACTTATCCAACAAAATACTTTACTCGTTTTTTTTCTAATGATTTCTTGTTCAATGTGACCGAAAAAGCACCAAAAAATGTATTCAATCATGGAACACGCACACCTACCACTCTTTCCCAAAGCCACCACAAAACAACATCCAAATTTCCCTCAATAAAAACCCCTTCCCCACCCAAAAACAGTCCAAAACTTGATCCAATCTCAAATCAGTGAAATTAATCGTCAACTTGGAAATGACGGTGCCTTACGGGTACACGGCGGATTTGTGGAACCTTTTCTGGCGCTGGAGAGGTTCCGTGTGGAAAAAGTGCGCCAAACCTTACTTGTTGTTCATCAGCGCATACTATGCCATTTTTGTCACCGTGCACCATTGTGAGTCATTCGGAACTGTATGTGTTTAAAAATTAATTGGCAAGTGGCTAGTCGAGTAACATGAAAACTGAGGAGCCAAGTTGTTATTCAGAATACTTGTCACTGATAAGTTACAAATTACCACCTACTGCTTTCTTTGTCACTTGGTCATGCAATTGGCCCTTGGTGCCAGTCCGAAGCCCTGTCAAGCGTCAAATCAACTGCCATGTAAAATGTGATGCAATTTTGTCAATTGTCATGCAAAGTGTCAGGCAAAGTGCCAATTATCATGCAAGGTTCAGTAATTATTTTTTTGTTTAGATTGAAATTTGACAATTGACTCTTTACAGGGCTTAGGACAGCCCTCTTTAGAAAAATTGGGTTGGGTCAAACATTTCGTTGGGCACTCATGAAATTTATGAACTTCGTGAAGCGTGTTGAAGCGCGTCGCTTCACGACGCATCACGCACCCATTCTTTACTGCGATAGTAAAAAATAGGTTCGTGAAGTGTGTGGAAGCGGGCTGGATGTGTGTGAAGCGGCCTCTGTGAAGACACTTCCACACACTTCACAGCACATCACGAAATTTTTGGTGAAGTGTCTTCCACACACTTCCCCTATCATCATGAAGTCCAAAATTTCGTGAAACGCGCTTCCCAACGCGGACGATGTGAAGTCACTTCATTTGTGCAACGTTGTGATGCACGTCTGCGATGTGAAGTGTCTTCACAACAAATTTCGTGAAGCGCCGGAAGCGCCAGCCAGCTGTTCAAAGCGTCGGGAAGTGTCGCCGTGATCGAATAGGTCCCCGGGGAGTTACTTTTTCGTCAGAATTTTTTCTTCCACTTCACGACGCTTCACGACGCATCACGCACCCACACTTCGCTGCGAATGTAATACGCTGAGGGAAAGCAGTGGAATGCTCGCAGTGCTGCCGGCGAACCAGCGGGACGACTTCGAGCGGACGACGCTGGCCATGTCCAAGCTGCCGTCGCGCATCCCCATCCAGTTCCTGCTCGGCTTCTACATCAACCAGGTGCTGTCGCGCTGGTGGGACCAGCTCAGCTCCATCTCCTTCCCGGACAAGTTCCTGCACCACGTCAACGCCTACTTGCCCGTGCGTTCCGCTGTAAAACATGCATTGCACTGCGCTGCATTACATTCATGCATTGCACCGCATTGATGTACTGCGCTGCGCTCATTACATCGATCCATCGCATCACGCTGCATGACATAAATGTATTGCATCACGCTGCATGACATAAATGTATTGCATCACGCTGCATGACATAAATGTATTGCATCACGCTGCATGACATAAATGTATTGCACCAGGATCATTACACAGATGCAGTGCACTGCATTGTGTAGATGCATTACGCCGCTGTAACTAGGTGTCTTGTGAGTAGTGATAGAAAATCGCCAGAAAAGGGGCGCCATGGCACGGCTCACTTTGGCGCCCTCAAATGGCGCCAGCGCCATGGCGCAATTCCATCACTACTTGTGAGTGTGCTGCACTGCACAGGGCCGTGAAACGTCGCGCCGCCTGATCAGACGCACATTCGCCCGACTAGCCATGCTCCAGTGTCTCGCCTGCTGGAAGGAGGTGTCGCTCAAAGTGCGCAGGCGATTCCCCACCACGGAACATCTCAGGGAGTCAGTTGTACTTTTGTTTCTGGAAGCCTGAGAGGTCTCCAAGGGGGGATATATGCAAAGCGAGACAATATGTTGAAATTGAACCAATTGTTCAGCTATTTATTGATGTTGTGCCGAAACTTTTTGACTAAAATACCTGGAGCCAACCAGCAATATGGTTCCCAATGTTCAGCTCCTACATTTGAATAGGATTCTGCCCAATCTTGGAGACCCCATGTGTGCCTTTATGGGTGCGTCACAAATTTTCACAAAATCCTTGTGGTGGTGGTTTACATGTGGTAAAGTTTTTTACAGCTGCGGCATAATGACGGAGCACGAGTTTGAAATGTGGATGAACACAGACTCGACACAATCCAGATGGTTCCTGCCCACGTCCTGGATGAACAATTTGGTAACTCATAAGATATCACACCGCATTTCAGCTCATTTAACAATTAAAGCAGGTGAAGTGGGTACTTCCTCAAGTGGATAAGAAAGTGATGATAATATGGTAAGTAATAATCTACTTATCGCTTGACTCCCCACTTATTATCTTATTTATAACTCGACGGACATTATAGAAGTCAATGGTCTAAGGAATTTTCGTACAACTGCGTATATTCTTAGTTGGCACACGTCCAAGTTACCGTTTGCGAGAATGTTACCAAGTATGAAAGATGCACGATTTCCGTCAGCGTCAACAAAAATTGCTGCGGAATGCGATTAAGCGACCGCAATTGGTCGCTAATGGCAGCCCACACACGAGTTGACACTTGTGTTGACTTAATTGCATTCTGCTGTCATTATCGTTGACGCGAACGGAAATCATGCGTCTTTTACTTCGTTCCTATAAAACGCAAAAGTAACTTGGACGCAGCGGTAAGTTCATACGTAATTTTTTGAATGAATTTGTCGGGACTGCGACGATAAGATCTTACCTAAGACCTAACAATCCGACTTTCTATAACGATTTGTCTATCAAATTCACATCGTTCTCGCATAAAAAGTAGGATTGTATCAAATTTATCGTGAACCGAATGGAATCCGTCCATTCAAGTTCGAATTTAAAAACATTCGTCGTTGGTAACGAAGGGCCGAATCGCTGATTCGTTTCATGTCCGCCGAGTTTACCACTTTTATTGTCACTTGTCTACCAGCCGAATTTGGCAACTAAACCCTGCACAACAAACACCCCTGCGCAACAAACACCCCTGAGCAACAAACACCCCTGAGCAACTGCATACATGTAGTGACAGCAAACCCCCTGGACAATTTAGGCACACGCACATGCATGCAGCAACAGCTGCTGAGTCGCGAAATTGGTTCATGGTTGCACAGAAGTGTTAGCGAGAGTAATAACCAACGTTGTCAGTTACAAGTGCTACGTGTATTACTCATTAACCAAAGTGCATGTGCCCGCAGGTGGTCAAACTGTACGTGGCGGGGGACATCAGCGAGCGGGGCATGTCCGAGCTCATCAGGGAGATCTGCACCATCAGGAGCGAGGTGGGCATGCTCACCGTGTACGACTGGATCAACTTGCCCTTGGTTTACGCCCAGGTCACTGGAAATACAGCACCTTTTGCATAATTCTGTAGAATATATTTATGTGAACCTAGATGCATTTGACAGGTGGCGAAATTGGTCACTTACGGCTATTTCCTGTTCAATTTACTATCCCAGCAGCCAATCAGCGAGCAGATTGTGGTGAGTGGTCGGGAATCGATTGTCCATTTAACTAGCACAGGCGCATTGTCTAGTACAGACGTCAGTGTCCCGCATTTCGTGGGTTGTTCATCTCGCTTACCTATGTTACCTATTTGTGTTTTTTCTGAACATCCGCGTTCATAAAACCATGGCATTTCATTTTGTAGCAGTTGATTGAATCTAGTACAATTTAGCAGTATAAGGTATAAGGTAAATCAACTAGGTAAATACTGCACATTTACAAATTCACAAAAAAAGTCAAAAGTACACCGGCAAGACACAACACTGATATATACCTACAGATAACTAAACCCACGCAGCATAGAGGCGACTTCGGCACAGTGAATACATCGTTTCCATTTCCATTGATCATCTCGCTCGAATTTCTGTTCTACATTGGATGGCTCAAAGTGGGCGACGAAATTCTGTCAGTTTGGAGTTTGGATTCGAAAAACATCGCCAGCGAGTACTTGAATTTTATATCTACCTAGAATCGATATCTGGAGTTTTGAAACTAAATCGACATACCTATAAGGGTTTATATTTAAAATACCAACATACAGCAACGAATATATAACATTTTTCCGGTAGAAAATCGCCAAGTTGAAAAGTTGAAGTTGAAAAGAAAAATATCGAGTATCGACACCGTAAAGTCACACCGTCGTATGCTCAGTTTGCTCACAACAAAAATCGTCGACTAAAAAACGCACAGGTCTCCGTTTGGGGACAGAGACGAGGATTTCGACATGAATTACGTTGTGGATAGAAACATGCAGATCGGCTTTATGATAGTCGACTCGTTGGCAGACCAAACGCCCTCCATAGAAAAGGTTGGTGAAATGAATTCACACTATGAAAAAAGTGCAAGTTGTGAGGAAAAATACCCCCATTTGAATAACCCTTCCCCCTCACGAAAAAATAACTCCCCTGTGGTCTTATTCGAGGATACACGGTCAATCCAGTACTGGTGGTATACGGTAAATGTCCACCAGTAATTTGTGACTGGTAAAAAAACTGTTCACCAGTAAACTGTTGACTCATTCCGGCAACTGGCCAGTATAGAGCAGCAGTGCTCGTTTGGCAAAGTGCCAATACTTCGCAGGACCGCTGGTGGGGCCAGGGAGAGCACATCGAGCTGCCGCACACGCGTGGCTCCCGTCGCATCGCGCACACCGACTCGGTGCCCGAGTGGAACTACGACCCCATTTTCATCCCCCGCTCCGAGCAGTGCTGGGAGCACGCCGCACCTGCAGCTAAGTCTGTTCGCTGAGTGGGAGATGTACAGATTGTGCACAACTGAATGGTAGTGGACTCGGTAGAGTAATAAAAAGACATTTATATAATCAAGTGGGTAAAGGCTCTTCTTCAAGACATTTTACACCTTAACGACCTCAAATTAACTGCCATGGGACTGCCAATAAAAAACACCGTAACCCAGGGGTTTTGTAGATTTGGACCCCGTGTTCATATAGACAGTAAAAAGCTCCTCTAGAGTGATAGATGGCTGACAGAAAAAAAATTTTGGGCGGGACTTGGGGGGGGGTTCGCGGGGGTTCAATATATAGGCTTTTTCAAAGTATAGAATGGGAAAAAAGAGAAAAAAATCGCCAAAAGTATGTGAAAATCGGTATATAAGCATATATAATACACAAATAGCTAAAAATAGGCAATGAGACTATGAAATGGCGATTTTGAAGGTGAAAAACTATAAAAATGTACGAAAATTAGCGATTTTGAGCGAAAATTAGGGCAAAATTTCTCAAAAATCGCTCCACATAGGTATTTAGATAGCTGGCCGATTTTTGGGATAGATAGGCAAAAGTTTGCCTCCGGGATAGATAGATAGCTGAACGGCCTCTGGGATAGATAGATAGATGGCTGGCGGATTTGGGGGGGGGGACCCCCCCACCTAAACCCCTGCCGTAACCTAAAGCTAAAACACTCTGGAGCAGAAAGTCGCACGGCGCGGCGACATCTAATTCAAGCGATTGGTTTCTGAGCGGCGGGAAGACGTCGCAGCCGAACACAATGGCGTCGCAGTTGACGCGGCGACTGCACAACGCCCCCGGCTCTGACGAGGCCGCGCCCCATCTCAGGCGCAAAATGGAGTATGAAGTCACTTTGTGATCGCCTTGCAGTTGTGAAGTTTGTGATTGTGATTGGTGTGACTCGTTGTGTGAATGTCTTGTGAAATGAACATGTCTGAGAAAGCGTATTTGAGGTTTGAATTCGACGGATAAAATGATTTTGATTTCATGGTGATTTTATGACATCAATCCAGCGGGCAGGTTTTTTAGTCAGCGTAAATATTTCGAGCGCCACAGCTACAACAACCCGTCAGAATCACCCTCAACGAAGCTGGCTAAAAAAATCGAGACGTCTGAAAAAACATCGAGTTTATGTAACTGAGCTGCTGCTAGTTTTTGAGTGGCGCCATTGGCCGTGGCGCTCTTTTCTGTGGCGCCATTATTTCGAATGGCGCCAAACGCCACTGCGCTTTTGCATCAATAGCTGCTGCGACGTGACGATAGCGCCCAATTCCAAGTGTTTACAAAAAATGTGAATTTCTGAGGAACTGCAAAACCAAATGTAAAAAACGCCATCGATAAGCGCGGCGACACAACGGTACAAAAATATTCTGAACTGAGCATTGGCAGACACATAAACATCCTCAAATCGCGAAATAAATGCGGCAACACAAGCAGAGCAACGCATTCCACTCGACACTTTGCATCCAAAAAAATTAGGCCAACCCCAAAAATTCCGACCGCCGTCTAAATGCACATAGTCGTCAAATTTCTGCTACTGATTGCGAGCACATTCGTACTAGGGTTGTGTCTCTGCGGCGGCAGGGCGCCGGCGCAGGGATGTCCGGGGGACCGGGCGAAAAAGAGGGACAAATCGAGAATGAACAAGAGATGTAACCCGGCCAGGTGCCAGTCCCAGACCATGTAAATAAACAAATGCCATGTAAAAGACCCTGTAAAATGATAAATGTCATTTAAAAGACACTGTAAAATGACAAATGTCATGTAAAATGCCCTGGAAAGTGGCAAACGAGTTGCCATTTTCTGGGGCATGACTTATGAAACTTTCTATAACTTTTGACATTTTACAAGGTCTATTACTGGGTCTGGGACTGCCCCAGATTGAAACGACGAGCCATGGAGAAGGACAAACGGTTGCCGGACGTGCAGTTAGAGAAATCGGGTAACTTTTTCTGGTTGACAATGCGCTGGATCCAAAACTTTACTTAAACTAAGATGCACCTTAAACAATTTCTCAATTGATATAGTCCGGTTACTTTACACCCTGCACGCGTGGTTCCCGCTGGAAGTGTGCCAACGATGGTTAACGCGTCCGAGTTTCATAAAAAGATGACAAAATTGATTGTTGTTATAATTTTATTCATTAACACACTCACATCGATGAATTTTTTTTCATATTTTTACGGAAATCACATGATTTAATAATCATTGGCACGCTTCCAACACGAGACATAAATCAGTGCGAGGGCAGAGTATCACGTACGCCGAGTATAATAGCCGTCCAGTGGAAAACAGTTAGGCGTGCCTAGACGAATTCAACATATTACTTGAATGTACTTCACTCACGGTCCGTGTGCCAGTTCAGCGAGTAGAGTAGTGCCAAGAAAGTGGTGATGATTAAGAAAAATACTTGTCGCATATGAGTTTACTTGTCACATTCCTCTCATCTGTCTACTTGCGGACTTGGCCGCTGAGTTGGAGAGCTCAAGCGCAAAAAAAAAGAATTTTAACACCGTCTTCAAAACACCACGAAAATGCTATGTATCATTACGATTTACGTGCCATAATAGAAATTTACATGAGCTTGGTAACAATCGACCAAAAATCGCTGTGAAAACAGAACCTACGCAAAATGACCAGCGAATGTCGGGGGAAAGAAATGAAAGCGATGGGAATGCGACCCTGCAGCAAGGAATGCCAGCCGGCAGAAACTGGTCAGTGCTTCACAAATATTAATTTACAGTCACATTGGCTGAAATAAAGCGTTCATTCAATCGGGGATGCACATTCAAATGCAGCCAGGTGCCTAACCAGGCTGGGACACCTCATTTTTCAAATTCAATTGCGTCCGAATACCCCACCCCCCTCGTGTCTGAAGATAGGGAATGGCTAGAAATAGGGCGCCAAGCGCCAATGGCGCCATTCGGAAACGGGGCGCCAGGCACCAAGAGTGCATGAGAAAGGGGCGCCACAGAAAAAGGGCCAATGGCGCCCACAAATAGCGCCAGCGCCACGGCGCTATTCCATCATTACTTGTGGCTTTAAGCGGGGGGGGGGGGTCCACCAATTCATCACACGCCACTGCAAAAAATCAAAATGACCAGTTAAGCCAAAATCCAAATGAGTAAGCTCGCATTGCAGCACATCGGCCGAATCCACGCTCGTGGAGCCGGCATCCAGCCAGGGGCCCAGTGCGCCCCGCTGGCAGAGGGAAAGGCGTCAGTTGGGGGGGGGGATTGCCGTTTTTAAAATTGGGTGCTCTAAATGCCAAAAAGTCGACTTCGTTGAAATACTGCCACAGAATGTGAAGGGGGGCAAAGGGGGTGCTCCCTTGTTCGACCGCCCTAAGTCACATTGCTGCTCAGATGCGTTAAAATCACGCCCCCCTCCCTTTGCCAGTGGCTCGGCTGCAGGCGGAAGCGATGGGTCGGGCGGACGAGCACACGCAGGGCAGCTCAAACGACCCAGAGACCAAGACGGAGCCGGCGCCCAGCCTCAGCATCCCCCACAACAAGTCTGACACTGCGAGGCCGGCCAACGTGCACACTGCCAAGCTGGTGCCAATCCCAGACCCTGCAATGTGTAAATAAAGTGAAGTGTCAAGTGTCATGAGAAATGTAAAGTAAACTGTCAGGCGTCATGCAAAGATCAGTAATAATTTTTTTTCGTTTTTCTTTTGCTTGACACTTTACATGACATTTTACACTGTGCTGTAAACTTGTCAGGGTTTGGAATCGCCCCCAGGCCAACATGCACACCGCGAAGCTGGCAAAGCACAAGGAATCGAAGCTGTCGCAGCGCAACCTTACAACTGCCAGGTTGGCAAAACCGCAGCCGCAGCGCAACGTAACAACTGCCAGGTTGGCAAAACCGCAGCCGCAGCGCAATTTCAAGGCAGCCACCAAGAAAGACAAGTGAAAAATTGATTGCATTTGTGAAGTTGGCGACGCTGTTCGGTGATACATAACTTACTGGATGCCAAATATAATACACTACTGTGCAGAATAGTCGGACTGTGTATGCGATATAACTAACAACATTGCCAAAATTAAAAAATGATGAGCACATTAGAACACCATACGACCGTCAAGTGCATTTTATGCCACTTTTCTGGCATTCAAGCATGTTTAAGGAATTTTTGTGGCAAATTAGAGAAAAATTATTTATAGAAATATTCTATCCAAAATCCCGATCCCGGAACCCTTATCCCGATTCCGAGACTCCAATCACGATCCCGAAAACTAAAAACAACACCGAAAAGACGATCTATTCAAATTAGCACGAGGAATTCAGACATCACTGATAAATACGACCTGAAAAATGGAATCTAGTGACCATTTTAAGTGTTGAATGTAGGGCTCGAAACTCGATTTTTTTCAAACTCGAGTTCGAGTCGCAACCCCAAATTTTTTCCGGTCGAGTCGGCGAGTCGAGTCAGGCAAGACACTGAAAAGTCGAGTCGAGTCTGGCAAAAATCTCGAGTCTCGAGTCGAGTCGGATGCATTACTTTTTGGTATGACCTAGGGTTCAAACGGGACCAGTTTTTCGGACCGGAACCGGGACCGGGACCAGAAATTTTCTAATGTCGGGACCGGGACCGGGACCGGGACTGGGGGGTCGGGACCGGGACCGGGATCGGGACTGGCTTTTTTCAATTGTCGGGACAGGGACCGGGACAGAGACTGGGGGGTCGGGACCGGGACTGGGATTTGCCGAACCAGGTACCGGCACCGCGGTATTGTCTGAAATTTATAGGTATGTAATATCCAGCCAATGTTGTTCCACACACCTCCACTGTGTGAAGGACCACTCTCAATGTATTAGCCTTTTCTTATAACATTATTCAAGCAGTATTCCATTGCCATCTTCACTTGAACTTGTGAATATATGATGAAACGCAATGTACGCAGGATTTTTTTGGGAGGGGGGGGGCGGCGCCAGTTGTAGGCGCCAGCGCCATGCCAGCATTGGCGCTGGCGTTGGCGCCAACGTCTATAATATAGGTATCTATATATACCTATATTTCTTACTAGAATCATGTTGGGGACCGTTCTAACGCTGTCACATTATGGAAAAATACATAGTAATCATTGGCTGGGTATTTGCGCGCTTGCGCGCAAAAATTTTTTTGATGTCCCTACAAAATCGCTTTAGAAAAGTGCCATTTCTGGCAAATTTTTTTGAAAGATACGTTTTTTCCATCCCTTGTCGGGACCGCTATAAAATTCCGGGACCGGGACCGGGACCGGGACTGGGTGGTCGGGACCGGGACCGGGACCGGGACTGGCTTTTTTTAATTGTCGGGACCGGGACCGGGACCGGGACTGGGGTGTCGGGACCGGGACCGGGACCGGGACCGCCCCAGTCCCGACTTTTTGCCGAACCATGTACCGGGACCGCGGTCCCGTTTGAACCCTAGTATGACCCCTGCAGAAATTTTTGATACTGGTTTCTCTTCCAAGGTTTTCACACACACTTAATGAAGTCTATATGCCAACAGTTCATTTAAATATCATGATAAAGCAAAAATAGAACTTTTTATCACTCATGTTGCTACAAATAACGTTGCAAAAATAAAATCAGCCTACGGATGGATAATTAACATCTTTTACAGCATTTTTTTGGATCAGTGCCAACATTGTGCAATGCATTTGAGGTGGTGTGTATATCATGGATGGTGTGTGTATTTCATTATGTAGAATTGTATTGTAACAAGAAATTTGAGTTTTAACACCATTCAATACATACGTCAAGCCAATCGACAATATATCACACATGTGGTATGGAAATGCGCGCTCACGCGCAAAAATTTTGAAAGATATGTTAAAAAGCTCATATCAAAATTGATTTTTTAGGACAGTATTCAATGGAAACCCCGACTCGAAATTTGCCAAAATCTCGAGTCGAGTCAGGCAAAAACCTCGAGTCTCGAGTTTGGGCCAAATTTTTCCGGTCGAGTCAGACGAGTCGAGTCGGTACCCTGTTTTACCCTCGAGTCACGAGTCGAGTCGAGTCGAGTCGAGTCGAGTTCGAGCCCTAGTTGAATGGCTCAATTACTTCCAGAAATAGTCAAGCTTCAGTCAATTGCCCAGATTTGTGTCGTAAACTGCACGCATTTTTATAGAGCTCTCTTAGACCGGTGGATTATTTGAGGGATATTTTTTTTTGGTTGTAGCCCCACTCAACCCCCAACTAATTATCTGATTGAACCAGTTTTTTTGGCTGCACTAGTCTATGAGGTAGAATAATTGGCATAATTGGCGATAAAATTTTTACTTCGAGATGATGCATTGGAAAGTTTCACTTAAAACGCGAATAATAGCGTACATGCAAATAAAACCGACTAATTGAGGACTAGATTCGAACGTGGAATTTGATTCGACATCAGCTAAATGATGCCGAAACAACAACCGCAACAATAAAATATATTTGACATACAGAACTGACGATACAGAAACATATAGCAATTCTCACTTTTCAATTTTACTTAACGACTGCATGTGATTTGAAGTCCCTTTCACCATGCCATTGTGGCTCGACCTCTGTCAAGTGTAAAGTGTCAAATTTCATGCAAAATGACAATTAAAGTAGGAGATGATTTTGACTTTTTGATAAAAAGATGAACTTGTTACATTATTCTGCATGAGATTTGACACTTACTTTACACTTTACAGGGTGCGGGGCTGCCATGATCTAATTCATAATACTTCACGATTGAATATCACCCCAGTCTGACCATTGGCACAACGCGATGTAGACTGTTATCGATTTGTACAGATTTCTGAAAAACAGCTAATGCTAGCAGAAGGAAATATCGAAAACGCGTGAGACTTCTTACGGTCAGGTTCATTTCAAGTCATGTTCACAGAGATACAACTTTCAAAAAACATTAACAAATAAATGTTTACATTCATATTTTTGCAATGTTTTTACGTTAATAGGTATCCATTTTTTAAATTTATGTGAACATTTCAAACTAGTTTAGTTTAGTTGTCTTTACGAACGTGTATCCATGGTCTTTCACACTGAAAACCAGCCGTGACCAACCCAAGATCCCAATGAAAATCCAAAAACACACACAAAAAATCCCAAAAACCTGGCACCTACCCAAGACCTCTTCGCGCCGGCGCACATAACCAATCTGCACGCAACAGCATTATGTTTGGCGCACTTGTCCAAATTTTCCGCCTCCGCGGCGAACTGGGGGTCGGCGGCCAACTGCGCCAGCGCCGGCCTGACCTCGTCCAGCTGCACGGACGCGTTGCTCAAAGCCAGGCCGCCGCCCGCTAGGGAAGCGACTTCTTGCAGTCTGAGTGGTTTTGGTGGTGTTTTTGGTTGGGGTTGTGGTTTGCAGGGGTAAATATTCATGTTTTGACTTCCCTATTTTGAAGTTAGTATACTCGGTGGACATCACACTAGACAAGTATGGCAACTTACCATAACCCATCTGAAAAATGGACCAAATTTTTGCAGTTTTTTCATCATAATATCTAGTTTTTACGGCGAAATAAATGATTACGAAATTTATCACAGGAATTTATTTATTAAATTATGGTAAGATTCAAACATATTTACTTTGCGGGTTGCGGAGTATGCAAGCGCAGCCAAAACTAGTGCTAAAAATTAGCAAGCTTCATTAGAATTGTCTAATAACTAGCAGGATTCTCTCCGACCTTCGGTCGGGTTTTTTGGTTCTCTACAATTAATACCATTGGAGAAAATATGATACTTTAGTTAAGTTTGCCCACATGCTAGGCATGTGTTTTGAAATGCAGTATGTAATGTACCAACAATAACAAGACCAATACCAAAGATGCAATGTTTTGGAATGGATTTTTGTAAACTTGGTTAGTAAAATGTGGACAGTTTGCGATTTGGTATGATGGTGTGCAGTGTGCATTCTGTGTGGTATAGGTTTTGTGATATGATAGTGTGGTTTTTGCAAGGTGTCAAACTTTGTTGTAATCTTCAATTGGTTACATTTGTGCTTTGCTGTTCTTTTTGTGTTTGTAAATCCTTGTGGTATTAATTGTAGAGAACCAAAAAACCCAACTGAAGGTTGGAGAGAATCCTGCTATAGGTACCCACTACTCAGAGGCTTGCAAAAACTGACACCCCAATGGGGACCCCCCTCCAAATGGCACCCCCCGGGGAACCCCCCAAAAGTGGCACCACCTGGGAACCGCCCAAAAATGAGACCCCCTAGGGCCCCACAAATATGGCACCCCCTGAGGACCACCGAAAAATGGCACCCCTTAGGGACCCCCCAAAAATGGCACCCCCTTGGGACCCCCCAAAATAGCACCCCCTGGGGACCCCCCAAACATGGCACCCCCTAGGAACCCCCACAAAAATGGCACCCCCTGGGGACCCACCCAAAGTTGGCTCCCCCTGGGGACTCTCCAAAAATGGCACCCCCTGGGGACCACCCCAAAATGGCACCCCCTTAGGACCCCCCTGCAAAAAAAAATATAGCACCCCCCTGAGGACCACCAAAAAATGGCACCCCTGGGACCACCCAAAAAATGGCACCCTATGTGGACCCCCTTGAAATGGCACCCCCATATGTACCTCCAGAAAATGGCACCCCCTGGAGACCCCCCAAAAACGGCACCCCATGGGGACCCCCTCTAAATCCTGTAAACACAGCCCCTAGTTTGGAAACTCCTGTAAACTCAGCCCCTAATTTGGAAACTCCTATAAACTCAGCCCCTAACTTGCAAACTCTCGTAAACTCAGCCCCTAACTTGCAAACTCCCATAAACTCAGCCACTTATTTGTAAGCTCCCATAAACTCAGCCTCTAATTTGAAAACTCCCATAAACTCAGCCCCCAATTTTGGAAACTCCTGTAAACTCAACCCATAATTTGGAAACTGCAGTAAACTCAGCCCTAATTTGGATACTCCAATAAACTCAGCCCCTAATTTAGAAACTCCCATAAACTCAGCCCCTAATTTGGAAACTCCCTTAAAATCAGCCCCTACTTTGGAAACTCCCATAAACTCAGCCCCTAATTTGGAAACTCCCGTAAACTCATTTTCAGGTTTATGGTAATGTAGTGTGAAAATGGTATGAATATTTCAAAAAATCACTATCATCAATCCACAAATGCATCAATTCACAATTTTCAATTTTTTAGCCCCAAGGGTTAGACTTAAAAGGTTATGGTAATGTAGAGTAGAAATGGAGTGCACATCTCAAATCACTGCAATATAAAACCCACAAACGCATCATTTCACAAATTGAAAGTTTTTGTGCCCAGGGGTTCATTATCAGGGTTTTAGTAATGTGGTGTCAAAATGGAGTGCATATTTGAAATCGCTACAATCAGAAACCCACAAACACATCATTTTATGATTTGAAAATTTTTGGCCCTGGGGGTTCATTTTCAGGGTTATGGTAATGTAGTGTTAAAATGAAGTGCATATTTCAAATCAAGGCAATCAAAAAGCCACAAATGCATCATTTCACAATTTCTAATTTATTAGCCCCATGGGTTCAATTTAAGGCTTACAGTAATGTAGAGTTGAAATTGAGTCATTTCAAATCAGTGCAATAAGAAACCTGCAAAATGCATCATTTTACAATTAGAAATTTTTGGGTCTAGGGGTTCAATTTCAGAGTTTTAGTAATGTAGTGTCAAAATGGAGTGCATATTTGAAATCGCTACAATCAGAAACCCACAAATGCATCATTTTATGATTTGAAAGTTTTTGGCTTAGGGGGTTCATTTTTATGGTTATGGTAATGTAGTGTCAAAATGAAGTGCATATTTCAAATGAGTGCAATCAGAAACCTGAAAATGAATGATTTCACAAATTGAAAGTTTTTGGCTCCAGAGGTTCATTTTCAGGGTTATGGTTATGTAGTTTTCAGGGTTATGTAGTGTCAAAATGGATTGCATATTTCAGATCAGTGCAATTAGAAACCCACATCGAATCATTTCACAATTTCTAATTTTTTAAGCCCTGGGCATATTTGAAATAGCTACACTCTGAAACCCACAAATCCATCATTTTATGGTTTGAAAGTTTTTGGCCCAAGGGGTTCATTTTTAGGGTTATGGTAATGTAGTGTCAAAATGAAGTGCATATTTCAAATGAGTGCTATCAGAAACCCGAAAATGCATCATTTCTCAAATTGAAAGTATTTGGCCCCATGGGTTCATTTTTAGGGTTATGGTAATGTAGTGTCAAAATGGAGTGCATATATCAAATTGGTGCAATCATAGACCCAAATTTGAAATCAGTGCAATCAGAAACCCAAAAATGAATGATTTCACAAATTGAAAGTTTTTGGCTCCAGAGGTTCATTTTCAGGGTTATGGTTATGTAGTTTTCAGGGTTATGTAGTGTCAAAACGGAGTGCATATTTCAAATCAGTGCAATTAGAAACCCACATTGAATCATTTCACAATTTCTAATTTTTTAAGCCCTGGGCATATTTGAAATCACTACACTCAGAAACTCACAAATCCATCATTTTATGATTTGAAAGTTTTTGGCCCAGGGGGTTCATTTTAGGGTTATGGTAATGTAGTGTCAAAATGAAGTGCATATTTCAGATGAGTGCAATCAGAAACCCGAAAATGCATCATTTCTCAAATTGAAAGTATTTAACCCCATGGGTCCATTTTGAGGGTTATGGTAATGTAGTGTCAAAATGGAGTGCATATATCAAATCAGTGCAATCAGAAACCCAAATTTGAAATCAGTGCAATCAGAAACCTAAAAATGCATCATTTCACAAATTGAAATTTTTTGGCCCCAGTGGTTCATTTTCAGGGTTATGGTAATGTAGTGTCAAAATGAAGTGCATATTTCAAATGAGTGCAATCAGAAACCTGAAAATGCATCATTTCTCAAATTGAAAGTATTTGGCCCCATGGGTTCATTTTTTGGGTTATGGTAATGTAGTGTCAATGGAGTGCATATATCAAATCAGTGCAATCAGAAACCTAAATTTGAAATCAGTGCAACCAGAAACCCAAAAATGCATCATTTCACAAATTGAAAGTTTTTGGCCCCAGTGGTTCATTTTCAGGGTTATGGTAATGTAGTGTCAAAATGGAGTGCATTATATATCAAATCAGTGCAATTAGAAACCCACAATGCATCATTTCACAATTTGAAAATTTTGGCCCCATTTTGGGTTCAATTTCAGGGTTATTGTAATGTACTGTCAGAATGGAGTGCATATTTCAAATCATTGTAATCAGTAACCCACAAATGCATTATATCACAATTTATATTTTTTAGCCCTGGGGGCCTCACTTAAGGATTATGGTAATGTTATTGTTAACTCCCATAAACTCAGCCCCTAATTTGGCAAACACCCATCAACTCAACTCCCATAAACTCAGCCTCTAATTTTTAAACTTGTGTCAACAGCCCCTTATCTTTAAACTTCTGTCAACTCAACCCTAATTTATCAACACCCATCAACTCAACCCTGAATTGTAAACTCAGCTCCTAAAAACTCAAGTCAACCCCCTATACATGTGCAATTGCATTCTTGGGAAGCAACTTTGCCATCTACTAACCCTGTTTGTCAAGATTGTGGATCGTGTTTGTAAAGGGCATTTGTACTAATAAATAGTGACTGCATTGTGTGCAAAAACACACACGAATCGGGCACAATGAGGCCTGTGATTGTGCCTCCTATCTTTTGCATTGAAGCATCCTTAGCATGCAGTTCTCTCGAAATTGTATAGGTGGAGATAATAATATAAAAATAAACATAATAAACGTAATAATAATAATATAAAAAAACAAAAACATTTGAAGCATAAATTATGAAACACACCTGCTCATTCTGACGTACTGCTCATAGTTGAAGTGTGCAGAAATTTGCGTAAATCGCGTTAACTGCTTCATGCGATGCGCAAATCGAATGGTCGTTTTCTCTGGTTTTGGCACAATTATCAGCCCGCTCTCCTCCAGACCAACGAACATCTGTGAAAGTGAAAAAGTGACGTCATTTGAGGTGTTTGATGATCATTAGTCATTTTGGTTAGCTTTTTCAAAAGCACGTTAAAGGCGTATTCTAATCTGCAAAGCTACTGTCCACTGACCAGGCACAATGCAGTGAAACCTACGATACTCCATTTAAATGACTTTCTCATCACATGACATCAGCTTCACTACCGGTTCAGTGCAGTTGGTGCCAATTACGGTTGAAAAAAAACGTTTTTTTAACGCCATGTTTTTTATATTAAAAAACGTTTTTTTTAAAATTAAAAACGTTTTTTTAACGTTTTTTTTAAAAGCTCCCATATATATTCCTGGGTCAACAAATATAGGTATATCAGACAAGTGACAATACTCTGTGATGTAATATATGACCATATAATGGCTGTGGAGCCATGGGATAGCATTATAAGTGGTGATTTGTGTCAAAAATGTCCATTTTTTGTCGGCATGTTCGTATATCGCCTTATAGTCGAATGTTCGTGACTTCAAGTGAAGTTTGGCACGGAATAGTGATCAAACACGGTTATAAAAAGGAGGTTGTTACTTTGGGAGTGATGTTACACACTGTGAAGGTACATGGAAGCACATTACCTGAATATTATATACTACAGCAAGATATGACGGCTTATTTACCCACGGTAACGCATAGAAATGGATGCTTCGATACTACAAATGCCACAAAACCAGTGAAAACAACCACCAATGTCAATTTGTGTGTGAAATTGCGCGCTCGCGCGCAAATTTTTTGCAAAATACCTAGTGCTTAGTACTAAAAATTTCGGTCGATGTTTTTTGTATAAAAAAACGTTTCGGACCTCGTGTTTAAAAAAAAATAAAACGTTTAAAAAAAACATCGGCCAACCCTTGTGCCAATACACTTATGCACCAAAATATGGTAACATTATTTGAAAGCATGCGGTTCGAACACATGTAAATTTTCCACTGCAAGTCTTATTTAGGTCAAATTCAAAGCGCACTGAAATATCATAATCAGAAATTCAGCACTCACATAAAACATCGCAACAGAAATCTTGGACATAACTTTCCAGTAAGTTACTTCCTCCGCGCGCATCAGTACACTTCGCTGTTTCTCAAAATTCTCTCTTTCCTTTTTACTCTTGTTCTTTTTCTTTGACGATTTGCCGCCAGCTTTTTTGGCAGATTCCAGACCGTGCGCTGAAATTGCCAGGAAAACTATCGGTGAGAAGTAAAGTAGGACCGAACGTTTTTTATGAAAGTTTTGTTGTCTGAGAGTAAATAAGTGGGCGAGGTCAGTCACGCACACTATAAAAATCTCATTTAATTTTTTTTTGCTTTTTAATAAATTGTTTCTAATGCCATGACGAATGTGAGATGTTGCTCACTTTTTTGCGTTTTACCATGCAGTTTACACTCGATTAAACTCGAGTCTTGATCAATTTCTGACTCTTCACAGCTTACTTATGGTATTAGACTGGGTGCGGGACTGCTCCTGGCTATTTCGTCCAAAAGACATGCTTTATAAAATGCTTTTATAAATCCCTTTCAAAAACGCTGTAAATTCAGAAAAGAACAAAGATGTCAGCATCATTTAAAACCTGGCCACTATTTGATGAAACACAAACTTCAAACTCTCGCGTCGTTATGCAAAATTGCCAACAGCCATAGCAAAACGTACCAATCGCTAGCACTCCAGTGGCGTACTTGGCCACCTGCTCCACGGTGTACGCGAGCGCCTTGTAGCACACTTCGGACAGGTGCCTGTCAATTCATACACATTTTATTAGAAGTTCAAGGAATGTCAACAAAGAGTGTAGTGTTTCGGCAACTTAAATGTAAAAGTTACCCACGGGTTAAATGTGTCTGGAAAGCTTTTGGAAAATTGGGTGGCTTTGCGGTAAACGGTACAGTAAATTTTATTTTGCGGTACACGGTACGTTAGATAAAAAATACAAACCAACCAAAAGCAATAGGCCATTTCATAGGGCGCCAAAAGTTGCAACTCAAAACTCAATTCCAGGTACTCTCGCATTGTACTGATGGCTGTATAACGCGCAAATGTCGTCACCGGGGTGTACGGCACCGAATGGGCTGCACAAATCGGGTATAAAGCCGCATCTAGCTGTGACGCCTGAAATGTGTAAAGATATAATGTGTCTCAGGAAGGAGGTACCTGCCTTCCCTGGGGCACGTATGGTGGCAGGCGGACAGGCGGTACGACTTTGCGGTACACGGTACGGTACGGTAAATTTTTTATTTTGCGGTAAACGGTACGGTACAGTAAATCTGAAAAGCGCGGTACGCGGTACCGTACGGTAAATTTACGGTATAATCAGGCACCTGTGGAAAAACCCTGAGTATAGCCGGAAACGAACCTCGAGACAAAAATTGTCCAGATTTGAGAAATCGGCAGCCAGCTTTTCTCTCAGTCTGACTCTACCGTATCCGTGCGCTAAAATCAACGCAAAATATGTGTGACAGCCGACGCGCACAAAGTGACGCCACAACGATGCCGCCATTTCATCGACGCGCAGCAGTTCGCAGCTGAAAAGCAAGGATGTAAACTAATTTGGAATTTTTTGTTAAAAAATGCAGGGGTCTCCAATAGAGGGTCACTTCCCATGGAAGGGTTACTTCCCAACACTTCAGCTACGTGTGAAAAACAACGGTTTAACGTCATGTTAAACTCAACATCGCTTCAGCGGGGCAAATTCTCTGTGCATGTAAACTTTCAGTGCATCTAATTTGCTCCCAGTGCATGTAAACTCTCAGTGCATGCAAACTCTCAGTGCATGTTAATTCAGTACACATGGATTCAGTATGTAGTTTGAAGGTTTCAGCATCTACACCCAGGGGCGATTTACTATCTGAACCCCGTCGATGAAAAAAACCCTGACCACCCGCATTCTAATCAAATCACACAGAAAATTGCACACCTCGGGTGCAAGTAAAATGGATTCAGGAATGAAATAACAGCCTCCGTAAAACACGCTGCCAACGTTTTGTCGCCGCACACTAAACTAGATGAAATATCTGAGCATTGCGAGACGAAAATTTAGTCCGAATGGGAATAAATGGTATAATGGACTAGGCGATAGGGTTCAAACGGGATTGACTTTTCGGGATTGGAATTCGTTTTTTGAGATTTCGGGATCGGGATTGAGGTTTCGGGATCGGGATCTCAAAATCCCGAAATCTTTCGGGATTCGGGATCGGGATCCCGTTTGAACCCTACTAGGCGACCAAAAAAACAACAACTGGAGCAGGAAAAACCCTATTTGTAAGAAGTGTAAAGTAAAGTTAAACCAAAAGTAAATTTATAAGTGAAGTAAAACCAGGTTGATCGTTTTAACATCTCACTTCAAAATTATGTATTTTACACATTCACTTGCGCAATTGGCACCAACCAGTGTGGCCAGATTTTTCGCTGCGACCGTCTCCGGTTGGCGACAAGTCGCTCGGACTGCAGCCATTCGCCGCCGATGGCACTATGTCTGCATGTCGATTTTATATTTTAATTTCAATTTCTTGTATTGCATACCGTATCTCTTCTAATAAAAAGGCAGCCTCCAATCGAACAACAATTTTTGGCTCTTTTTGCACTCACGAAGAAATAGAACGGTACCTCCGATAGAACGACAGGTGACTATATTCGATATCGATACGAAAAAATAGTCGACATTATTTTAAAATTTTCGATATTAAAAAATGTTACTCAATAAAAAATATTCGAGTCCAACCCTCGAACGAACCAATCTCAAGTACACTGTGCTGCGCGACGTGCGGCAGCAGCACCAACTGCAGGACGGAGCGGCACAGGACGCACGCCGTGTCCACGCGGGAAAACTGCTGAACGAAATTCTGCGGCAAGGTTTTTTTGATTGCTCATGTAGAAGATGTTTAGGTGGAGAAAAAAAATAAAAGCGCAGACCAGGCAGGCGCCAATATCGTTCGTCTTTTGCGGCAACTTTTCACACACCAATTTGAGTTTGTCCGCGACATCCCAGAAGTATTGCGCCATCTGAAATGTTCGCGTTTTGATTCCAAATTATCACATTAAATCAGTGTCATTAAAAAAATGAAATTATTCTTTCAAAGTTGTTTTTTGAAATCGCATTCTACGCACCTCCAATCTAGAGTGAAACTGTACAACTCTAGGAAAAGTCGCCGGCTGCAGGTGCTGGTGCAAGTTCGGCTGGAAACACGGCAGCCAGCTGAAATCGCCTGCCAAAAAACACTACATCTTTAACTTTTTTCTCCCAAATTTTCTACCGCATGAACCAACCATCGCCAGTATCAGGCTCAGTTAAATCAGGCCAACATCCCAAGTGAACGGTGTTGCGCAGCGCGGCCGCAGTACTTTGCAGCTGCGCCAGAGTTCTGGCGGCGGCGGCTGGTCGCGGCACGTGCGCCGGCTGCTGCAACACACGCGATTTTGGTAGCAATGACAAACGGAATTCGTTTTTTTCAACGACCCCGTTTCTTAAAAAATATCATTTTAAAAAACAACGTTTGTAACGAGCAACTATATTTCAAACAAATTTTGCCGGAATGGCGCCATAGCACTAGACCCTACCTGTACTAGAGATATGTCCTTGACTACAGTAACATATCAACCCATGTTACACTGCCGTGCAGAAAAGTTGGGACTCTGCATGCTGCAGGATAAACATTGCCAAAAGTTCAAAATGACGAATGTGCACAATGTTTGGATACCATTCGTGGGTACTCTGGAAGGTTGGCTACATGTGCCCAGGATGGCCAGCCCTCTAGTTTGTATGTGCATATATTCTGAGTGCAGTAACATAATGCACTCACTTAGTTTGTGTTTCAGAATAGTTGGGACTATGCTTGTTTTGGGCAATATCTGCCCAGTTTCTTATTTTAAAGTCGGTATTCAATGCCTCTATTCATTTTCAAACAGAATTTTCAATATGGTGACTGCCACACTGTGTTGCTAAGTTCTGTGATCAGCAGGGAATTTTTTAAGCTAGAACAGGAGATGGTAGTGCAAATGGGGAACTGTGGTATGTATTTATTTTTACCAAAGTTATGCATCCATTGCCAGCCACTTGGAAATGGAGGTAGGCATACTAGTCAGTGAGGCTATTTGGTGTGTAAATTTGAGGCTTTGGCTTTTCTCTATTGGGGAGAACAGTTGGCCCAACCATCATGTAATGTGAAAGTATCTTGTATGGAAGAAAGTTTGAAGTGCTATAACTTTTAATAGGGAAGAGATATTGAAATAATTTTTTGGCATAGTAGTTATGTCTGTCATCAGTACATGATAGCATGTTAAAAAATGTTTACATATAAGTCAAATCAACATAAGGAATTTAGGCACAAGTGATAACTTTGAAGTGCTATAACTTTTGATTGGAAAGAGATATGGAAATGATTTTTGGGCCAGATGAATTCTCTTTGTCTAAAGTACATGATAGCACATTCAGAAAAATACATTTTCCGTGTTGAAAAAAAACAGGTCAAATCAGCATACGGAATTTAGACATCACTAATCCGCCCTCAAAAATGGAATCTACATGTTGTACCGATTTTTTGAATGTGAATTTTGAAGTGTTGAATGATCCAAAATGGCCCAGAAATGATCGAGTTATAAAACTTCAAACTCAATCATCCAAATCAGCCATTTTATCATTGTCATTGACCGCCCTTTTATGGAACCCCCTTATCTCTGGCCTGGGGGATTATTCAAGCAAACAAAAAAATTTAGCAGTAGCCCCAACTTCAAACCCCAACATACTCGAATGGCATCAAAATTGGGCAAGAGAAAAGTCACTGGGAAGAGACAAAAGTGTTTTGGACCCACGGCCTCCCATTTCTCTATTGGGAAAAGTCCCAACTATTCTGCATGGTAGTGTATTTATTACTTGATTGGTAGCATCAAGGACGTAGCCAGGGGGGCATAGAATAAATCGAGGGTGGCATTTTAGGGGGGAGGGTTCTCCAGACTTTCGTCTCGTCCCATTCCATTATACATTAGCCGATTTTGATGCCGTTCGAGTATGTTGGGGTTTGGGGTCGGGGCTCTGCCTAAAAAATAACTTTCCTCGAGAACTCCCCCAGTCCCGAGATAAGGGTGGTCTATGAAAACATGGCTATCCGTAATCACATTTAAACATAGAAAATGCCAAAATTGACAAAATACCTAGTGAATCAGTCATTAAAATTGCAGCCGTCGTTTAAAAAACAATGTTTTCGATGGTTGCATTTTTCAACCTTGTTTTTTAAACCCTTAAAGAGCCACACCCATCCTCAGATTATGGTCTTGCAAATACCTTCGACACGCATTGACTAACATTGTGCACGGCGGATTTGGACGTGGAAGCGAGTGTGTCCACCTGAGCCAGATGCGAAGTGACCAAATGCGCGAAGGAGGTCAGCGCGAGCCGCAGCAGCTGCAGGCGACAAGAAGCCGCGCGGCCCAAAGGCTGCAAAATGTTAGTGTTGTGTACTTTTCATCTCGTATTATAGTAGAATACAATCTTCATAATACAAAAATGTTGGAACTTTGGATAGTAAAATTTACTGTCAGCAAGTGTTGGGAACCCGACACTAGCACATTTTTGGAAACCCGATACCCGAATAAAAATCTGCTACCCGGACCCGCAGCCAATACCGATACCCAGCCCGAACCCGGACGATATACCCGAAAGTTTGAAATCGCAAATCATACGGGGAGCACACAACCCGGACAAAAGAGCCAGATTTTTTGAATGTCGCCGATGGGGGACTATTCATTGCAAAAATATTGTCGATTCTGTTTGTAAAAAGTTTGAAAAAGTACAGAAACGAAATCCAACTATTTCAAGCGTACGACCTTTTGTTGACATTTATTTAATGTGAACATTCACGATCAACATACGGTATTTTCCTTTAAGAGATTTTCCTCTGATTTTCGTAATCCATCAATACATTCGGCCATAGGAACATCAGTGCACAGTCCAAAATTGTACCGACATCTATTGAAATCCTCCTGCAAATTAATATAAAAATAATTATAATCCGTTTGGTACAGAGGTCGTCATCTGGACCTCGATCGATGTTCGCATGGAGACAGTGTAGCAAACGGTACGGCTTTGCGGTATTTAGATTTCCCATTTTGTGGTACGGTACGGTAAATTTCCCATTTTGCGGTACGGTATGGATCATTTTCCATTTCGCGGAAATGTTCCATTAAATTCTACCACCCTACATAGATTTTTTTGTGAAAAATTAGAGACAACCCCAAATACTATAATTTTGTCCAAAATCCCGATCCCGTGACCCTAATCCCGACCCCGAAAACTCAAAAAAGCACAGGGGTTACAACCGCCCAACTTGCGAGAAAAATGCCTTACTAACCTCTTCAAAAACGCATGCGCTTTCGACTATCGTGTGACAGACGTGCACCAATTTCAGTAGACCGATTGTGAATGCTCGCAAAGCCTGTGATTCGACGTGATTTTGGTATAATATACTTATTTGTGATATTTACGATTTGCTTGTATTTTTGATCTCAGTATAACATTCTTTCACCAGATGATAAAAATTGAGTGTACAGCAATTTAAAATGCACTAGAAAATGCCGACTCTTCACACCTGGCACTCGATTCCATTCGGCTGGGTGCAGTACAGATTTGTGAATACAGTAGAAGCCAAGGAGTGACCGCCCTGGGGGCACTCCCAGACCCTGTAAAATGTCAAATCATGTCAAAAAGCGTTTGCCATTTTCACATGACTTTTGACAATTTGCATGACATTTGACATTTTATAGAGTCTGGGGGTGGCACCTGCAGCCAAGTGACCAGTGCCGCGAGGCCCGCGTCACAGATAATTACAAATTGCCCAAGCGGCATTGCGTCAGAAATTGGCAACATGCCATTCTGCAAGGAGTGGCGAATAAATGCGTAATTGGAGTGTTTTGAAAAAAACTCAAAAATGAAGAATAATCAAAAGAAACTGTATCTGCCACGAATAGGTACATTGTCCGCACTACTTGGAAAGTGAAGCAAATTTTTTACATGACTTTACTCTGATACAAGCCGCGAATACCCCCACATTACAAACGTAAATGGGCGAGTAGAAACGCCGACTTAGAAGGCACGCCCATTCATAACACGCCGCGTGAATAAGTCCAATACGCCGAAAAAATTACCTCAACACTCGCTTGAAAATCTATCGGCCTCTTTCTTTTCAAACCGGCGTCCATTTTCGGGTCCATAAGTTCAATAGCGGCCATTGCTTGACCGAGCGAAAAGTCGGGTACATGCACCATTTTGCCCAGCGGCAGCGCTGCTCGATGTTGGTAAGTGAAAAAGTTGGATCTTTGCCAAAAGAGCTGTTGTTGAGAAATAGAAGAAACGCACATTTGCAATAATCTCGCAGCTCGTCTGTGATGTCTTCCCATTCGTAATTCCATGGTTCCAAAAGGGCGCCGTCCATTCTTATAAAGTAAGCGTTTTTGCACGGCTTACCGCACACTTATTTACAATACCGCAGTTTGTAAATACAAATAAGTACAATGTACAATACTTTACATAGTTTCTTCTATTTTTTGGATCTCGGACATTATGTGAAGTTGGCATAATACCAACTTCGTATTTGGATACGATTACATATTGTAAAAACGAGAGTAAAAGACGCAGAATTACGGTATGCGTCGCAAACAATGTCCGCGGAATGCAATTAAACGACCGAAAATGGTCGCTAATGGCAACCGACAGACTAGCGTGGCGTGCCGGTTCGCCATCGTCAAGATTTCTATACAAACGTGTATATCCAAAATTATTTTGGAATAATGCCAACTTCACATAATGTCCTATTTTTTCATACTTTTTAATATATTTTGAAACAAACAGATTTGGATACATAAATGCTTACCAGGAAGTTACGCCGGCAGGGGAGAGGGGGGTAAACTATGAGGATCGGGTCACGTATGATGACTTGTCACTCTGCCCAGTTAGCACTTGCGTATTATACGAATCAGCGTAAAAGCTCAAAGTTATCGCTAAAATGTGCTCCACTTTGCCAATTTCACCTTCATAATCGCTATTTCCGTTTATATACATGGTTATATAGCTAGTGTTAGCGTATTTTATTCATATTTATAGCGGATTTCGAAATTTTGGCACCGTGACAAGTCATCATACGCGGACTCTTCCAAATATGAAGTGACAAACTACAGTGCGCGCAGATATTTTGCTTGCATGCGCCGGTCCACGTAAGCTCCGCCCACTTTGGTCTAAATGCCCGCGAGCGCCAACCCCAAAAATCGGTCAGGCTCGCCTTTTTTTGTGTGTGAGCTCTATAATGAGAGTAAATAAAAATATAAAACGTAAATATTTACTCTGTACTCGAGTATACGTATTTATGCGCCGGTCAAAAATACGCCAAGCATCTTAAGCGCCATGGCGCTTTTTCATGGGCATGGTGCCAATCGCCAGTGGTTCCACAGCAAAATAGTGCCAAAAGCCAAAAGCGCCATGGCGTTTTTTGCTTTGGCGCTAGCGCCAGGCGCCAGCGCCATGGCGCTTTTACATCACTGCAACTAACTGTCAATGGAGATCTTGCATTCCGGAAATAACCCATTCCCGTAAACTCAAACGCATTCAAACCTGATTTATAAGTCTTTTTTTCAAATATTCCGACAAATCTGTAGAATGCTTGTCATGCCGATAAAACAATCGCGCGAACGTCCAACATATCATATCCACCAAAACAACAACGAATCCACATCCAATGTCCACTATAAAACCTAGCCGAAAGCGGGCCCGCTGACACATTTTAGCAGCGCGGCGGATAAATCCTCAAATTTCACCCTGAACCACACGGAGCGGCGCATTCGCAGCAAGGTAATTCGGCAGTTGAGTAGAGAAAAGTGTGGCAAGCAAAACTTTGTACGGTAAAGCTCGTTGCAATGTGGCCGGCGAGGCTAATTTACAGCTAAGATTTCCGAAACTGATGACGAACAGTCAATGACGTGTTTCTTCATTGGGTTAAACTTAGTGTATTCAAGGCTGTTTTATCACTTTTAGAAAGTTTGGCTGTAAACAGGTGTAAAACACTAATTTTATCAGTGTGAAAGGTTTTGTAAATGTAAAGTTCAGGAAATATTTTCTTCCCTTGCATATAGGTATTCAACTTTATCCAATTGGTGTTTAATTATATTCAACTGCAACACTACCATCCATATTCATGCTCAAAATATATTGGGAAGTGTTTAAAAAATAAAAATGGCTGCAGAAATTATTGATAACAAATTAATACAAATATGCTCCAGAAAAAAGTAATTTTGACATCTTTTACGTTTTCCTAAGTACAGAACTGAAAAACTCACTTTTACATCTCCCAGAAAAAAAAATTCACTGTTTTTACGCAGAACAAAAGTAAAAATTTTATTTACGTTTTCCGTACTCTCGCTTGAGTAAAAAACAACAGCTTTGCAATTACCTTTACCTGAAACGAGAACCTGAAAACGAGAACCTGAAAACCAGAACCTACCTGAAAAAAGTCCAGTACTTTTAACAACTCTGATCAAACCCGACCCCAGGCAGCGGCGGTAACTCGTGCGTCGACATGTCTGATAAGCGCGCCGACGACAGCGGCATCCTGGTGCCACTCCCAGACCCTGTAAAATGCCCTGTAAAAAGTAAAATGTCAACCGAGTTGCCATTTCGCAAGGCATTTTACGTGACTTTTGACACTTTGCATGACATTTGACATTTTACAGGGTCTGGGACTGCCCCCGGGGCGACTCGGAGCGGAGCGAGTCGGAGAGCAGCGCCAGTTCGAGCAGGGCCAGCACCCAGTTGTCGTCGGCCAGCACCGCGCGCAGCGGATCGAACGCTACGGCTAAGGTGTGTTTTGAATGGGGATGGAAAAACGTTGTTTTTCAAGAATACCGGTTTTTCTGTAAAAAAAACTTTGAAAACGCCGGCAATCCCTAGTTATAAAACAACATGTTTTAAGAATTAGGTAGTGAATTTTGCGGTTTGGTTAGTGGTGTGAAAAGGGTCAGTTCGATTTTGTATATTTACTGGGCTCCATTCAAAAATGAGGCCAACTGTCCAAGCGCCAAACACGGACTGACGTTTTTCATTGGTTTAGCGCCAGCGACAATCACTGCAGTGTGCCGAAAGTCATGTCAGATCTACATGTGTGACTACACTGAATTCAACAAAATCCACAAAGTCAAACTTGCAGAAAAACAGTGACAAAAACGCGCCAGCGGCGGGGAAACAAGTGCACCGGGCTCCAGCATCGACACAAAAAGCAGGCGGCAGTGGTAAACCACTGGCAGTGCGCCAAGTGCCTGTGATGGGAAACAAGCCGAAGGTTTCCTTTTTTTGCGTTTTGATTGTATTTTTGAAAAATATTCATAGTGTGAATTTTAGTGCTGGTTTTGAAACTGGGGAAACAAGTGTCTATACAATTCACGAATGCAACTGCCCAAAAAGTCAAACGTTATCCTTATCGCTCGTAGTGTCAAATATGTAATTCAAAGTATCCACTGATTCAAAACAAAAGTCAAGCCAGTGATGTAAAAGCGCCAAAGCGCCGGCGCTTGTCGCTAGCCCCAAAACAAAAAGCGCCATGACGCTTGGCGTTATTTTGCTGTGGCGCCACTGGCGCTTGGCACCATGCCCATGAAAAGCGCCGTGGCGCTTTTGGCGCTTGGCGCAGTTTTTGACCGGCACCAGGAACAAAATGCCTGGCGCTTTGCGCCATTTTGCTCTGGCGCCATTGGCGGTTAGCGCTGGGGGTCAGAAAGCGCCATGGCGCTTTTGGCGCTTGGCGCCAATGTTCTGGCACTTTTCACA
This sequence comes from Sphaerolaimus hirsutus, assembly GCA_964036195.1. Lineage (NCBI taxonomy): Eukaryota > Metazoa > Nematoda > Chromadorea > Monhysterida > Sphaerolaimidae > Sphaerolaimus > Sphaerolaimus hirsutus. Next base: position 12,986,584 of record OZ038450.1, read on the forward strand.
TCACTAGTCAGTCGTTACATTTCGCTTTAAATACCGGGAAGAAAAGCAATTACGTAATTGAAACAAATGGAGTCCGTCCAATGAAATTTTAGAAACACTTTCAACCTGCACTTTAGTCATTCTGGCACCAAAAAAATCGCGCGAAAACAGCCAAAGAACCGGTCAAAGGCCAATACAGGGAAGAACGTGATGCGGAAAATGAAGAAAATCTGGAAATGATTTCTCCGCCGCAGGTGTGCCGCATACAGAATGGCGGCCCACACAGAGTTAACATACGTGTGTCAACTGGGGCCAGTTCCGCAAGTGGAAAAGTTAAGAGTTAAAACTTAAGAGTTGAGTAAAATGACAAATGACAAGTTATGAGTAAAGTTAAGAGTTAAGAGTTGAGTAAAACGACAAATGATTTTACTCAACTCTTAACTTTTAACTTTACTCTTAACTTATCATTTATCATTTTACTCAACTCTTAAGTTTTGACTCTTAACTTTTCCACTTGCGGAACCGGCACCTGGTCTGTGTCAACTAGTGTGTGGGCCGCCAATATCTCAGAAAGAGTCATTTCTATTTAATAGGATTTTTTTTAAGGGGAATTTACGGTTTACTCGTGCGGCTGACAGCGGGGTTGGTTAAGAAAAGGGATTTTCCCCCGGGAAAATATTTATTTGACGTGTTTGAGGAAAGCATTGAAGTTCCTCATCCTTGTTGGTGAAGGTCTGACATGACATCTGAAGCAAAATTTAATTGCCCGACAGCTTTGTTGTGCGACAGGTCTGTGATTATAACCCTATGCATTGTAAGAACAGATGAGACTCATGCAAAATGAGACATTTCATAAGTAGTCTCTACCACATCAGGAAAACAAATGAATACATATTTATTTTACATATTTACATAGGTCATGCCTGTAATTTAAACAACATTTATCGTATTTCCTAGAAATACTCACAGGTTTTTTCAAGTTGAGGAAAAAATACCCCCCCCCCCCATCTGAAATAGGGTATTCCAGGGGGTATTATTTAGTCATAAATTTTCGTGAAATTAGTAGTGAACAATACCTTCAAACATGCCCAAAACCGGTATAGTGATGAAATAGGATATTGCATGCATGATGTACATCATATCAAACGGAGGTAGATCGAGGGGACTATTTCGAGGAAATACTGTAAATATAAGAAAAGTAATTAAATGCTTGCAATTAAGGCGGCTGTAAAAATTTTTTTCACAAAAAACAGGCGTCGCCGGGCAGGAAAGTCAAACCGAAAAAGTCGACCAAATCGGCCGCGTCCATAAAATCACCTTCGACGGCCAGATCGCCCGCTCCTGGTGTGCCCGAGCAGCACGACTACCTGGTCCCAAATTCAATTGGAACGTGAGGCGCCGGACAGGCAAGTGAGCGCCCTTCACGCACAATTCCACCGCTTTCGCTCACTCACGTGTGCGCGCCTTACCTTCTAATTGGAACTGGGCCCTGGACTACGATTACTGCAGCGACACAGAGTTCCACAAGAGACTTGAGCAGTGGACTAAGAGTGCGCAGAAGAAAAAGGAAATGTTCAATGGTTTGGTGGGATGGGTAATATTGTACCTTTAATTAAACCCCCCGTATCTGTAATTTTTAGAAACTGTTTAAGTATTATATCTGAGAACTCCACAAATTCCATCGTCCGCCAAATAAAATGAGCATAGGGTGGGTTTACGCGCAGCTGCTCAAGAGATCTTATTCAAAAATATATAGTATTATACGTGTGAATTCAAAAATAAAAAAATCTCTGAAAGGTGTCAGCATGGGCTCAAATAGGTAAATATGCATAGGTAGTTAAACCCGTACGTCAGTTTTCACAAATCGAAATTGATTACCACACAGCGTCCTGCGAGAATCCTGGATAGTTGCTGGTATAGTGTTCGAAAATGTCAAGGCGCGTCACGGGTAATAATGAAATGGCACCATGACGCTGACGCTCTTCAATAGCGTGCAATTGGCGCTCGGCGCAATTTTCCCTAATTTCTTGCCCAAACCAACTTCTCAAATTCTGCTACCTATTTACCGGACAGAAGTTCCGGCACAATACTGCTAGCCTGACACAAGGTACGGATCAAAAAAGGTGAAACCCAGTATCAAAAACCCGGAATCAGCCATCACCAATTTTCGAGCACAAATTACTGGCGATACAAGCACCACAGCGACTGCACGCAGCCGTAAATATAAATATTCATCTGCATCAAATGTTCACAGTGCAGAAATGTACAAGAATATGATCGCTACTTGTCTATACTGATCTACGTATGTATTTCGCACAATATGTCTGATTACCAACTGGAATATGTCATACACTGCTCACTGGATGCGATTGTGATGGGGATCACGGGATGATGCCAAAACTGGCGAGTTGAGGCGATTTGCGATTTTACCGAAAAATGGCAAAACCATTCATCAGCTTTGAACGCATTTTAGTTTACCAGAACGAGTCATTTTTAATTTTTAAATTCAACTGCTTTCAAAAATGAATCATGAACCAACAAAAATTCACTAATCGCCGCAGCTTCCCAGTCCTAAAAATAATAAACTGGCTTACGTTATATTATGGAACATTAGTGGCAGTGGCAGGATTTATTCACTTTTCAATAGATGCTTTTTCATCTACCTACTAAACATCCACATTAATTTCGAGAATTCATTCCATTATAAAATTTTATTTTGAATCACACAACAGCACAACTACGGAACGGGATCACCAAGATTGACCAGAAGCCAGTCCCGCACGCTGTAAAATACTAATGTTGACTTTTGGTCACCTGTATTTTTCATAAATTTTCAAATTTTTTTGACTGGAACTATTAAATTGGAAAGAAAGTTCTGTCAGTCCGGTTAGCTGGTCCGGCTTCGGCTTCGTTTCTAGAAACTGACAGAACTTTCTTTCCGACCTAATTTCAAGTGTGTGGGATAGGCGCCAGCTTTTAGTACTGCAAATAAATCAACAACACCAGGAATGTATCCAGAAGTGTTTTGGGGGAGGGGGTATAGTGTACGAATTTTTGTGGGTCCGTTCCCCAAAAATACTCAAACTTTATTGATCTTAATTTTCAAGGAAAATCTATAATAGTAGTCCAGTGTTCGATTTGCACCTTAAAGACCTGTTCCCAAATGTATCACTGAAATTTTCATCTTAATAGTTAAATTTTGTTTTATTTTTACTTGAACAGGAAGCACATTTTTGTCCCTTCCTGGATACGTCCCCGAATAACATAAACAAATAAACCAAATAACTTCATAGGGCTGGGACGGTATGACTTTCGCTTTTGGTTTTGAAACTCGATATTCGATAGTGAAGCTCGATACTGATATTCAAGAGAAAAATTCGATATTCGATTCTACAAACAATGTTGTTTCAAAATATTCCAGATCGATATTAGATATGAACAAATACTCGATATATCGTCCCAACCCTAAACTTCAACAACATTGATTAGAATGAAAAACAAATCTCAACACAGACAAGAAACCACATCACAGCATGAGAACCTGACAAGCATTTCTTTTGTATAAATCAGAGAACTTTTTGCTATGACAAAGTGACTTAGCCTCGATATCACAATAGATATGAAAACAATGACAAAAAGCTAGGTTTTTGAAGAGAACAAAAACAAAGATGACAAGCAGCACCAAGATTCAAATTTTGGATACATAACCCTGAAAGTCGGAACAGTGCGAAAATAGCTATAAGTATTAATAGCTGATATATCGATCGATACACACACTAGTTGACAACGACACCAAATGTCAACTGCTTCCCATTCCAAATCAAAGTTTGTTGACGAGTAACATTATTGTATACCACAATTTTCTCTCAACACTATATCTTGATTTGCAACATGATTCAACAGTTTTGCATTGAACGTCGTTCGTCAGCTCGAACGCAAACTTTGAATTGGGATTGAAACTAGGGATAACAAACAAACTTTTACCAACGGCCATCCCTAATTGGAACCAATTGACATTCGTTGTGGTTGTCATTGGGACCATTGCAACTAACCATCAATGAACAACCGAAGTCCTAAAAACTCCCTAAAACACCCAATTAGATAAAAACAGCTCCACTGAAGAGATTCACACACAAGCACGACCAAATGTGACCAAACCCAGAAAAGTCCAAAAACATAAAGCGCTGATTGGTCAGACCTATTTGCGTTCAATCAAGCATTATTTGCATTATTGTTCTCCTTGCCGACTGCCTTGGAAAACTCGCTGTAGTCTATGTAACCATCGCCATCCATGTCATACTCCTGTAGCACCTGCGCGATTGAATAGATGTGATTTCAGGGTCTAGTAGGTGTGGTGGGTTGACAGGGTTCTATCTATCTATCAATCTATCAAGCCCGAAGGCCGCACAGGTATTTATCTATCCCGGAGGCAATAAATTTGGGCTACTATCTCCGGAACTCCCCCCCCCAAATCGTCCAGTTGTCTATCTGGAGAGATTTTTGAAAAATATTACCCCTATTCCTGCTGAAAAAATTGCTCTATTCATAGCGTTTTATAGATTGTTACCTTCATTTTTTACCGCGCATTTTACCGTCACACAATACATTTTCGGTTAACCAGTCTCCGCGGCCCCAAAGGCAGTGAAAAACTTACATTCGTGTCCATGTCGCTGTATATGCCTGTTAGATACAGACATATACACTGGCGTTGGCATTGGCGCCATGGCTTTGCGCCTACGAATGGCGTCACGCTCAAAAATCCTGGCTACGTCCCTGCTTATTGCTAATTTTTAGCTATATGTAATACTGATATACCCTGATTTTACTCCTTTGTATTGAATCCCCGCAACCCCCCTTCAATTTTTTTCCAGGTATCTATCCATCCGCGAAGGAGCGATTTGCTATCTATCCAACCATCGGGGGATCAAAATCCAGGATACCCCTGCCACCCCCGAAATGCTCCCGCTAGCTATTTATTCGCAGGCTTAGGATGCATTTCTTGGCTTATTACTGAACCCCGAGCCAAATCGATCCTAAATTCAACTGGGGCATGAAAGATAGCTACAGTCCACCGCAAACTTCACAGCCAGAAAACGTCCACCCCAAATCGCCCACCTGATCGACAGTGGTCTCCAACTCCGCCTCCGATGGGACTTGAGGCGGCGCCTGTCCCTGGGTTTGTTCTCCCTCTGGCTGTCCTTGTTGCGTGGCCTCGGCAACTTCTGCGGGTGGGGATAAAGGGTAGGAATGGAGCTTGGGAGATATGTGAAGTGTGATATGGTAATGATGGTAAATTGGTTTCACAGAGGGGGTGGTATCTAGAGAACTATCACAGAGTATCTAGTGGGTGGCGGTCTGTTTTCGTTGACCCCTACATTCCGGAAATTATCCACTGCTATCTACCCAGCCGCGGAGAACTCAGGATTCCGCTAAACCACAGGTGCCAGTCCCGCACCCTGCAAAGTGTAACGTCACGTGTCAAATGTCATGTAAAATGTCACGTTAAAAAAATCTTTCAATTGTCGTGCTCATGTGATGCAATGTGTCATAAGTTAAGAGTAATATTTACAATCTATTCGCAAATAATTTACATTGACGGCGCTTTGCATAATGTTTTACACAAGGGTGCGGGACTAGCTATTGACATGGCACATATCTACAGTACTTCCCAATGCCCAATACCCAATAAAGAAAAAGAACCTCCAGGCAGAAAGTTCACATAATACCATCTTACAAGTATGCGTCCTAAATTACTTATGTCTTAGCTGATAACGCGCGAGCATGATACTTATGTATGCACTTTCACAAAAAGATAAATATTTAAAAAAAGAAAAGGCGGAGTCGCGTACACGCGGCGAATGTTTTTTTCCCGCAACGTTGTTTCTTTTTTTAGAACAATTTTTATTTTATAAACGATGACGTCATGATGGAGTGTTTCCTTCAGAAAAATGCATAGCATGCGGTCCGCCGAGTATACAAACAAACAAGCAAACCTTGATGCGAATGTGTAATCGCCTTCAACAGTTCAATTCCATCGAGTCTTCCATCATTGTCGGTATCATACATTTTGAAATAATGAAACTGCAGTTGTTCATCGGTCATTTCCTGCTGCGTGTCGATTTTGCCATCGAGGTGCGATTTGATGTGTCTATGATTAGACGATAACTTTATTGTGTATGGGACAACACATAGCAAACTACAGATTACAGAACATAAAACCTTCTAGTGATGTAAATACGCATTTCCAGAAAACATTTGTACAAAGAACATATTTCGGCAAAAGAAACATTGTTATGTCGCGTCGATATTGAATGGTGCGCTATAATTATTGTTTTAGATAGTTGACTGATGCCACGAGTTTGAATGTTTGCAGAGCCAACATTCAGCGGCCATCAGACATTTAACAAGAAAAACCAACTTTCATTACGATTAACAAAAACCATCGAAATGAACTATCAAATCAACTACAAAGTACAAACATACTCCGGATCAAGGTCTTCCTTCGTAGCGAAAGCACGGTCCTGGGTAGCTGAAAGAAAATAAAACGTAGCACGTCACAACTAATCGAACAAATCACGATCCCACAAAAATCAATCGCAAACCAGCGTGCGCGCGTGCAGCAGCGCGTTCGACTTTCTGTGCGCGCTGTGCGTGTCCGGTATGGTGCACTTGTTGCTGTTGATTGAGACTGGGCGGCGGAGTGTTCGCGTGTGCCCATGTTTCAGCCACTGATAGACTGAAAAAACTTATTGCGACCCAGATCAATGCAGAAAGACTTGGCATCGTGTCAAGTGACGTTTTTACTGGTTTCCGGTTTTCTTTTTTTGGTGAGACGGCAGATTTGGATACGAAAGGATGTCTTCAGTAAAATAAGTTGTCCTTCATGCCACTGTGAATGTTTTTGGCTCACACATTTTGGGAAACTCTAGTGGTCCAACTTATTTGACTTATGCCGCGGTGCATCATTCAATCTTGTGAGGACGAATAGTGGAGGACGAGCTTTGAAATTATATGTAAAAATTGGCGCGATTGCAGAGCTGGCATTTATAAAAATCGGGCAGCCGGCCAAACATTTTGAAATCGTTATAAGTATAAATAAAAAGGTCAAAACAGGTGTATAACCATCATATCAATAATAATAGCGATCATCAAAGTAAAAATTGGCAAAATATAACAAAATTTGGCGATTTTGAGCAAAAACTGTGGAAAAATCCGTAAATGTACAGTACGCAACAATTAACTTGGACTTGGGCCAAGCTTCCGTAAATGACCCGATATTGTATACAAAAAAATAATTTATCGGCGGATTCGCTTCGCTAAACTGCAGTAATGTCTAAACTTCCAACTACCAAGGGATCAAAGCTGCCGCGGGCGGGCGGTCTTAGCGCAGCAAACAGTACGTTCACACTTTTATCGAAATGTATTCCCTTCAAGCCCCCGTGCTTCCTTCTCTTAAAACATTTCACACCTTGGCATTGTGCCAAAACATTCAAACTTTCTTTTTAAGGTCGGGAATCGCTCGTTTCCAATCCGGCCGGCGCAGCGGCGGCAGGTAGCGCCGCAGCGACGTCAAACAATTCCACGTGGGAAATCGGCGATCGAGTTTCACTTTCCGACGGCCGCGCCGGGGTAATCTCGTTTTTGGGCGAGACTGATTTCGCGCCCGGAGAATGGGTCGGCGTGAGTCTCGATTTGCCAGTTGGCAAGAATGATGGCACTGTGGCTGGGAAAAAGTATTTTGAGGTGGGTGTTCGCGTTGGTGGATCGGTTATGGTTCTGATAAATATTTGGGTTTATTAGGATTCGGCTGTTTTTTTTTTCAAAGTTGGTGGTCGGTATTGGAGACAAACATTTTGTATTTTTCGGATCCTGTTTGAAAATGAGGAATCCTGACAAACTGCTCCACTATGTATTCATGCATCCAACCTAGAAAAATCATTGTTCCATGTACGTTTCTATCACGTTAAGTATTTGCAAATTTCAGTGTTCACCGAAGCATGGAGTATTTACGAAAGCAGCAAAATTGACGAGATTAGATCCGACCGCGGCGAGCACACCCAATGCGCCCTCGGACCCCGATGGAAATGGGGGTGCGTTAGCGTTCCGTTCAGTTCAAAAAATTTAGTTTTTGGATGCGCTCGTGTTTTGTTACGATGTGGGTGAACGTTTGTTTACCTCTTTGTTTCCTCAGAAATTCGTAATTACAGATAAAATATAAACCGTACAGTCAAACAATTCATATCGATGCATAAAGTGCTTGTGTTTTTTTACTTTTCTGCCCTCTGCACATGTAATTAAATGAATGTTTGTTTCAAGCTGGAATAATACCCCATCCTCTAGGGAAGCGGTTATAATTTTTGAGTGTAGCGGTCCTGTTAGGTTTTGGGGTTATGGTGTATGTGGAAGGCAAAACGGGAGAAAACTCGCTAAAAGTACGATAAAATACTTATAGCCGCTCCACACACAGCGATTTTTAAAATAAGTTCAAACGTTTTTTTGGCAAAGTATGAATAACGTATTTCTTCTAAAAGAAGAGCGCCGTTCTATTTTTTTCGTCAACCTCCAATAGAACGGCAAGTAAAGAAGTTGACGAAAAATTTTTTTGACGACGCTCTTTTAGAAGAAATACGGTATTCATACTTTGCCAAAAGACGTTCGAACTTATTTTTAAAATCGCTGTGTGTGGAGCGCCATATAATACTATACTTATACTTTAAAAACACTTATCAAAAAATAGATCAAAATACAAAATAAGGTAAAAAAAAATAATAAAAAAAATAATAAAAAAATAAAATAAAATTGATGAAAAAGGTACAAAAATTCTGAGTGAACCCCCTCGATCAGTGACCCCCTCAAACCCCAGGCATGGACCCCTCATCCATTCAAACAATGCGCATGCGGCATTCCGCTTCTCCAGCCATCGGGGGCACCCCTCCCCCGGGGTCTCAGTATGACGATTTCTCGTATTTGATGCGGACCCCCCACGCGGGCGGGCCGGGAAGCGTGGCTGGGAGTAGCGTTGTTGGGGGTGTTGAGTTAGTTTGTTTTTGTTGAGTGAGGGTTGTTTTGGTGGCTGGGTTGGCTGTACCGTACCGCAAATTACCGTACCGCAAATTCAAGTTATCGTGCTCTACCATTATAGGAAAAAAATGAAGATTTACCGCGGTTTTTACCGGCCAGCCATTCAGTGCCGTAAGTGATTGCGATAACGTAAATACTACTGTTCCGAATTTCGAAAACCGTGGCGGTGTCTTACCAGTGTATTTAAAATGTTGTATTTAAAAGTATTTAAAATGTTGTTTTTTTTCTCTCGAATTATTCACCTTTTAAGAGTATTGGATTTTTCCCTCTCGAAAATTCGCTGTGAGTAGAAATATTTGCGTACTCCTATCCAATGAGTGTTATGCAAATAAGCTCATTCCGTCGTGGTACACCTGAAGTTCGTTTGTATTTATTCGAATTACACGCTGCCAGGCAAAAATTTTCTAGGCTCCTTTACAGTGCTAATCTAAATGTGAAATACGTTGCACCACTTTTGAAAATGTCTGACGGACATTTTTATGACGCCATGTACTTCGCGTAGATCATTTTTTTGACGGATTAGTTAGACTTTGTTTATTTAGATCGTTCAGATTCGTACAGAAAAATACGATTAGCGTGCATTGCAAATAAAAATACAATCTTTGTATTGCAATGGCTGAAAGGAAAATAATATCAAATCTGCTGAACAAGTGTAGGCCTCCCTGTGAATCGACCAGTGCGCTCTATGGAGAACCATTGTTTGTATTTTCAATCGGATTTCGTTCTGAAATGTTTAAAAAAACTGTTTTGTTACCTTGTTATTGATTCAATGTTGCTATATCGTGTCTGATTGGTGCGTGGGGCGCATTTTTTAGAATTCGGTTCAAAATTCAGTGGCATTTGCGATCATAATCGGATATTGCTATTTCGAAAATAATCGATGCAGCTGAAGCTGAATTTTTTTTTCGAGCATGGTGTTTGATTGGAGATACGAAATCTGACGTGTTGATGCAAGGTGTCAACTATGCAAGTGGTCAGGTGCAAAGTATTTCATTACTTACTCTTTAGGAATTCACGTGAAACTTGACATATACAACTATTCTTTCCAAATTCACTTTTTGCCACTTACTACATTATGTATTGGTCCTTTATTATCTTTACAACTGAACCCTTACCATTTCCCAAAAACGTCCCTCAGACCCTCCGTGGGGGACCGAGTTATCGTGCGCGCGGCACAGGGACCACGGGTTGGAACTTTGCGGTTTTTGGGCGAGACAAAGTTCGCCGCCGGGCTGTGGGCTGGGGTTGAACTAGACGAGCCCCGCGGCAAGAATGATGGCGCCGTTCAGGGAGAAAGGTGTGTGGATTGACTTGGCATTGAAAAATGGGTGGTTAAAAAATGTAATTAAATATTATCTGGGAAAGTCGACCAATTTCGATTTTTTTAAATCGCAATTTTGTTTGGTGCTAGCCCGATAGCGCTTGCAAGCTTGCCCTGAACGTTTCAGATAACTGTACTGTTTGCATTTTATGTATTTTTTTTTTGTGCATCTAGTTAATAGGGTTCAAACGGGACCAGTTTTTCGGACCGGGACCGGGACCAGAAATTTTTCTAATCGGGACCGGGACCGGGACTACGTGGTCGGGACCGGGACCGGGACTGGCATTTTTCAATTGTCGGGACCGGTACCAGGACTGGGGCATCCGGACCGGGACCAGGATTTGCCGAACCAGGTACCAAGACCACAGCCCTATTTTGAGCCCTATCGGGACCGATAACCATTTGAATGCATATTTTCAGAAGTTTCATACGATTTTCACACTTCATTCAATCAAAATTGTCATCAAAAATATAATATAAGTCACAAAATTCAATTGAGTCACAAAAAAAGACATAATGCACAAAAATTATGACAGTGAGTATTGATACATAAGCTGTGCAGTGCTTTCTGAAGGAAAATAAATTTTTCAGCCTTGTCTGATGTCGAACATGAATGAGAATGTTTGGAACTCACCAAAAAAACGTAAAAAATTCGTCGACGGAATGAGAATGCGCGAACTGGCGCGAATCTTTTCGAATTTTACAAGTATTTAAAAAGCAAAATTTGGATCCAGTCCGGTAAATTTTTATTATCGGGACCGCTGAAAAATTCCGGGACCGGGACCGGGACCAGGACTGGGTGGTCGGGACCGGGACCGGGACTGGCCTTTTTCAATTGTCGGGACCGGGACCGGGACTAGGGTTGGCCGATGTTTTTTTTTAAACGTTTTTTTTATAAAAAAAACGTTTTTTTTTTAAAAAAAACATGACGTCCGAAATGTTTTTTTTTATAAAAAAACATCAGCCGAAATTTTTAGTACTAAGCACTAGGTATTTTGCAAAATTTTTGCGCGCAAGCGCGCAATTTCACACACAAATTGACATTGGTGGTTGTTTTCATTGGTTTTGTTGCATTTTTAGTATCAAAACATCCATTTCTATGCGCTACCATGGGTGAATAAGCCGACATATGTCGCTGTAATATATAATATTGAGGTAATGTGCTTCCATGTACCTCCACAGTGTGTAACTTCACTCCCAAAGTAACAACCTCCTTTTATAACCTTGTTTGATCACCATTCCGTGCCAAACTTTACCTGAAGTCACGAACATTCGACTATAAGGCGATATACGAACGATATGTCGACGAAAAATGGATATTTTTGACACAAATCACCACTTATAATGCTATCCCATGGCTCCACAGCCATTATATGGTCATATTTAACATCACAGAGTATTGCCAGTGTCTGATATACCTATATATGTTGACACTAGGTCATATCTGGGAGCTTTTAAAAAAAAACGTTTTTTTTTTTAAAAAAAACATCGAGTTAAAAAAAAACGTTTTTTTTCCAACCCTAACCGGGACCGCCCCAGTCCCGACTTTTTGCCGAACCATGTACCGGGACCGCGGTCCCGTTTGGACCCTAAGTTAAGCCATATCACGTATATCACCAAATTTACTGATAAAGCCATGAAAAAATTCAACCCATTTATTCCATACGCGAAACTGCGATAGCTTGTCCGCAAACGTTTTGCATTTCACCTAGCGCATAAGCACCTCAATCTTTGCTAGCTGTGATTTTTAAAATATCTGATCGGGTGATGCGATAAAGAATCCTATTTCCAACCCTACCGTAAACCGCACAATTTACCCCCCCAGGTACTTCCGGTGTCCCGCACAACACGGTCTGTTCGCGCCGGCGGCTAAGGTGTACCGGGCGCCGAACCAGACGCCGTCGGTACGCGACGCGACCGGCGTGCGCCACAACAAGGCCAGCTTGCTGCGCATCGGCGCCTGCTCCAGGCTCGGTAGCCAGGAGTCGCTCAACTCCAGTCTCGGCAGCTATGTGGGCGGGGCTGTGAAGGGCAAGGTGTGTGATGGGTTTGGCTTTGGTGGTTGGTGGTGTCTTGCGGCTCGATTTGCTAAGGTTGAGTGGCGGTTCGGGTATTCGATATTTGCTGTGATGTCTAAACATTTTCGCTTGTTACTCGGCCGCCCTAAATAGTGAAAGGCGTTGGATACATTCGAGGGGTGGCATATTTAGACTCACTTCCCGCCCCTAATTCAATTGTAACTTACATTTGGATCCGTCCGACAGGCGTAGGCGCAAGAAATTCATTCAATGTTTATTAAAACAGAAAAGAAATTTTTGACATTTTGAATGGCAATTGACAAATTTGTGTGTCATTTTACATAGCATTTGAGAGTTTTCAGGGTGCGCAACTGGCCCTTGGCCCCATTGTTTGACACCTGTCCAGTGGCGTAGCCAGGATTTTTGAGCGGGGGGGGGCGGATTGTTTACGGAGCCCGGCGAACGGGGGGGGGGCGGCGCCCCCCCCCCCCTAAAATTTGACCCCTGTAGTAGGGAACTTGCGCCATGGCGCTGGAGCCATTCGTAGGCGCCACGCCATGGTGTTGGCGCCATTCGTAGGCGCCGCGCCATGGCGTCAGACCGCTGTATATGTATGTATTTTACATACATATACAGCGACATAGACACAATTGAGTGCATTTTCCCCAAGACATAAGGTGTATTATCATCAGATTTGCTCCATGTGGCCGCAAATCGTCATAAATACACTCAATGTTGTGCTTTTTGCTGTTTTGTATGTATATTTACATACATATACAGCGTTACCTGGCGCTGACGCCAACGCCAATGGCGCCATTCCGCCACTATGTAGCTAAAATTTTAGGGGGAGCTGAGCCCCCCCCCCCTCGCCGGCCTCCGTAAACAAGCAGCCCCCCCCCCCGCTCAAAAATCCTGGATACGTCCCTGCGAAAGGTCAATCCCGATCCCGAAATCTCAATAAACCAATCCCGATCCCGAAAAGTCAATCCCGTTTGAACCGTAACTGAATTCACCTAAAAAACAACAAATTCATCTAAAAAAACACTGCGCAGCGTCTGACTGGCGACCGCGACCAGGACATGATTATCCTGCAGCGCATCATCAAGGAGAAGGACGAGCACATCGAGCGGCTGATCCGCGAGCGCGAACTTGAGCGCCAGGAAAAATCTGTCGCCGCGGCGGCGACTCAGTCGCAAGTTGCTGCCGCCGCGGCCACTGGCGCCGCCGCGGCAACACTTGAAGGTGGCAGCGGCGTAGATGAGAAGTTGGCTGAGATGGCTGTCAAGTTGGCTGAATTGCAGAAAGATAGGGATAAGTATAGGGATTTGTTTGAGGAGGAGAAGAGGTGTGGTAGGGCGGTATCTCTTTTTCGTTTTTTTCTTTTTCTTTCGGTCTCGTTTTTTTGTGTTGAATTTTTAAGGGTGTTGTAGGGTTCGGGTGAAAGCTTCTCTAATACCGTGTCCTATACACGAGCAGGGACCGGGGAGACCTGATTGTATACAGAGCGCAGTCGGGGGGCACCCCCTACAATTTCATCACCGTGATAACGGAATGGAGCCATGGGGCTAGGGCTCGAACTCGACTCGACTCGACTCGTGACTCAAGGGTAAAACAGGGTACCGACTCGACTCGTCTGACTCGACCGGAAAAATTTGGCCCAAACTCGAGACTCGAGGTTTTTGCCTGACTCGACTTGAAATTTTGGCAAATTCGAGGAGTCGGGGTTTCCATTGAATACTGTCCTAAAAAATCAATTTTGATATGAACTTTTTAACATTTTTTTCAAAAATTTTGCGCGCGAGCTCGCATTTCCATACAACATATATTGTCGATTGGCTTCACATTGACACATGTATTGAACTAGCAGGATTCTCTCCGACCTTCGGTCGGGTTTTGTGGTTCTCTACAATTAATACCATTGGAGGAAATATGATAGTTTAGTTAAGTTTGCCCACATGCTAGGCATGTGTTTTGAAATGCGGTATGTAATGTACCAACAATAACAAGAGCAATACCAAAGATGCAATGTTTTGGAATGGATTTTTTGTAAACTTCTGTAAAATGGTTGGGCAGTGTGCATTTTGTGTGGTATAGGTTTTGTGATATGATAGTGTGGTTTTTGCAAGGTGTCAAAATTTGTTGTTATCTTAAATTGGTTACATTTGTGCTTTGCTGTTCTTTTTGTGTTTGTAAATCCTTGTGGTATAAATTGTAGAGAACCACAAAACCCAACTGAAGGTTGGAGAGAATCCTGCTATAGGTGCCCACTACTCAGAGGCTTGCAAAAACTGACACCCCAGTGGGGACCCCCCTCCAAATGGCATCACCCAGGGAACCCCCCAAAAGTGGCACCCCCTGGGAACCGCCCAAAAATGGGACCCCCTAGGGCCCCACAAATATGGCACCCCCTGAGGACCACAAAAAAATGGCACCCCTTAGGGACCCCCCAAAAATAGCACCCCCTAGGGACCCCCCAAAAATGGCACCCCCTGGGGACCCCCCAAACATGGCACCCCCTAGGAACTGCCACAAAAATGGCACCCCCTGGGGACCCACCCAAAGTTGGCTCCCCCTGGGGACTCTTCAAAAATGGCACCCCCTGGGGACCGCCCCCCCACAAATGGCACCCCCTATGGACCCCCCCCCCCACAAAAAAAATATAGCACCCCCCCTAAGGACCAACAAAAAACGGCACCACTGGGGACCACCCAAAAAATGGCATCCCATTGGGACCCCCTTGAAATGGCACCCCCATATGTGCCTCCAAAAAATGG
This sequence comes from Sphaerolaimus hirsutus, assembly GCA_964036195.1. Taxonomy (NCBI): domain Eukaryota; kingdom Metazoa; phylum Nematoda; class Chromadorea; order Monhysterida; family Sphaerolaimidae; genus Sphaerolaimus; species Sphaerolaimus hirsutus. Next base: position 13,001,757 of record OZ038450.1, read on the forward strand.
CACCCCCTGGAGACCCCCCAAAAATGGCACCCCATGGGGACCCCCTCTAAATCCTTTAAACACAGCCCCTAGTTTGGAAACTCCTGTAAACTCAGCCCCTAATTTGGAAACTCCCATAGACTCAGCCCCCAATTTGGAAACTCCCATAAACTCAGTCCCTAATTTGGAAACTCCTGTAAACTCATTTTCAGGTTTATGGTAATGTAGTGTCAAAATAGAATGAATATTTGAAATAATCTCTAGCATCAATCCACAAATGCATCAATTCACAATCTTCAATTTTTTAGCCCCAGGGGTTAGACTTAAAGGTTATGGTTATGTAGAGTAGAAATGGAGTGCACATCTCAAATCACTGCAATAAAACACCCACAAATGCATCATTTCACAAATTGAAAGTTTTTGGGCCCAGGGGTTCATTATCAGGGTTTTAGTAATGTGGTGTAAAAATTGAGTGTATATTTGAAATTGCTACAATCAGAAACCCACAAACACATCATTTTATGATTTGAAATTTTTTAGCCCTGGGGGTTCATTTTCAGGGTTATGGTAATGTAGTGTCAAAATGAAGTGCATATTTCAAATCAAGGCAATCAAAAAGCCAGAAATGCATCATTTCACAATTTCTAATTTATTTTCAATTTTCAATTTAAGGCTTACAGTAATGTAGAGTTGAAATTGAGTCATTTCGAATCAGTGCAATTAGAAACCTGCAAAATGCATCATTTCACAATTTGAAATTTTTTGGTCTAGGGGTTCAATTTCAGGGTTTTAGTAATTTAGTGTCAAAATGGAGTGCATATTTGAAATTGCTATGATCAGAAACCCACAAATGCATCATTTTATGATTTGAAAGTTTTCAGCCCAGGGGGTTCATTTTTAGGGTTATGGTAATGTAGTGTCAAAATGAAATGCATATTTCAAATGAGTGCAATCAGAAACCCAAAAATGAATGATTTCACAAATTGAAAGTTTTTGGCTCCAGAGGTTCATTTTCAGGGTTATGGTTATGTAGTTTTCAGGTTATGTAGTGTCAAAATGGAGTGCATTATATATCAAATCAGTGCAATTAGAAACCCACAATGCATCATTTCACTATTTGAAAGTTGGCCCCAGGGATTCAATTTCAGGGTTATGGTAATGTACTGTCAGAATGGAGTGCATATTTCAAATCATTGTAATCAGTAACCCACAAATGCATCATATCACAATTTGAAAGTTTTGGCCCCAGGGATTCAATTTCAGGGTTATGGTAATGTACTGTCAGAATGGAGTGCATATTTCAAATCATTGTAATCAGTAACCCACAAATGCATCATATCACAATTTATATTTTTTAGCCCCGGGGGCCTCACTGAAGGATTATGGTAATGTTATTGTTAACTCCCATAAACTCAGCCCCAAATTTGGCAAACACCCATCAACTCAACTCCCATAAACTCAGCCTCTAATTTGTAAACTTGTGTCAACAGCCCCTTATTTTTAAACTTCTGTCAACTCAACCCTAATTTATAAACACCCATCAACTCAACCCTGAATTGAAAACTCAGCCCCTAAAAACTCAAGTTCACCCCCTATACATGTGCAATTGCATTCTTGGGAAGCAACTTTGCCATCTACTAACCCTGTTTGTCAAGATTGTAACGTGTTTGTAAAGGGCATTTTGTACTAATAAATAGTGACTGCATTGTGTGCAAAAACACACACGAATCGGGCAAAAAATGAGGCTGTGATTGTGCCCCTATCTTTTGCATTAGGCATCCTTTGCACGCAGTTCTCTCGAAATTGTATAGGTGGAGATGGAGTTAAAACTAAAATTTCTTGTTACCATACAATTCTACATAATGAAATACACACACCATCCATGACATACACACAACCTCAAATGCATTGTACAATGTTGGCACTGATCCAAAAAAATGCTGTAAAAGATGTTAATTATCCATCCATAGGCTGATTTTATTTTTGCAACTTTTTTTGTAGCAACATAAGTGATAAAAAGTGATTTTTGCTTTATCTTGATATTTAAATGAACTGTTGGCATTTTGACTTCATTAAGTGTGTGTGACAACATTGGAAGAGAAACCAGTATCAAAAATTTCTGCAAGGGTCTTACCAAAAAGTAATGCATCCGACTCGACTCGAGACTCGAGATTTTTGCCAGACTCAACTCGACTTTTCAGTGTCTTGCCTGACTCGACTCGCCGACTCGACCGGAAAAAATTTGGGGTTGCGACTCGTACTCGAGTTTGAAAAAAATCGAGTTTCGAGCCCTACATGGGGCTGGCGCCAGATAATCCGGGAAATACTTGATTGAAAGTTACGGTTTTCACGTAAAAAAGTAGACAGTGTCGATCGTCCGAAACCTACCGAAAATATCTCTACAACCCATTCACACTTCACCCTTCCAAAAACTCTCCCATCACACAGACGCAGTGAGGATTTATCGTTCCGGATGGAGGAAGAAGCTATTGAAAAAGCTGATTTGGAAACGCGGTTGAAAGAAAGATCAAAAACGCCCGTAGATGGGGCCCTGTTGCAGCCGCCAGATAATGAGGAAATGGAGAAATTGAAAGCGGATGTGGAAAAATTGAGCCTGCAGGTTGGCGAAAGTTCTTGGGGGGTTTTTATTGTCAGGGGTTTTGTAGGGGGTTACTCCGCCCCCAAAAGCTCCAGCTTTTCATCTATCACAGGCGCCCTCAGCTATCTATCCCAATGCAAAATTGTTTGATTTTTGAGCAAATTTTCACACCCTTGGCCTATTGCCACCACACACACTAGTTGACATCGACACCAAATGTCAACTGGTTGCGATCCCAATTAAAAGGTGGCTGACAAGCCAAAGAACGACGATCAAATGCAAGCTTGAAATTGGGATCGGAACCAGTTGACATTTGGTGTCGATGTCAACTAGCGTGTGTGTGTCCAATTCCACCTTCAAAATCAAATCACCACTTCACTTTTGCATTTCTAGTGCATTGCTTATTTTCACCTATGTAAACACCTTCCCGGTCACGTCCGGCAGCCATTTTTTGATTTTACTTCTTATATTCTATCCCCAGTTCTAGGGCGCCCCAGAGGCTGAAACTTGGGGAAAATATTGGCGCAACCCCCCTCTACTTCGCATGAATTGGGGGGGTCGCGGCGACCCCTCTCAGGGGGTCGCCTTAGTGCAAATTTTTTTTTGGCTTTTTTGGTGTCCCACAGCAGGTCCGGCACCCGCTGATTTCTGAGCTGTGGGGGGGGGCTATAAATCTAAAATTTTGGGGATGTGTTACCAACACCCCTTCCCTACTATACACTATTCAATAATGTGAGATTAATGTGTAATTTTTTTTTAAAATTCTCTTATTCTCTAAAAAAACACCACTCCCCAATAGATCAATCACAAAATATTCACTTTTTGGAACTTTTTTATCAGACACTTGAAGAGCTGGTTTACAATACTTTAAAGGGAACAGTTTGATGTTTAAAGTTATGTAAAGAACCATACCTCTAAAATGCCTGCATTGCAAAATTTACTTAGGGTGAATTTTATGACATCATAATGACATCATTGCAGGAACAAAAATGAACAAAATTTACACTTTCAAATTCCCCCCAAGTAAATTTTGCAATGCATGCATTTTAGAGGTATGGTTCTTTACATAACTTTAAACATCAAAGTGTTCCCTTTAAAGTATCGTAAACCAGCTCTTCAAGTGTCTAATAAAAAAAGTTCCAAAAAGTGAATTTTTTGTCATCCATCTATTGGAGAGTGGTGTTTTTTAGAGAATAAGCGAACTTTTGAGAAATTTTTCACTTTAATCTCACATTATTGAATAGTGTATAGCATGGGAGTGGTGTTGGTAAAACATCCCCAAACTTTTATATTTATACCCCTCCCACAGCTCAGAAATCAGCGGGTGCCGGACCTGCTGTGGGACACCAAAAAAGCCACAAAAAAAAATCGCACGTAAGGAGACCCCCCTGAGAGGGGTCGCCGCGACCCCCCCAATTCATGCGAAGTAGCGGGGGGTTGCGCCAATATTGCCCCCAAGTTTCAGCCTCTGGGGCGCTCTAGAACTGGGGATAGGATGTAAGAAGTAAAACCAAAAAATGGCTGCCGGACGTGACCGGGAAGGTGTTTACTATGGCTGTATATGTGCTTATAAACTTTTGTTGAATTTTTCCCCATTTTCCCAGTTCAGTGCCTTCTGCACCATTAAAAAGCCTATGAGCTTCTAATATTTTTTCAAGATGAGTAAACTGCTCCTTATCTATGTCTTACCCGCCAGCAGTAATGATCTCGCACACATTTTCACGCGAACTCATTCACACTAAAAGTCCAATAATCGAAGGTATCTGAGCGGGACACATCCCTGAAGGAAGCGCGCGCCCAGGAAGTGCAGTTAAGGGAGAAACTGCTCGCTTCTGATGCTGCACATGCTGAACTTCAGAAGTCGCTCAGCGCGCAGGTGAGTATAACTTTTCCGTGACATATTTTTTGCTGTTGTTATTATTCCCTTTTTTATAGTATTAAATTGTCTGGTTATTTCAGAAACTGGCTTGTGAGAAGGCGGAAAAGCAGCTGGCATCTTTCAGTGAAAATGCATCAGGTAAATTGTAGAGCTCACTACGAAGGATTTTTTTATTGTTTTTTTTTATTTGATTTTTTTTATTCGGTTCATGGAGTTTCATTATATTTCAAATTCAAACCTACCTTTCCATTTTTCAAACAGCGCTTTTTTCTAAAAACGGATGCCACCGCAGTAAAACCCTCCCATTTCCAAACAGACATCGAACAAGAGAAGGCCGCACTGGATGCCCGGTGTTACGAACTTTCTCAAGTGGAAGCCACTTTGCGCGTGGATTTGGCCGCTGCTGAAGAGAAATTGCAGCGCACTGAGAAGGATTTGCAGGAAGTTGTCTGTGAGAAGGAGAAAATGGTTGGTTTGTCACGTAGAGCTGCTTAAGTTATGTTTTTTTTGCCTTTTTAACCGGGGGGGGGGGGTAGTGTTGGCTCGAGCCATTTGAAAGGGTTTTTTATAATTTACATTAAAAGTCGTTATTTAGCCTTAAACGACGTGCTATCCGATGGGTCCGATGGGCCATTATAAATGCGTATACCTATATGGAACTAAGTTACTAAATCACTAAGTACTGACACTAGTCCTATATTTCAAGCTGTATGTGTTGAAGAAAAAAAAAACGTTTAAAAAACCCTGGGTCGTTTAAAACATGTAGAACGTTTTTTCTGTCCAATTTTTTATAGTTCACCGGTCAATAAAAATGACATTTTGCAAAGTTCATCTGAAATTGGCATGACACTTCACTGGGCCCCGCAGGTAAATACAACATTTACATGTTCAAGTGCAAACCTCTATCGCAAAAGTATCACTTTATACACACTTAAGTATATTCATCACAGGAACAAAGTTTGTCCAGTGCGGCGGGCGCCAGCGAGCAGCAGCAAGCGCTGGTCGCCGCAAAGCAGGCTGAAGTAGATTCACTCAAAAAGCGTTCTGATGAATTGTCATCGGAATTGGACAATGCGAGGTCAGCTAAATGGCGGGTTGCACACTGGTTGTAATATAATATGAACTCTATGGGGAAGATTTTTTTTTGGTTTTCAAGTATGTAAGCTTAAGCTGAAATGGCTTTGCTGTACCAGTGCAGTGAAGCACAGTACGGTTTTCGTGAAGGGAAATGAATGATTTAAATTTTATTGCCAAATTGTGTTTTTTTAAATTTTTTGGGACGATGCAATTAAAATGTGTGCATCTACATACAATGTCCCCATGTTTTTTTACCATTTCACCACACCTATTGTTCAACATTCTAAATACCTAAACACAGACGTGAGCTGGCAGCTGCCTCCGTTGTTAGCACTCAGTTGGATGAATCCCGCAGCCAGTGCGCTCAACTGACCAAAAATATGGCTGCACTTCAGGAAAAGGTGCTTTTGGTATTGTGGTTCGAACTGATTGCGTCGGGATGTCGGGATTTTTCAGTCACGATCTCGACTTGTTCTTAAAATTCCGGTTCCGAATCCCGACAAATGGTGGCATTTTCCGATCCAGATCCTGAATACCCAGTTCCGATCCCTACTTTGCAAAATCCCTGTCTCAATCCCGATTACTAAATGCCGGCACCGTTTGAACCCCCAGTTGCTACATAACGGTCGATTTTTTCATTTTTTGTCCATTTTTTTCCAGCTAACAAGCACGGAGGAGGATTTAACCGACCGTTTGTTGGAGTGGCAATCGAAAGCACAAACAGCCGTAGTGGAACGTGACGAAATGCAACTGCAGCTGAAACAGGACGTTGATCAATTGGAAAATGACAAAGAGCTACTCAAGCAGCACGTGGTGGTGGGTTCGGAAATTCCATATTTCAATTGTATAATTTTATTGGTGCCGCTATGCACAATAGTTTTCGGAGGAAATTTCGGGATGTGGTGTCAACTAGTGTTGACGGAAATCAAAAATAATTTCTTCTGGTAAACTGAAATGTTTAAAACACATTCATTAGCTTTGAAAATCTTTGCTGTCAGCTAGTGTGCATAAATACACACACTTCAGTCAACGTCAATTGATTTTTTTGGATTTTTTTATATTAAGCCAAAAATTTTGCCCTGTGGGCAGATAGATAGCTGAGCGGCCTACGTGATAGATAGATAGTCAGAGCGTTTGAGGGGTAACCGCATTTACCGAACCCCTGCCTGGGATATTTTTTCAGTAGATAAATATACCCGCAATAAACTTTCTCAGGAGTTAGAGAGGCAACTGTCTGCGGCAAATGAATTGCAAACTCAATCAGCGGAACTTATGGCCAAACAGATTGCTAATGAGAAGGTCGCGGTTGGTAATTTATTTTTACATTCTTATCCCGTTTTTTTAAAAACCTGGAAGTTTTCTAAAAAAAATTTCTCAAATAGCCTAGAGTATTGATAGCCACTGCTTTGTGTGTTGTTCGTGTTTTTATTGTTGTAGTGCGTATCCGTCGAAAACGTACAAATTTTCGCTCGTTTTTCACACGTGACGTGCTTTGCAGTTATTAAACTTCTCCCAACCTACTTTTTCCACTTTAAGCTTATTTTGTACAGCATGAAAACGAAGTGACTGATTTAAAAGCTCGCATAACATCTTTGGAGGGTGAGAAGGGGGAATTAGAGAGTGGAAAGGCGAGTTTGGTGCAACAATCGGAGGATAGAGCCAAACAGGTCTGTTAAATGGGTGTTGGGTCATTGCCAAATGTTTGGAAACTGATAAATCAGCTTTGAAAGGTTTCGAGATTACCGGAATGGGGAGACTGTCAACTAGTGTTGCCGGAGCGATTGAAGTTTACTATTTTCACAGCGAAGTTTACTATTTTCGCGAATTCAAATGCTATAAAACAGATTTCAAAGTTTCAAAAATTTCAGTCATAAACTAGTGTGTGTGGCTACACTTAGGGTTGGCCGATGTTTTTTTTAAACGTTTAATAAAAAAAAACGTTTTTTTTTTAAAAAAAACGACGTCCGAAATGTTTTTTTTTTTAAAAACATCGGCCGAAATTTTTAGTACTAAGCACTAGGTATTTTGCAAAATTTTTGCGCGCAAGCGCGCAATTTCACACACAAATTGACATTGGTGGTTGTTTTCATTGGTTTTGTTGCATTTTTAGTATCAAAACATCCATTTCTATGTGCTACCATGGGTGAATAAGCCGACATATGTTGCTGTAATATATAATATTGAGGTAATGTGCTTCCATGTACCTCCACAGTGTGTAACTTCACTCCCAAAGTAACAACCTCCTTTTATAACCTTGTTTGATCACCATTCCGTGCCAAACTTTACCTGATGTCACGAACATTCGACTATAAGGCGATATACGAACGATATGTCGACGAAAAATGGATATTTTTGACACAAATCACCACTTATAATGCTATCCCATGGCTCCACAGCCATTATATGGTCATATTTAACATCACAGAGTATTGCCAGTGTCTGATATACCTATATATGTTGACACTAGGTCATATCTGGGAGCTTTTAAAAAAAAACGTTTTTTTTTTAAAAAAACGTTTTTTTTATTTAAAAAACATCGAGTTAAAAAAAAACGTTTTTTTTCCAACCCTAGCTACACTACAATGTAACTTGAGGTTAGCGCGAAATGACAATTTACAACACAATGGTGTCATCCACTTTTTGATAGAGGTACTGGCGCAGTGCCAAAGACACACATATTGTCTTTCTTGGCACTATTACATCACACATCGCCCACTATTCATAATTGTTTCAATTTCTAAACATTTCAGCTTTCTACAGCAACGGATGACGTGAATTCACTAAATTGCAAATTGACTGAACTGCAGAAATCGTTAGAGGAAAAAGATGCAATTTTGGCATCCAATGTGGCTGACCACAAAAAGCAGTGCGATTTGAATGAAACTGAACTGAAAAAGGTCGTTTTAAATTATTTTTGTCTATGGTTGGCCGGACTTTTAAACGGTTGAAAAACAACGTCGTTTTCAACCAGTTGTAACACCACAAAGTACCATGAGCTTTTAACTTCAAGGGCGGTGCCCTATGCTTGTATTTTAAAATGCTTGTAAAATTTATTCACACTTAAGTATCTATCACGCTCGTTTTCTCAGGTCATGGCAGAATTGGCAGGTAGCCAAAAACAGCTTTCTGATATGCGGGAGCAACACGCTGCGCTTTTGAGTGAGAAAAGCAGTTTGGCTGACAATAAGGGGCAGGTTGAGCAGTTGGTGGCTGATATGCAGAAACAAGTTGGTTTTTTATATAGTCGTTGATGGCGCACTTTCCAATGTATCTGATATGAATCTGTATCTGATATGATACCGTATCTGATATGATACCGTATCTGATATGAATAAAAATCAATATTTTTATCATCACATTAGACTGATTCGACGATATCGATGAATTAGTAAATACAATTTTTGTATTACTCTTTTTAAGCAAAGAGCGGTGAAATACTTTTTGTAGCGTGCAGTCCTAGTAGTTTTATTTCGTCATAACGATATCACTCATGAAAAATTTCTTTTTTTAAAAATTCAGACCGATTCATTGCGCCAAGAATTGGAACTGTCCAATAAGAAATGCAGTGAGCATGAAAAGGCTGTCTCGCAGAAGTCATCTGAATTGACTGAACTCAATACTCAGGTGCAGACGCAAAATTATACCATAAGGAATGTGTGTTTTCATTTGTTATCTTTTTTGAAAAAAATTTCATCGCGTTTTAGTTTCTTCATAACATGTGCCCACACATATACTCCGGTTACTTTACACTCTGCACGCGTGGTTCCCGCTGGAAGTGTGCCAACAATGGTTAACGCGTGCGAGTTTTATAAGAAATGACAAAATAGATTGTTGTTATAATGTTATTCATTAACATATTTGTGCGAGGGCAGAGTATCATGTACGCCGAGTATACTAGCTTTCAACTGAAGGTTTGAAAACTAATAAATCCGTCACGCATTTGAGTTTATTAGAATTTTTAGTCATTTTGAGTCATTTTTAATCTCCGCGTCAACTCTAGTTGCGGACACCCCATTCTGGTAAACTCAAATGCGTTCAAAGCTGATTTATGAGTTTTCGTAATTTCTGTTGAAAACTAGTGTGGGCAGGTACAATGTAAATAATGTGAAGTGTAATATTTACATATTTTTCAGTTGAGTGAAGATGTGAATATCGCAAAACAAAAGATAGGTGAGTTGGAAAATGAAAAGAAAAATGCGGTTGAAAATGCTGAAAGTTTGGGCAAGGAATTAGACGAAATGAAGAAAAAGTGCGCTGGTATAGAAGCTGAGGTTTGTTCAACATTACATTTGAGATTATTTATAATGCACATTTTTATTTCTATCGTCAAATAAGGATCATTCATTTCCGTAGCTTGCATCGAAAAATTCCGAGCTTGAATTGGTGTCAAAGTCTAAATGTGAATTGGAAAAGTCAACCGGTGAAAAACATGCCGCATTTGACACGGAAAGGGCCAGTTTTGAGTCAAAGTTGTCAGAAATCAATGGCCAAATAGACACGGTTTGTGTTTTTGTGACTCTTCAGGTGTATCTAGGAATTATACACTGTCCGACAAAATCAATTGTCCAGCCGGCATGTTTCAAACAGCACTGGGGTTTTTGAATCGGGTTCTAGGTAACGATTTTGTATTTATTTAGGGACCGGTATTTATAGCAGTGTTTGTAGTAATCGACACTGTAAAATGCGGGGAAAATGGGATTGGTCTGATATGTTGAGAAGTCGGAATTATAATTCGGGTTCGGGATCAGGACTGGAAAATGCAAAATCACGACTTTGAATCGACATCCGTTGAATCCGGTTTGAATCCTGACAACCGAAAAAACTACTAGGGTAAATTGTATCCCTCCATTATTGTGATCACATAATGACCAAATTTTCAGCTGTCGCAATCGTTGGAAATGGAACGGCTATCGCACGCGGCCGATTTGTCCCAGTTGAATGCGGAAAAGGAAGTGTCCGCCGAGCTGCAGAAAAAGTTGGCACTAGGCCAACAGATGGTGGATGAGTTGAAAAAGGTTTGGTGTAGTTTGTGCATTAACGATTTGAGTATGGTACGTGGCTTTTTCTGGCCAGACCATGTGCAATGCCATGTAAAATGTTAAATGTCGTGGAAAGTGTCAAAAGTCATACAATGCCAGGGGTCTCCGAGGGGGCTGCCCCATACCAAATCGGTCAGCTATCCATCTATCTGGAGCGATTTTTGGAAATTTTGCTCCTATTTTCACTCAAAATCGCCAAATTTTGCCCATTCTTGGTGTCAAAATCTCGGAGACCACTGACCTGTTGTCTACATGTTGAGCGGGTGTACATGTATACACAGGAACAGGGCCAGTTTATCTTATCATATTACTATCACTCTCATGAAACGTTTTTGTCTCATGAACGCCTCATGAACTATTTTATCCTCACAAGAACGTACGCAGGGGGGGTGGGGGCGGGGGGGGGGGGCGGCCGCCCCCCCGTTCCCGGGCCGGACATAAAAATTTGCCAAGAATGGCACTTTTCTAAAGCGATTTTGTTGCCAGCGCCATGGCTCCATTTCTATACTATAAAGCCAAATTTTAGGGGGGGGGGGCGCCGCCCCCCCCCCGTTCGCCGGACTCCGTAAACAATCCGCCCCCCCCCGCTCAAAAATCCTGCGTACGTCCCTGACCCCTCAGTATGTTTGCGTGAGAACCGTCAACTTACTACCTAACAAGATTTGCAAATAATTTATGGCCATTCCTTTATTTTTGTTATTAATACCAATTCATTGCACCAGGGATTTGAAAGTATTCAATTTCTAGAATTTCAGCTAACGTGAAGCTGGATTTTCATACCTTTTTATAGTTTTACACGTTCAAATTCGGCCCCAGAACAATTTTCAGTTATCTATCCCTCCGGAGGAGCGATTTGCTATCTATCCAGCCCACGGGAGAGCCGAAATCTTGGTAACTCCTGTGAAATTCCCTGTAAAATGTCAAAAGTCATGTGAAATGCCCCGTTGTATGTGAAATCTTTTTTTATGTATTTTTTGTTGAACCTTTGGCAGTTTCCACAACTTTTGACACTTAGCATGATATTTTTCATTTTACAGAGCCTCAGATTAATGCTCAAAACATTCCACTGAAATCTGGTATCTGGTACACAGCTTTTGGTTGGAATTTTTTTAACATAGTTATGATTTCGCATAGATCAATCTGCATATGTCAATATATAAAATTACCCAGTGATCAAACGTTTTTATTGCAGGAACGCGACAATTTGTCTTCAAACATTGACAACTTGCAAAAGGAACTCGACTCTGCGAAGCAGACGATTGTAACAAGAGAAAATGAAGCTGCGACAATGACGACTGATTTGGCAAACAGCCAAACCGTTGGCAAAGACCTCACCGAGAAATTGTCGGCTGTCCAATCAGAAGTTTGTCTCATCTTGAATAAACTGTTATGTAAATAGTGTCAATGGTACCAGGCGTATAATGCACCATTATGCCTTTTACTTTTGATGGGTGCTTTTATGCTGCTTTTTCCTTGGTCAGCAAACATGGGAAACCTATTATTCGATGAGATGAGGATTTTCAAGGGGGGACTTAATCGTTGATTTACGGTATATACCTTCATTTCAGCTAAACTCCACGAAAGAGACACTGGAGCAGTCGGAGAATGAACGTAATTTATTATCTGGTAAAGTGACGGATTTCGAGAGGCACGTTGCCGAAATGCAGGCCGCTGCCAAGTTGCAAACGGACGCGCTGGGTAAACAGCTGGTCGAGGAGAAAAATCGGGTTTAGTTTGGGGGTTTTCTATTTTTTTCAATGTCTTTGTATTTGCAGAGATGCATGAACTCCAAGGGGAGAAAAAAACTGAGCGTGAATTTGACATATTTTAGTTAGTCTGTGTAGTCTTCACTAGGGTTGGCCGATGTTTTTTTTTAAACGTTTTTTTTTTTAAAACGTTTTTTTTATTTTTAAAAACATGACGTCCGAAATGTTTTTTTTTTAAGAAAAACATCGGCCAAAATTTTTAGTACTAAGCACTAGGTATTTTGCAAAATTTTTGCGCGCAAGCGCGCAATTTCACACACAAATTGACATTGGTGGTTGTTTTCATTGGTTTTGTTGCATTTTTAGTATCAAAACATCCATTTCTATGTGCTACCATGGGTGAATAAGCCGACATATGTTGCTGTAATATATAATATTGAGGTAATGTGCTTCCATGTACCTCCACAGTGTGTAACTTCACTCCCAAAGTAACAACCTCCTTTTATAACCTTGTTTGATCACCATTCCGTGCCAAACTTTACCTGAAGTCACGAACATTCGACTATAAGGCGATATACGAACGATATGTCGACGAAAAATGGATATTTTTGACACAAATCACCACTTATAATGCTATCCCATGGCTCCACAGCCATTATATGGTCATATTTAACATCACAGAGTATTGCCAGTGTCTGATATACCTATATATGTTGACACTAGGTCATATCTGGGAGCTTTTAAAAAAAACGGTTTTTTAAAAAAAAACATCGAGTTAAAAAAAACGTTTTTTTTCCAACCCTAGTCTTCACACAAAAAAAATGTAAAATTTGGGAACTATCCTTGGAAAAAATTTAAATTCGAAACGTCTGTTTAGTTTTAAAAACACTTGAAATTTGAATACATTCAACGTTTAAACGTTCTAAATTACTCACAAAACACACTTTTCTGACCTCACAGCTGTTCGAAGAGCTCCAGTCTGCTCGCGATGAACTCAGCGCTGTGAACGGCGAACGCGCTCGAATACAGTCGCAGCTAGAAGCTGCGCAGAGTAATGTGCAAACTGGTTTGTTGCGTTTGCTGGGGTTTTGGGATGATGTAACTTTTGGATACTTGGTGTAAAATCCGATAAGAAAAGTAAGTGTTAAGTCAAGTTCTAAGTGGTAGTGGCAAGTGAACTTTAGAGTGACGATAAAATTCGTATTTGTGCTTGAAAATACAATTGGAAAGTGCCTGTCTACCATGAATTTTGCATTTTGATAAATAATCCCGCGCTTTTGTCTTTGTCTTTTGTCTTCATTACTTTGACGTAAAATTATTTTTTTGGGTAGACAAAGGACCCCCGCCCAGGCTCCGAAGAGCGGGAGCGCCTGGCGCAGCGATGCACTGATTTGGAAGGCAACCTGACTGCATCAAGTGCAGAAAAAGACTCGCTCAATGGTTTATTTTTTACATGGATTTTTACGTGCCGTAAAAATGACACTGCCAGAATTTTTGCACATTTTTTGCAGCCGAATTAAATGCAGCGAGATCTGAGTTGGATGCTTTGAGAACGACATTGAAATCTACTCAAGTGAACTCGATTGAGGAATTGGAGAAGAGGAGATTGTCGTTGGCAGAGAGCCAAAAAGCGACGGCTGATTTGCAGGAGAAATATGACGCGCTGCAGAAAAATGTTTGTGGATTTGTTTGGAATTTTTTTGTGATTTTTTGCCGATTTCTATGAATATGTCACTTTTTTACAGGAATCTGAATTGCGTTCTATTAATGAGGCAAAGCAATTGGAAATTGACACATTGAAAACAAATTCTGAACTGTTAGATTCGCAGTTGAATTCCGCCACGGTCAAAATTTCCGAGTTAGAAGCGAAATGCTCCGATGAAAAGTCTACATTGGAATCGGTAAAATACAATTTGGAAAAGCTGCTGGCCGAAGAGAAACAAAATGTTTGCCGCTCAAGTTAATTGACATGTTTTAAAAATCAGTTTCCTTGTAAATATATTATTTTCAGGTGGAATCTCTGAAGGCGGAATTTGCTGCTGTCCAAACGGAACGGGATGAACTCAGACAGCAAGTCGTACTTGTACAGGGCGATGTGCAGAAAGGTTGGAGTCTCAAGTGTCTTTTTAGTGCCACTTTATACGCTGTGTTACTTTGGCCACGTAGCTTAATGTGACCACGCGCACTATTACACTATCGAAATTTGAGAAAAACCCGTAAATCTATTTCGAGTTTACCGCATTTGAGTTTACCATAATAATTTTTTTTTTATAGTCGTCAAAAGTAGTTAACAGCCTTTTCATTATGGCAAACCTAAATGTTTTCAAAACAGATTTATGAGTTTCCAAAATTTTGGTGGCGTAGTAGTGTGCGCATAGCTTACTTTTTAGTAATTGTTTTCAGGCTTGGACACTATCAAAGAAAAAGATCAGAAGATTTCCGAGCTTGAATTGAACCTCGAAAACGTGACGAAACAAAATGTGTCTAATCAATGTAAGTGTTCCTATTTTTCCTAATTTTCTATTGTTGTTCCTTCGAGACCGAATAATTCCTGACGGCATTACAGCTGAGTTCGCTGCTAAAAATTCTGAGTTAGAATCGGTTCGCGGTGAGTTGACTGATGTGCAGACTCGATTGGATGCGAAAGCAACTGAATTTGGAACTGTGACTGTTGAAAAGGAAAAGTTGGATAAACAGGTTATTTTCTCTTTATTCTGCGGTTTAGAAAAATTTCGAGGCTCGTCTGTGTTAATCGTAACCCTGCTAATGCACTACGTGCAAAATAGGATGGAGCGCTGTTTCCCGATATTGAACAAAATCACCCGCTTTAAAAAAGATTATTATTTTTGCTTTTTAGATGTCCAGACAATTCTAAATTTGCACATTTCACACTAAACAAACTGCTACCCACCACCAAACAAAATGGATGATTTGGAGAAAATATGAGTCAATAGAATCTTAGAAAATATGTCAAAAACAAAACAAAATAAAATCTCTGGAAATTTTCTGGGAAAGTATAAATATAAAAATCTTATATTGTTTGATATTTTCTGATATCTTTAAAATATTTATCTCCCTGTGAGTTTTTCAATCCTAGCTGTATTGAATAAAAACAGCAAAAGCGTTTTAAAATAATCCCCATGTTCCTATTTTGATACTAAATTTACGTTACCCTGAATTTATTTAAAACTCCCCTGCAGGTGGCCGATTTGAAAATTGAACGTGACGCTTTATCTGAGCAGTTGAACGCATCAGTGCGAAATGTGGAAAAATTAAGTACGCAGTTGACTGAAACGGAGCAGAAGGTAAATATGTATTTTAACTATTTATCATGCGGAAAACCTTACCTGTATTTTGATACTTAAAGTGCCTTTAATTTTGTCAGGTGTTGGAGGCGTCGAGCAGCGGGATGGAAATCACCAAATTGCTCGATGAGAAAAACGTCTCAATCGAACGGCTGAGTGAAAAAGTGTTAGTTTACCGCATTTCCTGGAAATACCTCCCCTCGAAATACCCCCTAGAAATACCCCCGCCCCCTCAAAATACCCCCGAGAAATACACCCGCCCCTTCGAAATACCCCCCTCAAAATGTCAAGTTTTGGGTTTTTTTGAAGAAATACGGTATACATGTTTAGTTTTCGATGCATGTTGGAAATTTCACTTTTTTCATTTAAGCATTTCGGAGAAACATAAATGTTCGGTGGAGGCAGGGACGTACGCAGGATTTTTGAGCGGGGGGGGCTGATTGTATACGGAGCCCGGCGAACGGGGGGGGGGGGCGGCGCCCCCCTTAAATTTGGTCCTGTGGTAACGCAATGGGGTCATGGCGCTGGCGCCATTTGCAGGCGCAAACGCCACGGGAGTATTGGCGTTGGCGCTGGCCAGGGGTATCTTGAATTTCGACCCTCTGAGTGGTTGGATAGATAGCAAATCGCTCCTCCGGAGCGATAGATAGCTGAAAATTTTTCTGGGGGGGGGGGCAAGGGCGCCGCGGCCGCCCCCCCCCCCCTTCCCGGGCCGGACCAAAAAGTGTGCCAGAAATGGCACTTTCAGAACACCATTTCGTCGACAGTTTGAAAAAATTTTGCGCGCAAGCGCGCATTTTCCTTTCGCAACATATATTTTCGGCTGGCCCGTTTCCGCGGCCTCAATGCCAGTGAAAATGGACTCAATTCCTGTCCATGTCGCTGTATACGCTGTAAAATACAGACGTATACTGCTGTTTTGGCGCCAATGCCAACGCCATTTGCGCCATGGCGTGGCGCCTACGAATGGCGCCAGTGCCATAGCGCCATTCCCCTACTACAGGGGTCAAATTTTAGGGGGGGGGCGCCCCCCGTTCGCCGGGCTCCGTATACAATCCGCCCCCCCCCCCCGTTCAAAAACCCTGGCTACGTCCCTGGGGGGGGGGGGGTTGTGGTGGTTCGAAATATAGTCTTTTTCTGGGCATAGAAGGAAGAAAAGGGAGAAAAATCGCTAAAAGTAGGTGTAAAATAGCTCAAAAATTGTATACAAGAGGATTTAGTACTAAAAATAGCTGAAAATAGGCAAATAGGAACCAGAACTATGATTTTGAAAGTGAAAATCTATAAAAAGTATGAAAATTGTGATTTTGTGCGAAAATTGGGGTATAGTTTCTCAAAAATCGCTCCAGGTAGGTAGATAGCTGGGTGATTTGTGGGGGGGGGGGTTTAGGGGGTAGTAGCCTTAAATTTTGCCTCCAGGATAGATAGATAGCTGAGCGGCCTCCGGGATAGATAGATAGCTGAGCGGTCGGGGGTGGGGTAACCCCCCCCCCTCCATTGGAGACCCCTGGCGCTGGCGCCAACGTATACTAGATATGCAGGTATTTTTACCCAAATATGTATTAAAGACCATATTGAGTACATCTTTGATGGGTTAAACTCATCAGACACATATATTGATAATCGAGAGGTGAATTGCGCGCTTGCGCGCAAAATTTTTTGCAGTGTGCCTAAAAAATCGCTTTACAAAAGTGATATTTCCGGCATATTTTATGTCCGGCCCGGGAAGGGGGGGGGCGGCCGCCCCCCACCCCCCCCCCCTGCGTACGTCCTTGGGTGGAGGTGAAATACAGAAAATTTCTGAGGAAAAATTTAACTTTAATTAAAATTTCAACGTAACATTTTCCAGCAATGATTATGAAGCTTCACTCAAAAGTGTCACCCAAGAACGGACGGTGGCGGAGGAGAAGTGTAGCCAACTGGAACAAAAACTTCAGGAATCTGGGAGTCAAGTGCAGCAGCTCAGCGAATCCCTCGAAACTGTTTGTTCTGTTGAAATATGAAACTTTTCAGTCGAAGTTTCACATTTTTACTTCTCGTTTTCAGCTGAAAATTGCCAAGGGCGACGTGGAGAAACAACTCACAGAGATTGAAAATGCGCGCGCAATGTTACACGATGAATATGTCAAGGAGAAACAGCGTTTGGAAAGTGAATTGTCTCTTGCCGTGCAGAACTCTGATCAATCTAGTCAGAAGGTGTGTCGTTTTAGCTATCTCTGATGTAGGGATTGTTAAAAATTGTGATGTTTAAAAAAACAAGGTGTTTCAAAAAACATAACTTATCATGACCATTTTTGGAAGCGTTTCTAAAAAACCGTTTTAATTAATTAAAAAAATGGAATCGTTTGTAAATCCCTTTGTTTTACCATCCCCATAGTGTTGGACAATTTTCCCTATATTTTCCCAGCTGCACGGAGAAGTCTCTTCTCTCCAAGAGCAGCTCCATTCAGCCAATCAGCTAGCAGAAACTTCCGAGAAAAAGTGCGCGTCATTGGAAAAAGAAATTGATGTGTTGAAGAGCACAAATTCCGAGGCAAGTGAAGGACTTTTTATTCATCTGCACTTGTTCTGCTGTTTTTTTTGGGTCGTAGGTCATTGAAAAATGCGATATTTTTGTGATTGTGCAAGCGGAATGCGTAGCCGGTATTGGTAAGATTTAGTTGTGGCTTGTGTTACTATCCGTGTTTGTTTGATGTGTCGATGTGCAGTTAATTGTTTTCATTTTTTTCTAGATCTTTTTCGCATTTCAGCACGAATTGTCTCGCTAGGTCCAATAGAGATAGATATCAATACAAAAAATCTTAAGAAAATTTTCTGTCGTCAAAAATTCGGCGTTCACGTGCTTTTTTATGACATTTTAGGTAATCGCCTCTGGCTCCGCCCACCAGTTGGAAATAGAAAAATGGCGCCAACGCGCCATAGACGCTGATGAGCTGCGTGACGCAAATGACAGACTAGCCCAAGATCTGTGAGTAGACTTTAATGTTTATTTTTTTATTTGTTTTTGTTTGAATGCTTTGAATACTATTTTTCTCTTTTCTTTGTATTGGCCTTCAACTTTGTGCAATACTTGGGTAAAATAAACACCTTCCCGATCAAGTCCGGCCGCCTATTTTTTTTTCACTTCGCAGGCCATATCTCCGGTTGTGGTAGGGGTGGAAAACTAAAACTTGGGTGGTATATAGGCGCAACCCCCCACCACCCCTCATGAATAAATGGGGCAGCGGCGATTCACTATAGTGGGGGGCGCTGTATATATGAAAAAATTTTACAGCGTTTTCACTGTCCCACACAGGTCCGGCCCCCACTTGATTTCTAACACTTCGGGTGCCGTATCTCCAGCTGTGGGAGGGGTATAAATCTAAAATTTTTGGGGATGTGTCGCCAACACCTCTCCCCTACTATACACTGGCCAGGCAGTTTTTGGCAACTCACCACAGTGTGTGGCGCAGCGCTAAAAGTTTGTTAAAACATTACGGTCCCACACAAGTCCAACACCTAATTGCATTTTAAAAAAATGAACACTTTTGTGTTGTTTTAACACTTAAGTGTTTGATATTGTGACATAAATATAAATTATCCTCTAAAAATATCTTATCCCACCCAAAACAGCCCACCACATGAACCCCTCCCACCAGGTGGCTGACAAAAATCACTTTTTACAACTTTTTTTAGACACTTGAACGGCTGGTTTACAATAATTTATAGGGGAGGGTTAAAGGTCTTAAGTTGTGTAAAAAATCTTACCTCTAAAATGCTTTCATAAGAAAATTTGCTGGGGGTGAATTTCAAATTGTAAAAATGACATCATTGCAGGAACAAAAATAGGCAAAATTAACAATTTTAAACTTACCCCCAGCAAATTTTCTTATGAAGGCATTTTTGAGGTAAGGTTTTTTACACAATTTGAAACCTTTAACACTCCCCTATAAATCATTGTAAACCAGCATTTCAAGTGTCTAATAAAAAAAGTTGTAAAAAGTGATTTTTTTGTCACCCACTTGGGGGAGGGGTTCATGTGGCGGGCGGTTTTAGGTCGGATAAGATATTTTTAAAGGATATTTCATGCTTATTTCACATTGTCAACCACATTAGTGTTAAAACAACACAAAAGTGTCCATTTTCTGAAATTCAATTGGATGCTGGACTTGTGTGGGACAGTAACATTTTAATAAATTTAAAACGTTGCACCCCACACTGTGGTGAGTTGCCAAAAATCGCCTGGCCAGTTTATAGTAGGGGAGGGGTGTTGGCAACACATCCCCAAAATTTTAGATTGATACCCCTCCCACAGCTGGAGGTACGGCACCCGCAGTGTAAGAAATCAGTTGGGGCCGGACCTGTGTGGGACACTAAAAAAGCTGCAAATTTTTTTTGCACTCGGCGACCCACCCAGTAGGGGGTCGCTGCGACCCCTTCAATTAATGCAAAGTAGAGGGGGGTTGCGCCAATGTCTACCCCAAGTTTCAGCTTCTGGCGCGTCCTAGAACTGTAGATAGGACATCAGAAGTAAAATAAAATATTGGGGGCCGGACTTGATCGGGAAGGTGTTTACTAGCTGTGTTTTCTATGGTAAAATGATCATTAGATGCCGCCTGTTTTACAAAATTGTACGCGAGCGGTTTAAATTTTTTTTAAACATTTTGTTGTCTGTTGTCATCATTCACCGAAAATTTATGATTTATTTTTGTAAATATAGTTATGTACGTGCAAAATCCGTTCGCTTTTCAAAGCCATATAAACCATATATCTAATCGACTTTCAATGAGCACAATGAACTGCAAAATCTTAATTTAAATCTCCCAGCTCAATTTCCGAATCTGCGCGGGCCGATTTGACCGACCAATGTGCAGCATTAAAATCTGAAATTTCACAAATTCAAAGCGACATGGAAAATACGCTTGGCTCTCAGAATGAAGCGCACAAAAGTGAAATTGAAAGTTTAAGAGTCAAAGTAACCGATGCAGAGAGAAGAATTTCTGAATATGAAAGTGTGTCTAAAGATAGACAGGGGGATATGGATGGTTTGAGGGACGTTTTAGTTGCTAAAGAGCGCGAGATTGAAGTGTTGAAATCAAGTGTGAGTTTTTTATGTGGCGATTTATGTGGGTATCTGTCTCCAATGAGAATTATTTGAAATACGCCAGAAGAACTCTGAACTCCTTATAATCCTTAACATTTTTAATCTTTCTCCAATATCCAACAGATCGAGTCTATAGTCAGCATGAATTTTGTCTTGTATCGTGAATTCTATTTTTAAAGTAAATTTTTAAAACATTAAATAATTTTTTCCAGAATTTCCATCTCGCCCCCCCACCTGAAAATTTTTTGAAGTCGTAATCAAACCACTGGTTGACGCACTTGATATTTATTGACAACAAGTAGTGATCATGAAATGTGAGCAATGTTGAATTGTCACCAATTTTCCTTCTTAATCGGATGCGCTTGTGGTAAACATTGCTGCCTCAATTATGAAAAATTCAAACTAAATTTCGAACATCAAATTGGGAACTTAATAATATTTATGCAAAGCGTAGTTTTGGGGACCCTTTGTTTTGCCTAGCACCTTCTGGTTTAGGTTGTTTGGGTTAGGGATGGCCAGCGCTTTTATTCAAGCGCTTTTTTTTTAAACGCCGCTTTTTAAAAAAAGCGCTAGGGGCCCAGCGCACTAGGGCACTAGGTATTTTGCTATTTTTTTGTGTGCAAGCGCGAAATTTCACATGAAAATTACCACTGGTGGCTGTTTTAATTGGTTTTGTGGCATTTTAGTGTCATTGCTTCTATTCCTGCATGCTATCACGTAATAATAAGTTGTGATATGTCACTGTAGTATAGAATTTTCAGCCAAATTTGCTCCCACATACTTCTACAGTGGGAAACATTAGTAGTCTTCTCTTTTAGCCTTATTTATAAGCACTATTGTATGCCTCACTTCACTTGAAGTCACGAAACATTCACAAACAGCGATATACATAATGAGTCAACATAAAAGGTTGTTTTTTTTGGCAGAAATAACCACTTATCATGTTATCCCATGACTACACAGCCATTCTATGGCTATCTATCATCACAAGTACTGCCACTTGTCTGATATACCTGTATACATTGATACAGAGCCATATTTGGGAGCTTTTTAGGGAACGATTCCAAATTTTTTTGAAAAAAAGCGAAAAAAGCGAGTTTTTTTATTAAAAAAGCGCTTGTTTAAAAAAAGCGGGGCCGTTAAAAAAGCGCTTTTTTCCATCCCTAGTTTGGGTTGTTAAAATCTCTCCGGTATAAAAATCAATTTATGCTTTCCCAAACAACGCTCAAATTTTTCACAGATCGCCAGCCACGGTTCCTCCACTCCACCTCAAGATCCGCCCACAACTGCGGCCCAATCTGAAGCGGCAACTTCAAAGGAAATTGTCGCCGGTGCGGCCGCGGCCGTCGGCGCCGGATGCGGTCACGATGAAGAGATTGGGCAGTTGAAGCAGGAGATTGGCTTTTTGAATTCGGTCATTGTCGATCAGAATAGAAAAAAATTGGAGTTGGAAAAGAAAATCGAGAATATGTACAAACTGGATTTGAAGGTGACTGGGTGGTTTAGGTTTGAATTTGTTGGACTTATTCTTGAGATGATTGTATTTAGAATAAAATCTGTCTTGTCCAAAAGATTCATTTTGAACACCAGAGCGCTTTGAAACAATATTTAAAGAATGGCACCTCGCACACTAGTATTTACACCGCCGAAATTAGGAAAACTCAAATCTGTTTTGCACACATTTGAGTTTACCACAACGAGAAATCTGTCAATTACTGTTGACGGCGATCAAAAATAATTCATTCTGGTAAACTCAAATGCGTTCAAAACAGATTTATGAGTTTCCCAACTTTCGATGGTGTATTGTGTGCGTGGTCACAATGGTCAATTCGCAGTTCCAGCTAGTGAGTTGACACCATTGAGTTTTCGGCGTTGCACACCAGTTGACACTCGCTGCCAACTGGTTTCGATGTCAGTTCGTAATTTAGTTGACGGTTGGCTGAATGATCTTCATTTGTAAATGCCGAAATAGTGAGAAGTGAATATTTGAAGTGAAGTGCGTTTGAACATCGTGCAGTCACCTGTCACCTAAAATCTGAATTGACTTCGGAACCAGTTGAAATCCGGTCAACGAATGAACATACGCGCCTTTATTTCCCCCACACACCTTCACCCACACAGCCACTTCCCAACCGCGTAGATGCCCACCCTCCCCGCACTCTCGACTCCGTCGCGCGCGGCCAAGCTGCGCACCTACTGCGACATCTGCGAGCTGTTCGACCAGCACGAGACCGAGGACTGTCCCACGCAAGAAGGCGGAGCCGAGGCTGGGGAAGTGACCGATTCGGATGTGCTCGATACGATGATTAGGGTGGCTAGGGAAAGACCCGATTTGATGGATGCTGATGCTGTGGTGAGGGGGGTTTATTGCAGGGGGGGGGTTTCGTTTAGCGTTGTTTCAACATTTTCGGTAACAATGTGACAAATGAAAAAATCGACATTACCGTCTAACCCTGTGCGGAAATGTATTTTTTCCTGCAGAAAGAGGCAGCCGGACATTCTGCGCGTAAAAAGAAACCGGTCAACAGGGAATATTGTGACAATTGTGAAGGTTCGTTGTTTTTAAAATTCGTAATTCTATATCTAAATTTCATCGATCGAACTTCTCCTTTTTTCAGTATTTGGCCACGATACTGACAACTGCACGGCGGAACCAGAAGAATACTAATTATTTTTATTGATCTTAGTATACTCTGCAGACAGCACTTAAAATTCGCACTTAAGTCTTGCGCAACGACGCAACAACGTAAATATTTAATATTTACTTATGCACACAATTTCACGAAAACGAAAAATGCTTGAAAAAAGGCTGGGTCTGATACATGGTTGGTACATGGTCTGATGCGTGGTTCGTGCCTCAGACTTTCTCCTTTTTTGAACAATTTTTTAACGATGACGTCATTATGGAGTGTGTCGCAAAGAAAAACGTATAACGTGCTGTCCGCGGAGTACAATTATTTTGAGATTGCCTTTGTGACTTTTGCGTTTACGCTTACTCTTTTCCAAGGACGTAGCCAGGGGGGGGGCGGGGGGGGGGGGCGGCCGCCCCCCCCCCCTTCCCGGGCCGGACCAAAAAAGTGCCAGAAATGGCACTTTCAGACGACGATTTTGTCGACAGTTTGAAAAAATTTTGCGCGCAAGCGCGCATTCTCCCTTCACAACATATCTTTTTGGCTGACCAGTCTCCGCGGCCTAAAAGCCAGTGAAAATGGACTCTATTTCTGTCCATGTCGCTGTATATGCCTGTAAAATACAGGCATATACTGCTGTTTTAGCGCCAATGCCAACGCCAGTGGCGCCATGGCGTGGCGCCTACGAATGGCGCAAGCGCCATGGCGCCATTCCCCTACAACAGGGGTAAAATTTTAGGGGGGGGGCGCCGCCCCCCCCGTTCGCCGGGCTCCGTATACAATCCGCCCCCCCGCTCAAAAATCCTGGCTACGTCCCTGCTCTTTTCATATGTATTTATGAGTTTTGAGTGTTTGACAGACTTTACTCAGGTTTGCGAATTGAGTCTTAACTTTTTTATGATTGTTTGATGACTTTGAAGATGATATTTATCGGCCAAATTGCAGCTTAATTTGCAGCTAAATCGAATGATTGTCGTTTCTTGCTCAATTACGACTGGTGAATATTTATATTTTATCTTTTTACTGATGTGGTTTAGTAGACTCCGAATCTTATATTTAATCCTCTAATTTATCTTTTGTCGAACCCTGAAAATAATTGATTGATAGATTTCGCTTTTTCGAACCATAAATATGTTTTAAAAAATTTACATATATTAAAAAATGCCTTCAAAGTATTTTACGTGCTTTTTGTCGCGTATTTTGCAATGGTTGTGCACCCGGTCAAAAATTATGTTTTCCATTTATTTAGATGTTTAATGCTAGATGGATATAAGCGATCAATAGATACCGTATTTCTTTCAAATACCCCCCCCCTCTTCTTGAATTAACCCTCCCCCTCGAAATACCCCCAGGTGTTTTCGAACTGGGGAAAAAATAACCCCCCCTCGAAATCCCCCCGTCTGGAATGATGTACATCATGTATGCAATGTACATGATGTATTTATTGCTGCCAGTTTGCATCGCAGATAGAAATATACACTAGTTTGTGTAGGGATGTACGTTGAATGTCCCAATTTATCATATTTAGTCACGTTTATTACCGTTTTTAGGTATGTAAAAGCGTCTTCCTTAGTATGAATTTCGCGGAAAATTTCGACGGAATAATACCCCCCTTGAATAAGCCCCCCCAAAAAATTCCACTCTGAAAAAATAAACCCCCTGGGGGCATTTCGAGGAAATACGGTCAATTTTGCGAAGAAACGGGAAGCTATGAAAATTCTTTTCGATTTTTATGTAGGTACGCTTTGTGTGTGTCGTGAATAATAAAATGTATCTAATTTTTCTAAATGGCTAGCACAAAATTTTTAAATTTTGCGCAAACTTAGAACAATTTTTATTCTCATTTTATTCACTCTTTAATCTGGTAAACTCAAATGCGTCAAAATATGATTCATCAGTTACCGAAAATTTGTTCGTAAACTAGTGATCGTTCGCCCATTGTAAACCGATGTTCTTCCTGTGTGCGCTTTCCCGTGTGCAAATATTGTATAGCACTATAAACTACTGAAACTGAAGATGTTTATTCGAAGTCGATATCACCACTGGCTGGTCTGAACTGTATCAATAATCCAACGTCGCAAACGATTATATTATAAAAAAATCATTTTTATCCATAAATATAGATTAAAAATGAAACCTAAATGCAGTTTTTTCGTTAAAATGATTTGAGGATTTGTCGCACGACGGCAAGAAGCTATTCAGATTCTTATATAACAGGTCCGTGTTTTTTTTGTTCCTGTTTCAGTGTGAGATTTTTTTTCCTTGTGCGCTGTCTGGATGCACTCTGGACAGTTGTTTTGATGCTTATTTGTATTAGCGTTTGGAGGAGTTTCTTTTGTGAAAGCTGCAGTTGGCAGCTGCGTTTGAGATGCACTCTTTAGGTAGACTAAATTGATTCATTTCCATCGATATACTTTTCCTTTCTGGCCATTTTCTGAATATAATTTGCGCAGCGCCATAGACCGAATTTTTTTCAAACGCTAGCGACCGCTCTTGAAGTGCCAGCTTCAAAACAGCATTTTCCAGAAAACCCTCACTCTTGTCGTTCTTCATAATGACGAAATGTACGGCTGAATTTTCAGGTTTTTCAGATTGAAATTGCACGGGAAATCTACGCGAATTATGCCGCTGAATTTGGCGAAAAATTACTGGATGCAAAATTAGAGATTTTTTTGTGAATCGACGCAAAAATGCGCGCTCGCAGTGGTTCAGGGGTCCGGTTGGACAGACTTATGTATCTTTTGGAGAAAACTGTATTGTCTAAACAGGTGAGTACGTACATTGACGTACCCAGGGGGGGCTTTGGTTTTTGAGGAGTATACTTTTGTTGAAGTCTATGAGTATACTTTTGTTTACTGGACTTTTTCCGGAATGCGTTTGGAAAGGCCACTCCTAGCATACATTTAAATATGTTGGGAGTATAGGCAGAAAACGTACCTAATCAACATTTGGAGCTTTACAATGATCAGCGAGCGCGACCATTGGACTTGCATCACTGGCAGAAAATCAGCAATGAAACCTTAAATGACACTTATCGGAATCGGTGTTTGGACTTATCGACTTTTAGAAGTAGAGGCTTCAAATGTATCAAGTGTAAATTAGAAGACACAATCACCCTCCCAAACCCGGCCCAAATTTCCGCCCTTCAAGACTTTACATCATAAAACCCTAAAAATCCTTTTTCAAAATGCCCAGCACCCGGTGACCGCCCTACTAGGAGCCGAGGACTCTAGATTCGCTGGACATGCCTGGCTCAGGGACAATGTTTATGTTGCACACGCTGTCTGGGGGCTGTACTTGGCTTATACTAAGTCGGCCGATTTCGATGAAGATGTAGCCAAGGCGAATGAACTTAGATTGACGGCTGTGAAGATTATGCAGGTGGGTGAACGGTTAAAAACGTCGGCCATCTGTTGGTGGATGTTTTTCCTTGTGTTTAGGTCTATTGAGCGTTGTTACTATTGAATTTGGTGCTTTGGATTCTATCCGGAATTTTATCTATCTAATGTATTCCGCAACTGGATGTGCGGCAAGAGAAGTGTTAAGTGTAACACAACCAAGTCGCTCCAATTCACCCACTTTCACAAAAAAAGCAAAAACACACTGAAAACCCGAACCAACCCCCAGAGTTTACTAGAGTGCATGATGCGTCAAGCGAACAAAGTGGAGCGGTTCAAACGTACAGCGGCGCCGGAAGATTCATTGCACGCGAAATTCTCCGCCAGTGACAAGGGCGCCTGCGTTGGGGATCGGGACTGGGGCCATTTGCAAGTGGATGCCGTCTCGTTGTATCTGCTTACTTTGGCGCAGATGACCGCTAGTGGTTGGTTACTTGGGTGTGGAGGTTAAGTATTTAGGGTGGGGGTAGGGATGACCAGCGCTTTTTTCAACTAGTTTTTTTAAAGTCGCTTTTTTCAAACGCGGGAGGACCTATCGCTCTTTTTAAAAAAAGCGCTGGCCAGAAACTTTCCGGATTTTTTATATTTTTTGATTCGTTTGGTCAGTTGTGGGTAACCTTTCCGGGCTCACTATTTTCCAAAAAATACCCACTTATAATGCTATCCCATGGCTCCACAGCCATGTTATGGCTATATAACATCAATCATAAAGTACTTGCACTTTTCTGATATACCTGTATGTGTTGACTCATAACCACATTTCACTTTTTTCAAAACTTTTTATTTATAAAAACTGTCGTTAAACTAGAAATTTTTATTTTTAAACTAGAAATTTTTTCCATCTTATCTTGACACAACAAGTCTTGGCACTATTTTTGCAGGTCTACAAATTGTGCGCAACTTTGACGATGTGGCCTTTATTCAAAATCTAGTCTATGTCATTGAAAGTGCCTATAGGATTGCCGTGAGTTTCTAAAAAAAGAACGGTGTATACTTTTGCTTAGGCAAAATTGAGTTTGGGATATTTTATGCCGTTAAAAGGTATGCTTCCATGCAGTTCATCACATTTTCAATGATGGGACGTGTTTCAAATCTAGTTTCTATCATGCATAGTTGGCTTTGCATATTCAAAAGTTTGGGCCTGAACCATATTCATGCATTGCATCACGCCATATAGCCATTCACACACTAGTTGACAACGGCACCAAATTAACGATGGCAAACCGTATGGAAACAGTGTTTTTGTAAAATTATTTTTTCGATAATTTTTTTGTTTTGTAGCTGTTAACCGCATAATGCGGTCCGCATTCACATTTATAAATACATTTCTTGTTCTGCCACGGAAATATATTCGTGTAAAATTGATGTTCTTGCTGTGATCGCTGATTGATGAATTGCGTTTCTGCATTTTGCATGCGTTTTCAATAAAAAAGCGGGGGGGGGAATCCATTTTAAGTGTTTTTCTAGTGGTGCTAAAAATTCGAAAACTCTAAAAAAAAATGGAAAAAAAAATTTGTTTGCCATCGATACTCCAAATGACCACTGGTTCCGAGCCCAATTCAAAGTTTGCTGGCGAGTGACACCATTGATTAGTGTATACACCCACTCCGTGCCGGCTTTGTCATTACATTACAACTACAATTGTAACACTACAACCCCAAAGCTTCAGCACTTTTGCTTCTGATTGTCCATCGTCGGCTTGTCAGCAAGGTTTCAATTGGAATCGGGTTCGGGACCAGTTGTCATTTGTTGTTGTCGTCAACTAGTCTGTGTGTAAAGCCACACTCACTCCAAACCCCCACTCCATCCACCACCCACCCCAACCAGGACTACGGCGTGTGGGAGCGCGGCGACAAGACCAACCAGGGCATGCGCGAGCTGAACGCCAGCTCGATCGGCATGGCCAAGGCGGCCATGCAGGCGCTCGCAGACGTGGGCGACCTGTTCGGCGACGGGTCCAAGGCATCAGTCATACACGTCATGCCCGATGAGGTCCAGCAGTGCGCTGTTAGTGGGGGTGGGGGCTGGGGGTTGGCAAGTGAACTACACGTTTGCCTACTAAACTCAATTTGTCCGAATCTACGAGACCCCTGGCTGACGGGAATTCAAGTGACAAGAAAAGTGCTGGGTGGTTAGATTTGAGGGAATTGCCATCGCAGCATATTAGCACAAGACTTGTACTAATATTTACATAAATAAACACCTTCCCGGTCAAGTAAGCCACCCATTTTTTTATTTCATTTCGGAAGCTATATCTCGGGCTATGGTGGGGTTATAGAGCTGAAACTTTGTGAATATAAACTTGTAACATCCCTCTACTCTGCATCAATGGGGGGAGGCATGGCGACCAACTACAGGGTGGGTCGCC
>OZ038450.1:13031019-13042519 GCA_964036195.1 Sphaerolaimus hirsutus
AAATGATTTGTGCCGAGAGCCACTCCATTTGTGCATATGCAGCCACATCTGGGGAATAAATTTAAGGTCCACACACTGCAATCTTGATTTTTGCGGTAAACTGTTTTTTGAATGCAGAAGTGAAACTTGGAATATTAATTGTGCAATGTTAACATGAAAAGAATGATAATTTTTGTAATAAATAAAGGTAAATTTTGATATCAAAGCGTGCATGGTGCTTTAAGTGAACAGCATGATGACTTAGATTTATTCCTCATACATGTCTTTGTTCAATCAATGTCTCATGCCCACACCCAAAAAAACACAAAATTCCAGTGTGGCACACAGGTTTTGTAGATTTGGACCCCCGCGGGGGTTCATATAGATAGTAAATCGCTCCTCCGGAAGGATAGATAGCTGAAAAAGAAGTTTCTTTTGGGGGGGGGTTCAATATATAGGCTTTTCCTAGGTATAGAAGGAAGAAAAGGGGAAAAACTAGGAGAAAAACAGCTAAAAATAGGTATATAAGACATATAGTACCAAAAATAGCCAAAAATAGGTAAGACGGAACATGAATTAGAGTTTTAAAGGTGAAAAACTATAAAACGGTACGAAAATTAGCGATTTTCAGCGGAAATTGGGGCAAAATTTCTTAAAAATCGTTAAAAATCTTAAAAATAGCTGGCCGATTTGGGGGGGGGGGGGGGTTTAGGGGATCAATGCAATGCGTTTATGGGTTTAGCGGAATGCGGTATGCGATCAAATGTAAAAAATTCCAGTAAAAATAAATACATCACTGTCACATAATACGTTACTAATTCTTAGTTCGGCTGCCACCCCCCCAAATCTCCAGCTATCTATCTATCCCGGAGGCCGCTCATTTTATCTATCCCGGAGGCCGCTCATTTTATCTATCCCAGTGGCCACTCAGTTATCTATCTATCCCGAGGCAAAATTTTTGGTACTAACCCCTGAGTCCACCCTCCCCAATCGCTCGGCTACCTACCTATTTGGATTTTTGAGACATTTTGACCCAATTTTCGCTCACAATCATTAATTTTCATACCAGTTTATGGTTTTTGACATTCAAAATCACGGATTTCACCAATACACATGGTTATATACCTAGTTTTAGCCAGTTTTGGCTACTTTTAACCTGTTTCTAGCGATGTTCCCCCTTTCTGCTTTCTATGCACTGAATAAGCCTATATATATTTTGTCCCCGCGAGCCCCCCCCCCTCCAAGAATAATTTACACCTATTTATCACTTTGGAGGAACAATTCAGCCCCTGCTAGTGCCAAAATCTTGAAGACCCCAGCTAATTCTGTACGCTATCCTGTGCCACTGATTTTAATTTCAATTGTTTTCATGTGCTCTTGAACAATTCACTAAGATCTTGATTGTTTCCTCTGGAGGGATAGATAGCTGAAAATTTTCCAGGGGGGGCTCGTGGGGGCAAAATATATAGGCTTTTTCAATGCATAGAAGGCAGAAAGGGGAAAAATACCTGAAAACAGGTTAAAGGTAGCTAAAACCGGCTAAAAATGGGTATATACCCATGTGTATAGACAAAAGCCACGATTTTGAAGGTGAAGAGCTATAAAAAAGTACGAAAATAGATGATTTTGAGAGAAAATTGGGTTGAAATTTCTCAAAAATCGCTCCAGATAGGTAGAGAGCTGGCCGATTTGTGGGATAGATAGCCAAAAAATTTGCTTCCGGGATAGATAGATAGCTGAGTGGCCTCTGGGATAGATAGATAGCTGGGTGATTTGGCAGAAACGGGTTTGGGTTTGACAAAAGTCAATATACATAATAAGTCAATAGTAAAACAGATATTTTTGACAGAAATGCTTACAATGCTATCCCATGACTCCATAGCCATTCTATGGCTACATATAACTTCACAAAGTACTCTAACCTGTCTGATTTACCTGTATATGTTGACTCGTGGTCGTGACTAGGGTGTCAACTTTCCCCTTTCCACAGGCAAACATTTTTTCCGTTTCTATTTTACAGCTGCTAATTTTTTCCATTTTTCCGGCTCATTTTCTGTTTTCCACCAGATTTTCAGTTTTTCCAGATTTTCAGTTTTTCCATTTTTTTCCGTTTTCCGGCTCAATTTGTCTGTTTTTCCAACTTTTATAACGTTGACGTTGTTGACACCCTATCATATCTAGGAGCTTTTGAAAAAAAACAGTTTTTTTATTTAAAAATACCTGCATTGGAAAAAAACCTTTTCGGCCATCCCTATGCTGTAGATATATGAATGAAATAGGCTCAAAATAGCTTTGAAAGGGATATAACCATGTATATAAACAAAAATAGCAATTGTGATGGTGAAAATTGGCAAAATGGATCTAAATTTCGCGATTTTCAGCAAAAAAATTTTTAAAAAGGCTTCGACGTGGATCAAATCGCACCCAAGTGCGAAGTCCAAGTGCCCGATCCGGGTTACTTGTCACGTCAGTGAACGAACTTCTACGAACGAGAAGTGAGTGGATGGGGCCGCGCACACTGAAACCGAATATTTCGGCATACACACGTTTTTGACAAATGCCGAATTGAATGCTGAATAGAAAAAAACTTGCCGAACCAAAATCGTCCAGACGTTTGAAAATTCAATATTAAATGCTTAAAATGCTGAACTCAAACCGTCCAAATGGCAATTCTTCGATTCAGATTCGGCAGATGAAAAGTGCTTATGCCGAAATATTCGGTTTCAGTGTGCGCGGCCCCAACATGGACGAGAGTGGAAGCTGGCCCTGCAAATCCGCCATCTATCCACCTATCCCGGAGGCCGCGCCTCTCTCGATATATCCCGAAGGCCACTCAGCTATCGATCGATCCAGGGGGTAAAATTTTTCGCTGCTATCCCCTATCCCCCTCACGAAATCGCTCAGAAGCGATGTATCTAAGTGTAGCAGATTTTGAGCGACTTTTCCCCAAATTTTTGCTCAAATTTGATCCATTTTGCAAACGTTTACCTTGCTAATCACTTTTTTCACCTTTATACATGTTTAGATACATATTTAACCATATTTTATGTACATTGATGGCGATTTCGGAATTTTTGGCAGGCTGCCATCGGAGATATCCCCCATTTTTATTTTTATTTTCCGGGGTGCCCGACCCGCCTGTCGTGCCAGGTGCCTGACAGCGGCCACCGGCACGCAATTAGATCTCGATCTGCCGGGCGGTCCGGCGGCGGCTGTCAACTCCTGGCGGGACGGGCGCCATGTCTTTCGACATAAATATTTCGTCACTTTTTCTTTTTCTTTTGTTTTTACCATTTCGACGATGTACGCTTAAAGACGTCATGATGGAGTGGTTCCTTCCAGATATTGATTCCCATAATGTCTGCCGAGTTTATGCATATATCAGATCTGCACCTAACTCATTTTTTGTCATTTTGGTCCTTACCGACATACGGAACTAGATGCCTCAAATACCCCCCCCCCCTCAAAATGGACACTATGAAATAATAACCCATCCCCTCGAAACCCCCCCCCCCAAATTGAGTGTACAGAGAACATACATGACAAAACTTCAGTTTGTGATTCGGGCTATGCAAAACACACGTTTCAAACAATGAATTGGTACATTAGAACAGTGTTACACACTTGAATAAGTCAATAGACTCTTATATATAGCGGTTATTGTTGTATTTTTCTACGTCTGCGTACGACAATTTAGTACTGGAATTTCAAAAAATTTCTGGCGAAATAATAAGCCCCCCTCAAAATACCCCCCCTCGTTTAACCCCCCTCAAAATTCTCACTCTGAAACAATCAACCCCGGGGGGGTGTATTTCGAGGAAATACAGTATGTTATTTAGCTATTTTTACCCTGTTATCTCACAGTTTGCACTTTAAATCTTGAAATATCCAATAGATTGAAACGCTGCAACCCCCAACCCCAAGACAATCTTTCAGCTTCTACCACTTCAGAGAGGCAATTTGCTATCTATTTGAACCAGTCTTAGTTACACTTGTGTGTTGAGCAAGAAAACTTATTGATTTCCATTATTTGACCACTTTTGTCTTTTTGGAGGCAATACAAGTTGAAATTGGCATTGAAACTGAAGAAAATAGTACTTTGTCTCACCTGCATCATTAAAGGCAATATCATTTTGGCGCTGGCGCCATTGGCGCTTGGCGCCATGGCCCGCTGGCGCCTTTGGCGCTTGGCGCTAAGGTCCAGAAAAGCGCCAGACTTTTGGTGCTTGGCGCCATTTTGCTGTGGCGCCATTGGCGCTTGGCGCTGGTTCCGGAAAAGCGCCATGGCGCTTTTCTGGACCTCGGCGCCAAGCGCCAATGGCGCCAGACGACAATGGCGCCAAGCGCCAATAGCGCCAGCGCCAAAAATTTGTTCAGCAATTTTGGGTAGAATAATGAGTATACAGGTAAATGAAGGGCCGTATCCAGGGGGGGGCGGGGGGGGCTGCAGCGCCATGGCGCCATTCCGCCACTATGTAGCTGAAATTTTAGGGGGGGGGGCTGAGCCCCCCCCCCCTTCGCCGGCCTCCGTAAACAAGCAGCCCCCCCTGCTCAAAAATCCTGGATACGTCCCTGGGTTAATGTAACATAAATATGTGCCCATACTACCGATGTTATAGTGTTAAGTGAAAATAATTTACTACAAAGTACTGCAACTGTATTTTTTTCTAATAGAATACCTCCAATAGAATGGCAACTCCAATATAACGGCAGGTTTTGACAGGTTGTTGCACCCACGAAAACAAACGAACGGCAGGTGAATATTACATTGAAAGGGTGCCAAAACACAAAAATATAAAAATGTATGGTTAGAACATTCAGAGCATTCAAATAGATATTAAATTTCAAATCAATGCTCTGATATTGAAACACTTTTTTAAGTTTCATTAAAAATAAAACAATGTTAAAATGAAAAACGTGTGAAGAAATAGAATGTCAGCTTCCAGTTCCAATAGAACGGCACCTCCAATAGAATGGCAGGTAAAAGGTTGACAAAAATAGAACATCAAGCTTCTATTAGAATAACTACATTATTTATACCTAATAGTGATCTAGATCACCAACAAATTGTTTTGTCTGATACTTCTTAAAAATATCATGTAAATATTCACTGAAAACTGATCATTATAAAAAATAAATACCAGTAAATATTTTGGGTGCAAACAAAGGCACATTTTCTCACTGTCTAAATATAAACACCTTAAGTAAAATACCTAAACACTTTATGAACTTAGTATTTCAACAGTGTTGAACAAATTTTTATTGTTATTGTTGGCGCTTTTTTGGCGCCATTTAAAATGCTGGCGCCAGGCGCCAATAGCGCCACAGGAAAATGGCGCCAAGCGTCATGGCGCTTTTACAGATGCCGGCGCCAAGCGCCAATGGCGCCAGAGCATTTTAGCGCCAAGCGCCAAAAGCGCCATGGCGCTTTTTGGTTTGGCGCTAGCGCCAGGCGCCAGCGCCATGGCGCTTTTCCATCACTACCCCCGCGTATAAATTTGCCTGGGAGCGCCATATTAAGAAGCGTGAAGTGCCTTCACGCATTTTTTCGTGATGTGTGTGGAAGCGCTGGCATGCTTGGAGAAGCGTTCGGGAAGTGTTGGCGTGAAGACACTTCCCGACGCTTCACCGCGCATCCACACACCCATTTTTTGCTGTGTATCTAATACTCCGCTCCCAGAAATGTGCACATATGTGGGCGTGCACTGTCGAAGGGGCGATTTTGCACTACCTGGTGCCAGTCCCAAACCCTGAAAACCCCCCTGAAAAGTGATTAAGACCCTTTAAAATGTCATGTGTCATGCAAAAGTCCCTGTAAAATGTTAGGTGTCATGTAAAGGACCCTGTAAAGTGTCATCTGTCATGAAAAATCCCCTGTAAAGTGTCATGTGTATCTAAATATTATTGCATCGTATCCAAATCTTACTTTTAGACATGATTTGAATGAAAATCGTAAGATTTGTATATGATACAACACTATTTGGATACACATGCACTTTACAGGGTCTTTTAAATGACATTTGACACTTTACTGCTTTTTTACATAACATCTGGCATTTTACAGCATCTTTTACATCACACATGCCATTTTACAGGGTCTTTTACACTTTAAAGGGTCTTTTACAGGGTCTGGAACTGCCCCTTGAAAAATATGAATTTGGACATGAGGCTGCAAGGTCATCATATTTACACAGGGCTGTAGTGTATTTTAGGCAAAGGTTAGTCCTGAGTAACTTAATTGGTTTTTATCTTTTGCGAGTCAATTTTATGTTTAAGAATTCAATTTTTGACATAAATATCATCGAAACCTAACTGGAACAAAATTATCTCACAAGAAGTAGACTGAGTTAAGTGATGAACACAATGATGATTGTTCCAAACACTAGCTAGTGCCAAAGTAAAAAGGCACTGTATGCAGCAAGTGGTGTTTTTGTCATTTTTACAGCACCAATATTGTTGGTGCAATATGACCATAAAAAGTGTCATGGTAATTCACTTGCATGGCACCAAACTCAAAAAGACCCACTTGTAAAGAGCCAAAGCAAAAATAAATGTCACATTTTTTTGCACCAAACTGCTAAAATGTAGCCAGTTCTTAAATCACTAGTGACCAGTTTTGAATGTTTCCATGGTGCTGTGTACTGTGAATTTTTTTTACAGCCATTTTTCAAAATCTTTATTGCATGTGAGCAAACATTAGGTTGTGTGGAGACTATAATGGCAACTGTTTTTCAGGAAAAAGCTGAATTTTTGTATCTGCAAAATGTGGCATAACTGGGGATTGGCACAAGATTCCTTCAATAAAAATAATACCAATTTTGATAAATTTACCAATTTTGCAAAATTTGTACTTCTTATCGTTCACTCTACTCTGTCTACTCACATATTGATTTTCATAATTTTCTGTTTTACAGCACCTGAAAATCGTGTCAGTTACATTTCACACTTTATTACATCAAAACATGTCACAAACAATGTTTCAGGTTAACTGACACACCGTGTATCCGTTTCATTGTGTTGGGAAATGAAGAAAAGTGGAACAGGTGCCAGTCCCAGACCCTGTAAAATGCCCTGTAAAGTGTCAAATGTCATGCATAGTGTCAAAAGACATGGAAAATGCCGTGCGAAATGGCAACCGAGTTGCCATTTTGCAGGGCATTTTCCATGACTTTTGACACTTTATGGGGATTTTACAGGGTCTGGGAGTGTGTGCCCCCACAGAGCTGCAATGCCAAATGACACTGATGTCATCATAATGGAACCGCATAAAGATGCTATTGTGGATTTGTGCATTTTGGCGCAGTGCAATCATACGATTAGTGAGTGTGGGTTGAGATTTTTTCATATTTTATGTTTGTATGAACTCCACACTGTTTTTCAGTTTGATCAGGGTGTTTTTGAGAGACCTAACAACCTTTGCCCAGCTGGCTTGCATGCACAGCAGTTTTTCAAAACATGTTTGCTGAGCATTTGCAACGGAATAAAATGTTACTTCAGCTTTAGAGGACATTTTAGGTACCTTTCTGATGCCTTCCAACCATGGTGAACTAGGTATACTCGGCGGACATGACACTTAGAATGGAAACCTACCATAACCCATCTGAATAATGAACCAAAAATTATGCGGTTTTTACATCATCATATTTCATTCTTCCTATGTAGTAATTAATTACGAATTTACCACAATATTTTATTCATTAAATTACTATATATCCTCGAATTAGTCCCCAGGGAAGTTATTTGTTCGTCAGAGTTTTTGAGGGGGAGTTATTCAAGGGGAGGAGTTATTCAAGGGGAGGAGTTATTCAAGGGGGGGGGGAGTTATTTTTTCCTCAGAAAACTTGATTTAATTCATTGTATGAATGCATTCTGTTAGCTCATGTAAACCAGGTATTTAATAGTTAAACCACAACAACAAAACAGTGTGTATACACTGCGTATACGTTATGTATCTGCTGTCGCTGCTACACGTTAACATTATTTTGTATTTCCATCGTTCATTTTTGTAAATTTTGTAAAATATTTTTCACCCAGAGGGGGGAGTTATTCGGAGGGGGGAATTATTTTTTTGTCAGACTTTTTGAGGGGCGTTATTCAAGGGGGAGGAGTTAGAGGAGTTCAAGGAGGGTCTTATTCGAGGATATACGGTATGGTAGGATTCCGCGTTAACTTTGTGGTCCGCCGAGTATATCAACTTTTTGTTGAAATCAAAATTCAGTTTTAAACTTCCTCCTGAACTCGTATGTGCACTCATCGATTTATTTCTTGTTAAGTCGTAGGAGCAATACATTGGACCCATCCACCCCATTATCAATTACGTATACCTAATCCATTATCCACTCCCAGTCTTGTCCAACTCAACTTTGTAACTGCAAACATATTTTCAAGAAAAAATCTAGAAAATGCACAAACATCTCAACCTGCAGGCACCACAGGCACATTCAGCTGGTGCCACTCCCAGACCCTGTAAAGAGCCCTGTGAAATGTCAAATGTCAAATGTTATGCAATGTGTCAAAAGTTATGGAAAATGCCCATTTT
The DNA here is from genome assembly GCA_964036195.1 of Sphaerolaimus hirsutus. Lineage (NCBI taxonomy): Eukaryota > Metazoa > Nematoda > Chromadorea > Monhysterida > Sphaerolaimidae > Sphaerolaimus > Sphaerolaimus hirsutus. Next base: position 13,039,538 of record OZ038450.1, read on the forward strand.
GCAGGGCATTTTCCATGACTTTTGACACTTTGCATGACATTTGACATTTTACAAGGCTTTTTACAGGGCCTGGAACTGTCCCCTGGTTTGCAGCTTTCTTGGCAAATGGCCATACCACATACCAGAAGCCTTGGGTAAGACCTAACAGCCCATTGGAACAGCAGTTTGATAAGGATGACTTTTTCCCCAAACACTGGGTGCCTTTAGAAGCTTAGGCTTTAGATTAGCATTGATTGAATGTTTTTTTTTGCGTATCAATATTTCTGTGGTGCTACTATTGATGACGAAATGTGATAATTGATCACTGTTTTCATGTTTTTGGAGCTATTTTTATGTATCCATTGATATGAAAATAAACACTGCGGTAATGGGTCCACACACGCTAGTTGACAAATTTGTGTCAACTCAATGTCAACTAAATAACACAAAAAGAATTTTAACAGCAGCACACTTAACAGAATCAATGAGAATCAATTGTCATTATGTAAAATTAACTATGCTCCACCAGACATGAAAGTTGAAATCATAAAATTCATCAAAATTTAATTGACACGAGGTCAGTTGACATTCAGCATGTGTGGCTCCATTTTACCATCCGACCAGCTCTTCGCGACCAATCTGAAGCACATGTGCACTTTTGGAAATGAAATTATTTTTTTCGAAATATGCACCTTCAAAATTAAACTCGGGCGGTGTGAGATGAACTTATGCATTTTGACATGAATGAGACTGGTCATGGATGTGCACATTCGAAGTGAAAATTGTGATTTTACTGAAAATCAGTACCAATGTTTCTGCTAACAACATAGACTGCAATGCAATTGTTTGTCTCAAATGTGAAAGTATACATGTATGTCAAATCCACGCTTCAATCGTGCTCTTTCAGAACGGTAGTCCTCAAATACGGGTCGGGTCACGTATGATAAATTGGCCGTATGTCACGTTGTCGATTGTCACGTATGATCCAAGTTATCGGTTGCGTATTGTAAATATGAACGAGAGTGAAAGCACTCAACTCAAAGTGCTCAAAATCGCTGAAATGAGCTCCATTTTGTCAATTTAAATCTTCATAATCGCTATTTTCGTCTAAATATGTAGATGGTTATATACCTACATTTAGCTATTTTATTTATAGCAATTTCGAAATAATTTTTGGCCGACTGTTTTTGGCCCGACCGATGACCTTATGTGAAGTTGGCATAAGTCCAATTTTCTGCTTGGATGCAAAAACGGGAACCATGCCGTATGATGACTTGGCAGCTGTGCGAAAATTTCGAAATCCTAAAAAAATATGAATGAAATAGGCTAACAATAGCTATATAACCATGTATAAAAACGAATATAGCGACTATGAAGGTGGGAATTGGCAAAGTGGAGCACATTTGAGCGATTTTGAGCTAACTTCGAGCTTTTACGCTCATTCGTATAATAGGCAAGTGATAACTTAGGAATACGGCCAAGTCATCATAAGTATAATACATCGATCCGCAATAACGTATTCTACGAACAAGAGTTCAAACGAAGACAAACGAACGAGAACGAAGACACAGAATCACCGTCCCAGCAACCAGTAATGGCCGCGGAACGCAATACAGCTACCGGAATTGGTCGCTAATGGGGCCCACAGCCTATGCTCATGTTCACCATCGTCAGCCGCTGTATACAAACGGGTGTATCTAAAAATGTTTTTTTTGGACAGGTGCCAGCTGTACATACGGTCCTTCCTCGTTTTGGCCAGCTGCCAATTTGAGATACGGGTGTCTCCGTCAAATAGGATCGGGCCACGTATGAGTACCTGGCCATGATTCCAAGTTACCACTTGCGTATTATACGAATGAGCGTAAAAAATCAAATTCAGCTCAAAATCGCTAAAATGTGCTCCACTTTGCCAATTCCCACCTTCGTAATCGCTATTTCCCTTTTTTATACACGGTTATATAGCTAGTGTTAGCCTATTTTATTCATATTTATTTCGGATTTCGAAAATTTGGCACAGCTGCCAAGTCCTCATATGGCATGGTTCCCGTTAAATACCAGTTCCGCGAATTTAAAAAAAAGAAAACTGCGTCATTAGCAAGGTGCCAGTTCTTTGGGTCTACTCCCGCGATTTAACGCGATTACCCATTTGAGCCGCACGAAAACCTCGTCTTTTCGTCGGCTTACCGCGTTCTTTGTGCATTTTAGTTGAGTGTCACTTTACACGTTTGGAACTATGCCAATTTCGCAATCGTTCGTAACGGATCGGGCTATTGGATTGGGCTATTTATGACAAATTGGCCCACGTCCAAGTTATCGGTTACGTATTGTAGAAGTGAAAGTGAAAGCCCCAAAGTGCTCTCAATCATTCAAATTAGCCACATTCTACCTGCTCGCACCTTCATAATCGCTATTTTCATCTATATACATGGTTATTTACCTATTTTTTAGCTATTTTATTTATAGCAATTGCAAAATAATTTTATGGCAAGCTGCCAACTTGTCATACGTGGTATTTCCCGGTACATCCCCGCATTTCTCGGCTGTTTTCGCCTTGCTACAGTGCCGCGTGCAAATTATTAGATTTTTTGACTCGATTATTCGCGCGGCGGAGCCATGCAAAGCGTGGGTAAACGGCAGAGCAGCGGCAGCCGCCGCGACGGCGGTCAGTTTGTGGGGTTCAATTGTCAATGCGGGGTTCGGTCGTTTTTTAGGGGGGTGTAGCGGCCGTAATGTAAACCCGGCCGTAATGTAGGCCCAGCCGTAATGTACGCCGACCCGGCCGTAAAGTAGGGGGTGCTATTAGGGTTGGGGAACCGAACCGAGAACCGAGCACAATTTTGGAACCGAGAACCGAGAACCGGAACCGAAAAAAATACCCGAACCGGAACCGAGAACCGGCACTTAGACCCGGAACCGAACTAAAGAACCAAAAGAACCGAAATTTTTTACAATAATCGGCAGCCCCCCCCCCCTTCCCGGGTGAGAGTAGGAAGATGCATGGAA
>OZ038450.1:13042719-13106873 GCA_964036195.1 Sphaerolaimus hirsutus
CCAAAAATTTTATATTTTCTTTAAGTGTTGCCTACATAGAACTGATAAAAAAATCATATTCCATTTTTTCAGTTTCCTCTTATATATAGCATAATTGAGCATTTTAACATGAATTGATAGAAACGTGATTCACGCCTTAACCGTTCTTGGGGAACGGGGGTAGACATGCACCATTGCGTAGCTGATGTTGTATGCTTTCAGAAAATGTACATGTTTTGGGGTGTTTGCCGTAGCCACTTTATACCTAAGAAACAAAAACATGAAAAAAGGTCGATTCCAATCGATTGAATCGTGATTCACGCCTGAACCGTTCTTGGGGAATGGGGGTACACACACACCATTGCGTAGCTGAGGTTGTGCTCTTTCAGAATCTGTAGAGAGGTATAAAGTGGCTATGGCAAAACCCCAAAACATGTACATTTTCTGAAAGCACACAACCTCAGCTATGTAATGGTGTGTGTCTACCCCCGTTCCCCAAGAATGGTTAAGGCGTCAATCGCGATTCAATCGGCTGGAACTGACCTGCATTCACGTTTTGGTTTCTTAGGTATAAAGTGGCTATGGCAAACACCCTAAAAACTATGCAGATTCTGAAAGAGCACACTCAGCTACGCAATGGTGCGTGTTTACCCCCATTCCCCAAGAACGGTTAAGGCGTGAATCACGATTCAATCGGTTGAAATCGACTTTTTTTCATGTTTTTGTTTCTTAGGTATAAAGTGGTTATGGCAAACACCCCAAAGCGTGTACATTTTCTGAAAGAGCACACTCTCAGCTACGCAATGGTGTGTGTCATCCCTAGGGTGTCAAATTTCCGTTTCCGTTTTCCGTTTCCATCTTTACGCAGGAAAATTTTTTACCTTTCCGTATTCCGGCAGCTGAAAATTTTTTACCTTTCCGTTTTCCGTTTTCCGGCAGCTGAAATTTTTTTACCTTTCCGTTTCCATTTTTCCGGCCCATTTTTCCGTTTTCCGGCCAAAAAAATTTTTACCTTTCCGTTTCCATTTTTCCAGGCCATTTTTTCATTTTCTGGCTCGATTTCCAGTTTTCTGGCATTTTTCCATTATTTTTTTAATCTGTATTTATCTTTTTCCACTATGGTGTTTTTTTACCAGGTTCTTGTGTCATTCATAATTTTTATCTGTATCCAAATCTGTATCAGACGTGCTCACAAAGACGTGAAGAGAGAGACATGCTCTCAAAACTCAGAGTCAAGATGTTTGCTGCCGATGGCTTGATTCTGCTTGGAAATCCCAACTACCTGGCCAGTCTGCGCAACATCACCACACAAACTGATTTGGCTGATTTGTCAACCTGCGACATCAAGTTACGACCACCCGCCTATCGATTTGGGAAGACTGCTGATTCTGCAAATGTTGCCGAATGGTCAAGCCCTCATGCAACACATCAAGGAAAGTGCAGCAGAAGTCCAAGTAGATGGATGTTGGATAAAAGACCTGCTGTCAATGCAAGACATGAAATTTGTTCATTTGATTGAGGAAACTCTTTTGTGTATAAGCTTTTCTGTTTTCCCATGCAAACATTGTTCAATTGGTTTTTGTAACTTCAGATACGTGAAACTTTGTTGTATCTCTTACTTTTTTATGATTATCCAAGGTCATATAATCCAGTTACCCCCCGAGGAGTTGAGTAGTAGTGTAGATGGGGTTATCACCAAACCCGCGATTGTTATGTTTCAAGTGAACACCACGTGTGACCTTTTCTGATGCATGTTCAGTTCAGCACTGTGCAATAAACTTGCTCTCCCAACTGTGTCTTGGGGTTGTGGGCCCCTGTGTCCACCCACATCTACTCAAACTTTATTGTTGTTGTAGTGTATTTTTGCTACCTTTTGATGATTTTTTGTTGGTTCAGTTAAGCTTGAACTACAAGTGAAGTTACTGGCATGATCCATAGTTGCAGAATGTACATCTACCACAATCAAAGCCGAACAGGCAAACCAGTATGCAAATTTGTCCATTTCTGTGCAAATTTCACTTTATTTTTTCTGTTTCCGTGAAAATTTTGCTTTCCATTTTCTGGCATTACATTTTTCCGTTTTCCGTTTTCTGGCTGATAAATTTTTTTTACCTTTCTGTTTTCCGTTTTCCACTGAGTGAAATTCTTATACCTTTCCGTTTTCCGGCAGAAATTTTTTTTTTACCTTTCTGTTTTCTGTAAAAAAATTTTTTGACACCCTAGATCCCCTGTTCCCCAAGAATGGTTAAGGCGTGAATCGGGATTCAATCGGCTGGAACTGACCTGCATTCATGTTTCGGTTTCTTAGGTATAAAGTGGCTATGGCAAACACCCCAAAAACTCTGCAGATTCTGAAAGAGCACACTCAGCTACGCAATGGTGTGTCTACCACTGTTACCCAAGAACGTTTAAGGCGTGAATCGCAATTCAATCGGCTGGAACTGACCTGCATTCACGTTTTTGTTTCTTAGGTATAAAGTGGCTATGGCAAACACCCCAAAAACTCTGCAGATTCTGAAAGCACACAACCTCAGCTATGCAATGGTGTGTGTCTACCCCCGTTCCCCAAGAACAGTTAAGGCATGAATTGCGATTCAATCGGTCGCGATTGACTTTCTTCACGTTTTTGTTTCTTAAGTATAAAGTGGCTGTGGCAAAAGCCCCAAAAGTTTGTAGATTCTGATAGAGCACACTCTCAGCTTCACAACGATATAAAATATTGTTATAATAGTTTTATAGTTAGGTGCCCAACAGTGAATTATGTCAGAAATATTCAATTTTGTAAAAATTCGCTTCCAAGTATATGCAATATATTTATATGAATGCAAATTCTTCATGTATTTTATTACTCACTGGACCCATTGGGGTACCTTAGGACAATTTTTGCAATTTTCAATTTTTTATCGATGTCCAAGTTTTTTTCCCGAAGTGGCCATCGACTCGTGGACAGACTCATATAAAGGTATGAAAAATAGCGATTTTGAGCGAAAATTGTGGTATAGTTTCTCAAAACTCACTCCAGATAAATAGATAGCTGGCCGATTGGTGGGGGGGGGGTTAGCACAGCGATTCAGCAACGTGCTGACAATTAGAAACAACATGGGGACAACGTGGAAACAAGGCCTTGTTTTCCACGTTGTTTCGATGTGTCATTTCATTACGTTGTTTCTACGCTGGGGTACGCGGCTGGTCATGCGGCAAATGGTTTGTCACCACGTTAGCCCCACGCTGGGTGTGTGTGCGGCAGCAGACGTTAAATTTGCGGCAAAAAATGGAGCCTAACCGCATTAAAAAATTATTTTTCTATCACTGGCAGATGCATAAAAAAACATTCCATAGAAAAACCGGATGTGCTTTTAGCGCAGAGAATGGATTTTTTTGCATTCACATTTTTGCCGCGTGGAATGTGTGCATGAAGTGAAATGTTCGTTTTCGATGTATGCTCAGTGGACCAAAAAGTATGTGCAGTTTCCTACCATAATTTAATGAATAAAATCTTTTGAGAAATTTAGAAATTAATTTTTACATAGTAAAAACAAAATATTTTGATGAAAAAACTGTCTAATTTTTTGTTTACTATTCAGATAGTTTATGGTAGGTTTCCATACTAAGTGTCATGTCCACCAAGTATAAATATTTATGTGGCACACTGGGTGTTTAAGCAGAGGGTGCGCAAACAATTTCGCACAATTTACATATGCAACAATGTGAACGTTCTTTTTGCAGGGTTCTGTAAAAATGTTTATCAAAAAATCAATTACTCATCAATTACGTGCAAGGGCGGTACTTTTTCAAACAAAAATAGCTGCATAAAAATCTACATTTATTTATAAACATGACTGTGTGCAGTAAAATCTGCCGCACAACTATGCATCATGTTGTCTCCACGTTGTCCACAACGTGTGTCCCACTTCCGGCACAAATTGCAATGTGGTGGCACGTTGTTGTCCCCACGCTGAGAATTTATCATCACGTTGTTTCCACATATGGTGTCTAAGTTGTAACCAATTTGTTTCTAATTGTCAGCGCATTGGTGAATCGCTGTAGGGGATAGTAGCCTAAAATTTTGCCTCCGGGATAGATAGATAGCTGAGCAGCAGCCTCCGGGACAGAAAGATAGCTGGGCGGTTTGGCGGGGGGGTTACCCCCCCCCCCCCCAACCCCCCCTTTCCTCCCCTGGTTCTAAGTGTGATGTCTCGAATGGGGTCTCGGGGGAGGGGTCTCGAATGGGGGGGAGGTTGAACACCCCCAAACCGCCCAGCTATCTATCTATCCCAGAGGCAAAATTTTAGGCTACTACCCCCTAACCCCCCCCCCAAATCGCCCAGATTTCTACCTATCTGGAACGATTTTTGAAAAACTATACCCCAATTTTCGCTCAAAATCGCTATTTTTCATACCTTATTATATGTTTTCACTTCCAAAATGATAGTTCTGGTTGACCCTGTGCCCCTGTGCATTTTTACCCGCCGTGCGGGGTTACCCGGCGTGCATTTTTCGCTGCCCTGTGTGCATTGTTGCCCGGTGTGCATGGTATCCGGGCACAGCGAGCCGACATGCACGCCGGGTAGTGAACATGGAGGTCGGCTGCGGAAATATATCATGTGACCAGGGCGGCAAACACAAAAGATATTGTAAATACACAATCCTATTGTTTGCCTTTGTGTTCGCCGGCCGGCCCACGTTTGAGGTCATGGACGGGCATACCACTGATACCGACATACACCTCTGGCAACATGCAGATTTGAACAGCACTTGTTGGAGCGGGTGGAACATTTAAACCCATTTTCGCGTTGTGCTATGCACGCGTTGTGGAATGCAAATGCATGTAATTCATGTGGTGTATTGCCAGCGCAGAGTAATTATAAAAAAGTGTTTGCAGTTCACGGTTGGCGCGTGGCGTAATGCCAGCACAGAGTGATTATAAGATAAGTGTGCCAGTTTGCAGCTGGCGCATGGCATAATTGTAGGCTTATTATGCCATGCAATTCATGGGTAATTATCACACTGATATTTTGGGGTGGAATTATTCAATTTTCCAATTACACGACTGGCAAACAAAATGGTCAAATGAAAGAAACTGTAATGTACCAATTAATTATCATTAATTGTCATTTCTTCTAATAGAATGGCACCTCCAATAGAATGGCAGGTAAAAAGTTAATTAAAAAATAGAACGGCGATCTTCTATTAGAAGAAATGCCATACATACATTTGATTAGAACAATAAGCAACAACAATAGCAAGAAAACAATAGAGAGTACAACAAATGACTATCAGCTGCGGCGGGAAACAATAAGCCATGTGGCAGCGTGGGGGTGGGCGCACGCCCAGCGTGCATGTCGGCTCGCTGTGCACAGATACCCGGCGCGCATGGTGTTGCCCGGTGTGCATGGGGGCCCGGTGTGCATGGATAGGGTGGCAGAATTTACCGTACCGTACCGTACCGCATTTTTGGGAAATTTACCATACCGTACCGTACCGTTTACCGCACTTTTAGAAATTTACCGTACCATACCGCGTACTGCATTTTCCAAAATTTACCGTACCGTACCGCGTACCGCACTCATTTACAGCAGAAAATGCGGTAAATTTTACTCAGATTGACATTAAATATGCCAATTTATTGATCACAATTAGCGAGGTGTTTTGAAATTTTTTTGCGCGCAAGCACGCAAATTTCACAGCGCTGTTTTCCTGATTTGAAGCCCTTTCATTTCATTGATATAAGTCATGATTTACATTAGTATAATAATGTGTTTATAAAATCAATCCATGTGCTTCAACACGCTCTTAAGGTGTAAATTTCACTTACTTTTAGCAATTTTTCACCCACTTTTAGTAATTTTTCTTCATTTTCTTCCTTCTGCACCTTGAATAAACCTATATATTGAACCCCTACATTGTGGGTAATGGAATTTTGTGTCATCATACTGTTATTGTGTTCTTAAGTCCATTTATCAAATTGAGTCACTGAATTTGGTGTCAATTTATGAAGTAAAAGTTCTCTGTAGTCCGGCACTGATACAGTTCTGACAATCGGAAATTTACCGTACCGTACCGCGTACCGCACTTCACAGATTTACCGTACCATACCGTTTACCGCAAAATTGAAGATTTACGTACCGTACCGTTTACTGCAAAATAGTAAATTTACCGTACCGTACAGTTTACCGCAAGGCCGTACCGTCTGCCACCCTATGCATGGAGGGGCGGCCGCCATGCACACCGGGCAGTGAAAAATGCACGCCGGGTAACCATGCACAGCGGGTAAAAATGCAGAGAGTCTGACCCGTTCTGGTTCCTATTTTAGTACTATATGCACTCTTGTATACTAATTTTGAGGTACTTTACACCTACTTTTAGCGATTTTTCTCCCTTTTCTTCCTTCTATGCCCCGAAAAAGCTTATATATCGAACCACCAAACACCCCACAACCCCCCCCAGAAAAATTTGCAGCAATCTATCCCTCCGGAGGAATGATTTGTTATCTATCCAACCACACAGAGGGTCGAAATTCAAGATACCCCTGCCGCCGTATATACAAAAATGTGCCAGCGTGCAGCTAACTCACGAAATGGCATTAGCTTGGTGCAAACCGATCTGAGCTTCCACAGCGACTGCATTGTTCACAATCAACGGTGAGTCCTGCGTGCGAGTAAGTGCTTGTCGGGTAAGGTCTAAGGCATGTACCAATAATCTGTCATAGAGTCAAGGGTGCAATTTCAGGGTGTCAATCCATCAAACTTCTCGCCACTTATAAACAATGATTCTAATTCTTTGTTCAACCCAAGAAGTCAAAACAGAGGAGCAAATCAGTATCTTTATGAACACCTCAAAAGTTGAAATCCTGCCAAGTTATGAGCCGGGGACGTTGCCGGGGGGGGGGGCGCTTCCCCCACTTCACGGGCCCATTAAAAAAAATATGCCAGTAATGGCACTTAGGGTTCAAACGGGATTGACTTTTCGGGATCGGGATCGGGATTCACTTTTTGAGATTTCGGGATCGGGATTGGGGTTTCGGGATCGGGATCGGGATCGGGATTGGTTTTTTGAGATTTCGGGATCGGGATCGGGATTGGCCGGGATTGGGGTCACGGGATCGGGATCGGGATTGGGATAGGCATTTTTCCGGGATCGGGATTGGGTTCTAGGGATAGAGATTTTGGCCATTTTTCTGGCATTCACAGTTGTTCATAAAGGTCTCAAAACACTGTTGGATGCCCGAAAAGTGGCATAAAATTGACGCTGGGGGTTTGCATCCACTTTTTTGCATGCAAAAACGTCATTATTTCACTTTTTATAATTTCCACTAATTTTTCCGGGATCGGGATCCCGGACTTGGGAGTTTCTCGGGATCGGGATCAGGATTTGAAAACTTTCGGGATCGGGATCGGGATTGGTATTTTTAAGATTTCGGGATCGGGATCGGGATCGGGATTGGGGTTTCGGGATCGGGATCGGGACTGGTAAATCCCGGAATTTCACGGGATCCGGGATCGGGATCGGGATCCCGTTTGAACCCTAATGGCACTGTCATAAAACGATTTTGTTAGTAGTTTGAGAAAAAGTTGCGTTCTAGCTAGGGATGGCCAAACAATTTTTTTTAACGACCCTGTTTTCAAAAAAGAGGTTGTTTTTAAAAAGCTCCCAAATATGGTTATGGGTCAACAAATACAGGTATATCAATACTTTGTGATGTTAAACATAGCCATAGCATGGCTGTGGAGACATGGGATATCATAACAGGCGGTGATTTCTGCCAAAAATATCCGTTTTTGTCGAATCTTTGTGACTTCAAGTGAAGTTTGGCATGGAATAGTTATCAAACAAGGTTATAAAAGGAGGTTGTAACTAGGGTACAAACGGGACCGCGGTCCCGGTACATGGTTCGGCAAAAAGTCGGGACTGGGACGGTCCCCGTCCCGACACCCCAGTCCCGGTCCCGGTCCCGACAATTAAAAAAAGCCAGTCCCGGTCCCGGTTCGATCCCCCAGTCCCGGTCCCGGAATTTTATAGCGGTCCCGACAAGGCATGAAAAAAAACGTATTTTTCAATAACCTGGGTTTAAAGAATTACGTTGTTTTTTTAATAAAACGTTTTTTTAGGCTCCCAAATATAGTTACAATGTTGTCAACATATACACCTAAATATGTCAGACAAATAGCAGTATCTTATGATGTCATATATTTATATAGCAATGTAATGGCTATGGAGCCATGTTGTAGTACTATACGTGGTGATTTCTGCCAAACAAATCTATTTTAGGTGTTGTTACAAGTGCCTTGTCAAATTTGTTACATAAATACATTGCTTTTCATCAAATATTCACGACTTCAAGTGACGATGGGAATGGAATAATGTTATAAGAAAAGGCTCATACATTGAGTGTTCCTTCGCACAGTGGGGGTGTGTGGAAAAACACTGGCTGGATATTACTTACCAATAGGGTTCAAACGAGACCGCGGTCCCGGTACATGGTTCGGCAAATCCCAGCCCCGGTCCCGACCCTCCAGTCCCGGTCCCGGTCCCGACAATTGAAAAAAGCCAGTCCCGGTCCCGGTTAGGGTTGGCCGATGTTTTTTTTAAACGTTTTTTTTAAAAAAAAAAACGTTTTTTTTTAAAAAAAAACATGACGTCCGAAATGTTGTTTTTTTAAAAAAAACATCGGCTGAAATTTTTAGTACTAAGCACTAGGTATTTTGCAAAATTTTTGCGCGCAAGCGCGCAATTTCACACACAAATTGACATTGGTGGTTGTTTTCATTGGTTTTGTTGCATTTTTAGTATCAAAACATCCATTTCTATGTGCTACCATGGGTGAATAAGCCGACATATGTTGCTGTAATATATAATATTGAGGTAATGTGCTTCCATGTACCTCCACAGTGTGTAACTTCACTCCCAAAGTAACAACCTCCTTTTATAACCTTGTTTGATCACCATTCCGTGCCAAACTTTACCTGAAGTCACGAACATTCGACTATAAGGCGATATACGAACGATATGTCGACGAAAAATGGATATTTTTGACACAAATCACCACTTATAATGCTATCCCATGGCTCCACAGCCATTATATGGTCATATTTAACATCACAGAGTATTGCCAGTGTCTGATATACCTATATATGTTGACACTAGGTCATATCTGGGAGCTTTTAAAAAAAACGTTTTTTTTTAAAAAAAACATCGAGTTAAAAAAAACGTTTTTTTTCCAACCCTAGTCCCGGTCCGACCCCCCAGTCCCGGTCCCGGTCCCGACATAAGAAAATTTTTGGTCCCGGTCCCGGTCCGAAAAAGTGGTCCCGTTTGAACCCTAGTTGTAACTAGGGATAGCCAACGGTTTTTTTCAAAGGTTTTTTTTTATAAAAAACGTTGTTTTTTTTAAAACCTTACCATCGAAACCGTTTTTTTTAAACCTTGGCCGAAATTTTTAGTACTAAGCACTAGGTATTTTGCAAATTTTTTTCGCCCAAGCGCGCATTTTCACCTGCACTTTAGTATTTGTGGTGGTTTTCATTGGTTTTGAAGCATTTTTAGTGTAAAAGCTTCCATTTGTTTGTGCTATAATGTCATATTAAGCCTTAATATGCTAGTGTAGTGTATAATATACAGGCAATGTGCCCCCACATACTTGTACAGTGTGCAACACCACTGCCAATGTGTTAGCCTTCTATTGTAACCTAATTTAAATACTATTCCATGGCCAACTTCACTTGAAGTCACAAATGTTCGACAAAAGCCGATGTGATGTTTCACACTGTAGAAGTATGTGGGAGCTTATAGGCTGCATATTATATACTACCCTAGCATAGCACGGCTTATAATTACATGGTAACATGAATAAATGGAAGCTTTTACACTAAAAATGCCCCAAAACCCATGAAAACACCACCAATGGTAACGTGTATGAGAAATTGCGAAATACCTAGTGCAAGTCTACCAGAAGTTTTGCGTTTTGATTTTTTTAAATTAAAATCAGTTTACCCCCTGATTTAAAAAAAAATCAGATTAAAAAAAATCAGTTAAAAAAATCAAGTGCCAACCCTAGATGTTACTCAGGCTACATTATATACAGGTGGAGGCTACATTATATACATACATTGTATCAGGGGTCTCCTAGGGGGGGGCTGGGGGGGGGCTCCCCATTGCCCCAATTTTCGCTCAAAATCACTAATGTCCGCACCTTTTTATAGTTTTTCACCTTCAAAATCGTGCTTTCCGGCTATATACATGGTTATATGCCTATTTTTAGCCATTTTATATCTACTTTTGGCTACTTTTAACTGATTATTAGCGATTTTTTCCCCTTTCTGCCTTCTTAACCTTGAAAAAGCATACATATTGTGCCCCCGCCAGCCCCCCACCAAGCCCCCCCCCAGAAAATTTTTCCAGTTATCTATCCCTCCGGAGGAGCGATTTGCTATTTATCCAGCCCCCGCGAGGGCCAAAATCCTGGAGACCCCTGCATTGTATACTACAGCAACATATGACGGCTTATTAACCCATGGTAGCACATAGAAATGCATGCTTTGATACTAAAAATGCCACAAAACCAATGAAAAAACCACCAATGTCAATTCGTGTGTGAAATTTCGCGCTTGTATGCAAAAATTTCGCAAAATACCTAGTGCTTAGTACTAAAAATTTTGGCCAATGTTTTTTAACATTTCGGACATTGTGTTGTTTTTTAAATGTTTTTTTAACATTACAAAAAAAATAGCGGCCAACCCGAGGCGCCGCCAAGTGGAAGAACTAACGCAAGACAGCAGATTGGGTAATCCGAATGCAGATCTGCCTTGATGGCAGAAACCCCATTGCTTTTTCTGCGGTTAAATGGCAAATGCATTGCGAAAGATTATCGCAGTATGTAATCAATTACTGTATATGCTCGAATAAGACACTCTCCTCCAATAACCCCTCTTGAAAAACTCCCCCTCTGGGTGAAAAAGATGCTAGAAATTTACAAAAATATTGAACAGAATACAGGCTATAGCAGTGGCAGCAGATAGAAAACGTGTACACAGTGTATTTTTTGTTGTATCTAGTTGATGAGCCATCAAATAACTGGACTACATGAATTAACTTCATACTTGAATTGCATTCATACAATGAATCAGATCCAAGTTTTCTGAAGGAAAAATAACTCCGCCGCTCGAAAAAAAACCCTTGAAAAACTCCACCCTCAAAAAGTTCTGACGAAATAAAACCCCCCCTGCGGTTTATTTGAGGCCTTGGGGGTAAACGGTATCGAGAAAATCACAACTCACGCGCTGTCCAGCGATGCAGATTGAAAAGCCATAGCACAACGCCCACCTGGGGGATTTGTTGCCCCCCAGTGACATGGGCCACACGAAGGCACCGATGCAAGCAGGCCGCCCTTGTGTCTCTTCTCGGGTGACAGAAAGCACCCTGTAAAAAGCACGCGAATTGTGGCGCTAAACGGAAAACAAATGCAAGAAGCCAACGACGTAAACTGGTGGATGGAAAAATGGAATGGAATGGAACTAAATGGAAAATTTACAAAATAACTGTTTAAAAATCACACCAGCAAGCCTTCAGGCTGTCACTTAGTGTGAGGGTGCCCCTAAGTACTATATGTAACCAAAGTGGCACCCCCTCAGGCCACCCTTGTTGCTGAAATTTTTTTTTCACATCTTTTTTGGTAAATATAAATGGAAAATCCATACAAATTTTTGTTCAGGACGGAATTTGATTTATTTATAACATCGGTTGGGGTTGGTTTAGGTCACTGATTTTTTGTGACATATGAGATGGTAACTTCCTGCAACTTTTCCACAACCTCACAACTAGGGTGTCAACAAAAACTTTTTGGCGGAAAACGGAAACGGAAAAAAATTTGCACTTGCCGGAAAACGGAAATGGAAACGGAAAAAAATTTGCACCTGCCGGAAAACGGAAAAAAGAAAGGCCGGAAAACGGAAACGGAAACAGAAAAATTTGCTGAAATTATGCCGGAAACGGAAAAAATTTGCTGAAATTTTGCCAGAAACGGAAAAAAATTGCAGAAATTTACCCAGAAATCAAAAAATTTGAAGAAATCTTGCTAGAAATAGAAACAATTCACATAATTGAGAACCTGCATGCATGTTTACCAGTTTGGCTGAAACAGAAAACAAAGAATTGAGCCAGAAAATGAAAAAAAGTTGGAAAAACAGACAATTGAGCCGGAAAACGGACAAAAAGCGGAAAAACTGAAATTTTAGCCGGAAAACGGAAAATGAGCTGGAAAAACGGGAAAAAAATTTAGCAGCCGGAAAACGGAAACAGAAAAAAATTTGCCTGCAGAAAGCGGAAACGGAAAACGGAAAGTTGACACCCTACTCACAACCCACACAATGGCGCTACGCACACTGAAGCCGAAATATTCGGCATATGCACGTTTTTGACAAATGCCGAATTAAATGCTGAATAGAAAAAAACTTGCTGAACTAAAATCGTCCGTACTCTTGAAAATTAGGCGGTTTGTCAATTCAGCATGTATTTCAGCATTCAAAAGATGTGTACACTTTTTCATGCAGAAACCATTCGGCAAAATCAGAAAATGTTGAATGCTGAACTGCAAAAAATGTACAAAATTGCGAGTGCGATTTCATGATTTAGTGGTGAGGCAGGTGACAAATGTTGTTTACCACTTACATTCAGCTATCGTACTTATCATAGAAAATGCCGAAGTATGTTGCTTTCGACATACTTCAGAGTCTAAAAATTAACGCTCAAATTTGTCCGAATTCGTCCGAATATCGTGCGCACGCTTTCAAAATTCAATATGGCAGCCCCTAAAATGCCGAACTTAAAACGTCCGAATGGCAATTTTTCAATTCGGATTCGGCAGATGAAAATGTGTGTATGCCGAATATTTCGGCTTCAGTGTGCGTAGCGCCAATCCCCACACCAAAATTTTGCCGAAGATCAAACCTGAAATATTTTTTTGAACAAAACATATATTGGAACTAATGTGTCTTATGCAGCTCCAGGCTTATCATACAGCACATGGCGGCCAGGACTGGCTTCCTAAGTGTCATGAGCAACATGTGGCTGGTCCTGCACCACATTGTTGCACAAAGTTTGCATTTATGGCCATCAGTGGAAATACCACTGTTCAAAAACAGCATTTCCATAAAAGCGTGACCGGCCTCTGCAGAATCTGCATGCAAATCATTAAATGCTAGTGCCCATTGAATTCAGGCAACAATTATCTGTTAAAGATATACCAGGGGACAATTGGCAATGTGTCCTGTATTTTGTGTAAATGGGCCAGAAAGATGAAGAGGTCATTCCCAAAAGTGTAAATTTGTGGTTTTTGCAATCACAATCAAAATGTTTGCACTTATAAAGTTCTCAATATGTTTGAATGTCATGAAGTGGCTGATATCTGCAATTTAGGATGGATTTTTGTGAGGCAGCAGCAGTGGGGGGGACAGTAGCGGGAAAAAATCACCCTGCAACCTATGTGCGGCTCTGAGCGATCCATCAGTGATTTTTTTCAATCAAAAAACTGTCAGAACAAGCGTATCCAATAGTTGTGTTGGCAGCATGCCAAAAATGGCAGCACGCTTTCCCGCAGCAATATGCTGTGGGATTCCAAAATTTTCCATTTATATTTGCCAGAAAAAAATTGCCAAAAATATATAGAAGGCTGTCACAGCTGGCCAGGGGGTGCTGGGGGGTGCCATTTGGGGACAATGTAAAGAAATGTTGGCTGCACATTCACACAAAATTTTAGCTCGATTGGGCACATGAGAATATTTTGAAAATTGATGTAGTCAATTTTCCATTTAAATGGTCCACCAGTTTACGCAGGGCCGGGTCAAGCCTATTACACATGTAAACCCATCACGCATGTAGACTAGGGTGTCAACAACAACGTTTTGGCGGAAAACGGAAACGGAAACGGAAAAAAATTTACACTTGCCGGAAAACGGAAATGGAAACGGAAAAAAATTTTGCACCTGCCGGAAAACAGAAAAATGAAAGGCCGGAAAATGGAAACGAAAACAGGAAAATTTGCTGAAATTATGCCGAAAATGGATAAAATTTGCTGAAATTTTGCCGGAAATGGAAAAAAATTATTAATCAAGAAATCAAAAACTTTGCAGAAATCTTGCTAGAAATAGAAACAAGTCACATAATTGAGAACCTGCATGCATGTTTAACAGTTTGGCTGAAACAGAAAACAGAGAATTGAGTCAGAAAATGGAGAAAAAAAAGTTGGAAAAACAGACAATTGAGCCGAAAAATGGAAAAAAGGCTGAAAAACTGAAATTTTAGCTGGAAAACGGAAAATGAGCCGGAAAAACGGAAACGGAAAAAAATTTGCAGCCGGAAAACGGAAACTAGGGTTCAAACGATATCACTTTTCGATATCGATATTCGATATTCGATATTTTTTCAAAATTTTCAATATCGATATTTGATATTTGATATTTTTTCAAAATTTTGCTCAAATCGCTGATTTATATACCATTTTGTAGACTTTCACCTCTAAAATCACTAGTTTATAGGGATGGCCGAAAAAGGTTTTTTTCAACGTCAAGGTTTTTTTAAACCGTTTTTTTAAAAGCTCCCAGATATGGTCATGAGTCAACATATGCAGGTAAATCAGACAGGTGACAGTACTTTATGATATTATATATAGCCATATCATTATATAGCTTTAGAGCCATGGGATAGCATTATAAGTGGTGATTTCTGTCAAAAAAATCCGTTTTATGTTAGCTTATTATGTATATCGGCTTTTGTTGAATGTTCGTGACGTTAAGTAAAGTTAGCCATGGAATGGTGTTTAAATTAGGTTTTTATATTACAATAGAAGGCTAACACATTGGCAGTGGTGTTTCACACTGTACAAGTATGTGGGGGCACATTGGCTGTATAGTTTACGCAGGGCCGGGTCAAGCCTATTACACATGTAAACCCATCATGCATGTAGACTAGGGTGTCAACAACAACGTTTTGGCGGAAAATGGAAACGGAAACGGAAAAAAAATTTACACTTGCCGGAAAACGGAAAAAAAATTTGCACCTGCCGGAAAACAGAAAAATGAAAGGCCGGAAAATGGAAACGGAAACAGGAAAATTTGCTGAAATTATGCTGAAAATGGAAAAAATTTGCTGAAATTTTGCCGGAAATGACAAAAAAAATTATTTATCAAGAAATCAAAAACTTTGCAGAAATCTTGCTAGAAATAGAAACAATTCACATAATTGAGAACCTGCATGCATGTTTAACAGTTTGGCTGAAACAGAAAACAGAGAATTGAGTCAGAAAATGGAAAAAAAGTTGGAAAAACAGACAATTGAGCCGAAAAATGGAAAAAAAGGCTGAAAAACTGAAATTTTAACCGGAAAACGGAAAATGAGCCGGAAAAACGGAAACGGAAAAAAATTTGCAGCCGGAAAACGGAAACTAGGGTTCAAACGATATCACTTTTCGATATCGATATTCGATATTTTTTCAAAATTTTCGATATCGATATTCGATATTTTTTCAAAATTTTCGATATCGATATTCGATACGATATGGACCCTCGATATCGATATTCGATATTCGATACTAAGAAATGGTAGATATCCGATATCGTTATTTCGATATTCGATATTTAGCTTTTGGTATAGCAAGGCATATTTCAAGCAACATATTGTATTTTCATATGGTTGCAAATATGGTTGATTATATCTAAACTAAAAAGTACAATTGATTTTAACAAGGTTTACAATGGTCAGAATGAGAAAATCAAAGAAAAAACATGACGAATCAAATTGTATCAGACAAACAAAAATTGGTAGATATTACAATTCATACTTATAACCCAATTGTTTAAGGGCATGTTGCAAAAAAGCAGCAATCAGCATTTTCTGGCTTCAAATTTGAGGTAGGTAGTTCAGTAGGTATGTGGCCAAACCAAATACAAGAAATGTGGAGTAAGCACTCCAACAAAGATGACATAAAATACTTTACTTTTACTTATCAACTTAGATACTATAAGCAAATCAAATTAATCACAAATCAAAACAAAAATAATAACTTAATTAAGGACATTATACAGCTTCGATATATCGAAAATATGGTCGATATTCGATATCAATATTCGATATTTTTTCAAAATTTTCGATATCGATATTCGATATTCGATATTTTTTCAAAATTTTCGATATCGATATTCGATATTCGATATTTTTTCAAAATTTTCGATATCGATATTCGATATCAAAAAATGGTCGATATCCGATATTCGATATTCGATACGATATATCGTTTGAACCCTAACGGAAACGGAAAAAAATTTGCCTGCGGAAAGCGGAAACGGAAAACGGAAAGTTGACACCCTAATGTAGACCCATTGGCGCACCGCACACTGAAATTTGGCGTTCAGCGTTCGAACGTTTTTGCACGCTGAACTACAAACGCTGAAATCAAAATCTGAAGTCCACAACGTTTTTGAAGCGTAAATAATTCGGAATTTGTAATATTTCACGCATTTTGCATGCGAGCCGATTTTTTACGCTTCAAAAACGTTGTGTTCTTTCGATTTTGATTTCAGCGTTTGTAGTTCAGCGTGCAAAAACGTTCGAACGCTGAACGCAAAATTTCAGTGTGCGGTGCACCATTATAGACACATTATACCCGCAGTGGTCACAACGGGGGGTGGATAACCCCACCCCAAACGACCCAGCTATCTGTCTATCCCTGGGGCAAAATTTATTGGTTACTTTCCTCCGAACACTCCCCCCCCCCCGCTGCAAATTGGCTAACTATCAAGCCATCTGGAGCAGGGACGTACGCAGGATTTCTGAGCGGGGGGGGGGGGAGGGGGCGGATTGTATACGGAGGTATTTATAGCTATATCGTACTTGGACCATGTTGGGCGCTTTTCTAGTGCTGTTAGACTCCATATTAATTAATGGCAGGGGTATTAAAATTTTTCAAAGTGCCTGCAAAATCGGTTTACAAAACATTTTTATGTCCGGCCCCGGAACGGGGGGGGGGGTGGCCGCCCCCCCCCCCCTGCGTACGTCCTTGATCTGGAGCGCTTTTGAGAAACTTTACCCTTATTTTCACCAAATGTTTTATGGGGGGGGGGGCGCGTGACACCACCTCGCTCGCCGAAGTCCGTATACAATCCGCCCCCTAGAAAATCGTGCGTACGTCCGTGTGTAGCAAGCATAGGAAACTGAGACGAGTTGACAACCAACCACTGCAGCCCGCCAATGTCAACTGAATTGGATCGGATCCCTACTTTGGTCAACTGGTCCACTCGCTGCACTTCGAGGCTCAGCTCACCCAAAGCAATCACTTCTGCGTGTGAACATTGCAATTCAGGGTTCTCTACTGGGGGGTGGGGGTTTGGGGGTGTAACTAGGGTTCGACAAAAAACGTTTTTTTTTAACTCGATGTTTTTTTTTTTAAAACGTTTTTTTTAAAAGCTCCCAGATGTGACCGAGTGTCAACATATATAGGTATATCAGACACTGGCAATACTCTGTGATGTTAAATATGACCATATAATGGCTGTGGAGCCATGGGATAGCATTATAAGTGGTGATTTGTGTCAAAAATATCCATTTTTCGTCGACATATCGTTCGTATATCGCCTTATAGTCGAATGTTCGTGAATTCAGGTAAAGTTTGGCACGGAATGGTGATCAAACAAGGTTATAAAAGGAGGTTGTTACTTTGGGAGTGAAGTTACACACTGTGGAGGTACATGGAAGCACATTACCTCAATATTATATATTACAGCAACATATGTCGGCTTATTCACCCATGGTAGCACATAGAAATGGATGTTTTGATACTAAAAATGCAACAAAACCAATGAAAACAACCACCAATGTCAATTTGTGTGTGAAATTGCGCGCTTGCGCGCAAAAATTTTGCAAAATACCTAGTGCTTAGTACTAAAAATTTCGGCCGATGTTTTTTTTAAAAAAAAAACATTTCGGACGTCACGTTTTTTTTTAAAAAAAACGTTGTTTTTTTTTTAAAAACGTTTTAAAAAAAACATCGGCCAACCCTAGGTGTAACACTCAGAATCGCACAGTTATCTATATTTTTGGCAACTATTCCCCCCCCCCCGAAATCGGCCAGCTATCTGGCTATCTGGAGCGATTTTGGAGAAATTTTACCACAATTTTTGCTCAAATCGCTGATTTATATACCATTTTGTAGACTTTCAGCTCTAAAATCACTAGTTTATAGGGATGGCCGAAAAAGGTTTTTTTCAACGTCAAGGTTTTTTTAAACCGTTTTTTTTAAAAGCTCCCAGATATGGTCATGACTCATGAGTCAACATATACAGGTAAATCAGACAGGTGACAGTACTTTATGATATTATATATAGCCATATCATTATATAGCTTTAGAGCCATGGGATAGCATTATAAGTGGTGATTTCTGTCAAAAAAATCCGTTTTATGTTAGCTTATTATGTATATCGGCTTTTGTCTAACGTTCGTGACTTCAAGTAAAGTTAGCCATGGAATGGTGTTTAAATTAGGTTTTTTATATTACAATAGAAGGCTAACACATTGGCAGTGGTGTTTCACACTGTACAAGTATGTGGGGGCACATTGCCTGTATATTATATACTACACTACATCATGGCTTATTATGACATAATAGCACAAACAAATGGAAGCTTTTACACTAAAAATGCCTCAAAACAAATGAAAACCACCACAAATAGTAAAGTGCAGGTGAAATTGCGCGCTTGCGCGCAAAAAAAATAGCAAAATACCTCGTGCTTAGTACTAAAAATTTTGGCCAAGGTTTAAAAAAAAACGGTTTTGATGGTCAGTTCTTTTTATAAAATAAAACGTTTTTTTATTTAAAAAACCTTTGAAAAAAACCCTTGGCCATCCCTACTAGTTTATGTTCCTCATTGCCTAATTTCAGCTTTCTTTAGTACTTGTATATGTCCTTGTATACCTATTTTGAGCCATTTTACACCTACTTTTGGCGACTTTTCTCCCTTTTATAATTTCTAGACCTTGAGAAAACCTATATATCGAACCCCAAAACTTTCCCCCACTGACACGTCCCTGGCCTAAATAAATTTTCCACGGTAGAGTTCAAACGGGGTCCGAATCCCAAGCATTTTGGGATTTTGTGGTTCTGATCCCGAAGCTCCAATCCCGATATTTTTACATTGTGCATTGTGCATTTATAGTATACATAAGTGCCAATGCCAATGCAAACAGCGCCATGGTGCGGCGCCAGCCCCATGACTCCATCTCTCTATTTCATGGGCAATTCTTTAGGCGTGGGACGTACCGGACCCATATAAAATATGCCCTCTCTGCTAAACCCTGTTTGTGGAACCCAAATTCTTCACAAAAATCTCAATCCAAAGACCATAATCCCGATCCCGTGACCCCAATCCCGATCCTGAAATCTCAATAAAACAATCCCGATCCCGAAGCTCCAATCCCGATCCGGAAATTTCAAAAAACCATTCCCGAAAAGTCAGTCCCGTTTGAGGGTTCACTCAATTTTACCAGTCTCCAAATTCAAGTCGTGAACTCGATTACGAACCTTTGGCGCAGGCACTGTCCCCGGGGCACTTAGGCATTGGGTTCCGCTCGGGGGGACTGGGGGCGGGCGGCGTCTCGCTCGATCGCGCCCGTCGCTTCCCACCTGCAAATGTTTCGGAACAAAATTCAGTGAAAATGTTTGCCACTGGGCCGGGGCTGCGGAAAAAAGGGTTCTGGACGTGAACCCGCAGAAACTCGGCAGCCGACGCTGAATCGATAGATATATTTACGACGGTGTGTCGGTGCCCAAGTAAACCTGGTGCCCAAGTACACCCGGTGCCCAAGTTTAAATACCCGGTGCCCAAGTACACCCGGTGCCCAAGTAAAGTGCCCGTACTTGTGCACCGGGTGGCTTTTTACTTGTGCAGTACTTGGGCACCACTTGGGAACGTTTTTTTGCAAAGTGTGAATACCGTATTTCTTCAATAGAAGAGCGCCGTTTTATTTATTTTATTCGTCAACTTGTTTACCTGCCGTTCAATTGAGGTTGATGAAAAAAATAGAATGACGCTCTTATATTAGAAGAAATACGGTATTCATACCTTGCCAAAAAACGTTCGTACTTATTTTAAAAATTGCCGTGTGGAGCGGCAATCATTTTTTAAACGCAGTTCCCAACACTAAAAAACGGCGGATGCTCGGCCGTAATGTAAACCCGGCTGTAATGTAAACCCAGCCGTAATGTAGGCCCGGCCGTAATGTACTCCCGGCCTGGCTGTAAAGTAGGGGGTGCTACATTACAGCCGGGTCTACTTTACAGCCGGGTTTACTTTATGGCCGGGTTTACATTCCGGCCGGGTCTACATTCCGGCTGAACGGGGGGATTAGCTGCTTATAGCTGCATGAATAGAGAATCACTATTTATTTATTTTCATTTCATACTGCTATAATATAAAAAAATACACATGATATGGTTACCACCTGATTTACCGTATTTGCTTGAATAATCCCCATTGGGAATTATTATTTTGTCAAACTTTTTTGAGGGGAATTATTTTTTCGTCAAAATTTAAAGCATGTTTCTATCAACTCATTGTACAAAATATGCATTATTCACACAATGTGTCGCGGCGCAGACGCACATGGTAGGTGTACTGTAAAGGCAATTCAAGTTAATTCAAATCAGGCAATTACATGGTCAAAAGTCATGGAAAATGCCCTGCAAAATGGCAACAGATTTTCCATTTTGCTGGGGGTTTTCCACGACTTTTCACACTTTGCATGGCATCTGACATTTTACACAGTAAAAAGTCATGGAAAATGCCATTGCCTGAAACTGTAAAACTGACCCGAATACCTGGTTTACGTGCACCCGTTTTTGGGTCGGTATTTACAAATGCTAGCGCTGCATTGTTCTGCAAACAACGCGGCACTAGAGTTGGGAAACCAGAACTGAACTTCAGTACCTGAAACAGTTTTGGGTTTATTTTAGTTTACCAACGCTAGTTGCAACCAAAACTTCAACAACCCCCAAAACAACACATGCGTGTTTCATTTGTGACAATGCCAATCAGGGGGGTGGGGGGTTATGCATCAATCAAAAATATTGAGCTTGGAAGTGGTTGCGGTCCTGGCGGCCAAACATAAAGGGCAATGCATTGTTAGGCCTAATTTGTATTGTTATGTGCCCTTTGTGTTTGCTGCACCGCGCCCCCGTCGGTCCCGCCCGCTAATCCCCCCGCTCGGCCGGAATGTAGACCCAGCCGGAATGTAAACCCGGCCGTAAAGTAAACCCGGCCGTAAAGTAGACCTGGCTGTAATATAGCACCCCCTACTTTACGGCCGGGTCGGCGTACATTACGGCTGGGCCTACATTACGGCCGGGTTTACATTACGGCCGCTACACCCCCCTAAAAAACGACCGAACCCCGCATTGACAATTGAACCCCACAAACTGACCGCCGTCGCGGCGGCTGCCGCTGCTCTGCCGTTTACCCACGCTTTGCATGGCTCCGCCGCGCGAATAATCGAGTCAAAAAATCTAATAATTTGCACGCGGCACTGTAGCAAGGCGAAAACAGCCGAGAAATGCGGGGATGTACCGGGAAATACCACGTATGACAAGTTGGCAGCTTGCCATAAAATTATTTTGCAATTGCTATAAATAAAATAGCTAAAAATAGGTAAATAACCATGTATATAGATGAAAATAGCGATTATGAAGGTGCGAGCAGGTAAAATGTGGCTAATTTGAATGATTTAGAGCACTTTGAGGCTTTCACTTTCACTTCTACAATACGTAACCGATAACTTGGACGTGGGCCAATTTGTCATAAATAGCCCAATCCAATAGCCCGATCCGTTACGAACGATTGCGAAATTGGCACAGTTCCAAACGTGTAAAGTGACACTCAACTAAAATGCATAAAGAACGCGATAAGCCGAGGAAGACGAGGTTTTCGTGCGGCTCAAATGGGTAATCGCGTTAAATCGCGGGAGTAGACCCAAAGAACTGGCACCTTGCTAATGACGCAGTTTTCTTTTTTTCAAATGCGCGGAACTGGTATTTAACGGGAACCATGCCATATGAGGACTTGGCAGCTGTGCCAAATTTTCGAAATCCGAAATAAATATGAACAAATCAGGCTAACACTAGCTATATAACCGTGTATAAAAAAGGGAAATAGCGATTACGAAGGTGGGAATTGGCAAAGTGGAGCACATTTTAGCGATTTTGAGCTGAATTTGACCTTTTACGCTCATTCGTATAATACGCAAGTGGTAACTTGGAATCATGGCCAGGTACTCATACGTGGCCCGATCCTATTTGACGGAGACACCCGTATCTCAAATTGGCAGCTGGCCAAAACGAGGAAGGACCGTATGTACAGCTGGCACCTGTCCAAAAAAAAACATTTTTAGATACACCCGTTTGTATACAGCGGCTGACGATGGTGAACATGAGCATAGGCTGTGGGCCCCATTAGCGACCAATTTTGGTAGCTGTATTGCGTTCCGCGGCCATTATTGGTTGCTGGGACGGTGATTCTGTGTCTTCGTTCTCGTTCGTTTGTCTTCGTTTGAACTCTTGTTCGTAGAATACGTTATTGCGGATCGATGTATTATACTTATGATGACTTGGCCGTATTCCTAAGTTATCACTTGCCTATTATACGAATGAGCGTAAAAGCTCGAAGTTAGCTCAAAATCGCTCAAATGTGCTCCACTTTGCCAATTCCCACCTTCATAGTCGCTATATTTGTTTATTGTATTGCTACTGTTGCTATGGTTATTAGGTGGTGATTTATGTTGGCATGAGTCCAAGAAAGTTGTTGACTTGGGTTATGGTAATTATCAGCTCAGACAGAAATGTGGGTGCGACAAGTTGTGAGTGGGCGTGTAGGTCAGTATAAAAGAGAGCGTCTGCCAGTCATTCGGGGTTCGGAACCGGAATAGTGAAAATATACCAAGCTAGCAAAGCTAAGCTGCAGCTGAAAATAGTAGCTGAAGGTCCAAGTGACTGGATTTGAGGAACCCGTATGCTTGGCAGGTGCTGTGGAAGTTCAGTGCCGTGTGATCCAAGTATTGTGAGTGTTTGATATATTTAAGTGTTTAACCATCAATAAACTTGTGCCAAGGGGCAACGACCGGCTGCGTCGGCTTACAAGAAACTCAGTACACGACATTGAACCTACAACTTCATCAAGAGAGCTCTCAACCAAATCACATCAATAAACCTACATGTACAACATCACATGGTATCGGTGAAGCTGCCTGGTCTCTTTGTCCTCCTCCTGAAGCTCGTCGTAGTCAGAGTGGACGTTGGAACCTGTAAAGGTATAGGTCCAACTTCACATAGAAAACGTTTATACATGGTTATATAGCTATTGTTAGCCTATTTCATTCATATTTTCGCACAGCTGCCAAGTCATCATACGGCATGGTTCCCGTTTTTGCATCCAAGCAGAAAATTGGACTTATGCCAACTTCACATAAGGTCATCGGTCGGGCCAAAAACAGTCGGCCAAAAATTATTTCGAAATTGCTATAAATAAAATAGCTAAATGTAGGTATATAACCATCTATATATTTAGACGAAAATAGCGATTATGAAGATTTAAATTGACAAAATGGAGCTCATTTCAGCGATTTTGAGCACTTTGAGTTGAGTGCTTTCACTCTCGTTCATATTTACAATACGCAACCGATAACTTGGATCATACGTAGTGATGTAAAAGCGCCATGGCGCTGGCGCTTGGCGCTAGCGCCAAAGCAAAAAGCGCCATGGCGCTTTTGGCGCTTGGCGCCTTTTTGCTGTGGCGCCATTGGCGCTTGGCGCTGTGCTACGGAAAAGCGCCATGGCGCTTTTGGCGCTTGGCGCTATGATGTCGTGGCGCCATTGGCGCTTGGCGCTGGTGTTTTATAAAGCGCCAAAAAAGCGCCAAGTAGTACAAAAAAAATCATTTGTCTTATGTAAAAAGACTTTGCCTGCATGAGTTACATAAGTAAATGTGTTACTGTAAGTGTGTTACAGGAAGAACAAACCCTCTATTTGCTTATTTTTGTAAACCATGTCCATGCAATTGCAATGATATTCAAAACTTTTACCAACAAATGGGACTACACGACCTAGTTTTCAATGACATTTTATGTCAACTGGTTTTCAACCCAATTCAAGGCTTGACGACGAGCCGACGAACAGCGTTCAAATGCATAGTGTTGCATTATATTGCAAATGAAGTTGTATTGTTGCTGTGCTATGAAGTACCGGCATGAAGTACCTACCGTATTTTCTCGAAATACACCCAGGGGGTTTATTTTTTCAGGGTGCAAATTTTGAGGGGAGTTTCGAGGGGGGCTTATCCGGAGGGGAATTTCTATGAAGGGTCGTGGTAAAGTATCGCTTTTTTGTACCCAATACGTAATCAATTGACCAAATAGGATATATTTTGGCCATATTATCATAGATCGTTCCATAAACAAGGCCATGTATAGCTGCGATGTAAATTCACAGCTAACAAAATCTATCATGTTCATTGGATACATAATCTACCATATTCCAGACGGGGTGTATTTCAAGGGGGGGGGGGTTAATTGAAGGGGGTATTTCGAGGAAATAGTGTATATGTATATACAACACTGGATAGTATTACTTGTCAGCAAGCTTTGAATTGGGATGGGAACCAGTTGACAAACAAATAGATAGCACTGCATTTGCATCGCTGCACTTTATGCAGTAAATTTTTTTGGCGATGGCGCTATTGGCGCTTGGCGCCATCATCCCCTGGCGCCATGCTCTAGAAAAGCGCCATGGCGCTTTTGGCGCTTGGCGCTATTTTGCTGTGGCGCCATTGGCGCTTGGCGCTCGCATGCCAAAAGCGCCATGGCGCTTTTGGCGCTTGGCGCCAAAAGCTTGGCGCTTTTTACATCACTAATCATACGTGACAATCGACAACGTGACATACGGCCAATTTATCATACGTGACCCGACCCGTATTTGAGGACTACCGTTCTGAAAGAGCACGATTGAAGCGTGGATTTGACATACATGTATACTTTTCACATTTGAGACAAACAATTGCATTGCAGTCTATGTTGTTAGCAGAAACATTGGTACTGATTTTCAGTAAAATCACAATTTTCACTTCGAATGTGCACATCCATGACCAGTCTCATTCATGTCAAAATGCATAAGTTCATCTCACACCGCCCGAGTTTAATTTTGAAGGTGCATATTTCGAAAAAAATAATTTCATTTCCAAAAGTGCACATGTGCTTCAGATTGGTCGCGAAGAGCTGGTCGGATGGTAAAATGGAGCCACACATGCTGAATGTCAACTGACCTCATGTCAACTAAATTTTGATGAATTTTATGATTTCAACTTTCATGTCTGGTGGAGCATACCGTATATCCTCGAATAAGACCCCAGGGGAGTTATTTTTACATCAGAGTTTTTGAGGGGGGACTTATTCAATGGGGAGGAGTTATTCAAGGGAGGGAGTTATTTTTTCCTCAGAAACTTGGACTGAATTCATCGTATGAATGCATTCTGTCAACTCCATGTAATCCATGAATTTAACAGTTCAACAACAACAAAGAGGTGTTTATACACTGCGTACTTGTCATGTATCTGCTGTCGCTGCCATACATTAACATTCGTTTGTATTTTCATCGATCATTTTTGTAAATTTTATAGCATATTTTTCACCCAGAGGGGGGACTTATTCTAGAGGGGGGAGTTATTCGAGGGAGGGAGTGATTTTTTCGTCAGTGTTTTTGAGGGGGGAGTTATTCAAGGGGGAGGAGTTATTCGAGGGGGGGGTCTTATTCGAGGATATACGGTAGTTAATTTTACATAATGACAATTGATTCTCATTGATTCTGTTAAGTGTGCTGCTGTTAAAATTCTTTTTGTGTTATTTAGTTGACATTGAGTTGACACAAATTTGTCAACTAGCGTGTGTGGACCCATTACCGCAGTGTTTTTTTTCATATCAATGGATCAATGGAGGTCTCTCAAAAACACCCTGATCAAACTGAAAAACAGTGTGGAGTTCATACAAACATAAAATATGAAAAAATCTCAAACCACACTCACTAATCGTATGATTGCACTGCGCCAAAATGCACAAATCCACAATAGCATCTTTATGCGGTTCCATTATTATGACATCAGTGTCATTTGGCATTGCAGCTCTGTGGGGGCACACACTCCCAGACCCTGTAAAATCCCCATAAAGTGTCAAAAGTCATGGAAAATGCCCTGCAAAATGGCAACTCGGTTGCTATTTCGCAGGGCATTTTCCATGTCTTTTGACACTTTGCATGACATTTGACACTTTACAGGGCATTTTACAGGGTCTGGGACTGGCACCTGTTCCACTTTTCTTCATTTCCCAACACAATGAAACGGATACACGGTGTGTCAGTTAACCTGAAACATTGTTTGTGACATGTTTTGATGTAATAAAGTGTGAAATGTAACTGACACGATTTTAAGGTGCTCTAAAACAGAAAATTATTAAAATCAATCTGTGAGTAGACAGAGTAGAGTGAACGATAAGAAGTACAAATTTTGCAAAATTGGTTAATTTATCAAAATTGGTATTATTTTTATTGAAGGAATCTTGTGCCAATCCCCAGTTATGCCACATTTTGCAGATACAAAAATTCAGCTTTTTCCTGAAAAACAGTTGCCATTATAGTCTCCACACAACCTAATCTTTGCTCACATGCAATAAAGATTTTGAAAAATGGCTGTAAAAAAAATTCACAGTACACAGCACCATGGAAACATTCAAAACTGGTCACTAGTGATTTAAGAACTGGCTACATTTTAGCAGTTTGGTGCAAAAAAATGTGACATTTATTTTTGCTTTGGCTCTTTGCAAGTGGGTCTTTTTGAGTTTGGTGCCATGCCAGCATCCATGCCATGCAAGTGAATTACCATGACACTTTTTATGGTCATATTGCACCAACAATATTGGTGCTGTAAAAATGACAAAAACACCACTTGCTGCATACAGTGCCTTTTTACTTTGGCACTAGCTAGTGTTGGGAACAATCATCATTGTGTTCATCACTTAACTCAGTCTACTTCTTGTGAGATAATTTTGTTCCAGTTAGGTTTCGATGATATTTATGTCAAAAATTGAATTCTTAAACATAAAATTGACTCGCAAAAGATAAAAACCAATTAAGTTACTCAGGACTAACCTTTGCCTAAAATACACTACAGCCCTGTGTAAATATGATGACCTTGCAGCCTCATGTCCAAATTCATATTTTTCAAGGGGCAGTTCCAGACCCTGTAAAAGACCCTTTAAAGTGTAAAAGACCCTGTAAAATGGCATGTGTGATGTAAAAGATGCTGTAAAATGCCAGATGTTATGTAAAAAAGCAGTAAAGTGTCAAATGTCATTTAAAAGACCCTGTAAAGTGCATGTGTATCCAAATAGTGTTGTATCATATACAAATCTTATGATTTTCATTCAAATCATGTCTAAAAGTAAGATTTGGATACTGTAAAATAATACGGAACTTGCTGGGCTTTGTGTTCCCACTTACAGCGGGATTAGGTTTGGGATGACAAATATCGCACCGAATACAGAGGATTTTAATCGATGTCGAAAATAATCGAACATATCGTCCAGATTCCCGAACATAAAAATATCAAGCAGTTTTTTATCGACTGTTTTAATCCACGGAAACCACGATCGCACATTCGTCATTCAAATTCAATCAGGTAATTATACAGATAACAGTTTGCATTTTTATTCACTGCGGGAAATTTGAGCGAAAGTGCTGACTATGAATCGACCACCGCAAAAGCTATCAACACCTCGCAGCTATACAGACTCACTAACCAAGTACTTCAAACACCCAAACACGGGACGTTTATGCCCATTGGACATCAAACACCACTGGACATCTGCAGCAAATGCGATGGCACCACACAACAGCTACTACCTAAACCAGCACGTAGCGTGGCTCACATCCGCCTTTATTGCAGCCGTTGGTAATGTGTGACATGCATTTGTAAATATGTGCTGCGAATCACCTGGACTTTTTACTGCCTACCGTGCAGATGTCCAGAGGTGTTTGATGCCCAACGACTATTCGCCGATCATATCCTACACGTTTGACAAGCAAAGTCCACGAAATATGCACACGTTTATACAAGATAAAGCCAACTTTTTTACATATTCAAATGATCTAAATTATGTTAATAAAGTAATTTAATTTACACACTTCACAGGGACATCA
The DNA here is from genome assembly GCA_964036195.1 of Sphaerolaimus hirsutus. Classification (NCBI taxonomy): domain Eukaryota; kingdom Metazoa; phylum Nematoda; class Chromadorea; order Monhysterida; family Sphaerolaimidae; genus Sphaerolaimus; species Sphaerolaimus hirsutus. Next base: position 13,070,966 of record OZ038450.1, read on the forward strand.
AAGCGTAGGAAGTGCCAGTTCCGCAAGTGGATACGTGACAAGAAAAGCGCACACTCATAAGTAGTGACAGAATGATGCCATAGCGCTGGCGCATTTTATTTGCGCCATTGACGTTTGGCGCCCTTTTTGCTGGCGCCATTCAATGGCGTCATGCCGCAAATTTTGCTGGCGACCGGCGCCATTGTTTTTGGGGGTGCAGTATGAATGTTTCTGTAGGGAAACACAAGTTGAAATTGTAACATTCCATTGCGGGCGCCATTTTGGCGCCGAGCGCCATTGTTTCTGGCGCCATTTTCATCAGATAGCGCCAAGGTGGCACTGGCACCTGGTGCAATTTTTACCGTTAAACAGCGTTAAGCCGCCGTCACTGGCAATTCAAAATTAAAATAATTCACTTTGGTGGATCAAATTCAAACTTCACGTCAAACTATCGTACCCAATCACATGATTTACATTTCGCATCGGCACGTCGTCATCGGTGCCATCCTGCCTGAAATTCACACACAAACGTTACACAAAAAAAGAAGAAAAACGAAGAGCCAATTACGGTTCAAACAGGGCCACTTTTTCGGGCTGGGACCGGGAGCACAAATTTTTCTTATCGGGACCGGGACCGAGACGGGGGTGTCGGGACCGGAACCGGAACCGCCTCAGTCTGGAAATTTTACCGAACTATCTACCGGGACCGTGGTCCCGTTTCAACCCCAGAGCCAACGAGCGCTCACTGGTGTGCGACCATGTGCCGCAGGAACATGAGGTGCACGCTGGTCTCCAGGTTGGTGCCCGCCAGCGCCTGGTCCGACAGCGCCGCGCCCCTGAAATGGATAATATTATTTTGAATGAGTGGCGCTGAATGAGTTTTTTTTAGAATTTTCGGATCTGAAATTGCCCACTGGGATTACAACGGGGAATTCTGCTAGTCTACTGACCTTTTGCAATGAAATCTACCATTTCTCCTATGAATAAACAAAAAATGTTTTCTCATCACATTACACGATCAAACAATGGGTGAGTCTAGTACAAATTTTTTAGGTAACTTTGTAGAGATACGGTATCAACGCACCTGAGCGCGTATCTAGACTGAAATCGTGGTGCCAAAAAACCGGACTGGTGCAGCGAAGCCAACAGAGAGTCAGCACCGTCATTTTGCTGATCTGGCGCCTCATCTGCGAATGGGAAAATAAACGAGTTCTTCTAGAAGTTGACATTCACTTTTTGGGATTCACAATTGCGGCCCACGCACTAATTGACACATGCGTGTCAAATGGCATTTGTCAACTCAGATTTCGCCTTCACGTGTCGCTGAGCGATCGCCAAATGCACATGTGGCAATGTTGAATAATAAATATAAATGTGGGTGGAAATTTGAACTGCACCAACCAGCTGCAGCTGCGAATGGAGCTCGCCCGCCGGGCAAAACACCATGTGCAGACGGCTCTGAAATTGTTTTTGAAACACAATTCACGTCATGTTTTTCAGTCAACTCTAAATGAACCAAAACCGAACCAAAAGCGGCGTGCTGAAGCAGCGGGAACCCAGCGACGAGCGGGGCGACACTCTGCGCCATGGCGGCGCAGGCAGCGTCGCCGGAGTCGTACATTTGCTGCACCGTGATCGCGTTGCACTGGACGGACAGCGTGTTGGCGCCGTGCAACGCCTGCGCAAAGGACACGGAAACGAAATGAGAATGCAAGAGTGTTAAAAGGCTGGATATTTCACCACTTTTACAGTTTGGAAAGGGATAACATAAGTGATAAACGAAGATGTCAATTGTCAAGTCATATGTCAAGTGGCAAGCCCACTTCCAGCAGGGCTGTATCCAGGGGGGCGGGGGAGGGGCTGCAGCCCCACCCTTCCCAGGGTGGAACCGGAAAAACTCCGGGAAGGTGCAATTTTCGGTACCAAATTTCAAGGTGACGTGTAAAGTTTTCGCGCGCAAGCGCGCGTTCCTCCCGCACACCTGGAATTATCTGCATATCAGTCCCAGTATACACAAATCCCTGAAATTGCACTCAATCCTGTACCCGTCGCTGTATATGTACGTATATTTACATACATATACAGTCGTTTCTGGCACTAGCGCCAACGCCAATGGCGTCATGGCGTGGCGCCTACGAATGGCGCAAGCGCCATGGCGCCATTCCCTCGCTTTGTAGGCAAACTTTTAGGGGGGGCCAGGGCCGTATCCAGGGGGGGGGGCGGGGGGGGCTGCAGCCCCCCCCTTCCCGGGGTGAGACAAGAAAGTGACCGGAAAATGCGACTTTCTCAACGTCAGCGTAAATTTTTTTTGCGCGCAAGCGCGCTTTCTTCACCAGACCTAGGTATTATCATCAGATTATCTCCATGTGGCCGCAAATCGTTACAAATACACTCAATGTTATGCTTTTTGCTGTTTTGTATGTATATTTACATACATATACAGCGTTCCATGGCGCTGGCGTCAACGCCAATGGCGCCATGGCGTGGCGCCTACTAATGGCGCCATTCCGCCACTATGTAACTAAAATTTTAGGGGGGGGCTGAGCCCCCCCCCCCTCGCAGGCCTCCGTAAACAAGCAGCCCCCCCCGCTCAAAAATCCTGGATACGTCCCTGGGGGGGGCTGAGCCCCCCCATTCGCGGGGCTCCGTAAACAAACAGCCACCCCCCCGCTCAAAAATCCTGGATACGCCCCTGACTTGCAGTGACAAGTATTTCCAACTACAAATTTATTGGTCGCTGAATATCACATTAACTCTACTACTCGACAAAGTGCAAAATGGTGCAGATCATAACGAACCTTGCTTTTCAGAGTATCCAAAAATTGTTGGTCGTATACTTTGGTCGGTTTCCAATTTGGATTGGCGCCAGCAAAACGGATTAGAGACATCTCCACTTTGCCATTTGTGGTCTAAAAGTAAGGGTAAGTCAGAAAATGAACTTGGCAATCGGTGGAATTTTAATTGGTGAAATATTTTCTAACTGGGTATTGTCAAGCATAGTACAAAAGTCGAGTACAAGTGTATTAACTACTTCAACTTCAACATACTCAAAGCTTGTAAACTATTAACTGAAAATTTGCAACAAAATTTTGTGCATTGTAAAAATGTTAACGGCGACAAAGATGGTTGATAATTGTGCGGCTGTGTCCAATGAACCAACCCCATAGCAGCACGATGATGTCAAGCTTTCATTTATTTTTTAACTTCATTCAATCATATCTTTTTATTCTGAATCAACCTAAATACGTCCGCGTGCGCGCTCTATTTGGCGTTTCATTCCGTTCATATATATATTGATAAATCCAAAACTAAAATTCAACTGCGCAAACCTTGGTCATGGGGTCATTTTGGACGCCAGCCAAATCCAAATCATTGGCAACTTTCTCATCAGCAGTGCCATTCTGGTCATTAGTTTCACCATCCGCAAATCTCTGGTACTTTCTGTCGCCGTTGCATTTCAAGTCCATCAGAGAGAAACTGCACATGTCGCCCGCGCCCGGCACGCTGATCTGCGATTTTGTGGATTTTCGGCGAAAATAAATTAGCCGTTTAAAGGCAGCGGGTTCTTACTGGAGTTGGAAAAAATATTTTTTCAATGGCCTAAGAGTGGGTATCAAAAATATGGTCTTAAAATCTGATACATTTGTGAGGTTTGCGAAATATAACCTCGCAAAATTTAAAAAATCAAATGCCTTCCCTACGTGTGCTGGCGGTGAATGACGGAATTTTTCACAATAATGTTAAATAATCAGAATCTTAAGCTAGGAACACATTCAGTATTCGAAATGGTGTTCCCATCTACAATTTGGTCAACTACAATATCACTAGAAACCGCAAAAAATAACTATAAACCAACGGTGCTTTTGTAAAAGAACTCCACAATTTTGCTCGCATTTGGCCTGATGCCAAAAATGAGCACGAGCAGCGTAACGATCGGACTGAGCACTTCCTCGGCAAATAAATACAGTTTGTATGGAAACAAATTGGAGAATTCACTGCGCACCTGCTCCCCGTGTGTGCGGCGCCTGTGAAAGTGACGAATAGGCAAAAGTTGTGAAAAATTATGCATTTGCTTGGGAAAGCGCTACAATGGCGCTCCACACGCTGGAAACGCTGGAATGTCAACTGGTTTGGAGTCAACTCATTTTAGCTTAATTTAGGTAGCAGGATTATTTTCAAGTGCATATGTGGCAATGTTGAAAAGGAATCAATATTCCAGTTGAACTCCAGTCAAAAAATTAAACATACTCGCGATATTTGTTGTAAATCAAGAGTGAAGCACTGTCCAGCTACGATCGGTGCACAACTATTTACACCCCTCCATAATGTTCAATTTTATATTTTAAAAAATCTTGTTTTCAACCCATCAATACATATGTACGTTTCAAAATAAGTGTCCCTTTTTCCAGGTGGACCACTTGCTAACAGTGATGACTGGCTGCGGTTTGCTGATCTACGTTTGCGGCGCTTTCATCCCCGACGACAATCTCGTGTGGTGCCCCGAAGTCACGCTGCAAACTGTGGCCACCCACGTGCACTACCTGCCCACAAAGTGCACTGGTTTGTCACTTTTCTGATGGGGCCCATGGGAAGGGTGGTAAAATTTACCGTACTGTACAGTTTACCGAAAAAAAGAAAATTTACCGTAACCGTGTACCGCCGTACCGTCTGCCACCCTACCCATGGGGCCGGTGTTTTTACCACTATACCACTGTTTAATTTCATATTAAGTGTAAAATGTCAGACAAATTTGTCGAGTGTCCTGTAAGATGTTTGATAACTAATAAAGCCGTTTTACCTGATAACTAATGAAGCCGTTTTACCTAACATTTAAAAATTTTCCTAGCCGTAAAAGTAGAAGGTAGAAGTTACGCTATTATTTTACAAGTTTGCTTTTGTGCGCCCCCAATTGGCGCTCCACACGCTGAAATGTCAACTGGTTTCAGTGTCAACTCGATTTTAGCTCAAATTTTGGTAGCATGACAATTTCAAGTGCACATGCGGCAATGTCGAAACAGAATCAATATTGCCATGTGCTTTTGAACATGGTTTCGCAACCCATAAACTGAAATCTTGATGAAAACCGGTTGGTGCAGTTGACATCAGTTGACATCCCAATGTCAACTGGTCGAATGGTTTTCATCATGATTTAAGTTTATGGGTTGCGAAACCATGTTCAAATGCACATGGCAATATTGATTCCTTTTCAACATTGCCACATATGCACTTGAAAATAATCCTGCTACCTAAATTAAGCTAAAATGAGTTGACTCCAAACCAGTTGACATTCCAGCGTTTCCAGCGTGTGGAGCGCCATTGTAGCGCTTTCCCAAGCAAATGCATAATTTTTCACAACTTTTGCCTATTCGTCACTTTCACAGGCGCCGCACACACGGAGCAGGTGCGCAGTGAATTCTCCAATTTGTTTCCATACAAACTGTATTTATTTGCCGAGGAAGTGCTCAGTCCGATCGTTACGCCGCTCGTGCTCATTTTTGGCATCAGGCCAAATGCGAGCAAAATTGTGGAGTTCTTTTACAAAAGCACCGTTGGTTTATAGTTATTTTTTGCAGTTTCTAGTGATATTGTAGTTGACCAAATTGTAGATGGGAACACCATTTCGAATACTGAATGTGTTCCTAGCTTAAGATTCTGATTATTTAACATTATTGTGAAAAATTCCGTCATTCACCGCCAGCACACGTAGGGAAGGCATTTGATTTTTTAAATTTTGCGAGGTTATATTTCGCAAACCTCACAAATGTATCAGATTTTAAGACCATATTTTTGATACCCACTCTTAGGCCATTGAAAAAATATTTTTTCCAACTCCAGTAAGAACCCGCTGCCTTTAAACGGCTAATTTATTTTCGCCGAAAATCCACAAAATTGCAGATCAGCGTGCCGGGCGCGGGCGACATGTGCAGTTTCTCTCTGATGGACTTGAAAAGCAACGGCGACAGAAAGTACCAGAGATTTGCGGATGGTGAAACTAATGACCAGAATGGCACTGCTGATGAGAAAGTTGCCAATGATTTGGATTTGGCTGGCGTCCAAAATGACCCCATGACCAAGGTTTGCGCAGTTGAATTTTAGTTTTGGATTTATCAATATATATATGAACGGAATGAAACGCCAAATAGAGCGCGCACGCGGACGTATTTAGGTTGATTCAGAATAAAAAGATATGATTGAATGAAGTTAAAAAATAAATGAAAGCTTGACATCATCGTGCTGCTATGGGGTTGGTTCATTGGACACAGCCGCACAATTATCAACCATCTTTGTCGCCGTTAACATTTTTACAATGCACAAAATTTTGTTGCAAATTTTCAGTTAATAGTTTACAAGCTTTGAGTATGTTGAAGTTGAAGTAGTTAATACACTTGTACTCGACTTTTGTACTATGCTTGACAATACCCAGTTAGAAAATATTTCACCAATTAAAATTCCACCGATTGCCAAGTTCATTTTCTGACTTACCCTTACTTTTAGACCACAAATGGCAAAGTGGAGATGTCTCTAATCCGTTTTGCTGGCGCCAATCCAAATTGGAAACCGACCAAAGTATACGACCAACAATTTTTGGATACTCTGAAAAGCAAGGTTCGTTATGATCTGCACCATTTTGCACTTTGTCGAGTAGTAGAGTTAATGTGATATTCAGCGACCAATAAATTTGTAGTTGGAAATACTTGTCACTGCAAGTCAGGGGCGTATCCAGGATTTTTGAGCGGGGGGGTGGCTGTTTGTTTACGGAGCCCCGCGAATGGGGGGGCTCAGCCCCCCCAGGGACGTATCCAGGATTTTTGAGCGGGGGGGGCTGCTTGTTTACGGAGGCCTGCGAGGGGGGGGGGGGGCTCAGCCCCCCCCCCTAAAATTTTAGTTACATAGTGGCGGAATGGCGCCATGGCGCCATTGGCGTTGACGCCAGCGCCATGGAACGCTGTATATGTATGTAAATATACATACAAAACAGCAAAAAGCACAACATTGAGTGTATTTGTAACGATTTGCGGCCACATGGAGATAATCTGATGATAATACCTAGGTCTGGTGAAGAAAGCGCGCTTGCGCGCAAAAAAAATTTACGCTGACGTTGAGAAAGTCGCATTTTCCGGTCACTTTCTTGTCTCACCCCGGGAAGGGGGGGGCTGCAGCCCCCCCCGCCCCCCCCCCCTGGATACGGCCCTGGCCCCCCCTAAAAGTTTGCCTACAAAGCGAGGGAATGGCGCCATGGCGCTTGCGCCATTCGTAGGCGCCACGCCATGACGCCATTGGCGTTGGCGCTAGTGCCAGAAACGACTGTATATGTATGTAAATATACGTACATATACAGCGACGGGTACAGGATTGAGTGCAATTTCAGGGATTTGTGTATACTGGGACTGATATGCAGATAATTCCAGGTGTGCGGGAGGAACGCGCGCTTGCGCGCGAAAACTTTACACGTCACCTTGAAATTTGGTACCGAAAATTGCACCTTCCCGGAGTTTTTCCGGTTCCACCCTGGGAAGGGTGGGGCTGCAGCCCCTCCCCCGCCCCCCTGGATACAGCCCTGCTGGAAGTGGGCTTGCCACTTGACATATGACTTGACAATTGACATCTTCGTTTATCACTTATGTTATCCCTTTCCAAACTGTAAAAGTGGTGAAATATCCAGCCTTTTAACACTCTTGCATTCTCATTTCGTTTCCGTGTCCTTTGCGCAGGCGTTGCACGGCGCCAACACGCTGTCCGTCCAGTGCAACGCGATCACGGTGCAGCAAATGTACGACTCCGGCGACGCTGCCTGCGCCGCCATGGCGCAGAGTGTCGCCCCGCTCGTCGCTGGGTTCCCGCTGCTTCAGCACGCCGCTTTTGGTTCGGTTTTGGTTCATTTAGAGTTGACTGAAAAACATGACGTGAATTGTGTTTCAAAAACAATTTCAGAGCCGTCTGCACATGGTGTTTTGCCCGGCGGGCGAGCTCCATTCGCAGCTGCAGCTGGTTGGTGCAGTTCAAATTTCCACCCACATTTATATTTATTATTCAACATTGCCACATGTGCATTTGGCGATCGCTCAGCGACACGTGAAGGCGAAATCTGAGTTGACAAATGCCATTTGACACGCATGTGTCAATTAGTGCGTGGGCCGCAATTGTGAATCCCAAAAAGTGAATGTCAACTTCTAGAAGAACTCGTTTATTTTCCCATTCGCAGATGAGGCGCCAGATCAGCAAAATGACGGTGCTGACTCTCTGTTGGCTTCGCTGCACCAGTCCGGTTTTTTGGCACCACGATTTCAGTCTAGATACGCGCTCAGGTGCGTTGATACCGTATCTCTACAAAGTTACCTAAAAAATTTGTACTAGACTCACCCATTGTTTGATCGTGTAATGTGATGAGAAAACATTTTTTGTTTATTCATAGGAGAAATGGTAGATTTCATTGCAAAAGGTCAGTAGACTAGCAGAATTCCCCGTTGTAATCCCAGTGGGCAATTTCAGATCCGAAAATTCTAAAAAAAAACTCATTCAGCGCCACTCATTCAAAATAATATTATCCATTTCAGGGGCGCGGCGCTGTCGGACCAGGCGCTGGCGGGCACCAACCTGGAGACCAGCGTGCACCTCATGTTCCTGCGGCACATGGTCGCACACCAGTGAGCGCTCGTTGGCTCTGGGGTTGAAACGGGACCACGGTCCCGGTAGATAGTTCGGTAAAATTTCCAGACTGAGGCGGTTCCGGTTCCGGTCCCGACACCCCCGTCTCGGTCCCGGTCCCGATAAGAAAAATTTGTGCTCCCGGTCCCAGCCCGAAAAAGTGGCCCCGTTTGAACCGTAATTGGCTCTTCGTTTTTCTTCTTTTTTTGTGTAACGTTTGTGTGTGAATTTCAGGCAGGATGGCACCGATGACGACGTGCCGATGCGAAATGTAAATCATGTGATTGGGTACGATAGTTTGACGTGAAGTTTGAATTTGATCCACCAAAGTGAATTATTTTAATTTTGAATTGCCAGTGACGGCGGCTTAACGCTGTTTAACGGTAAAAATTGCACCAGGTGCCAGTGCCACCTTGGCGCTATCTGATGAAAATGGCGCCAGAAACAATGGCGCTCGGCGCCAAAATGGCGCCCGCAATGGAATGTTACAATTTCAACTTGTGTTTCCCTACAGAAACATTCATACTGCACCCCCAAAAACAATGGCGCCGGTCGCCAGCAAAATTTGCGGCATGACGCCATTGAATGGCGCCAGCAAAAAGGGCGCCAAACGTCAATGGCGCAAATAAAATGCGCCAGCGCTATGGCATCATTCTGTCACTACTTATGAGTGTGCGCTTTTCTTGTCACGTATCCACTTGCGGAACTGGCACTTCCTACGCTTTGATGTCCCTGTGAAGCAGGCTTGCAGCTCCCATTTTCGGTGTGTGAAAAATCGTGTGAATTTGGGAGCGTGTTAAATATTTTCTTTTGTCGGGCACGATACCCTGTATTTATTTACAATGTGCAGAATTCACACACATAATAATAACGGTACATATTGCTTGTGTGAAAAAGCTGGGTTCACATAGGGGTCAAATGACGACCACAGATGCATATGCATTAAATTGTTGATGTGTGATTTACGGGCACCCCATTAGTGTGTGAAAAAAATGTGTGTGAATTTAATGCTACTTCCAGTTCATTTTTTACTGTGTGAATGTGTGAATATCACAATTTTAAATACAATTGATGTGCCTAGTGGAGTGCTGCTTGTGCTTCCCCGTGCGTGTGTGCACCCGCACCACAAAAATTTTTTTTCTAACACTTTGCACCGAAATCTACCATATTTCATCTGAATATCAACCAAAAATATTCATAACTTCAATCCACTCCACTATGGGAACATTCTGTGCAAAATATGATATCCTTTTTCACTAGTTTGTACCTTGAAAAGTTTCTTTTCGATGTGCCCAGTTTATCAATTTATAGAATGGAATGCAAAATCACATACTGACAGTGACTCAATAAATTTCACTATTCACTAATCATTTGAAAGTTGAGCCTATTCGCACATGCTGATTTTTGCCACATTAATCCTGCCCCGATAATTTTCGGTTCCTATCATTTGATCTCTATTTTTCACCAATAAATCCCCCTCAAAACTTGACCACAGCCCCCCCCCCCACTTACACAACATCAAACATGCCGATCCCCTTATGTCATAAAGAAATGGCATGTGCCCAGATTGTCGCTCCAAACACAAAGTCTAATCCCATGGGAAAATATATTTTGATCACAACAATTAAACAACAGATGGCAATCTCAAGTGCCGCGATCTGAATTGATTTTTTTAGGAGCTTAAGAATAGTGCCATTCTTTTCATAATTGTGATTTTTTTTTATTAGTAAATCGAAATTTGCAAATGCAAATGGCAATGCAAATCGAAATTTTTTGTTTTTAGAGTTTGCAAGTTTTGGGTGTTCCAATTGAATAAAATATAAGATAATTAGTAATTCAAAGTGCTTAATTAGATAATTAACACTCTTTATTAATTAGTTAATTGATTAATTAACCCTTATTAATCACTTATGTACTAAACATAATATAATTAGTACTAATACTTGATACTCTTAATCAATTAGTTAATTAATTCATTAACCCTCAATTTGTAGTTAATTAGGAATGTGCAGTTGATAGGTTACAAATGTAATTAGGTTGTTACATGCAGCATATTCACAATTAAAGCATGTTTTGATTAGTAAAAGGTGAGACAATTTATTTTTTCTCTTTCTCAGTTGTCAAAACACTCATACACTGTCACAATTTGGTCTTTTTCCAATTATCATTGACTTATCGCCTGCCGCAAAATACATTTCTTATGCCGAAAAATATGAAATTCACACATTTTCACTTTTCTCTCTTACTGTGTGAAAATCACATTTTACCGAAAATGTCAAATATGCCCAGTGTGTGAATTTTTTAGCCGACAAATCACAATCACGTAAGTGTAAATGATATTCACACAATATTTTTTTTCGGCGCGCCTGTTCTGTGTTAACGAGAATCTGTTTGTCCTACCGAAAACCCATTTATGTGTTATTTTTTTGTGTGTGATTTGACCTCTTAGGTTAAGTAAACAAATGGTGTGCAATCGAAAAATGGCTGTAATTTTCGGTATTTTTTATGTGTGTGAATTGTAAATGTGAGAATGTGTGAATTCAGCTGCAACGCTGCTGTGAAGTGTGTAAATTAAATTACTTTATTAACATAATTTAGATCATTTGAATATGTAAAAAAGTTGGCTTTATCTTGTATAAACGTGTGCATATTTCGTGGACTTTGCTTGTCAAACGTGTAGGATATGATCGGCGAATAGTCGTTGGGCATCAAACACCTCTGGACATCTGCACGGTAGGCAGTAAAAAGTCCAGGTGATTCGCAGCACATATTTACAAATGCATGTCACACATGACCAACGGCTGCAATAAAGGCGGATGTGAGCCACGCTACGTGCTGGTTTAGGTAGTAGCTGTTGTGTGGTGCCATCGCATTTGCTGCAGATGTCCAGTGGTGTTTGATGTCCAATGGGCATAAACGTCCCGTGTTTGGGTGTTTGAAGTACTTGGTTAGTGAGTCTGTATAGCTGCGAGGTGTTGATAGCTTTTGCGGTGGTCGATTCATAGTCAGCACTTTCGCTCAAATTTCCCGCAGTGAATAAAAATGCAAACTGTTATCTGTATAATTACCTGATTGAATTTGAATGACGAATGTGCGATCGTGGTTTCCGTGGATTAAAACAGTCGATAAAAAACTGCTTGATATTTTTATGTTCGGGAATCTGGACGATATGTTCGATTATTTTCGACATCGATTAAAATCCTCTGTATTCGGTGCGATATTTGTCATCCCAAACCTAATCCCGCTGTAAGTGGGAACACAAAGCCCAGAACCCACACTAGAATTATAAAACACGCGCCACTCGACGCCAAACTCCGCCTCTCCCAAAACCTCGACTCATTGTAATTCATTCAACCAGTATAATACCACATGGCAGAAATCACTTTCTAATGTGTATTCGTGTATATTCTCGCTCGAGCAACCGCTCGTCTCAGTCGTTGTATTGGGTCTTGTCCGAGTCCAGCCGGTTGTCCGTCTTTGGCGCGGACATGGGCTCCAGGGATGCGTCCACGCTCATTGGCTGCGAGTGAAGGAGTGTTGCTGGGGAGGGTTTTGGTCCGGGATTTGTGGAAATTTGGTGGTGAACTAAAGTATTTCAAAAAATTGAAAAACTTATTGGAAAAAGTTCGCAATTCGAAAAGGGTTTTTAAGAACGTTTTCCAAACGGTTTGCCATTGCCATTGATTGATTGGATTTGCCATTGGTTGAGTGAGCGATTTCTCCCTGGCACCAATTCTGCAAATGGATGGGTTGACTCGATTCAAGTAGCCTTGAGCTATTATTGTTGTTTTCGTTTACAAATTTGCTTGTCACTTTTAACCTCACTTTTCACCTAATTTTCACTTACTTCAAGTTCGATTATCACCACCACCTTTCTGGTCACTTTCCACTACACTTCGCGGAACTGGCACCAGCTTTTTCGTTAGTACCTTAATAGCGGTGTTATACGGCACGGCCATTTCTACCTACCGTATAAACTCTAATATGACAGAAAAATACCCCCCCCCCCCCGCCCCCGGGGACTTATTCTAATACGGTATTAATCATCTTCACCCCCGACCTCACAGTTTTGCTACCGGCTTTGCCCTTGAGCCTGTCGCGCAGTCTGTTGGTGGGCGCGGTGCGCAGGTTCCACTCGTTGCCGCCCTTGGCTATGCTGCGCGCCTTGGGCGGCTTGCTGCTGGGCGGCGGCATGGTGTACTTGCTGGGCGGCGGCATGGTGTACTTGCTGCCGCGCGGCAGAGCCACCGACTTGGCCGGGGGCACTCTGCGATCGGTGCCGCTGGTAGTAAGATGCACTCGTTAAGTTGAGCATCGTTTTGACTATTTTTTGATGGTCGCCATTGATGGCCATTTTGTGGCGGAAATTTTCGAGGCTTTGAGCACTTTTGAGTTTGCAGGAATGATCAGTCCGTCAACTACTGTTGTCGGAGATCAAAAAAGATTGATTTAGCCCCACTAGTTGGATGTCAACTAAATTAGGGTTAATTATGAGACTTCAACTATGTGTTATGGCATAGGTAGTTAATTTTATGTAGTGACAGTAAATTTTCACTGTTTCTGTAAAGTGCGATGCTCTAAAAATGTTTTTTTTTGTGTTGTAGTTGACATTAGCTGGCATTCAGTTGACAAAAATTTGCAATGTCGACCAGCTAGTAGGGTCCCGTTCTGGCAAAACTCAAATGTCCTTTCAGTACAGATTTATCAGTTGCGAAAATTTCGGCCGTAAACTAGTGTGAGCCACACTGCGATGTACTTACCCTGTGCCGGGTTCGCCGCGTGCTTTCCGCAGGTTCTCTGTCTGTGTTTTGGTCGTGTGTTGGCTCTTGGCCGACCGGTCGGTTTGCCTGCGAGACAATGGCGGGTGAACGATAAATGTGCCTACACACGCTAGTCTTCTACAGAATTATCAAAAAAATTCGAACACTCGCACATAAACTTTGAATGCATTCCAATTGACCGGAATGGGTCATTTTTGATCTCCGTCAACAACGGTTGGCGGACAGTTCATTCCGGTGAACTCATCTTCGTTCATAACTGATCAACGAGTTTTCAAATTTTGAAATTTCCGCAGAAAACTATAGGTAGGTAGTTGGCTTGGGGCCAATGGCAGTACAGAAAACACAAAGCGTGGCCGAGAGCTCACCCGGCCGTGTGCGTCGACTTTGTCTTGACGTGCGACGTGGACTTGCCCTCGGCGCCGGTCTCCTCCGTCTCGTCGCACTCGGTGCGCGCGATCACGCCCGCGTCGGACAGGTCGAGAGTCTCGCCGTGGCACAGCACCGTGAACGGATGGTCCTGCGCGTGGTGTGGGGTTGTAATGGGTAATTGCATCTGGTGGCAGTTCCGCAAAATGAGAAGTGAGAAGTAAAATGCCAAAGGCGAAGTATAAGCGCAAAGGCGAAGTGAAATGGCAAGTAAATTGGCAAGTGAAATGGCGAAAGCGAAGAGAAATTACTTTTTATTTTTTTCTTCGCTTTTGCCAATTCACTTGCCGTTACACTTCGCCTTTGCGCTTTTACTTCGCCTTTGCAATTTCGCTTCTCATTTTGCGGAACTGGCCTCTGGTGGCAGTCCCGAGCCCTGTAAGGTGTGAAGTCAAGTGCCAAATGTCGTACCAATTTTATCAATTGTCATGTAAAGTGTCAGGGAAAGTGCAGACATGCAAATGCGCTGCATACATTTTTTTGTGACATCACAAAAGACAATCGAAGTAAGTGTCTGTTTGGCCAGCGCTTTGTCGTGGCAGCAAAACGCAGACGGGTTCAGACTGTCGCCAGTGTGGTGACGCAATTCGTACAGTAGCTTTCAATCAAAAGATAGGAAAATTCAAAATTAACCCTTCACTCTGGAAAACTCAAATGCGTTTAAAGCTGATGCAATTATCAGCTTTTCAATGAATATTTGTCAAAATTTTCGTAGAAAACTAGTGTGTGTGTGGCAATCTTTATGTATTTATGTTCAGGCATACGATAATCCTCTGGTCTGGCCGTTCTTCGGTGAGCCTGTGCAGTTCCATCTTGACGTGGTTGTAGTGGCCGCTGGCGCCGGTGGTGAACGTGCCCCAGTGGATCGCCACCGAACGTTGCGACTCCAGGTTCACGTGCATCTGTGCGTGTGCTTTCGCGGGATTTCACATATTTATGATTGGGTGATGATGTAAAAGCGCCATGGCGCTTTTGGCGCTTGGCGTTCAAGTCCTGGCGCTTTTTACACCACTAGTGAGTATTCGGAGTATTCGTGATTCGGTCTAAGAAAAGGCTGAGATTTTTATGCGATTAATTTACGATACTTTGAAATGTGAGGGCATTCGTCATGAGCGGGGTGCGGGTGCGTCGGTTTGCATGCGTTACCACTAGTGATGGAAAAGCTATAGGAAAATAAAATTGCCGCCTAACGCCACAGAAAAGAGTACCAAGGACATGGCGCTGGCGCTCTTTGGCGCTATTAAAAGGCTCCAGCGCCATGGAGCCATTATATAACTAATTACCACAATGACATGACGTTTTCTGCACGTTTCTGGTGGTGTGAGTGATATTACAAATTGATACCATGCCTCTGCATTTGTCACCTTAATCGCCTGTTCCACGTCGACGTGCACCGCGCCCAGGAACTTCTGTGGTTGTGCGCACCCGGCCGGTATCAGGCACAGATCGAATGGGCCGAAAAAATCGCCGATCTGCATGCGAATGCGATAAAACATTTTTTGCAAAGAAAAGATTTTTCCGTATTTCCTTTAAATACCCCCCCCCCTCGAATACCGTAAATACCTATTATTTATTACGATTCTTCCTGAAAATTTCTGGCGAAAAAATAACCCCCCTAAAATTTTCCACTCTGAAAAATAAACCCCCTGGGTGTATTTCTAGGAAATACGGTATTTAACACTAAACTCTTGAAATGAATCCGACGACTCAAATACTGCTGCATGCAAAATTGAAAAACCACCTTCTTAAAAATGGCCTCGCAATATCCAGTGTCTCCGGCGAAGAACACTCGTCTACTGACGCCCACAACGGCCCAGCTGCACCAGAGCGACGCGTTCCTGTCGATCAAGCTCCGCTGCGACCAGTGCAGCGCGGGCAGGCACAGCACTATCACCCGGGCGTTCATGGTTCGGAACTCGTACTGCCCGCCCCAAGACATTTCGACCACTTGGCGGCAGCGCACCTGCGTCACGGAAAAAAACATTTGGTGTGTGAATGTGCGCGATAGTGGTGGAAAAGTGCCGAACGAAAAAGCGCCATGGCGCTTGGGCGTTATTTTGCTGTGGCGCCACACCTATAAAGGGCGCCATGGCGCTTTTTTGCATGGCACCAGGAACAAAATCCTGGCGCTGGCGCTAGCGCCAAAGTTAAAAGCGCCATGGCGCTTGACGCCATTTTACTCTGCCGCTTGGCGCTGGGGTTTGAAAGAGCGCCATGGCACTTGGCGCCAAAGTACTGGCGTCTTTTCCATCACTAGTGCGTGAACCGATGTGAAGCGCCTCACGCCGATGCCCTTGACGCTTCGCTGAGCACGCTAGCGCTTCCACACGCATCACGTCAGAATCTGCGTGAAGACAATTCAATGCCGGCCCACGCACTAGTTGACACAGTATGTAACTGGTCTGTGTCAACTCCAGATTTCAGTTCATGCGTCGCAGAGCGATCCCCAAATGCGCAAGCGACGATGTTGTAAAAAAACATTACGTCAAGTGCATAGGAACATCGCTCTGACAAATGAGATTAAACACTTTTCACTTTTAGCACTGCTGCAATCACAACGAACCTTCTTCTCAAAGACCTTGGCGAGTCCCAGAGGCACGAACCAGGGGGCAATCCCAGATCCTGTAAAATGCCCGGTAAAATGTTGAACGCCATTCAGTGTCAAAAGTCGTGTAAAATGCTCTGCAAAATGGCAAATAAACTTTTTGCAGGACATTTTACATGGCTTTTGACACTTCCCACGACATTTTACATTTGACAGCACAATTACATGTTCTGAGATGGGCACCAGGTGAGTCCCCTGGAGCCGAACTCGTTCTCGATGAGCTTGCACGTGGGCAGGTCCAGGTGGCCGTAGTGGTTGTGCGACACGAGCACGAAGTCCACCCGGGGGAGGTCCTCGATGCGCGCCACCGGCGGCGACCGGTAGCGCTCGAAGCAGCACGCCAGCCAGGGGCACAGTCGGCGGCACCACGCCGGGTCCGTTAGGATCACCTGCGCGTGCGGGTTGGTTTTGGAGATGCGCGTGGGGGCAGTCCCGCACCTTGGAAAGTGTCAAATGTCATGTGAAAGTCGAGTTTACATCAATATTGCTGCTTGGGTGTGGGCTAATAAGGGGTATTTACATGATAAATATTGCTTCTAGGTAATTTCATTTTACTCAATCGTGATCTTGGCTATGCATGTATTTTCGAAGAAACAATTCACATACGTATGTATTAAAAAACTTAAAAGGCAATAAAGATAAGCTAACTCACCACCACTATTGATTGGAAAAAAGGTACATTTCTCATTGTTTTTCATCTCAATCAATTTTACACAGAAAGCCAATCCCAAATTCATATAGGTGCTTTGTATTTTTCTGAAGGAAACACTCCATCATCAGGTCATCTTTGAGGATATCAAAATTGTTCAAAAAGGGAAGAACGGTTCTGAAAAAAATAATTCGTCGGTGTACGCTACTTCGTCCTTTTCTACGTAATATTTTTTTGGTGAAAGTGTGTACATAAGTATCCTGCTCGCACATTATCACCCAAACATAAGTGACTATCAAAGCATACGTTGCGGTCAGCCGACGTTGAGTGTAAACAATCACCAAAACCCCCCTTAACCCACTGACCATAGTCTCCATCTGTATGACACAAGTAGCATGCCCCAGCCAAGTGACCTTGAAGCCCTCAGTTGGATCGGCGCCAAAGTCGGGCATGGCGGGCGGCAGCGCGCTGTCCAAGATGTGCACGTTGGACGGCGGCCGGTCCCACTTGAGTCTGTGGCTGAATATGTAGTGCCGAAACAGGGTCCACAGGGTCGGCGTGCCGCCCTGCGGATGGTGGTTTGGATTGTTGAAATTTTTAGGTAGATTATTAGTTCGAATAGACTTCCCACCCGACTTTCAAAAATGTCAACGAAATCTGGAAAAATGACTGAACAGATGCCAGTTCCGCAAATTGAGAAGTGAAGAATAAAATGGCAAATGCGAAGTGAATTGAGAGAAAATTGCCAAAAGCGACATGAAACGGCAAGTAAATTGGCAAAAGCGAAGTAAAAAATAAAAAGTAATTTCCCTTCGCTTTTGCCAATTTCCTTCTCAATTCACTTCTCATTTCACTTCGCATTTGCCATTTTACTCCTCAATTTGCGTAACTGGCCCCAGAAAAAAGGAAAGACCTTATTGGGGCGTAAAGACCGTGAAATATGGTAATTGTTTGTGCTAAACCCCAGGTAAATTCAGTTACCACAAACCTCGGCTTTCTGCAAGGGCACCTTCTCTCCATTGACTTCGATCTGTTCGGGATTTTGGTAGCGCTTCTTAATTGGCTTATAGACGGGGCGGATACCAAGCAAATCGGCGGCGTTCTGAGGGTTGAATAAAATGCTCACCCAAACACCAAATTGGTGGGTGAATATAAATTGCGTATTTTACCTGTGCCCAGATTCAAAAACTTAGAACGTAAGGCGCGTTTGGAGGGCTCAACACGCGAAAGCTGTTTCAGGGCGCCGCGCCATTCACTGATAACTATATGGCTGTGACGCAGTGATTGTCAGCACATTATTTTTGGGTGTCACTTTGACAAAACGACATGTCATCACGGTGACAATCACTGCCACATGGGATTAACCAGTAGTTCGGTGCACGATTGTTGGTGCGCATTTCTGTGGTTCAACACTAAAGCATTGACAATAAATTAGCATTTTGTGCACGATATAAGTGTATAAACTGCAGAGATTTCTTGAGTTTGTGTATGGATGGGTGTAATCGCCCTTAAAAAATCTTACCCACTGTAACTGCCGGAAATTAGAACAATTTGATGTCCATGGCGCCATTTGCTAAGAGCTTTTTGGACCGATTTTGGCGCCTGGCGCCCCCTATTCCATGGTGCAATTTCTACTACCTATTTACAGTTTTCCATTGCTACACGCGAACAAGTGCATGGAAAATTTCACGCCTGATCCAATGGCAACACGAGACGCCTACATTCCACTCGCATCACCTACCTGTTCCTGTTCGTCATCTAACTCGACAGCGTAGCCGTGTACACTCTCCTCTGTGAGCTGGGGGGAGCCCTCCCTGCCGCCCTCCATTCCGCCCGCCGGCGGGTCTCGCATGGCTGATCTTGTGCTTCCTGTATGATAGTTATAGTGATTTTATGGGGAACATGGCCCTATAAATAATCCAATTGGTAATACTATACATTCCAAATTGACCGATTTTGAACCCTTTTTTACAACAGACGAAAACACAGTGAAGGATCGTTTTTTCAATTTTATCGATCGCGTCCATCAAATTTGTATGCAATTCGATCATTAAAAAACCTACCGTATTACCTCGAAATACCCCCATGGGGTTTATTATTTCGCCGCCAAAATTTGAGGGGTGGTGATTTCGGCCATGTGCCCTTATGCATGTAAACCCACCATGCATCTAGAACCAAAACGCATTTTACTATACCAGGCATGCTGAAAATATGCAAAAAAACACATGCGAACTTAGCGATTTTAAAGGTGAACATCTATAAAAAGTATGAAAATTAGCGACTTTGTGTGAAAATTGGGGATAAATTGCTCAAAAGCGAGCTAGATAGCTAGGCAATTTGCTTGGGAGGGGGGGGGGGGGGTTCTGTCCAGGGAAAAGTAACCAAAAAGATTGCCTCTGGTGTAGCTAGATAGCTAGGCAATTTGCTTGGGAGGGGGGGGGGGTTCTGTCCAGGGAAAAGTAACCAAAAAGATTGCCTCTGGTGTAGATAGATAGCTAGGTAGTTTGGGGTAGGGAACCCGCCCCCTTTCTTACCCCTGCGGGTATAATGTGTCCATAATGGATGTAGATGCGTAATGGGTTTATTGGGATGCGTAATTGCATAATAGGCCTGACCCGTAAATTCGAGGGGTTATCGTTTCGTCAGAAATATTCCAAAGTTCGTAGTAAAAAGTAGGCATTTGCGTACCCAAAACAGGTGATAAATGTGTCCAAACAGGATATATTTGGCATAAAAACGTAGATAGATACACAAACTAGTTTGTGTAGCTGCAATACAAATTAACAGTAATAAATACATCATGTAGATTGCATACATGATGTAAATACATCATTCCGGAGAGGGGGTATTTCGAGGGGGGTTTCTTATTTTCCCAGCCCATTTTGAGGGGGGGTGATTCAAGGGGGTAATTCGTGGTAATACGGTATATGGATTCATCTGCATTTGTCTGGCGTGTCGGGCACACTTGCCTTCCAAAAACTCTACGGCCAATATCATCATTCACTTTGATGTGATTAATTTTGCAACATGATTTTGCGTTTGCATTTTACGTCAAACAATTATAATCAAAGTTATATTAAGCTGTTATTTCCAATAGAAGGTATACTTTTGGACTTTTTGGGAGCTACGAATTAAATAAATAAAAGGGCGGTTTCGAATAGAAAGCCGGGTAAAAAAGTTTACGGAAAAATATAAGGGCGCCCTTCAATTAGAAGAAATACGGTATATACTTCAAGCCATGTGCGTGCACGCTGTATATCGTTTCGCCTGCAAGTGCACCAACCCGGCGACGAGCGTCTCTTCTGCAAGTTCGGCTCCCTGGGCGCCTTGGTGCCTTCGTAGGGCCGGTGCACCGGATTCGCGCTTTTGCGGCCCTCCATATTTACTGTCGCTTCAGTTGATTCAAACTTGGATGTGGTTGGAATTGATTTCAAATGTCGCTCTTGACGCCGGCCGTATTTATATTCTCTTCAGTTCAGTGGTGGTGGTGCCAGGCCCGCACGCGGTCAAGTGCAGTGTCAAGTGACAAAGTAAAGATAAAGTTTCAATTTTTGTTCGTCAAAGTGAAGTGCAGAGCGCTTAAAATGACATCCAAATAATATATTTAGACCATGGGTTATCATTTCGTCGACTTTGTATGTTTGTGCGAAATCAGTCACTTGATTTGAGCTTGTGATTATGTGGGATTGGTCCCTGGGCACTTGGAGTCCGGAATATGGTGTTGGCGCCGGGTAATTTTGATTGAATTTTTATGAGTGTTTGCAAGTGAGTTTTCCATTTGTGGGCCCCCGCCAAGACTGAATTTAAAACAAAATGACGGAATTTGCTTTTGCGCGTGCATTCGGATGCTTAAACGTTTAGTAAAGTATTACCTAAGTACCTAATTAATTTACATACACAAAACTGCACAGTAGATTCCCCGACGACAATTTCCCCACGCGTCAGTGCACATCTAAATTGTACAAATTGTCCACGAGCATCACTCATTGTGAGAAGCCATCCCACTGAACAAGAGAGAAAATCGACTCTTTTCGTCCACAAGTTGTCTGTGTGCAACTATAGCACGCTGAAACCAGAGTTTATAGATAGCCAAGTCATAAAGCAAAATTGGGTACGAGCGGCCAGCTGCCGCAGTTGGTAGCCATGCGTGCACGCAGCGATAGTGATACTCTGTCGGATTGCATTGGCGGAGAATTTCGTGCGCCCTGCGGTCGATTCAAAGTGGGCAAGTGAAGTGGTAAGTGATAAGTGAAGTCGCTATTGGTGAGTCGAGTAAAGCAGCGTCCATTTTTGTGAAGACAATTTTTTTATAGTTTTCAACCATTTTTTGTCATGAAATTTGATTGACTTGTATGATGCCTCAATCTCGATCAGCCTCTTGCCTAGGTCAAACATCAAATTGAATAGATCAGAATAGATGCACAGAACATTTTTTTTAGTTCAGAGGTCTCCATTAACAAAACTGCATAGAAGAAATAACCTGTCAGACAACCTTTGGCAACAAGGAAAAAATGTGATCTAATGTGCATGATTAAGTATGTAGTCATTATCTTTGAAGTTTGATGTTTATCCTGGACATAAAGGCTGCTCATCAAATCATGATCAGTCGAGGTAAAATATCTCACATATCAAACCTTTGGTTTTTCATTCCAAAAATGGTTGAAAAATAATAAAAAATTGTCATTACAGAAAAACTGTGTGAATGGAACCTAACAAGTAAACCTGAAAGTGACAAGTTGACACCCGATCGAAAACACTGGTCACTTGTAACTTTACTTCTGACATGACTTAATTCTACTACTCATCACTTTTCTGGTCACTCGTCTACCTGTCGAGTTGAACCCTGTGTTTTCACTGCGATCAATTCAAAAAGCGTCCAAAAAGCCACAAATTCTCCGCCAATGTCAACTGGGCGCGCGGCGAATCGTTACACGGCCGCTTTGCATGGGAGTCAAATCGCGCTGGGCAGCCGCTAAGCTGGGCGCATCCTCGGAATGCGGTCTGAAATCGGAAATCGCAATGTCGTGCGCCCCATTGTGCAGCCGTTGGGAATTCGTGCGCTACTGTATAAGGATCGCTTTTGAATGGAAAACTTTGGAGATGAGGAGGCTACAGTACCTAATCCGTTGAATTTGATTTTAGATAACATGGGTGGAGTGGAGATAAGATTTGCGGTTACTTCCTGCAGATGTTTTCAGCGTTCGTTTTCATGCAATCATTCTCGCGGGATTGAATATGTGAGAATACGGTAGACGAAACTCGCAGCCCCGCATCTCCACGCTTCAATCAGATTCCCCAAAATCCACTGTCAACTGCTCGAGTGCAAAACTAGTGAAGCGCTTGTTTTATTTACATATTTACTCACATTTTTAGGCGACACATTCCACAGGCACCGAGGCGGCCAAGGCGAGCGATAAAATTATACAACAAATTATCACAATGAGGGACGAATTGCGATCATGCTGCTTCAAGATCACCCAGTGTTTCAGATCGGTGAGTGGGCGCATTCGCGGTCGAATATGATGGGTACTTATGCTGAATATTTTGTAGTATAACCTTTTTGTAGTATAATCTACCCCTGAATTATCCCCCCCCCCCCGATTGAAGCAGTTTAGCAACAAGTTGAAAAGCCAAAAAGCATGAGCTTCGTGCCGTAAACCGAATTTCGAAAACAGCACATTGTTTCACTCCTTATGCTCACTTCATATTGAAGCTTCACACTAGTTGACATCAAAATTCGTGTCAACTAAATTTTGATTAATTACCGTATGTGATTTCAACTTTCCGATGTGATAGACCATTATTAATTCGTGACACTTCATTTTCATCGTTTCTGTTAAGTGTGATTTTTGTGCCTTTCAAATCTTTTTTTGTGGGTAATTTAGTTGACATTCAGTTGCCACGAATTTGCGATGTCAACTAGTGTGTGTGGGCACAATGTGAACGTTGTACCCCCAACCCCCGCGCCCTTTCAGGTAATGAAGTTCCTGTTCTCGCACGTGGGCCTGTGCGCATTGGTTTCCGTGTACGCGGTCATGGGCGCCTTCATTTTCCGCGAACTCGAGTTGCCCGCCGAGATCGAGTCCCAGTGGGAGATTAGAGATATGAGAGAAAATGTAATTTCGAATTCATTTTTTACCTTTTCGGACTCGGACGGAGACCGATTACATCACTAGTCAAGAATACACATGAGATGAACACAATTTCTTCGATTGTAAAAATTTTTTCTCAAGACTGAAAATGCACACCATTATTGCTGGAACAGCGAAATCGCGCACTGGCGTTAAAGCTGGAATTAGAGCTCGAGCATGTAACGTGAAATGTCGACATGAAATGTTTGACGTAAAATGTTTTGACGTAAAAATTTTTTCAAATTACAGCTATCTGACGTAAAAATATCCGAGGACATGTTGACATAAAGAGACCCGACGACATCTGGACGTGAAAAGATTTGATGATATGTTGAAGTAAAAAGATTCAACAATGGGAACACACACTGAAACCGAACATTTCTGACAAACCAACGACACTAAACGTTTTCAACTGCCCACTCTGAACCAGAAAATTGCTGTTCGAACAGTTTTTCAAACAGTTTGAACTGTTCAGCATTTTATGGCCCAGACTAGTGATGGAAAAGCGCCATGCCGCTGGCGCCTGGTGCTAGTGCCAAAGCAAAAAGTGCCATGGTGCTTTTGGTGCTTGGCGCTATATTGCTCTGGCGCCATTGGTGCTTGTCGTCAGGGTTAGGATAAGCGCCATGGCCATCAACGCTCTGACGTGAAAAGATACGACAACTTTCATTTCACATCAACATTTCACGTCGCGTATCAACATTTTACGCGACATGAAATGTTTGACTTGAAATGATACAATTTTGACATAAATTTATTAACACATTAATTACTTGATATTTTTCAAATCTCTTTTGGGACATAAAACACAATTACCAGGACAATCTTATTCTGAAATTACAAGACCGTATCATTAACCGTTCTCATGTAATGAATTTTACGACATCATTACATGTTGTCATTTTATGTCCAACCGACGCTGAGCCCTAATTCCGGCTTTAGCACCAGTTGCGCTTTTCGGTGTGACAGCGCCGGTAATGGTGCCTGCCACAGCCAAACAAACAACACAACCTGGAATTCTCAATTTTACGAAAACAATACACTTACAACATCACCGATAATCAATCTCACCCCCTCAAACCTCCCCAAAACCTCACCAACCCCACAGATCACGGAGGAACTGTACGCGTTCATCAACTCGGTGCCGGTGATGGAGGAGCAGATGGTCAAGGACAAGGCGCACGCGCTGCTCAAGGACTTCGAGTTGCGCATGGTGCGCGCGGTTAACTTCGAAGGCTTCGACGCCGAGGACGAGGTGCCCGGCAAGCGGTCCTACCAGGTGACTGATTCGATTGACTTGACACTGGAGTTCAGACGGGACCGCGGTCCGGATGCTTCGGGACATCTCCAGGACCGGGACGTTCCCGGTTCCGGTACCGATGACCCAGTACCGGTTCCGATCCAATTATCGGTCACGTTATAAAAAAATTTGTGCCAGTTTCGCGAATTGAGAAGTGAGAAGTAAAATGGCAAAAGTGAAGTGAAATGGCAAGTAAATTGGCAAAATCGAAGTAAAAAAGAGTAATTTCCTTTCGCGTTTGCCGTTTTACTTCTCAATTCCCTTCGCTTTTGCCATTTCACTTAGCATTTGCCATTTTACTTCTCACTTCTCCATTTGCGGAACTGGCTCCAGGTCCGGGAACCGGCCTGAAAAACTGGTCCCGTTTGAACAGAATTAGAACGAATATTTTGGGGTATTTTATCGGGCGGCCCGATTTTATCTGGCCTGAGTTGTTCGAATGAGTCTCTGTTTGTGGCGTCAATTAGGCTAGTGGCAAAGTGGCAAGTAAAGTGTGAATTGCGAAGCAATTTTATGGGTGGAAAATCAAATAAAGTGGATTGAATAAAGGAATTGAAATACTTCACTTTACTTGCACTTGGCTTGACTTTATGGCAGCCCGAAAAAAAACCTCTGGGGCAATTAGAATCGCGTCGCAGTGGACGTGGTCGGGGGCGCTGCTGTACAGCATCACCGTGTTCACGACCATCGGCTACGGGCACATCTGCCCCAAGACGGTGCCCGGCCGCTGCGTCACCATCCTGTACGCCCTCGTCGGCATCCCTCTGATGCTGCTGTGCCTGGCCAACATCGCCGAGACGCTCGCGCAGGTTTGTCATTTTTCCTCTTAATTTGTTTTTAGTGCTAATAGTGCATGTGTTGAATTGAAGGACGTAGGCGTCCTAGACATGTAGACCCGGCAGACATGTAGCGGCACTGAGTGAGTGGTCTCTTTTTTAATTGTAAAGTGATTGTAAGTTATAAACTTACTTCTCACTTTTCGATCTTCTTATCACTAAACATCACTTTAAAAGTTAAAAAGAGACAAGTAAAGTAAAAAGTGACAAGTCAAATTTTTTTGACATTTTACTTGTCACTTACTACTTTTTAAATTGAAAAAGTAGTAAGTCAATTATTTACTTTTCACTTATCACTGTCTACCCGCTAGACGCCCCCGCTACATGTTGACTGGGTCTACATGGCCAGCGGGTTTACATGTCCAGTGGCACCCCACCGACGCAGGTCTTCACATTCATCTACTTCAAGCTGTGCTGCCTGTACTGCCGCTGGCAGGAGAACCGGCGGCGGATCCGACGCGCCGCTCTGAGCATGCGCTACCACGGGCACACGCCCATCAGCCTCAAGCGCGGCCACAGCATGCGCTCGGGCTCGGGCCGCGGCGGCATTCGGTCCCGCTCGACCACCACCGTGAGGAAACGG
This sequence comes from Sphaerolaimus hirsutus, assembly GCA_964036195.1. NCBI lineage: Eukaryota > Metazoa > Nematoda > Chromadorea > Monhysterida > Sphaerolaimidae > Sphaerolaimus > Sphaerolaimus hirsutus. The sequence continues at coordinate 13,096,902 of OZ038450.1, forward strand.
CCGAGCATGACCAAGAGCTTGGGACACCCGCCCGGCCAGCTACCGCCCAAGGTGCGCACGTACTGGTGCCGTGCGCGGACCCTGTAAAATGCCGTGTAAAGTGTCAAATTCATGACATGTAAAGTGTTGAAAGTCATGTAAAATGACCGATAAAATGTCGAACACCCAGTCGAACACCCAGTCGTGACTTTTAACACTTTGTATGAATTTTGACATTTTGCCGGGCATTTTACAGGGTCTAGGAGTTACACGGGCTGAGTGATGGGAAGGGGAAAGGGACTTCTAGAGCAATCGCAAATATGCAGCAGATTTTTCTCCAATTAAACAAGCAAACAAGCATCTGCACTCCATCACTCATCCAAAACCGGGTCACACACAGAAGCACACGATCGCGGGCACGGCGGCGGACACCCGGTCGATCCGGTCGTACGAGCGCAAGCTGGACCAGCAGCAGGCGAACCACCAGCAGCACGGGCCGCAGCCGCAGCACGGGCAGACGCTGCCGCGACGCGTCGGCTCCGTGCGCCGGCCGCACCACGCACCAGGGCACGCGCACCTGGGCGGCACCAGGGCCAAGGCCCCCAAGGGCGACCGCGGCTGGGACACGAGCAGTCTCAACGCCACCAGGGGACACCATCACAGTATTCCCAGGTTCCTTTTCCGGACCGTATGAAATACCCTGAAAAATGTCAAATGTATTGCAAAGTCATGTAAAATGTCAAATTTTTGTTACCAGTGGTTTGACATTTTACAGGGTACTTAACATGACCTTTGGAACTTTGCCACTGTAAAAGTCATGCACTTTGGCTATTGGCACTTTGACAGTTGACAGGGCATTTTACAGGGCATCCAAGGTCTGGTAGTGACTCCAGCCGCATGAACCCCTTTCACCGACCGTTGGCTCGTCAAAAATGTAAATACCCCGTTGCAGATCGACGGCGCAACAATCGCTGCAGCGGCACGAATCGTCGGGCACGCGCTCGGCCGGCAGCAGCGGACAGAGTCAGATCGTGCACATGCAGTCGCCCTACGACGGCACGCCCGCCGCCGGCACCATCGTCATGCACACCGAAGCCGCGCCCATCGTCGGCGGAAAGAAATCCATTTTGTAGGGTTTTTCTTCGGTTACATTTATACGGGTGTGCGTAGCCTATGCTACACAGTTTTAATTTCGAAAATCAATTTACGCGCAGCGGCGCAAAATTGGCCGAAATCGCGAGCAAAAGTGGGTCGCGTTTGAGGCAGGGACTCAGTTTGGACAGGGCTAACCCGATGGACCAGAACAAAGGTTCGAACTTTGACCTTCAACCTTAAAACTGCTCAAAATTTTCTCAACATCAGTTACCTAGTTCAAGTTAAAAACTATAAGTTCAAAACGTTTCAAAACTATTAATTTCACCAAACATGTCAGCGAGTGCACATTTAGCGAGCTAAGTAGTCGAGCGCCACGTTGCACCGTCTACCCGCCCCCCTTCTCACTGTTTCCATATTTGCAATCTCCGGCCCGCTGCCGAACCGGGCGCCCGGCGCCAACGGGTGCGGCAAGGCGCCCAACAACAACAACAATAACAACTACGAGGCGAAGCACCGACAGGCGACCGCGATCATCGAGATGAAAACCATGGTGACTAGTCAGAGCGGCGGGAATCTGGTCACCACCACGCAGCCGCAGCTGCAGCAGAATCACAACCACGCCGGCAGGTGGGTCGGCGGCTGGTGGCAGCCGGCAGGAAAGTAGAGGACAAAGTGGAAGTGCAAAATGTCATGTCATGTCAAAAGTTCAGCAACAAAATGTTCCCTTTTTAATTAACATTTTGCATGACTTTTGACACTTTACAGGGTGTGGGACTGCCCCCGGGGCTACTTACAGATTCGAATGAATGCCAATATGATGAATATGAAAAGGGTGAAACCACAAATTAAGTCTAGACAAGTTACAAATACACAAGAACACCAAGAGTTATCAATCCCACAACTGACATTTTGAAAACAGTAAGGGATATCCATATCATGTCCAAAAATGATCCAAAATGCCCTTGGGGGATTATTTTCCCTCACAATTTTTGAGGGGGGATTATTCAAAGGGGAATTATTATGTCAAAACATTCATTATTAATGGGCATTATTTCTAAGATGATTAGTATCTTTCATATGTCTGTCAGGGCCCAGGGGGTGGGCTATTAGAGGGGGCACTTTTCAAGGGAGAAACTTATCAAATACATATCAAATTCATGGACACACTAAATTTTATTTAAAAAAATTTTCTGAAGCGTACAGCTGAGCTACAACAATTTACCTCACAACTGACGCCCACCTCCACAGCAGGCAGCACCAGCATCGACACGTGAAGCAGGTGAAAAGTGCAGCCGGCGACAACCAACTCTGTCTTGTTGACATCGATGCCAACCAAACACTGGTCAGTCTGACTGTGAAATGAGATTTAGCTATTGTATGGCGTAATGGCGCCAGCGCCATGGCGCCATTCCAGCACTATTTCAATCAAAACACAACACAAAACCCACCAAAGTCCAGCAAAACCCACCCCAACTCAAATACAGCCGCCGCCCCAAATCACCATCTCAACCAACATCAACACAAACACCACCAACCAAAACAACCCCAACAACCAACCCTCGATCGACCGAGCCGCGTGCAGTGCGCTGCAAACGCAATCGCGCAGCGCACCGCATTCGAGCAACACAGACGAGGATGAGGAGGAGGAGGAGGAGGGCGATGAGACTGAGGAGGAGGAGACTGAGGGGGAGGAGGAGGATGAGGACGAGTTCAGCGAGGAGGAGGAGGTCACTGAGGAGGAGGTCCAAGTGGGGTGAGTGGCGACTTGAGGGTGAAAGCAGTGGTGGGAGTGATGGAGGAAAGTGCGGAGAAAAAATTGAAGAGAACAAAATTTTGATGGAGTATTTTGGTAAAATTCATCATCGTTGTAAAGATACAATTATCGTAGACTCGGAAATAAAAAATACTATTTTGAACAATATCCACAGAAAAACGTCAATAAACCGACCATGGTTGGGAATGGGCGCCGTTCGGAATACAGTAGATCGACGGCGCATTACTTAACTACTTGTTTAAATAAATGGAAAACGCGCATTTAAAATAACTCGCAGGATGGGCGGTCGCGCGCGGCAGCCGCCTCCCCCGCCGCCGGCTGTGGCGCACAGAATGGCGCAAATGAATGCACCCACATTCTCCAGCGTTACGAACGGTTGGCTTTTAGCCGTAATGCGACACACCGTAAGCTCATGCAAAAAAAAAATCCAAACCGTTTTCGCGATTGGCGCAGCGCCGGCGGAACTGCGCAAGGTGCCGTCGACGGACGCGTCCAGCTCGAAGCGCTCGGAGAGGTCGGACGAGCTGAGCATGCGGTCGGCCATGCGGCGCGCCGGCTCGCGCAAACAAGAGAAGGTAGCTTTGGGGTAATTTCAAGCAATATGATGTTGACTCACTGAGCTGGGTAGTGATGTAAAAGCGCCATAGCGCTTTTGGCTTTTGGCGCTATTTTGCTGTGGTGCCATTGGCGCTTGGCGCCATGCCCATGAAAAGCTAAGGCGGTTTTGGCGCTATTTTTGACTGGCGCCAGGAACAATATGCCTGGCTCTAGGGCTTGCCGCTAGCGCAATGGGCTTTTGGCGCTTGGTGCCAAAGTTCTGGCGCTTTTACATCACTACTCAGGGGTATCCCGGATTTTGACACCCTGGCCCCGGGGGTGGGGTAGATAACATATCGCTAAAACACTATCGGGGAAAAGTCGCTCAGAATAGGGCAGACTATTTATCTCAGAACTAAATAACTCCACCGTTTTTCATTCGCAGATGCCAGTCAGCGTGGGCATAGTCACGGTGGTGGCGTTCATTTTGGGCGGGGCGATCCTCTTCTCTGTGTGGGAAGATTGGAGCATTTTCGATGGAGCCTATTACTCGTTCATTACATTGAGGTAAATATAATAGTTCAGGAGGTATCAATGAAAAGTGACCAACTTCGAAAAAAGAATATATTCGTGACAAATCAGCCAAGTTTTTTACTTGACAGCCTCATCGAAACTTTATCAGAATTTTGTCACTTGAAATGTTGGATGGCATATCGACGTGACATGAAATCGTTATAAAGTACGTCAGCCGTAAAGTTTTAAAGTCGTAAAGTCGTAAAGTCAGCCGGTTCTTTACACTAAATAGTTAAGTGACAAGTGGAATAAAAGTGAAAAGTATTTTCATGAAAACATTCACTTGTCACTCACAATTTCACTTGTCACTCACAATTTCACGTGTCAGCCAACTCAACCTTTCCCTGTAACCTGTCCACATCGGCATCCCCCGGCAGCACGATCGGCTTCGGCGACATCGTGCCGGGCAAGTCGCTGCGCGCCGAGGGCGGCCAGGAGAAGCTGATCATCTGCTCCCTGTACCTGCTCTTCGGCATGGCGCTGATCGCCATGTGCTTTAAGCTCATGCAGGACGACGTCGTGCAGAAGGCGCGGTGGCTCGGGCAGAAGATCGGCATTTTAGGTGGGTCGTGTTGTGTTTACCGGGGTTGCGTTAATTTTTTTATTAAGGTAATTTAAAATCAAATTGATTCAATAAGGAATTTAAATTCAGGTAAATGTAGCGTGAAATGTCAGGTAAACAGCTTTTTTCACAAGAATGTTTCATTATATTTAAAAAATATACCTAGTCAAAATTCTTTTAAGTAAAAATTCGTAAAACTCATTTCAAACACCAAATTCTGCTGGAAATGTCATCAAAATATTTACACATATTAATTGCAAAACTCAAAAATATAAGTAGAACGTGCCCCCTAAATTTGCAGTGAACGACGAGTCATCAGAATCAGAGTCATCCTACGAGGAGGAGGACGAGTACGAGGAGGAGGAGGAAGCGCTGGACGAGGACGATAACTACGAGGAAGGTGACAGCGACGAGCGGAACACAGGTGCTTCATGTTTAGTCATAGATAGCACTGTGAGAAATGGGCGAGTGAAGCGCGATTAGTCACTTCACACTTGACACTTGTTGCAGTGATGCACTTTCACAAGCGTTGAACACGCTTCAAAAACCAACCGATTCGGCGGCCCATACACTAGTTGACTCTTGTCAACTGGTGTGTGTCAGTTTTCGGCTTCACGTGTCGCTGAGCGATCCTCCAATGGACTTGTCCTGTTCCGACATCGCGGCATGTGCGTTTGAAGATCGCTCTGCGACACGTGAAGCCAAATTCTGAGTTGACACAGACCAGTTGACAAACGTGTGTCAACTAGTGTGCGGGCTACTTTTCCTGCGCGTTGTCGCCACAACAAAGTACTCGATCCAACATTCGAAATAACACACTCAGATCGGAAGACAATGTCTAGCAGCAGTTCGCAGCAGCAGATCAAGGGCAGAGAGAAGGACATGGAGGCGGCGCAGCACTCGAAACGGTTCTACGCCAGGAGGTAGATCCACTGCGATGCACATTCTGTTCTGTGCACAGGGATGATATTTATGTACCTGTTGTAGTTATTTACAATAGTGTTAGGAAGTGTGTGATACAATAGGAAGTGTGATTAAAATAGCCATATATTTACGTGATATTCTATTTGTGAATGAGTTACATATTCAGCAATGTTTTGAGTGCTGATAAACGTGGACAACTTACCTATTCTTTAATAAGTCATTGAGAGAGTTTTTTAATTTTTGCATCAGGTATTTTTCGACAAGAAATCGGGAGGGAGGTATTCAAGGACGCACTTATTCTAAAAAAATATTAGGTTTATTTCTTTTTCCAATGATTTGTTGTTCAATGTATTTAGCGTTGACAAATACCTAAGAACAAAAATGAATATAATTAAGAAAAAACTGTATGCTAAACTTTTACTCAAAGTCACCATTGATTCCAAGGTTAACTCAATTAAAGATGGAAAAAGATGACATCAATTTTTTCAAAGACATTTACTCAAATATCTCTTGAGAGAATCAAAGGTGAGCTGCTTTAAACTTCTGATGTTTTCGTAACTTTGAACCTCAGACCCTCCCCTAGCAAACTGTAAACAAACATTTAAACTGTCAAACAAAAATGGTTGAAAATGAAATTTAGGGGAGGGGGGTCTGCCCGGGGGCTGGGGCCATCAAAACTCATGGGTAAATAGTATTTACCCAATCAAAAAAAATGGTTTTAAAAAAGCACTTCCAAAAATGCAACACATTCATCCACTTGTTATTCCATTATTATCATCCAATAAGTTGGGGCATATGGGATAATCACGCCACAAATAAATTATCAATATTGTTAAAAAATTCTTTTAATAAAAACAAGCGGGTCGGTTACATAAAGTTCATTTTCAAACAAAAGATGATTGGCAAGCAACTTATCAAAAGTGCTCTAAAAAATGGCATCGTTATGCTGATGATTCTCTGGATTCCCTGCCAATGCGCAAATTTGGCAGCGGCGGGAACAATTTCCACTACTCCTCCCAACGGTGTGCCACGTTTGTCGAATACTTGGGGACACTTTGTTAAGTATTTCTGGATATTATACAAAAACAGTTGGAGATTAAAGCCAAAAACAGTTAAAACTGCATTAAAAATGAAACTATTTACGTTCTACTGAAAGATGCATGAAAAAATGCTGAAAAATAGAACGGCGAGTAAAAAAATGGACGGCTAAAATAGATCAGCACAACACAAAATAGAATATTTTTAAAACACGCTCTCAGAGGTAGATGTGCCCGGGTGCCAATCTCAAACCTTATAAAATTTCCTGTAAAATTCTAAACATACTTACGTTTGCCATTTTCAGCTAATTTTCCATGACTTTTGACAGTTTGCATGTCATTTGATATTTTACAGGGTATTTTACAGGATCTGCGACTGCCTCCGGGGATCCATGGAAACAATGGAAAGTGACGATGCTAATCTGCGGCTGTACGGCTGCAATCTTGGTTGTCGTCGCATTTGTAACAAATTTACCATGTCTGTATGGAGTTCTGAGAATATCTGGAGCCAGGGATTAAATTCGATAGAGATTGCAGTCATTTGGAGTTTTTCCGACGCTTGTCTTATCTCCGCTTTACAGATCGAGGGATATTTAATGATCCCCTATTTTTCGTGTACCGGTTGACGCAGGGGGGGGGTTATTCGAGGGAAAGTGGTAATTGAAGCAATATGGTACTCACCCACAATTTTTTCGCTTAACAGTCAAATAGATTGTTACGAAAACAAACTTTTTTTCCACAGAAATCAATCAATCAGTTCGTATTTTAGAAGTTATCAAATTCTGTCAAATCAAAACCTCACGTCCACTTTTCAAAACCTTCCTTCCGTTTTGCTTCCTAAAAAAATCTGATGTGAAATCACCCCTCCATGAAAATACATGTGACTCGGTGAGCGTATTAGTAATTTGCTGCTACGGCTGGAACAAAAATACTCAAGGGGACATGGTGGCCTACAAGGGAGACCTGAGCAACACTGACATAAATGCTATGGGCAATAAAAGGTACCTAAGTCTGGTCCAGACCTTGTAAAATGCCCTGTAAAATGTCAAAGGTCAAAGGTCACGTTTGCCATTTTATAGCGGGAATTAGAGCTCAGCGTCGATTCGACGTGAAATGATGACGTGAAATGACGTCGTGAAATTAATTACACGAGTGTGGATCATGCTACGGGTATACAATTTTCTAAGGATAATATATGAATCAATACCTTAATCGTGTCCAATACTGAGTGTTATCAGCCACAACTAAAGCGAATTGAAAAATTCAATTTTTATCATTTCACGTCATCATCATTTCACGTCACAGTGTCAGGGAACAACTTGACATTTCATGTCAGACTTAGTGATGTAAAGGCACCGGGGCACCGGTGCCCCGGTGCTGGGCTCCGAAGGGCACCAGCACCGGTGCTGGTGCGGTGCCATTGCAATCTTCAGGGGTGCCATGCCGGTGCCGGTGCCATTTTTTCAGAATAGCACCGGTGCCGGTGCGGTGCGGTGCCATTTTTTTGCCGGTGCCAAAGGTGCTAGCACCAGGGCCAAAGTAAAAAGCACCGGGAAAGGCACCGGCCAAGGCTTCATGTGCTGTGCAATTTTGTTTATAGTATGTGCTTATCCATATTTCAAAAAACAGCAATATATTTACCCAACCGTTTTTGCCTATTTTGTAAACCTCCCATCAAATAAATATACCTACTGTGAAATCCATTATACCCGATACATTATCTGATGAGCGAATCTAAAATTTTGTTGAATTTTAAATAATTTTTTATTTTATATTATTATACTTTTTTGTTCAAAATTTGTTGTCAGTTTATGACAGAGATAGTTCCATTCTCTGTACAGCAACGACTCCGATCAGTAGACAATAGTGGCTATGGACATTGTAGTGAATTAAATATTTTATCTTTCATTTGTAATCATTGTAACTGCTTCATAAAAGTGATTGCCACATCATTCTGATCATTTTAAGTGCTCAACCATCAAAATCGGTTGAAAATTCATGGAAATATGCACTTCCAAAGGTGAGACCACTGAGAAACTGCCAGATATTTACTTCAGAAAATCCAGCCCGGTGCGGTGCCTTTCTGTGCTAGCACCGGCAACCCGCCGGTGCCCTTCGGTGCCGGTGCCATTTTTTCCAAAAGGCACCAGTGCCGGTGCGGTGCGGTGCCATTTTCTGGCCGGTGCCCCAGGGTGCCAGGTGCCCTTTTCATGTGTTGGTAAAGGTGCCGGTGCGGTGCGGTGCCATTTTTCCCGGTGCCTTTAACATCACTAGTCAGACTGCGGCTTGCAATAGTCTGACGTGAAATGTCGAGTTGTTCCCTGACACTGTGACGTGAAATGATGATGACGTGAAATGATAAAAATTGAATTTTTCAATTCGCTCCAGTTGTGGCTGATAACACTCAGTATTGGACACGATTAAGGTATTGATTCATATATTATCCTTAGAAAATTGTAGACCCGTAGCATGATCCACACTCGTGTAATTAATTTCACGACGTCATTTCACGTCGTCATTTCACGTCGAATCGACGCTGAGCTCTAATTCCGGCCTACGGGCATTTGACATGAATTTTGACACTTTGCATGACGTTTGACATTTTACAGGGTCTGGGACCGCGCCCTTCACACTTTTGTCACAGTGAAACATGGGTCTGAAATGAACTGTTGTGAAGTGTTTTTATCCTGATGGTTATAATGCTTCATGAAGGTGGCCTGGCGCTTCCGAACGCTGGATGAAATATTTCGTGAATATACTTCACAAAACATGCATTCTTCACATACAGCACTGTGCAATACATAGTACCTTTTTTAATGACAATTAGCGTATGACCTCGAAATACCCCCGTAAATAGTAGGCATTTGCGTACACAAACCAGGTACCGTATTTCTTCTAATAGAAGGGCGTCCTTCTATTTTTTTCGTCAACTTTTTTACCCGCCCTTCTATTGGAGACGCCCTTCTATTGGAGACGCCCTTCTATTGGAGACCGCCCTTCTATTTGTTTCGTCATTTTGTCAGCATATTTTTTCACTTTCTCCCAAAGTTTTTCAATGTGTTACGTCACAGGCATTTGATCAGAAAGACATCATATGTTAAAATAGCACCAGATCAATGGACCAAAGCCACTAAATCGCAGCTTACACTGATATTTTTGAATTTTTTATGCATTTGGCACAATTCCAGCACTATCTGTACCTTCTATTGGAGACCGCCCTTCTATTGATTTCGTGGGCCAAATAAAGTCGAAAAAGTGTACCTTCTAATGGAGACGCCGTTCAATTGGAGACCCGCCCTTCTATTAGAAGAAATACGGTAGTAAATGTGTCCAAACAGGATATATTTGGACATAAAAACGTAGATAGCTACACAAACTAGTCTGTGTAGCTGCTATACAAATTAGCAGTGATAAATACATCATGTACCTTGCATACATGATGTACATCATTCCGGAGGGGGGTATTTCGAGGGGGGGGGGTTATAATTTCC
>OZ038450.1:13107073-13306943 GCA_964036195.1 Sphaerolaimus hirsutus
TTTTCCAGAGGGTTTGCCATCGTCACCTCAATCAATTATAATCGGTAATATAAAACATACAAAACGTTATTATACGGTATAATTTATACCACATACAAAAAGGCTATGCGACACGGACAAAAAGGCTATCCGACACGGACAGATTAACTATGCAACACGGGCAAAACGTCATTATAACACTATAAAATTTTAAACGCCAAAGCATTTTGTGAGAAAACACTTTGGTATAGGTTCGAATTGATTGACATAACGATAATTGACTGGCCGTTTTACCGTATTCCACGGATATTAGCGGTGATTAAGATTAATAGTTGATGCGTCTTCACAAATTTAATTGTGATGACAAGGAAATGACGCCCCAATCATAAATAATAAACCACAGATAAAAAGACAATGCAATACGTAATATGCAAGCTAATTGTAGGCATAGGCCTAGGCATAGGCCTAGGCATAGGTGCAAACACGCAATCTATTCTACAATTATGCATTACTCACAATGTATACCAGTTGTGTGTAATGCACACGCAATCGATTCTCAACGCCCAGAACAGATCCCCCTGTGTAGCGGGCAACGTGTCAATGTAAAGGTAAAGCGTGGCCGCGCACTTAAAAATTTGAATACTTTTCCCAGAGGGTTTGCTATCGTCACCTCAATCATCAATAATCGGTAATATAAAACGACACTGTATTCATAAATACTATTTAAAAAACCGATGTCAAGTGACAGTAGCCAGTAGACAAGTCTTCACAAATTTAATTGTGATGACCACGCAATCTATTCTACCCTACAATGTAAAGGTTAAGCGTGGCCGCGCACTTAAAAATTTTAATACATTTTCCAGAGTGTTTGCCATCATCACCTCAATCATTAATAATAAATGATATAAAACATACAAAACATACCACCTACAAAAAGGCTATGCGACACGGACAGAATAATCATGCAACACGGGCAAGAGGTCAATATAACACAACGCCAATGCATTTTGTGAGAAAACACTTAGGCTTAGGGCTTAGGTTCGAGCAGAGAACGATAATTGTATCTGCCGAATTGTGCACAAATGCTTGGGCTTAGGCTTACCTAATACCTGTGTGTAATGTACATGCGCGTACGCAATACGCAATCGATTGTCAACGCGGCAGAACAGATGCCCTGGGTCGCGGGCAACGGGTCAATGTAAAGCAAGGCCGCGTGCCGCGGGTCAATGTAACGCTAATGGGTTGATATAGTCCTCATACAGGCTTAGGCTTGGGCGCAAACACGCAATGTATTCTACAATTATGCATAATGTATACCGTAGCATGAACTATTGACCAGTGAACAAGATTAATGGTTTATGCGTCTTCACAACTCAAATTGTGATGACAAAGATCATGGCAGACAAACCGTTAATACACCAAAGACAAATTAAGCGACATGGACAGAATAATCATGCAACACAGGCAAAAGGTCAATATAACACAACGCCAATGAATTTTGTGAGAAAACACTTAGGCTTAGGTTCGAGCAGAGAACGATAATTGTATCTGCCGAATTGTGCACAAATGCTTGGGCTTAGGCTTACCTAATACGAGGCAGAACAGTTGCCGGGTCAAAAAGGGGTCAATGGGGTCAATGTAAAGCAAAGCCGGGCAGCGTGCGTGCCGCGGGTCAATGTAACGATGTAACGCAAGGCCGCGGAGGCCGGGCCGCGTGCCGCGGGTCAATGTAAAGCAAGGCCGCGTGCCGCGGGTCAATGTATGTAACGCACGGCCGCGTGCCGCGGGTCAATGTAACGCACACAGTAGGTAATATATATATATAATGGGTTGATATAGTCCTCATACAAAAAGGGCTGTCGGCCGATATAGTCCTCGAGGGCTATATCATCCCGGGGAGTAAGATGTCCATCGGGGGATAGGGTACGTAACCCCCTTGCATACATGATGTACATCATTCCGGAGGGGGGTATTTCGAGGGGGGGGGATTAAAATTTCCCAGCCCATTTTGAGGGGGCGGGTTTATCGAGGGGGTTAATTCGAGGGGGTTAATTCAAGGGGGGATAATTCGAGGTAATACGGTACTCCATGGAAACCAAACATCTTTATGAAGAGTGTATTTAGAAGTACCAGCAATGTGTGGTGTCTGTTTTCCACACTTCTGGGAGCATGTAAAGTGACAGTGTTATTAGGTGAAGCGTGTGAAAGACACATCACCGAAAATCTTGTGACAATTGTCGAAACATGAAGAGGGAACTAATCGATTTACAATACCAATTTTAAAAACAAGAGCTGGTGCCAGTCCCAAACCTTGTAAAATTCCGTGTAAAATGTCAAATGTCATGCAAAGTGTCAAAAGTCGTGTAAAATGCACTGCAAAATAGTAACTCGGTTGCCATTTTGCAGGACATTCAACGTGACTTTTGACACTTTGCATGACATTTTACATTTTACGGGGAATTTTACAGGGTCTGGGACTGCCCCCAGCCTAATTAAAATAAGGTGCATTTCAGGACTGGCGAGAGAAAATTTCGGCTTCACTTTGCCGGCCGGAGCTCAGATACAAGTGTAACAGTGATACGTGAATGATCAAGCGTGAAATATTGAGATACAAGTTCTGGTTTGGAGAAAAAACTTACGACTTTTTATGAATGATGAATACAAAATGAAGAAAGTGATGAAGAGCAAAAGTTATGAATAAATAACCAAAGAAATATTCTTGTCACCATATTACGTTGCTTTCATAAACGGCAGAATTTTGTGCGCAGTCGATCAAGTGGCTTAATTCAGCAAAATACGGTCAGCGCAATCAGAAATATTCAAATGTCTCAAGGCTTCGTGCAGCAGCATTGGTTTTCTCCCTTCGCATTCGCCCCACACGCTCCGATCAGTCTGTTAAATGGATTTTATTTTTATGTTGATCCAGAGGGCAGTCCCAGACCCTGTAAAGTGTAAGCTAAAGTGTCAAATGTCATGCAAAATGTTAATCAAAACAAACAAACATTTTATTACTGAACTTTGCCTGACAATAAACACTTTACTTTACACTTGTCATGACAACTGCCATTTTGCAGGACATTTTACATGACATTTGACACATCACTTTATACTTTACAGGTGTGGGATTGGCACCGGGTTTAGGTTGGCTTAGGTTTGTAGAATGGTATCGTATGCAACGATGGCAAAAACACACATATTAAATACGGAAACTCATTGAGTTTCCGTGTTTTTGTTTAACACAGAAACACGGAAACTAAACAATTTTGAAAAACACGGAAACTCAAATGAGTTCTTTTTTGGAGAACACGGAAACACAAAAAATACGGAAATTTGTTGTTTGAGGTTTTTTTATCCAAGCAATTGAAGGCACAAGATTTGAACTGAAAAATGTGTGTTTGTGCATACATAAGGTATGCATGTATGTATAGTGTGTAAATATGTACATAGTATCCAAGTTTAATGATAAAATAAGTATCCAAAAAATAATGGTGTCCGTATCTCCTGGTGGTTTCAACAATATTAGGGACTGTGATTGAAGTGTTGAGGAGTGTCCACCAGGGTCTGCTAGCTCACACAATTGAGCTGAGGGCTCCTCATCTCCCAAGCTGTCAAAATTATTGGTCACCCATTTGGAACTACCTCCAGTGAACTAATGAAAATTTTCCAATACACGACAAAACGTATGCAAAACCAATATTTGATAAGAAAACCACTGTTTCAACATTAAAATGCTGTAAAATGCAACTTTTAGTAAGACAACTCGAGTTTTTACCAAAAAACTTGAGTTTTTATTTGAAAAAAACTTGAGTTTTTACTAAAAAATCAGAGTTTTTTCAAAAAACACAAAAATAAAACACAGAAACTTAAGTTTTTTGCGTGAAAAAATAAAAACACAGATATTCATTTTTGAAAAACTCAAAATACAGAAAGTGTTTTTATTTTGAGAGCTCACCCATCGTTGATGGTATGTGATCTGGGGCCAGTTCCGCAAGTGGAAAAGTTAAGAGTTAAAACTTAAGAGTTGAGTAAAATGACAAATGACAAGTTATGAGTAAAGTTAAGAGTTAAGAGTTGAGTAAAACGACAAATGATTTTACTCAACTCTTAACTTTTAACTTTACTCTTAACTTATCATTTATCATTTTACTCAACTCTTAAGTTTTAACTGTTAACTTTTCCACTTGCGGAACCGGCACCAGGTCCCACTTCCACGAGTGAACAAGTGAAAATGCAAGTCACAAGTGGTAAATGAGTCAATCATAAGTGTCAAGTAAAGCGGAAAGTGGTAACTTGTGAGCAATAAGTGAAAACATGAGTGAAACAACAAAATAATATTGTGAAAATACCCGTTGAAATGGTAACAAATTTGAATGTTTTGTAGATTTATGGTGCTTTCAAGTACCCGACAAAAATAATTTAAAAGGTAAAATTCACCGCAAGCAGTGCTTGTATTGAAAATGACGTAAGACCTGATGAACTTACTCAAAAAACGATTTACCGTATTTCCTCGAAATACCCCCAGGGGTTTTATTTTTTCAGAGTGAGAATTTTAAGGGGGGTTAAACGAGGGGGGGGGGTATTTCGAGGGGGGGGGGCTTATTATTTCGCCAGAAATTTTTTGAAATCCCAGTACTAAATTGTCGTCTGAAATTCAACGCAGACGTTGAAAAATGCAACAAAAACTGTCATTTTTATGACTCTATTGACTTGTAAATTTAAATAGACGGTATAAAGTATAAACGCTGTTCTCACGGAACACAGTGATTAAGTGTGTTTTTAAGTGTGTTTTGCACTGCCCCAATCACAAACCGCACGTTTTGTCATGTACGTTCTGTATACTGTATTTCCTCGAAATACCCCCAGGGGGTTTATTTTTTCAGAGTGGAAATTTTGAGGGGGGTATTTCGAGGGGGGCTTTTTCGAGGGGGGGGGGGTTATTACTTCGTCGGAAATTTTCGGTTAAGTCGTACTAAAGAATACGCTTTTAGATACACCAAACTCGTAATAAACGTGACCAAATAGGGTATATATTTAGGGACATAACAGGGAAGTAAACGTACATCGCTACACAAACTAGCGTATACGTATAACTGCGATGCAATAGTGTCGCAATAAATACATAATGTTCCTTGCTGAACATGATGTACCTCATTCCAGAGGGGAGTATTTCGAGGGGGGGGGGTTATTTTTTCCTCAGCTCGAAAACACCTGGGGGTATTTCGAGGGGGGGGTTAATTCAAGGGGGGTATTTCGAGGAAATACGGTAGACTAAATTTGGGGGGGTATTTCGAGGGGGAGTTTATAAGTTCATAGTGTCCATTTTTAGGGGGGGGGTATTTCGAGGGGGGGGTTATTTCGAGGAAATACGGTAGGTATGTCAACTAAATACCTGCTTGTATTTCCACTCGTCAAATAACGGCCCAGTTATAATTCCAAATTGTCACATTTTGTATTTTCAACAAAAACCCTGCAAACTGACTAACCCAGTTATGTCCTTCTTTCTTCCATATTTTTCGCACTTTTTTGTGCATTTCCGAATGTTTTTGCAAAATTTCTCCTTCTTGTAACATTTCAACGCGCCATCTGTGTGCGAAAGATGAAAGTTGAAAGAGAACAGAACTTCAATTTGAATTGACTTCTGTTTCTGCATGATAACGTTTGCAAAATTTCGGTCGACATTGAAAAATGAGAATATGAAATGTTGTTATCCTTTGTCGCAACTTATTGGCGACCCACACACAAGTTGATACCTATATGTATATGTGTCAACTGGCCTGTGTCAACTCCGATTTCGGCTTCACGTGTCGCAGAGCGATCTCCAAATTCACATTTTTTTAAAATAAATAGGCACCTGAATATTTCGGCAAGTGCTGGAGTTGACACAGTTGACACACATGTGTCGCGTGTGTGGGCGTCCATTTAGATTGGAGGAAGTTTTAAAAAAAATGTTCGAATCATGATGAATCTGTTCAACATTGAAAAAAAGTATTTGCCTTGCCAAAAATATATTGCACAATTGCAAATTCCACCAACCATATTTTCTTTCGAGCCTATTCTGCCGCCTCACTTCCCTTGTCAATGTTCTGCCATTGCGGAGTATTTGACAATTACTGATGTCTATTATCAGCAAAATGATGACAAATGCGTACAAAAATATTTTAAATTTGTTCATTTTTTCCTGTTTTTGTTTGCCTTGGGTTCTATGCGGTAGATAAATTACGAGTTGCGGTAAACGGATAACTACTGAGTGCGGGAAACTTCTAGAGTTCTGGGGAATGATGCGTCTTTAAATGGACGAACATTATGATTACCGTATATTATGGAATAAAAACCCAGAGTAAAGATTGTTCAGTGATAGACATTACGTGCCTTAGATTTATAACTCTAACAAAAAGGGCATCTTTCCAGACTATACGTTATTTATGATTTAAATGACCACCCATCCTATTCAGAGTGACCGCAATTTACGTTCACCGCAATACATAGTTTGCATGCAAATTTCGATTTGCAAAACTGCACGGCCGCTCGAATCCATGTAATCTATTGAATAGGTAAATAGTTCAGGTCGGTAGAATGTTTCCGAGATTGTGCAATCGAATGGCCAGTTCAGTTATCAGCGAGGATATGAAATTCGTGTGCAGCATAGAAAGATTTTGATTCTTGGTGAAAACGTTTTTCTACCATACTCCACGGACCGCAAAGAATCCTACCATAATTAAATGAATAGAATCTTGTGATAAATTTCGCAATCAATTATTCCATAGTAAAAACGCAATATTATGATGAAAAACTGTAAACATTTTACATCGTTATTCAGATAGGTTATGGTAGGTTTCCATACCAAGTGTTATGTCCGCCGAGTATACCGTCGACGAGCTTGAGACTACCGTATTCCCTCGAAATACCCCCGGGGGTATTTCGAGGGGGGGTTTATTAATTCATAGTGCCCATATTGAGGGGGGTATTCCAAGTGGGGGGGTATTTCGAGGGGGGTATTTCGAAGGGTGGGGTATTTCGAGGAAATACGGTATACAATTTTGTTCCACTTACGTATACGATAACTACACTTATCTTTTTAAGTAAAAGATGGATTCAGTTTGGTTAAAAGGTTCAGCGTGAGAGAACAATCCACATTCGTCTTTTTGGCGCAGTGCCCACATTCTGAAATGTGTTTGACTGTTTCATTACATAACATTGTATGGTGAAAAGCCCATAGTCCTTTTTGTGATGATTTTATGGCATTATCGCTTTCTGTATGCGATAGACATAGGTATTAAATGAATAAGTTATTAAAAAGGGAGGTGTCAATTTTTCTGGCTTTTTCTGTCAACTTTTTCGTAAACTGGCTAGACCACACGCTTGACAAAGATTTGTGAACTGTGAACAATTACGCACCGCTGCGGAAGCAATGTAATGCAAAGAGAAGGATAGAAATGTTTGTCTGTTTGTTTATTCATATGGGAAACGGTAGGTTTCATTGTAAAGGATGCCATCAGCTGGTCATACGCATGGAATATATTCATGGAGCAATTTCACCTGAGAAGGGACATTACTTGATAATTTATGTTATAATAAATATGTCCTTCATCAAAAACACACACAAATCACTATTCCTTCATCAAGAATCACTTCCTTGTCCTGAGTCTGCATGGCATTCCAGGTTCCCCAGTTAGCCCGGGTGGCCCTGGCTGCCCCGGTGGTCCATTTTTGCCAGGCACCCCCTCATCTCCAGGGGGGCCTGGGGGTCCTTTGACTCCAGGTTTTCCTGGCAGACCTGGATCGCCTTTTGGCCCTGGCACAAATGTGTCACCCTCAGAGGATGCTCTGAGTAGAGTTTAGATGGGGCACGTTTGAAGTTGGTGGTTATGTGTTTAGTAAAGAATGGTCGTTGAGATAACTGTTTTGAAGGGGGGTGTCATCAGCTGTGAAACTAGAAATTCTTATCTCTACAAGGTAAAGGTAAAAGTGTTTAATTGCATTATCAAGCGCCAAAATTGCCATGGCTAGTGATTTAAAAGGATGAACAGTCTGGCACCAAGCACAAGAAGTGCTTTCTCAGATAGTCTCTAGTGCCAAATGCTGATGACACTACACAGCTTTAGTGCCAAGCACTAAAATTGACATTGTGCTTTTACATAACCAGTCATGGGTCATGGCACTTTTTGCTGTGTTGCTGGCATCAAGTGAACCAGAAGCTCTGCCATATGCACTCAAACGACACCAGATGCATTCCGATGAAACTAAATTTTCTTTGGGACAATGCTTGTGCAATAATTGGAATTTTGACAATGTAGGTAGCTTTCGTCACTCCCTAGCCCTTACATGAAACGCACAGTGGTAATGTTTTAGTGGGAAATTGACCATAACTTCATTTCCATATTAATACGTAATATAAATACCTAAGTTATTATACCTAATCAAAACAGAGGCACTCACCCAGCTGAAATGTCCTCACCAGGCTCTCCAACGTTCCCAGGAATTCCAGGGGTCCCAGGAGGTCCATTCTTCCCTGGAACCCCTGGATCGCCAGCTGGGCCAGGTTGTCCCTCTTGCCCTGGCTTTCCTGGCCATCCTGGGTCTCCCTGTGGCCCTGGGATCAGGATATCTTCTCCCTGGACATATTCATCTGAACACCAGGGCAGGTTTGAATCTGATTCGTCTGCTCGTTGAGATCTGTTGGTGGTGGGGAGTTGTTGATCTTTTGATTGTTTTTTATTGCATCAACTGAGCGACGGAAAATAAGTAAACGTGAATTTGATTTTACATCCACATTTGATTTAATTGAATGAGAAATCCACATCTTTCCATCTACGTAATAGTTTTTCAATTTTAATTTAAAATATTTATGATTTTGGAATAATCAACATTTAAGCATGGAAATAATAAATATCTCGGTGACTTTTTATTTTCAATTTATACTTATTTTTCTCACAGTTTGTTCCTCATGCTGTAACCTGGGCTTAAGCCATATCACATTAATTGAACTCACAGCGACGCGGCCCATGCGCAAGGCGCCGCGGAAATAAGCAGAATTATTAGAAGCATTGTGAGCTAAATTTCAGCTTGTGTTCAACAGACAGCTGGATATTGATATTACGCGGTGTGGTGTTAGCATCAACCGATATGAAAATACATGCAGTTCTTTCAAACGGAAATGTGATTATTGCATCCTAAATTTGAATCATAAAAATGGCGCGGTAAACCGTAACCGATTCTGTTCTCCGGTGTAAAAACAGAAATTCAAAATCTATCACAGTACTTCGGATCGAACCTACAGAAGCGTTGTAAAAGTTTTACAAATGAAATGGAATTTATCTGTATGATACCGAAAAGTTTTGCATTTATGCTCTACATAAAATCTGTTACAGTGTTTTGACAATGGTCACCGACAGTACCGTAATTTGCCGATTAAATAATGTTCCACATTTTCCTCAGTCAACTCTACACCAGAAATCAACCATAATGCTGCGCGTGCGCACACTAGCTTATTGCCAGATTGTGGTAAACTCATAAATTGGCCTTGGACGCATTTGAGTTTACTGGAATAAGTTATTCTTCATCCCCATCAACTGCAGTTGAAGGCACCTCATTCTGGTAAACTCAATATGTCCAAAGCCGATTTATGAGTTTACCAAAATCTGGCAGCATGCAGTGCACAGAGCCATTAAATTATGGCTTTTCAATGTATCATACAAAGCGAAAAGAATATTTACAACGATTATCATCTTTATAGCCCGTCTACAAACGTAAAAAAGGTATGGAGCAGGCAGGTATAGTGCCATGTGATGTGAAGTGTCAAATGACATGAAAAATGTCATACAAATTTGTCAAAATTCACGCAATTCAGTGATAAATTCATTCTTCTTTCACTTTGATTTACATTATGAATGACATTTGGCCGCTTTACGGGGCGCGGGACTGCCACCTGCAGCCGGTCTTCCGAAAATGGGGAAACTGACCTTTTACAGATTGGTAGAAAGCGCGTTTGTTGGATTGTTTTTGAAAATGATTGTTTTTGTTTTGTCTTTATCGCTTTTCCACCGTTTTTCCACCGACGCGTTTTCAGAATGTCCAGTCTTTTTGCCATGCATCAAACCGCATAGGTAAACCGTTTCAGCTGGACCACAGCTACCGTATTTCCTCGAAATACCCCCAGGTGTTTTCGAGCTGAGGACAAAATAACCCGCCCCTCAAAATACTCCCGTCTGAAATGATGTACATCATGTATACAAGGCACATGATGTATTTATTGATGCCAGTTTGCATCGCAGATATTTTACTCATATAGGTATGCTAAATTGTGTAGTGATGTACGTTTATATCTCTGGTAATGCCCTATTTGGTCGCGTTTATTACCGGTTTTGGGTATGTAAGTGCGTGTTCTTTACTAGGAACTGCGCCAAAAATTTCTGATGAAATAATAACCCCCTCCCTCGAATATGCTCCCACTCGAAATACCCCCCTTAAAACTTCCACTATGAAAAATAAACCCCCTGGGGGTATTTCGAGGAAATACGGTATTTATATTTAAAATACAAATAAAATTTTTCAAATGGTCTCTTGTAACAAACAAGGTCTCGATATTACGAGTTTGTTTATTATCCACATTTTATGTCGCACCGAAAAATGTAATCAGAACAAACTAAAAAAGTTTCACTATTTCACTATATCCTGTTGTTTTTTCATCCTCCAAATGACTCATTTTCCTGGCATGCCTTGGGGGCCATTGGGTCCGGGCCTTCCGGGTTTCCCGGGCTGAAAAGTTCAACAAAGTTTGATAACACAAAAATCTATACAAATGGGAGTAGGATAAAGTACATAAAACCAGAGTTGGAAAAACGTATTTACGTTTACCCGAAATACCCGGTTATTTGGTTATTTATATTTACATTTACGTTTACGTTTTCCAAAAATACCATTACGTTTTGTTACGTTTTCCTGGCACAATTACCCGGGTACCAGAGAAAACGTAAAAATCGAATGGAAAATGCACAAAAACAGTGCATTTTCTAACTTTTTCTTATACAATAAGTACAATTTATGTTTTTGGCCAATTATATTCTTAATTGTTTGATAAATAACATAGGTAAGCAAGAATGTGATCGTATTAGCAGAGAAATGGTTGAAATAGGAAAAACAATGCAGTGTTTTTCAATGCACTTGATCATTGGTGGTGCACTTCAAAGAAATTTTTACGTTTACGTTTTTTTACGTTTACCCGGGTATTTTAGAAGTATTTTACGTTTTCAGTATTGATACTCACAATTTAGAAAAGGTATTTACATTTACGTTTACGTTTACGTTTTCCAAAAATACCAGTATTTGTACAACTCTGCATAAAACTATTGATTGTGATTAAACGCGCCATTTTCGGTGGTACTATTTGAGAGTGCCACTTGTGGCACCAGTCCGGCACCCTATAAATTATTTTGTAAAATGTCATGTGTTTACACGGAAACTGTCAGAAATATTTAAAAAGTGTAAAATTCGTAGCAATATTTTATTTTATTTTCACTACTAGGTACTTGACACTTAACATGGAATTTTACATTCACATGACAGATTACAGGGCTCTGGGGGCAATCCCAGACCCTGTAAAGTGTCAAATGTCATACAAAGTGTCAAAAGTGATGAAAAATGCTCCGCAAAATGGCAAACAGCCATTTTGCATGGCATTTTACATTACTTTTGACACTTTACAGGGTCTAAGAGTGGGACATGGAACAATTCTGCAGCGCCTCTGGTATTGACATTTGCTTCTATACACCCAGAGCCATTTTCAATAGACGCAAAAACTCTTGTTGATCTAGATTTGAGTGAACAAGGTGTCAAAAATATGTCAATGCCACCACGAGCATTTTTCTGCTATTTTTCATTTACATTCAGTTCCACAACTTATTAAGGGTCAGTTGCGCTAGAACTAACCGTATTATTATCTTTCCCCGGCAGTCCTGTATCCCCCTTGTCGCCCGGTGACCCAGGGGCTCCGTCCTTTCCCGGGGGGCCCGGGGGTCCCTTCTTCCCGACTCTGCGAAAACAATTAAGGTATTTTATCCATTTGAACCTTTTGAATGGTGTCTGGTTATGAATAGTGATGCAAAAAGCGACCATTGTTAGCGTTTAGGGCCGCGGCGCTTTTACGTCACTAGACATTAAACGAATTTTTTAATAGTATCTTTACTCACATTATTTTGCTGTCCACATCTGTGCTGAAATCTGAGAAACGTGGGGTGTTGCATTTTGCGATGTATACACATGATCGAATTCAGGCATTAAATGTAAAACAATATGTAAATACATAGGTATAAATTCGATTATTTAATTTAAAAATTTACGCAATATTTCACAATAGACTCACAAAGACAAATGAGAACAGCCAAAATTACGACCACCGTAAGAGATCTCATGGTTGCTTTGATTGGATACTCAAAAACTGGAGCTTAGGTAAATATGAAAAAGATATCTGCCCAATGTTGGACGGTATATTTGGACGGTATTTCGGTTCTGTCGAGCTTTCACGACGTTGTAATATTTACTTGATCATCAATTTTGATTTCACAAACTTTATGTCAATGCTTGCATCAGATGTGCATTTGAATTTAAAAATTTGAATTTTAAAATCAACGGAATTCGATGATGTTAGCGCCAATAAGCTTACAATGACATTCGACATGTTTACAAAGTTGGATACGTATTTTACTTTACACAAGATGGGTAATAAAAATCCATTGATGTGACACTGTTACATTTTTCAGCTTACAGCCAGCGAGCAAATAATTTGGTATTTCATTTTCAGCCTGTTTCAAACGATAGAACAGCTTCAAAAGTCTGAAAATCACAAAAATTATGAACAAACTACATGGCGTTATTTTCTTGGTCACGTTGATGACCTTGGGTGAGTCGAACTACCATATTTTGATTTTTGTAAAAGTTCACCCTCGAATAACCGCCGTGTGAACCACGTGGAGGAAAACGCAAGCCCCTGAACACTCCCCCAAACTCCTGAATACCCCTCCTACAACTTACTCAATAAAACACGCTTGGCAGGAACAACTCCCTGGGGCATACATTCAAGAAAATATGGTATTGTGTAACCCGATTTCATCGATTTAAAAGAATGGTTATTCCTTTTTACAGGCTGCCTAATCGGGGAAACATCAGCCGAAGTCACGTGAGCCGCGCACGCTTAGTATTGATGAATCTTCAAACAACTAGTGATGGAAAAGCGCCGAGCGCCAAAATCACATCTACCCATGATCCACACAAATGGCGCGATTCCATCACTACCTAACCCTCAACCCAGCACCGAAACCCTTCAACATTCTGCAGGGCTCCCCCGGGGCCGGCGGGCAACCCGGGACCCGACGGTCGGAAGGGCCCAAAGGGCGACAAGGGTCCCCCAGGGCGCCCTGGAACAGATGGACTTCCCGGATCGGAGGGTGAGCCCGGCGCTGCAGGGGCGCACGGACCCCCGGGCAAAGTGATCCAGTGAAAAGATTAAAGTGTTGTTTTTTGATGAATTTTGTCAAGTGTCATTGGAAAGTCATTCTAATGTAGACGTGGGGATGTGATGTATCTTTTAGCTACGATTTAATAGTCAAAATGGCGTCTGTACATCAGTGTTCATGTTTGCATTGAGACGGAGTCCAAGAAGATAAAAAATGCAGATAGAAAATAAAACGATGTCATCGAAACGTCTGTACAAAATAAATATGAACAATTACTAATCACATTTTAAGCTCAAAGCACATTTATACACTTCAGTCAAGTTTCTGCTCAATAACACTAGAATTTTACTGAACTTCATTCACAACTCAGTCACCATGTGCCCACTGACTTATCAATTTGAACGCCATCGTGCCGGGGGGTGCGACAAAAAGTTCATCACTTTCTTTCAATTTGCTCAAATTACTACCAATAGCTGATGTTCGTTCGACGGCACGGGAAATTTCGGATTTTGTAAACCAGCGGGCATCCGTCAACTCGTTTGGATCCAGGTCGATCTTAAAAAAGCAAATTGATTGCAAAATCGGTGACCCGGCGAAAACAAAAAAAAACACAAACCCTCTGCTGAGGATCGGCCATCATTCTGCAGGGAATCATGAGTGAAGCATTTGGGAATGGCCAAAATTGTGACAGCTCAAAGACACTGCCTGAGAAAAACGACCCATGCGGCATGTATGACCTTGCCATAAAATGATAATAGTTATTATTAAAATGATAGAGTTATTTACCTAGTCTGGAAAACTTTCGTGCCAGCGATCGCTGGTACGGGCGTCAAAAATGGCATAAAAATTTTGAGATGATTCTGAGAAAATAAAATTAATATAATGTAAGAAAATTACTCGAAAAAGTTCAATCAAATTTCTCTAGAAAAACTGATAAGAATATCAATAAATCGAATATTTTTATATTTTCTCGTGTTTGAAAACATCTCAGAAAAGCTCTCTGGAAAATCCTAGCAAAGTATAGATATTAATTTTAATCCTTTTACATTTGCTGACAATTTCTCAATATAAATCTCAAGGAGCTTTTTCAATGCTGACCGACACCCACGGCACCGTACCGGGCTGCACTACCGTTTTCAACGCAACTTCCAAATCTAAATGTAAATAACAAAATACGACCACTTACCAAAGCGATCGGCTTGGGCACCGACGCAAACCGCCTGCAGCCCGACCTCCTCGTGGACTTCCCTGAGCGCGGCCCGCTGCAAGTCGTCGCCGGCGTCCACGAAGCCCGCCACGCAAGTGAAAACGTTCCGAGCGCGTCGTCTGGGTTCCGACTGGTGATGCAACAGCGCCACGGCTCTCGGCGCCATTTTGCTGTGGCGCTATTGCACATCCAGGCATATGAAAAGCGCCATGGCGCTAAACATCAGTGCCCCCCTGATACAAAAAATGTCATCTAAAAAGGCGGCCTCTAAAAAGGGCAATTACGCTTTTGGCGAACCCCACCTAGAATAGCACACAAGTGCAACAAACACAAAGTCACGATGTCCTGAAAATGCAATACTATCTACACAATACTTGACTCGAACATAAATAAATAAATACATTGCTCAAACAGAGGGGGTGATACCCATTTGAGGGGTGATACCGTAAATCCTCGAATAGGTCCCCGGGGAGTTACTTTTTCGTCAGAATTTTTTGAGAGGGGACTTATCCGAGGGGGGAGTTATTCGAGGGGAGGCGTTTTTTTCATCAGAATATTATGTAAATTGCATGATTAATAAATTGTATGAATTGGGTGCAATTCATGCATGAATCCATTTTTTATGCAATGAAATCAATGCTGGTGAACATCAGCTGCAAAAGAATACATTCTTTTTAATGTACACATACATTTACAGCATGTTTATATTTACATGTACGTCGTTCCCACCCATAAAGTAGGGGGAGTTAATCGAGAGGGAGTTATTTTTTCCTCATTCAGCTGACAGAGGGGAGTTATTCGTGGGGGGAGTTATTTGAGAGGATGGCTTATTCGAGGATTTACGGTAATATCTTTATTTGGTCTGGCATCTACAAATATATGAAATTAATCTCGGACAACTTCCCAGAATTATTTGACGCGATAATAACTTCTGGCCGGCTTGATAAGAGTATTTTATCTATCCGAAACGATGAGAAATTTGCTCACCTGTGTGCGGTGTGTTGCACAAGCAGACACTTCTCGTCGCACGGTGAAGTTATGAAGCACATCATTACTGGGTGCACCTGTAAATGCAAACTTTAAGGTGTTATCCAGCCAGAAACAGAACAAATGGCACAATCACAGATAAGTTGCATCATTCCAACCAACCGGTGGGTAGAAGTGTCTATGGCAGTTTTGGCACAGTGCCCACGCCTTGGATGCGGCCATGCTCAGCGGCTGGGCACACTTGGGACAGAATTTGAATGTGTTCGCCCACTGCAGCAGCGACTGCGCCTGTGGCAATGAAGGTGGCAACCATTGAGGAGTTTGCTTCCGAAACTCGATGATAACTCCATGATTTTCAGTTTTGTGAAAATTGCATTTGAAACTTTGAGAGTGGCCTGAGCGGGTAAGCTTCGAGTGACAACCCTTGCCCAATACTTTTTGAAAAGCCTCTGGCCGGCAAATATGGCTAGAGTTAGGTCCATTTTATTGTCATTATGGCAACAAATTTAACTAACAAAATTTTTTAACGAGTTTCGGATGCAAACTTCATTTTTGTATGGGGATTTAGCCATTTCCCTATAAATTTATAACGAGTTTCGGATGGTTAGTTTTTTCAGTAGAGATATCGAGTTTCGAGTGAAAATTTACATTTTTTTTCAAAAACCGGTGTCTCTGTATCTCGGAAACGGAATGAGATTTTTACGTAATTTTTCTTATTTTGAAGAAAAAAGTATATATATATTTATCAGATATGCACATAAATAACTCAATTTTTTTTCACATTGGTCGTCATCGAGTTACGGAACCAAACGCCTCAATTATCACAGCCGTGTATAGTGGCGACATTTCTTACTCGTCACACGTATGTACAGCACCGTTTTCGTCCGTTTACCGTACCACCGGCCGATTTACAAGTATACTCCGCGGACTGCACGCTCTGCATTTTTCTAAAAACGAAACACTCCATCATGACGTAATCACTATAAAAAGCAAAATGGGTATGGCGCCAAGCGCCAACGGCGCCACAGCAAAATAGAGCCAAGCGCCAAAAGCGCCATGGCGCTTTTTGCATTGGCGCTAGCGCCATGGCGCTTTTACACCACTAGTCAAGATGTCTTGTGACACACCTTGGCAACCAACTGAGCATCGTCTTGATGGGCGCCAAGCATCGCGAAGCGCACATCGACGAACTTGCCGCCAGTTTGACGAGTCAAAATGTCCGCACACTGCTCCTCAACCACCCTGGTCACATCGGGCGCAGCTGACAAAAACAACAACGATTTATTTCGAGTCCAATTGGTCCCCACAAAACTAGTGAAGGCAAAAATACCGCATATATTCGAATAATTTCCCGTTGAATAATCCACCCTCTTCGACGACTGAGGAAAAGAATTCCACCCTCGAATAATCCCCTCTTTAGGATATGATAAAGTTTTTGCGTTCAATTTAAACAAAAATTTCACGTCATTTTATGAAATCAGTTGATAGAAACGTGCTTAAAATATTGATGAAATAATAATTCCCCCTTGAATAATCCCCACCGATAGAATAGTCCCCTAAAAATGTCTGACGAAAAAATCCTTCCGCGGGGGGATTATTCGAGTATATACGGTAGAAACATCACGCACCGTCTCTCAATCCAAGGGCGACGGCGGCCAGGGGCACGAACTGCTCGTGGATGTCGTTCGTGTCCGTCTGCAGCGGGGCCGCGTCCAGCAGCGCCGCCTGCGACACGTCGTACTCCAAGCCCACCGACGAGAGACACTGTCGCAGGGCTGCGTGGCAGAAATGGGACACTGTACACAAAAAGACAAAGACACAGTGGACTACAACCAGGTGCCGATCCCAGACTCTGTAAAGTGTCAATAGTCATGACAAAAGTGTCATGCAATTTCAGTAATAAAATCATTTCTTTTTTTGTCTTGGTTGACATTTTACATGACATTTGACACTTTACAGGGTCTTGGATGCCACAGGGAGTCTCCAAAATGTTGACTCGCCAGGGGGGGGCGATGGGGAAGCGTTCCTGCAGAGGGAGGTAACCAAGAAATTTATGGGGGCTGGAGGCCATCATTCAGAGTATATGTACAAATAAAGAAACCGACCTGCCTGCCCGACCCAACAAATCTGCACGCCGCTCATCCCACCATTTTCATTCGCACGCATCAAGGGTCTCCTTTTGACAAACACGATATTTTGCGCCATTTTACACTCTGCCATAAAAGAGGAGTCGCACTGGCGCCAGCGGGCGGCGGCGCGAGCTTTCTCCACGCTGTACGGCACCCAGCTGCACAGTTGGCGGGTGCAATTTGACGCCAGGGGAGCCGAATGGCGCCACATGGCGCTGCTGGCTGGGGTCGGTGTCCAATGCAGGGGAATATTGCGCAATTGACAGTGGCAAGTGAAGTGGTAAGTGATGAGTGAAGTGGTAAATCGCGTATCAAGTGACCTTGATGTGACAAGTAAATCTATAAACGAATAATACTAAGTATTTACTTACAAGTAAATTGAAGTGTCCAATGTCATGTAAGATGTCAATCAATCATAAAAAGATTTCATTACTGAACTTTTGACGCTATGCATGACAATTGACAAATTTTACATGGCACTTTACCTTTTATAGGGACTGGCACAAGGAAACTACTTGCAAACGTGACACATGTAACTGCAGTGCAAATAAATGAATCACAAATTATAAGCATTTTCGTAAGTATAAATAATATTTACTTTACAATCTGAAGTCTAACTGTGGAATTTGTCAACTCGAAGTTTTGTCA
Source organism: Sphaerolaimus hirsutus (assembly GCA_964036195.1). Lineage (NCBI taxonomy): Eukaryota > Metazoa > Nematoda > Chromadorea > Monhysterida > Sphaerolaimidae > Sphaerolaimus > Sphaerolaimus hirsutus. Next base: position 13,125,472 of record OZ038450.1, read on the forward strand.
ACTCATAAAAAACGTCACAACCCCCCGCCCCTAATCACAACCGAAAATCACAACTGTATAGTCAAGTTTCTCAACCCACAGCATCTCGGTAAGGAAGTACACATTTTCCAGTGGCGACAAAGTATTGGGTATTGCTACAAAGTTATGTCGCACACGATATTTGCAGCGCGCCTAAAACAAGCGCAGCGAAACGGAAGTCGATCAAACATTTAATTTCCATTCATTATTTAGCTATTTCATCACACCCAGTCGGGGCATCAGTAGTGAATCGTTTGTATGTATTGAGATCAGCGAACGTTGCGTTATTTCCCTCACTTCACACCAGTAAACTTGGCGATCAAGTTAGTTCGATCACGTGGCGCTGTCCGGCGGCGGGGCGGCAATGTCTGCCGCTGCAGCTGGCGCGTTGTGTGGCGTCGATGGGCCCGGTGCGAACTTGCGCACCACTTTTTTTAGCGACTTTTTTGGGTCAGTATCCTGGTGGGGGGTGAGGATCGTGTAGAGCGTGCAAAAGTTGAGCAGAAACTCAAATTTATAATTTGGCGATACTGGACAGTTTTGCATAGTGTGTAGAAATGACGTCACGATAGACTGTAAGATTCAGCGTGGCTATATGGATAATTGAATCTTATCATATGAATGAGCGAAACGTGATTAAATTGGCTAGAACCCTATGCAGAATATTGAAAACCCTATATATTGGGCCATATTGAACCCCTGCGAAACCCCTCCACAAATAAACAACAACTATACACATGATTAGTGACGGAACAGCGCCATTTTAGGGCGCCAAAGTAGGCCGCACTATGACGCCCTTTTGCTATTTGTGCACCGGGTAAACTTGTGCACCGGAACAGGGCCGATTCAATTGGCGCAAAACGTCCAGTCACTTAAAAATTCGCTTTCGCAAATCTACAATAAGGTAAAAAACAACACAAAATGTAAAAAGTCCGCTTCCCCGATGCGAACCTGTCCAATGTGCACATCGACCGGTTTCCGTCTTATTTTGATCTTGGGCGGCGGCGGCTGCGGCGTGACCGGAGTGGAGCGGTTGCCGCTGGATATCCTGCGGAATCCCTTGCGCAAGCCGCGCAGCCTCGGCGTGCTGCTGGGCGACATGGCCGTCGCCGGGTCGAGCTGAGAGGTTGCTCGCATTGGAAGAGTGCCAGCGATTGATTGGTATAGAGTCGACATTAGTGATGTGAAAAGTGCACGGGCGTCGAGCGCCTACAGCGCCATTTCGGTTCTGAGACCTCTAGCGGCAAGCACCAACCGTTTTTTGGTTTGGCTTGGCGCTAGCGCCAGTTGCCAGCGCCGTGGCGCTTTTACACCACTAATCGGGGTACACGGAGAGTTGTCGCGACATACTTGTGGCGCCATTCAGCGACCACTTTATTCAGTACGTTTCAGACACCATAGCACCAGCACCATTTCTCTTTTGTAAAATTGTATATTTTTTTAGACTTTATCCTGCATTACTGACAAAGGTAATAAATCATTCACATCTAAACAATCGGTCCGAAAACCACGAACATTTTCATCGGGCGTCGCGGCGACCCGCTTGTTGTCGTCCGAGGGGCCCTTGGACCTGCGCAAAATCGACTTGCCCGGCACGCAGCCCGGCGCCGTGCCCGACGTCGACCGTAATCTGTTCACGGCAATGTGCGATTGAATTTTGCGGTGGAAAACGTTTTTCTTATCGGTGGACCTGTTTCGTTCGAAGGCAATTATTCGACACACGTCTGCCGGAGCTCGGTACTCTGGCCAGTCGATGTTGTTGTTTGCGACTCCTGCGAGCGACGAACCGTGAATGCCACAGATACCAAATGGGAATGTATAAATAGTGTGGTTGTGGATTTTAGTTGTTTTTCGATCCCGATTTGCATATGTCAAGTGCTCCAAACATAGATACACCCCATATCAGTAAATACCCTCCCCCACCCTAAACCCAATTGCCCCCCCCCCCCTCACATCAGCACAAGGGGGAGATGGGGCGCTAAATCGTACCAAATATCAAAAACATTGACTATCGACTTTTTTCATATCAATATCGAAGATTAATTCCTATTGAATATGGAATATCGACATCGAGGGTCCATATCGATATCGTGTATCGACATCGAAAGTGACATCGATACCCACGGTGGCTCAACGCACCAGTGTCCGCTTGGTTGGCGCCCTCGATGAGCGCCTTGACCTCGTGCATGGCCTCGGGGGCGACGGGGCGCTCGAGGAGCATGGACACGGTGTGGTTGGCGTTGAGCGCGTCGATGATCATCCGCTTGGCCACGTCTCTGTGCGACACGGGGTGCCCGTCCACGTCGACGATGCGGTCGCACTCGAGCAGCGTGGCGCTCGCCAACGACTCCGGCTCCGTCTTCACCACCAGCACCTGGGCAAGGGTGCACCGAGTCTGCTTTGCATATTAGGCCACGCGTGCATAACCGCCGCCGCAGGAATCCCACACTTGAATAAATCCCCATCCTTGAATGAATTAACACACTTTAATATATACCACCCTCAAATACCACAGCTGGATAAATCCCCACCCTTGAATGAATTCACACCCTTTAATATATACCACCATTTAAAAAATCCCACAGCTGAATAAATCTTCACATGTGAATAAATTCACACCCCCGTAAAAATCCACACCCTTGAATGAATCCCCAGGCCTGAATAAAGCCTCAACATAAGGATCCCCGGTGCCAATACCAGACCCTGTAAAATGCCCGCCTGTATAATGCTAACTGCCATGCAGTGTCAAAAGTCATGTAAAATGCCCTGCAAAATGGCAAACGTACGTTTGTCACTTTCTAGGGTATTTTACATGGGCACATGACTTTTGAAGCTTTACATGACAGGTTACATGGCATTTTACAGGGTCTGGGACTGCCCTCTGAAAAACCGACTCTATTCTGTCTGTGTCTAATGGTAAGTCCCAGTCTGAGGCTCTGCGGCTGCCAGTCGACCGACACGAGCAGATAAGCGAAGCCGTGCCGCCGCTGCTCGATGTTGCGCTCGCGATCCGTGGGCAGCGGGTGCATGTCCAGGGGGCACTCACGGACATTGCAAAATGCCCTGCAAAATGTCAAATGTCATGCATCGTGTCAAAAGTAATGTAAAATGCCGTAATAAATGGCAAGTTGGTGCCATTTCACAGCGCACTTTATTTGACTTTTGACACTTTGCATGGCACTTTACATTTTACACGGTATTTTCCAGGATCTGGGAGTGACACCGGGTCGCGCTGCACCACCAGCACCAAGGTGCCCGTTTCAGCCGCCGCCTGTGACCGGCGCCAGTTGGTGATTGGTTGGAATTATGAATGCGACGTTTTGAATGTGGCAATGTGAATCTTTTAAACGACCAAAGGGATTATTGTTGTGTGCAAAATTTGACGGGGTGCGAAAAACATTTTCGTCAAAATCCATGATAATTTTTATCGCAAAACTGACTTGATCGTGAACAACTTGTCAGCGCAACTATAAAGCAATTTACTTGTCACTTAAATATAGGTAAGTGCCACTTACAGCTACTTGCCGCTTAGCCACTCCCCTCACAGCCTCGATCACCCCTCCCCCGCACCTTGAGCGCCCTGGAGAGCTGCTTGACGCTGTGCACGGGGGTGCCGCCCACGCGGACGATGCGGTCGCCCACGTGCAGCCGGCCGTTGACGGGCGAGTTGGGCTGTATCTTGCACACGGTGAGGTCCTCGTCGGGCCGGATGCCCAGCGGCAGGGTGCTCGGCGTGCAGCGCAGCTGGACCACGTGCCGCGTGTGCTCCACGTCGCGCTTCTCCGCCGCCGCGCTGCGCCGCGCCCGTCGACGCCCGCCCGACTGCGCGCACGCGGGTGGGTCGCTGATTGCTACACAGAGGTGCTCGTGATGGTGCTTGTGTAGCCAATGGGCCTACACAACTTTCAGTTGACGAGCGCAATTTCGAAGTTAATAAGTTCTTTTCAGACATTTTTGAGTCTACCAGAGTGGGGAGGTCCGTCAACTGCTACATGCGGAGATGAAAGGTGATTTATTAGAACCGACTAAGAAAAAGTGTTTGAAACAGATTTAACAGGGACCAATCCCAGACCCTGTAAAATGTCATACAAAGTGTCAAAAGTCATGTAAAATGCCCTACAAAATGGCAACCGTTGCCATTTTGTAGGGGATTTTACACGACTGTTGACACTTTACATGACATTTGACATTTTACAGGGTCTGGAACCGCCTCCAGTTTTGGAAGTTTCGATCGTCAATTAGTCTGCATATCGGCAGACGGCTGCACCTTTCGAATTCCTACACGAAGGTCACATTAAATTGTGTAATTCTTTCATTAAGGACAAAATAGTAAAATTTAATTAACTTTTTCAACTTAAAATAGTATAAAAATATAAACATTTAAGTAATTTATAAAGGATGCTGTAGCGTTTCGCTACCCAACAGCTTCCAGCAGCATCCCCATTTAAGTAGCTTCTAAAACCGCCCCAAAAGCTTCCCGCGCAGACAAACGCACGGCGCTGACAGTGCGCTTGTCAGTCTTTTGTTCGCGTTCATCATCGGAGTCGCCGGGCGAAGATTCAGCTTCTTGGTCCGACTTGATGTCCTTCATGTCGGCCGTGCAGCTCGACCAGCCAGCCTAGACCTGGGACATTCACAGACACTGCAAAATGGCAACCGTCAGGCAAAGTGTCATGTAAAATGGCAAACGAGTTTGCCATTTTGGCCCTACACACACACCAGCTGACGAGTAACACCATGCATTATTGTATACACCTCTACTTCTAGCTGGCCTTGTAAATACATTGAACATGCCGCATACTTTTTCAACACCACTACAACTTCATTTTCAACATGATTCAACACTTTCCCAAGTGAACGTCGTTCGTCGACTCCGGGACGTATCCAGGATTTTTGAGCGGGGGGGGGCTGCTTGTTTAAGGAGCCCGGCGAGCGGGGGGAGGAGATGGCTCAGCCCCCCCCCACTCTAAAATGTTACCTGCAGTGACGGAATGGCGCCATTCGTAGGCGCCGGCGCCAGTGCCAAAAAGCACTGTATATGTCTGAAATACATGTACATTTACAGCGATGGGTAAACCTTAGCAATTTCAGGCATTTGTGCCTACCGGGACCGATCCACTGATAATTATATGTTTGAGGGGATGTTTTAGCTCAATTTTTTTGCACATAGCTTGAAAAATGTATAGGAGAAGTTGCATTTCCCGGGATTTTTTAGGTCTCACTCCGAGAACGGGGGGGGGGGGGCTCCTTGGTCGACTCGTCAGCTAGCTTTGAATTGGGATCGGAACCAGTTGACATATCGTTCTCAACCATTTCATGTGGATCCTTCACAAGACATTTTACATGTCTTTTGACACTTCGCATGACATTTGACAGGACATTTTACATTGTCTGGGAGTGGCACCTGCGCTGCGTCGATTTGGCGTCCCAGCGCGCCGGCGGGGGCAAATTCGTCCGTGCAAAAGGGCAGTTTGAGGCGCGCCGAGGCGATGCGGCGCTGTATTTATGGGGTGGGACATGTTGATTTTGAGGGATTGCGGCGGCGCGCTGCCAGACTGATAGCGACCGCTGATTAAAAACTAGTTTTACCGCACCGTGGAATCGGCCCCACACACACCAGTTGACAAACGAAACTTTCAAAGTTGAGAAGTCTATTTGAAATACAAATTTGAGTTGACTGGAATGAGGAACGTCAACGTCTGTTGACAGTGATGAAAAGGATTCATTGGCCCCACACACGCTAGTTGACATCGACACAAATGTCAATTGGTTCCGATCCCAATTCCAAGCTTGCATTTGAAGGTCGTTCGTTGGCTCGCCAGCAAGCTTTGAATTGGGATCGGAACCAGTTGACATTTATGTCGATGTCAACTAGCGTGTGGGGGGGGCCATTTTGGTAAACCAGAACGTGTTCAAAATAACCTCAGTTTCGGAAATGTCGGTTGCCAACTACGCAGGCACATTCAAAACGCTTTCAAAATCACAGAAAAACAAACTACACGGAAATCCAAATCCACGCCAAATACGCTCCTCGGTCAACTCCAAATGTCCAGATGCACCGCAGCAAACTGATTGCATTTTGTACAGGCCACTCGCCGCAGATGAAAACACGCATATTGAACATTCTGAAAAGCTGACTTTTGTCCAAATCCAGCTGGCAAAAATTGTGTTATTTCACTTGACTGGATGGTATGGTTTACAGAAAATGTAGATAAATCTACATTTTGATAGATATTCACACGATAGATAATGTATCAAATTCACCGATAGCTATTTTAAAAGGAAGTGTCAACCCTGACCAGGCACTTCGAGTTTTTCCCACGCGGAATTTACAGCTTAAATGGTAAGCTATTCTAAGCTAGTGTCAATTCAGCACTTTACCAAGTGGCAAGTGTAGCAAGTGTTTTTTTATTCATGATGATTACGATTGACTCTTGACTTGCCACTTACCGTATTTCTTCTAATAGAACGGCATACCACGAATTGAACGGAACTTCCAATAGAATGCGGCAGGTTTCGGTACGCTTTCGCATTCACGAAAAGAACATAACGACACCCTTCAATAGAACGGCACCTCCAATAGAATGGCAGCTAAAAAGTTGACGAAAAAATACTACAGCGCTCTTCTATTAGAAGAAATACTGTTTTACAACTTCGTCTATAAAGCATGACCTGCGCTAGACTAGGTACGGAATTGATCGCAGTTCGGTTCTGAATTCTGACAAAATGCATCTAATTTTATTCATTTTTGTAAAGGCAACACCGGGGAATCGAATAAAAATAACACTCATATTTATAAAAGCACACTCATTATTCTAAAAAATCGAATGGCACCAACAGGTAAAGATGCATAGCTAACTAAATGTACAATAATTATTTAGGAATAAAGAACCGTCATTTGGTTGAAAGATTGGCTACAGTATACTCCGCGAACAGCAGTTTACATCCGCACATCTGCATGCCTTTACGCGTCAACGCGATACTTTCACAAAACAACGAAAAATATTTTTTTAAAGAAAAAAGGCGGAGTCGCGGACGTTATGTTTCGTGCGTGAAACGTTTTTCCCTTCATTTTTAGAACAATTTTGTTTTATAAACGACGATGTCATGAGGGAGTGTATCGTTCAGAAATATGTATAGCGTACAGTCCGCGGGGTACCTATATCAAATCTGCAGAGTTGTTTAAATTCTGACATTTTGGAAAGCGTAAACTTCAACGTAAGGATAAATACCCGGGTAACCTTCGCAACTCTGCAAATATGGGAGATAATGAACATTCAATCTAAAATTACAACAATAAGCACTTCAAGGCACTGCTGCATAGGCACACTTTGGATAGTTTAAAATTTCGTACAAGGTAAACAGCGTTCGGATCAGGTCCGGCAGTCAGTTTCTGACCTGACTGCTGGCGCTATAACTCCCGCTGTGGGGTGAATTAATAGATGAAATTTGGGTGGGACGTAGCCGACATTATCCCCCTACTATACTCCAACGCAGGGGCGACGGCGACCCCCCTAAGTGTGGGTCGCCCTATACGCGCAAAAAAATTTACAGAATTTCGCTGTCCGCATCAAGTCCGGCACCCAGTGGTTTTTCATCACTTCGGGTGCCATCACTCTAGAAACGCGGACAGGACAAAGCTGAAACTGGGGGGATATAGCCGACACCCCTCCCCTTACTGTACACTAAATGGCGGGCGCCGGCGACCCACCAAAGGTGTCGCTCGCGGGTATAACGCGTTTTTAATAAATGTGCTGTCTGCATCAGGTCCGGCACCCTATAATTTTTTTCAAAAATGCTCAATGCAGTCATGTAATGCAGTTTTATAATTCTACAGACCCATACGATACTGTACAATGCAGTGAGCTTACCTGTTAAGCGAAATTTTAGCAATGCCCCTACAGTTGCATCCTCAAAATTCACTTAAAATATATTTTTTTGTTAGACACTTTAAAAGTTGGTTTAGGATGCCCTATAGGTAAGGGTTTAAGGTATAAAATTGCGTAAAAAACTTTACCCCAAAAATGCCCCACTAAGGAATTTTAATGGGGGTGACTGTTCTGACATCACCTATGACATCATCACAGTACAAATTTGTATGGTGATGATGTCATAAGTGACTTCATCACATTCACCCCCATTAAAATTCCTTAGTGGGGCATTTTTGGGCTAAGGTTTTTTATGCAATTTTATACCTTCAACCCTTCCCTAGAGCAGAGTTGGAAAAACGTATTTACGTTTACCCGAAATACCCGGTTATTTGGGTTTTTATATTTACGTTTACGTTTACGTTTTCCAAAAATACCATTACGTTTTGTTACGTTTTCCTGGCACAATTACCCGGGTACCAGAGAAAACGTAAAAATCGTATGGAAAATGCACAAAAACAGTGCATTTTTGAACTTTTTTCAGATACAATAAGTACAATTTATATTTTTGGCCAATTAGCTGCTTAATTGTTTGATAAATAACATAGGTAAGCAAAAATGTGATCGTATTAGCAGAGAAATGCTTGAAATAGGAAAAACAAAGGTGTTTTTCAATGCATCTGATCACAGGTTGTGCACTTCAAAGAAATTTTTACGTTTACGTTTTTTTTACGTTTACCCATGTATTTTAAAAGTATTTTACGTTTTCAGTATTAATACTCACAATTTAGAAAAGGTATTTACGTTTACGTTTACGTTTTCCGAAAATACCAGTATTTGTACAACTCTGCCCTAGAGGGCATCCTAAACCAACTTTTCAAGTGTCTAATAAAAAATATATTTAAAGTGAATTTGGCTCGGTGAAACGCAAGTTGGTCCTGGGCCTGATGCGTACACTGTATCTGTAAAAAAACAGCGCGGTATACGCAGTGAGCGACACTTTTGGTGAGTCGATGGTGCCACAGGATGTTGACTATAACCCCCCAAAATTTCAGCTATTTCGTGTCCGCGTTTCTGCAGTGATGGCACCCGAAGTGATGAAAAACCACTGGGTGCCGGACTTGACGCGGACAGCGAAATTCTGTAAAAAAATTTGCGCGTATACGGCGACCCACACTTAAGGGGGTCGCCGTCGCCCCTGCGTTGGAGTATAGTAGGGGGGGGGGATGTCGGCTACGTCCCACCCAAATTTCATCTCTTAATTACCCCCACAGCGGGAGTTATGGCGACAGCAGTCCGGTCAGAAACTGACTGCCGGACCTGATCCGAACGCTGTTTATTAACAAGTGCGAAATACGGCACGCATAAAAACGTCTAGGCATGTATTCACATACATATTTATACGGTTCGAAATTACCGCACTCAAACCGAAATAATCACCCCACACTTGAATAACTCCCGAGCGTTAGCCAAGTGAACAACATCTGCCCTTGAATAGCCCCCGTGTGGGATTTGGCAAGTTATATAAATGAATTATTCGGGTGCTGATGGGCAAATTTTTTAGAAACTTTTTGCTTAATGGTAGCTTAAAGGTGTAACAGCTTTTACTGTGGAATATTGTAAATATGCCGTTAGTGATCAATCAATTACCATAATTTTTATTAACTTGTGCATATTTTCAGTATTTCTGATGGAAAACAATCCTGCTTGAATCAAATTCCCCAGATTATTTCAACCCCAACCGGGAGTTATTCGGGGTAATCCGACAAATACGATTCAATCCGAAGATTTCTTTCTGGACGAACCACCAGATGCTCTGCGGAACATGTTCATCAAAGGAGATCCTGCAAAAAAAAAAACAGAACACAAATCACCACCAATCACACTAAATAAAAAAATTTCTTGAAAATTTACCAGTTACTTCTGGGAGTTTTGAAAATAACGTACCTTTGAAAACATGTGTCATTTTAGTAAAAAATAGGGTTTTTTTTGAAAAAAAGATAAGATCATTTCAAACATGTTTTTTCCATCGCTAACTGAACTGCAATCAATGGCGCCAATTATATCTGGCGCCATCGGCGCCTGCCTAAATTTCTCCAGGCACTTTTCATCATCGACCACACACCAACAACTCACCAGGCGCCAATAAGTTGGCCAACTTCCTGTCCCCCCTGGGGCCGGCTGCCTGACCCCTGTGCTCGCTGTGCCAGGTGTGCCAGTGGCGATCGCTCTCAGAGTCGTTCTGCGGGGCGACGCGCCAGTAACCCGTCTGCTCCCCAGTCCGAGGTTTGCTCGCCACTTCTGCGGTGGGGTTCTATTTGGCCCGGGGGTTTTAGGTGGGGGGTATTTGACGGGGGTGGGAATTATGGTTGGGGTACGACCGGACCCGAACCCGATACCCGCACATTTTTGGAACCGAAACCCGATACCCGAACCCAACTGTAGTAACCGAACCCGAAACCGAAACACGCCAAAAATTTGGGACCGCTGTCCAATACCGACCCGGACTTTTGAGTACCCTATAGAAGAACCTGAAAATTTTGAAATTTCCAGCCCTAGTGGAAATTGTTCACGCTCATTGGAGATTTTTCACTAGGATACACACCAAAACCGAAGGCATAAATACAATTACGAAACCAACCAAAGCCACTGATCTCACTGGGCGATTTACTCAGCTGACTGCTACTGTTTATTTCGCGCAATTTCTCCTGCCACTTTTTCTGACGCGATTCTCTATTGAAGCCAATTGCGTACACTTGATCCGTGTCTGTCAACTGCAGCACACTGCGATAATGAATTTTTTTAAATCAGATTTAATTTAATGTATTTCTATTTAATCGGAACATGGGCCACTCTAACACCCCGTGAACATGCCACGCTACACAAGTTGCCAGATGATATCTAAAATGTAAAATACCTGTAAACTGTGAATCGTGTTTTATTTTTTGGTTTGATATGAAAAATGCCCGGTAAAATTTGAAATTTGACAAATTCTGACAAATTTGACAGTTTTTATTTTACATGCTGTTTTACAGGGCGCGGCACTAGGCTCCGACTATCAACTTTATATAAACATCAACGTGAACATGGACTAACAATATTTTTCCCTGTTGAAGAACCTCTACTCCGCAGGGCTCTATGTCCAAAAATTCAGTGCATAATATGCCATGTGCAGCCCCTTCCTGTGACAAAATGAATATAATCGTATAAGTGTATCGCGATAGGGAACCAAAAATCTTTTGTTTTTAAATGTGTTTCCCTCCCTAGGTAAACGACTTTGACAAAGGCAAAAAAGTGAAGCATCAGCCAGTCCGAAGATTTGGTGGTCGTCACAAATTGGTTTTGAGTTGACAAATGAGTTTTTATAAATTGTGAAATTCGTAAAATTCTACTTAGCTATCACCTTTAACATTCAAACGATCAAGAATCCCCCTTCAAACGAATAAAAACTAGGCGGGAGCCCTTTCAGTAAAATGTATACGTTTATTAGCCACATAAAACATTATTACCTTCCGTTCGCCGAACACAAACAGCAGGCGATCGTTCGTGAGCAAAAGCGCGCGTTTGATCCATTTTCCGCCACCGCCAACCCTGAAATGTTGCAGATCCTCGCATGCGACCCGTTTCGTGGCCGCTACTCGATCGTATGGCATGTGGCAGTAGCGCCGCAGCACCTGCCCACGTGTTTTTGTGTGACTGGGGCGAGATGGAATTGGATCGTGAACGAGTTGACGTGTGTCAACTCGAATGACTTACGATTCTTAGATATACTTATTTTCTGAGTACAATGTCAATATGGCACCGTTTGTACATTCAAAGGTATATATATGACAACAATTTATCGGTTCCACTTTTTCTTGGCTTTGGCCATTTCTATGGGGACGGGGGCCTCGCCGTAATGAAAACCCGGCCGTAATGAAAGCCTGGCCGTAATGTATGCCTACCCGGCCGTAATGAAAGCCTGGCCGTAATGTAGCATCCCCTACATTACGACCAGGCTTTCATTACGGCCGGGTAGGCATACATTACGACCAGGCTTTCATTACGGCCGGGTTTTCATTACGGCCGCTACACCCTCTTCTATGGGAGTGCTACTTATTTTGGATTTCGTGTTCCAGTTCTGCAAAATGAGACGTGAAATGGCAAAGGCGAAGTGAAACGCAAGTGAATTGGTAAGTGAAATGGCGAAAGCGAAGAGAAATTACTTTTTATTTTTATTTTATGCTTAGCTTTTGCCAATTCATTTGCCGTTTTACTTCGCCTTTGCCACTTAACTTCTCATTTTGCGGAACTGGCCCCTGGTCTTTTAAAATTTCGATTTCGTAAAATGTCATGAAAATTGTCACATTTTCTTTATTTCTTTTTACTGGAAATATGACATTTGACACTTTGCAAACATTTTATATTCTACAGGGTCTGGGAGTGGCCCCTGTTCGACAGTTTCGCATAGCACATGACTCCTGCAGCTACAAGTCACTTAAATCAGCGCAATTGAAGGTAACAACCATTTCCCCTGCCACACTACCTGCAAAGTGAGCTGATTGGTCAAGCTGGTCGAGTCGGAAATGGTAGAGGGGGCGGGGGACACGGCGCCGGGCTCGAGCTCGATGGTGCGGTCGGCGCCCGCGCCCGTGGCCGACACCAACTGCACCGGGTCGCAGTCCGTCGGCACGTGGTCGCTCACGCGCGACGCCCAGTCTGAGGGTTCACATTACGTTGTTCGTTTGGATGAATAGGTATCTTGCATTTAGGTAGGCAATATTTCATATTTATCTATGTGGCATTTTGATGTGGTAGCAAGAACAAAAAGCCCCCGCTGAAAAATCCTGGATACGTCCCGGGGGGGGGGGTGCGGGGTAGTGCCCTAGATAGGGTGGTGAGACATAGTACGACTAGTGATGTAAAAGCGCCATGGCTTTGGCGCCTGGCGCTAGCGCCAAAGCAAAACGCACCGTGGCGTTCTTGGCGCTACGTTCGTGTGGCGCCATTGGCCAAACTGTGGGCCAACACGACACCCGACATGAAGCTGAAGGGTAAATAAAAAACGTGATACCATAGATATTTTACAAAACAGATGAATTCCTCTACCTTGCAAACGGCACGGCGAGAAAAGAATCCACCAAACACAACCTGCGTTCACAATTTGCCGCACGGAGCTTTTGGTTGACGCGGCGCTCGGCAGCGCGCCGAACAAATTGGCAAATCTCTTCTGGCTTTTCCGTGTCAACGTGTCACCGTCCTCTCTGAAAAATTCATGGAAATTATCCCCGTAGATTTTTACCCTCCGCGGGTATGGGTAGATAGCAAATCGCAGCCCGGGAGGGATAGGCAGGTATCTGAAGGATTATTCTTAAGAAATATTCTCTTTTTTTGGGAGGGGGGGGGGTTGGGGTGTTGTGACAGTTTAATATAGGTATAGGCTTGTTCTATTCTAAAAAAATCTAGGGGTAAAAATTCTGGCTGCATGTGGCTAGATAGCTGGCCGATTGTTTGGGGGGGGGGTTTAGGAGATAGTAGCCAAACATTTTGCATCCGGGATAGATAGGCAGCTGAGCGGCCTCCGGTATAGATAGACAGCTGGGCGATTTTGGGGGTTACCCCCCCCCCCCCAATTGAAGACCCCTGTGTCTTCTACCGCCAAGTGTAAAAAACATCACTTTTGTGTGTCGACGAGCACTATCTCTGGCTCCTCATAAGAGTCGGAAACGACGGGCGAGTCAAAGTGGAGCGCCTTGGGCACGGGCATGTTGCGCGCCGGCACGCGGGACCCGTGTTGTACCATCGCAGTCGGCAGCAGAAATTCACGCGGCTGCGCGTTGTCGACCGATTCTGAAATGAGAATCGGTTTGATAGGGCAGTGTTGAGAATTTTTGGATGTCCTGTTGAGAGAGATTTTGTTCGGCATAGGTTTGAATAGAACAGACTTTAGTCGGCACAACACGACACAAAGCTATACATTGGTTTTCCTCCAAAATCACCTGCATGTGGTGGTTGAAATGCTCAAATAGTCATGACTCAAGAGTGGTAGACTGGCGTCAATAGATAGCAAAGATGGCACATTTTTATCATTCTGAAGTCACCATTCAAAGAAAACACCAGTGACGTAAAAATTGCGAATTTTTTTCGAAATTTGACAAAAAAGGGAATATTAACGGCCCACTTTACCGAGACCGAAATTGTTTTACCTGGAACGGAAGGAAACTCTAGCGGCGTGCCGGCGGCCGTGTTCGCAGCGGAGTCCATATCCGACAGCGACGCGGGCAAATCATCAGCGTTTGCGTCGCTCTGCAGGCACTCCCGGACCCTGTAAAACACCCTGAAAAATGTCAAATATCATGCAAAGTGTCAAAAGTAATGTAAACTTGCTATTTTACTGGGCATTTTATATAACATTTGGCATTTTCCACAAATTTTGACACTTTGCATGACATTTGAGGTTTTACAGGGCATTTTACATGACTGACACTTTGCACGATATTTGACATTTTCAAATGCATTTTACACGACATTTGACATTTTCCAAAACTTTTCATACTGTGCATGATTGTTATCATTATACGGGGCATTTTAGATGACTTTTGGCACATTCAATGAGACATTTGGCATTCACAGGGCATTTTACAGGGTCCGGGAGTGGCACCAGCTCGGCGTAGTCGACCGTGGCCGTGGACAAGTTGGACATTCGCAGGTCCAGCGCGAGTTTGCCCCCGGTCGGGCTGCCCGCGCCCGCTTCGCTGGTGGGCTTGAGCAGCTTGTTGTTGACAAAGGACTCGCGGAAGCGCGACAGCGGCCGAAGGCGCGCCTGCACGTCGGCCGCTTCTGCGATGTGGTTTTTGTGTCGCGTTGGCGTGCCCGACAGCAGAATCGGGTGCTAGAATTGTTTCATCGGTTATTGTAATCAGATTGGATTCAATATCATGTAGCTATTTGCATTTTAAATATATTTTCTTGTGGGTTTTCCATGCACAAGTCAAGTGACAAGCAAACACCGAAGTAGGGATGGAGAAAAACGTTTTTTTCCCACGACCCGGTTATACTCGGCGAACCAAAAATTATGCGCAGAATCCTACCATAATTTGATGAATAAAATATTGTGATAAATTTCGTAATAAATCATTCCACAGTAAAAACGAAATATTATGATGAATAAATTGTTTAATTTTTGGTTCATTATTCAGATGGGTTATGGTAGGTTTCCATACTAGGTAAGTGTGATGTCCGCCGAGTATACATACCATTTCTCAGCGCGACGACCGCATTCAGCCTGGGTGGACTGGCTTCGTTGTCTGGCTGCATGGAACCTGAGCACAAAAGTGAAAAAAGTTGTAGCAAAAAGCATAAACATTATCAATTGGACGTAGCATGCAAATAACACCTTCATTCACCCAGATTTCAACCGCTAAACCCACAAATGGACATGTAACAAGAGAACCGAAGTGGTAAATATTTTCATACATGTATAGTGTACTAGTCAATTAACACTTTTATTGTCATTTGTCCACTTACATAATCGGCACCTAGATTCTGGCATCCTATGTAATCCTTTCGAAATTCTAAGATTATCATGAAATCATAAACCTGACCACGCACCGATGCACACAGTGTGGCACCGCCTCAGCTGGGAGCGGCTGCGCTGGGCGTCGTCCTGCCACCGGTCGGGCCGCGCCGCCGCCGCCGCCAACATGACCGTGTGCCGGTTGTCCACCGGCGCCGCGTCCCGTTCGGTCGACGGGAAACGGAATTTGATGCCGCACCGACCCTTCGAATTGGGCGACGGCTCGCCGCTGCGGTGGGCGGAGGTTTGCGGGAAGTGAGGGGTGGAAAATTGATTGGCAAATAAAACGAAAAAAATCGGCAGCCAATTTCGTTGAATTTGCCTATGAAACGTCTACAGTCCAGACACTGTAAATCGGCCCTGTACCGCTGCACAAGTTTACCCGGTGCACAAGTACCAAAAGTAGTAACAGGGCGCCATGGTGCGTCGTATTTTGGCGACCCGAAATGGCGCCATTCCATCACTACTTGTTGTTTGGGGGGAGGGATTCGCGGGGGCTCAATATAAAGGGTTTTCAAGCTTTAGAAGGAAAAAGGGAGAGAAATCGCAAGATAAACCCAAACCCCCCATACGGAACCCCTGCAGTGTCCATGAAGACCCAATGCTCAAGTACGGGGGGCGTACCTACAGACGCCATCGCATCTCGCGCCTCCCATGCAATGGCGTCTGTTTCTCTGTGTACTTTGTACAAGTTACATTGTTAGCTTTGCCACCTACAACTGACCTCTTCAACTCTTCAAGTACAGTACATATTTATGAAGCTTATATTCAACTGGCCTATTCCACTCTCCAAGTACAGTCACACCAAAATTGCAAGAGTTTTAAGTTGTAAAATTTACAAGCAATATAATAAAAATTCAAAATTTAATGTTTGAAATTTACAAAATAACTCATTAAAAATTTGAAATTCTACATACTTCACTCCATTTCCAAAATTTCAAAATAACTTCAACTTTATAAAATATATGCGGGGCCAATTCTAGGCACCAATTCCATGCTCAACCCAATTTTCAAAATTTTGGAGTTATTGACACCTCAAACTATAAAAGCGTCCCTTTTATTTCCAGCTGTTTTGCTGCAGCACACTTACCCGGAATTCATCAACACAACATAAATGATCTAATGGGGGTACACACTCTAAACTGTAAACTGTGTGTTGGTAAACTCATAAATCAGCTTTGAATGCATGTGAGTTTACCAAAATGAAATGTTTGTCAACTGCAGTCGGTGGGGATAAAGGATAACTCATTCCAGTAAACTCAAATGCGTTCAAAGCTGATTTATGACTTTACCAGCACACAGTTTACAGTTTAGTGTGTTCACACGCAATAATTTCTTTAATTACGCTAGCGGGTAAAAGTAGGTACTCTCGGCGGCATAAAGGTAGCCCGACAGACGTTGACATTAACTTGTACAAAGTACACAGAGAAACAGACGCCATTGCATGGGAGGCGCGAGATGCGATGGCGTCTGTTTCCAGCACTGCGCGGCCATCGTGTCTGCGGCCACAATGGGCTTGCGGCCATCGTGTCCACGGACTTCGTGGCCGCGACCTTCGTGTCCCGCGGCCAAAACGGCGCGGCCACAACGTCCGCGGCCATAACGTCCCGGCCAACATGGGCTCATACCACCTAAGCACCGGGTCTACAATGGTCGCGTCGCGTCGCGTTCGCGGTCGCGTCGAATTTATCGCGTCGCTTTAACCAGAATATGTATGGCGATATTCCATCAAAGCGTGCGGCCCCACACGGCCCCAATTAATACCTATCCTAAATTTTGATAAACACTTCCCGGTCACGTCCGGCACCCTATTTTTGATCTTACTTGTGACACCCTATCGCCAGTTCTAGGGCGCGCCAGAAGCTGAAACTTAGGGAAGGTATTGATGCAACCCCCCTCTACTTCGCATGAATTTGAGGGGTCGCGGCGACCCCTCTCAGGGTGGGTCGCCGCGACCCCCCAATTTATGCGAAGTAGAGGGCGGTTGCGCCAATATCTCCCTCAAGTTTCAGCCTCTGGGGCGCCCTAGAACTGGGGATAGGATGTAAGAAGAAAAATCAAAAAATGGGTGCCGGACGTGACCGGGAAGGTGTTTACATAAATAACTTTATGGCGCTTGATAGGATTCAGAGTACATCCAGGGGCCAGAAAATGACCCTGAAAAATGTCAAATGTAGTCCAAAGTATAAAAAGACATGTAAAATGGCCTGTAAAATTTTAAAATTTTTTTTTTACTGGGCGTTTGACATTTGTTCCTTATTCTGAACTTTGAAATTTTACAAACTGTAAGCGGCACCCGTTCCAACAGTACCTGCTGAGCGGCGTGCTGGGGGTGCAGCTGTTGCTCCTGTGTCTTTTCTTTATCACGCCCACGGCACTGTCCCCACTGCGTCTCCTATCCAAGCCACTCTCCCGCTTGGTAACCTCCTGCGGCGCTACCATAACTGGCTGAATGTGCGGCACGTCCAAAAGTCGCCGCGGCCCGAGCGGCTTGACTGCACTTGGATTGGGCGACGCGGGCGTCAACTGCGGCCGGCGCAACAGAGTCAGCGTCAATTCGGTTTTGCTCGCTGCAGGACGCAGACGCTCGGCAACTCTGGAGGGTGAGCCGGTGCCAAGTTTGATAGTGGAGATGGAGAAGGTAAAATATTTTGGAGTAAGAAGTAAGGATGGCCAAGGCTTTTATTCAAAGGTTTAAAAAATTAAGAAAAACGTTTTATTTTTTTAAAACCCGACCATCGAAACCCTTCTTTTTAAAAACCTTGGCCAAAATTTTTTTGTACTAAGCACTAGGTATTTTGCAATTTTTTTGAGCGCAAGCGCGCAATTTTACCTGCACTTTACCATTTGTGGTGCTTTTCATTGGTTTTGAGGCATTTTTAGTGTAAAAGCTTCCATTTGTTTATGCTATTTGTCATAATAAGCCACGATGTGCTAGTGTAGTATATAATATAAAGCCAATGCGCCCCACATACTTGTGCAGTGTGAAACACCACTGCCAATGTGTTAGCCTGCTCTTATATCCTTATTTAAGCACGTTTCCATACCCAACTTCACTTGAAGTCATGAATGTTCGACAAAAGTCGATATCCGTAATAAGTCGACATAAAACGGATATTTTTGACAGAAATCACCACTTATAATGCTATCCCCATGCCAGTACAGCCATTCTATGGCTATATATAACATCACAAAGTAATGTCACCTGTCTGATTTACCTAGATATGTTGACTCATGACCATATCTGGGAACTTTTAAAAAAACGGTTTTATTTTAAAATAAAACCCTGTTTTTGAAGAAAAAAACGGTTTTTTAATAAAAAACCTTGTCGTTGAAAAAAACCTTTTTCGGCTATCCCTTGTAAGAAGTAAAAAGTTAAAGAAAAGTGAACTTTCACTTTCCACTTATAAATTGATCTTTTCTTCTCCACTAACGGAATTGACCCCTGGTCAAGTAATATTTTCGAAATAGTTGTAGCTAACATTGAAACAAGTGCAAAACCAATTTGTACAAGGTGACCGGGATGGTGTTCAAAATGGTGTTTTGAAAATTGTCTCAAAAATTGTCTTAAAAATTGATCGTGTCACAAAAAGCAAAAATTGAGTATGGTGTGTGCTTTCAAATTTCAGGTAACTTTACAGCACAACTAAGAGGCAGACAAATCCAAAAATTACCACCTAACATTTTACTGGTAATTTCCAAGCTTTGACTAAAACAAGTCTTCAATTTGTTTTTTAACCATAGCCGTTCACATATCTACAAACCTGGCAAGAGGCCAGCCGGCGACGACCTGTCCATCGATGGCAACCAGCTGGTCGCCGACGCAGATCCTCACGCCGGGTCTGGCCGCCGGGGAGCCGGGCGTCACGCAGCGGACCATGTGCTCGCCCCTGGCGCGCCAGCCGGCGCACTCCAGCGAAATGCCCTGGGGGGGGGGGGGATTGCGCCGTTTTGAAAGCCCGGCGAGTGGCACTAGGGCATCAAAAGATTTTTTCGGGAAATAAACACGACATTTTTCGCATTTTTCAGTAAACGGAAACGGGAAAATTTTGCATCTGTCAGAAATCGGAAAACTGAAATGCGCGAAAACCGGAAAACGGAAAGCAAAATTTGCTATCGACAGCCAAACGAACAACAATGCGGGCGAAGTTCTCGTCCAAGGGGCCGTCGCCCAGCTGCAGCTTGAGCTGGTCAAAGTGCAGCGTGGTGTACATGAGCGGGTCGGTGCAGCTCTCCACCGCTAGCATGCACATGTCGTACAGTTTGACGCACTGCAAATAGATCCACTTCAAGTCGTGTGGTACTTACGACACATGAGGCACTCCCAGACACAATTAAATAACCTATAAAATGTAAATGCCTAGTAAAGTGTCAAAAGTAATGTAAAATGCCCCTAAAATGGTGAATGTCATGCCAAGTGTCAAAAGCCATGTAAAGTACTTGTAAAGTGGCAAACGCCATGCAAAGTGTCAAAAGTGATGTCAAAAACTTCTGGTTTTGGGTTGAACTTGATGTTTCAGTATCGGATATTTAAAAACCAAAAAAATCCGGACCTAGATACGTTGGCACGTAAAAGAAGTGAGAAATACGCCAACACCAGCACCACATACCGTATCTTCCATGCGTCGGGTCATTTTCTGATCTTCCAGCCGCGAAAGTTGTTCGAATCGCGTCAAATCTATCACGGCGTCCAAAACGGACTGCCGCAGGGCAGCAGTCGCCCAGGAAAACTGGTGGCCGGCGCGCTTCATCGACAGTTCGCTGACTGAATCCAGTGGAGGTCTGCAAGTGTTCTAGATAAAAGTTAGGCATAGATGCGAAAAGGACTAGGATCCAACGACTTTTGTGGCGGGTCTGTTTTTCACCCGAGAAACTTTAATTTTCGAAAATGTGTATCCCGCTTCTGCAAAAACCAAAAACAAAATGTCACTGCAGCGCCCAAACAACCGCAGCCACTCGCCTATCGAGCCAAAACTCTGCCCTCTTGGCCAGGGTGCACAGGGCCCTGATGCGCGCCAGCACGGTGCACTCGTAGCTGCGCTGGGACCCCCCCGCACCCCCCTGCGTCGGGACGGCCAGGGCTGCCCGGACGGCCGCCGCACCCACGGCCAACTCGACCAGCACGCTGCGCAGGCACTCGCTTTCAGCGTCCATGCACTGCGGGTCGATGGAGAATCGGGTGGCTAATGGGCACACGTGGGGGGAATTTCGCGAGTGGAAAAGTGACAAGTGGCAAGTAGAGTAGCGAGTTGAGTCAAGTGACAAGTAAACTTCTAAGTGACTGACAAGTAATTTTTAAAAATACGTGTCACATGACTTAACAGAAGTATGTCATGTGACAAGTAAACCTCTATCGGACAAGTTAAAGAATAAATCCACACGAGAGTGTGAACCCCCTGGCTAAAACCCACCAAATACTGCAGCACGCAGAGCGCCTGCGTCAAAACCACAGTGGCGCACATGTGAATTGGTCTTGAGCGCACCTGGGGCTTCTCCCAGACCCTGTAAAATGTCAAAAGTCATGCAAAGTGACAAGTCATGTAAATAGAAAACTCCGCAGCTTTTGCCATCCACTACTCAGGCTTCTCCTCCCCAAAAATAGAGCATAATATGCCTTAAGACACCCATATTGGCCAAGAACTGTGCTGCGTTTGTGTCGATGTACAAATACTGTGAAATAAGGTGTGAATGCACAAATACTTCGTGTCATCTCCATTCATTCATGCAATTTTCCAGACCATTTTACACGACTTTTCACACTTTGCATGACAACCGACATTTTCCAGGGTGCGGCAGTGGCACCTGGGCGGCGATGTGGGCCGCGTCGCAGATGAGCAGTAAGCCGCCTGTCAAGCCGCGCTGCGAGCGGATCTCGGCGCACAGCTGCGACAGGCAGTCGTCGTCCATGCCTGGCAGGGCAACATCGGTTGATCAGTGATCTTACGCACCCTAATCTCACTTAAAACAACAAGAATTATGCAACAACTTACCGGCAATCCAGTCGGCCACCTGGTGCCAGTCCCAGACCCTGTAAAATGCTCTGGAAATGTCAAACGTTATGCAGTGTCAAAAGTCATGTAAATGCCATGCAATACGACAAACGAATGTTTGCCATTTTGCAGGGAATTTTACATGCCTTTTCACACTTTGCATGACATTTTACATTTCACAGGGCTTATTACAGGGTCTGGGATTGCCCCCTGGTCGCAATCCCACTGCTGCACAGTCGATCGCAGCGCCCGATGCTGCCCAGCGCCCGACCAGTGCATCGCGCCCACGCAAAAAGGGTCATGCAAAATGTCGCGGATTTACATGGTGCGTGGACATTGAACATCAAAGTGAAATCATACAAAAGAAAGTGATGCCGCGCGGCACACTGGAAAACTGTGGCTCCGTTAAATCAGGCACGCAGGCATAAATAGGTATATGCATTTCACCCAGCCACATTTCAAGGCTTCACTAGCACACTTAATCACACGAACAGAATGCATAAAATGTCAGTGAGCATCAAATGCTTAATGGAAGCATTGAGAAAAGCAATCAAAATGGCTTTTCTCTGCTTCTCAAGATTGGGTAGACACTAGTTGACACCAGAGTTGCGAAAGTGTATTTACACTTACCTGAAATACCCGGGTAAATGGGTATTTATATTTACACTTACACTGCCACTTTCATAAAACACCCATACACTTT
Source organism: Sphaerolaimus hirsutus (assembly GCA_964036195.1). Lineage (NCBI taxonomy): Eukaryota > Metazoa > Nematoda > Chromadorea > Monhysterida > Sphaerolaimidae > Sphaerolaimus > Sphaerolaimus hirsutus. The sequence goes on from OZ038450.1 coordinate 13,147,606, forward strand.
TTTTACACTTTCCTGGGCAAAATACCCGGGTACAGAAAGTGTATTTTTTTTCTTTCAGATGGCCCTGTTTTATGCTTTTGAGAAAGTATAAAATAGGGTCATGTACAAAAAATGCATTGAATGTAGAAAATATGGCAAATGTACAAAAAAGCCTTTGATCTACAACCTTTGATCAGTACTCATGGTATCCTACAGTTTCATCATACTTTTGTAAAAAGGACAAGATCAATTGAAGTTCACCAACTGGACACAAAGTCAAATTTTGCATTGACATTTGCTGCATGTCCATTCTTGCATTTAAACAGTGTGTATCGCATTGCTTAATCAGTAAAACATCAACACTGAAAAACTGCCATTATTAGGGAACTTCATACCACTACAGTATTTGTTACAGTCTGAAATGTTTCATAAAAGGCTGTAAAATGTGAAATAATGCATGAAAATGATAAATAAATTGATCTAAAGGTGAGAACAGCGGTGTTTTCTAATGCTCAACAGTGAGAGCTCTTTCTAAAAAATTTTTTTACACTTTCCTACGTATTTTTAAGATACCTTACACTTTTTTTATCCATACTCAAAATTGGGAAAGTGTATTTACACTTACACTTTCCAAAAATACCGGTATTTTAACAACTCTGGTTGACACCGCAAATAAGTTTCAACTATATAAATAACACAAAAACAATTTTTGAAAGAAACATTTAACAGAAACGATGAAAAGTTGTAATCACACTAATTTTGATGTCAACTAGTGTCGTGGTGCCTATTACAGGAGCCCTATTAAGGAACAGGTTATTCGTGACTAGCGAATGGCGCCATGGCGTTTCTGCAACGCCATAAAAATTGGCGCTGTTCCATCACTATGCAAAGTGGCACAATCACGGACAACAACAACAATAACATCAGTGTCTACAAAGCAGTTATGAATGTGCGAAACCTTTTTTCTTAAGCAGCGTTTACACGCTTTCGTGTGCCGACAAAAAAGTTTGGTGGAAAAGTTCCATAATTCTGGAATTAAGTTTCATATATGCAAGAAAAAACGGTGAATTGTGCTCACTAGTTATGTGTACACACATACCAATTTGCAGATAATTTGAGCATGTCGTTCAAGAATTATAGGCATTTGAAAATTAATTTTAGTTGTCGGTTCGGTTTTCGTTTTGAAACCGAACCGACAACTGAAATTCATCTTCAAATGCAAATAAGTCCTGAACGACAGGCTCAAATTATATGCAAATTGGCATGTGTGTAAACTTAACTAGTGAGCATACTTCACTAGCTTTTCCCGCAGATACGGAACTTTATTCCGGAATTATGGAACTTTCTCGCTTAACTTTTTTGTCGGCACACGAAACCGTGTAAACGACCCTTTAACAAAAAGCGATAGGCGGACGGGCCGTTGGGCCCACACACGCTAGTTGACATCGACACCAAATGTCAACTGGTGCCGATCCCGATACAAAGGTTGCTGACGAGCCGACGAACGACGTTCAAACGCCAGCTTTGAATTGGGAACGGAACCAGTTGACATTTGGTGTCGATGTCAACTAGCGTGTGTAGGGCCATTATTGCTAAATAAATGCACCCGCTGAGCCAACATGACACAACAACGAACATGCACAAAAGTTCGCAAAACCGACGCGAGCAAAACACTACGGTACATGAGAAGAAAAGGGTGCAGAGAAGAATTGGCAAAAATGAAAGATAACGTGATCAAAAATCGAATGCGTTTCTCGTAACAGTGGCCTATCCTATTTCGTATCAGGCGGTTCACATGCCGAAATATTGTCTACAAAACAAAAAAATGTGTGAATGTGTAAAAATGTCAAAATGTGTGTCTTCGAAATATGTGTTTTCAAAATGGGAGCATAACTGCATGTTGCGTGCTTGCTCCTGCAGCCACATGCTTAAAGCACAAATAATGACACCTCAGTCATGGACCTACTCAAACGGGGGGGGGGGCTGCCAGTTATAGCAGCTGCATCTCAAATCTGGAAACCTCTGCAAATGCACTTGTTAAGGCCTATTTGCGCCTTATGTGCATGAATAGTTCTATGGCGCCAGCTACCACGGCGCCATGGGGTGGCCCCAACGCCATTCAGTTACCACAGATGTCGACTTTTTTTTTTTTGGGGGGGGGGGGTTCGTCAGCCCTCGTATACAATCGTTCAAACCGTGAAAAAATTTCGCATATGTCCGTGCTTGCAGTTATATTTATCCAATTGAGGTATCTACTTAAAGTCGATTAGCCCAAAAAGTGCACTTAGCATAAAATCGCATTCGAGTTCAATTATCTGAAGGATGCTTTTTCACAAAATGCATTTAAATACATACCGTATGTCCTCAAATACCCCCAGGGGGTTTAGAGTGCAAATTTTGAGGTGGTATTTCGAAGGTGGAGGGCTTTTTCGACGGACGGCTTACATGATGTACCTTATTCCACACGGGGGTATTGCGAGGGGGTGGTTTTTGTTTCCTAGGCTCGCTCAAACCTTGAAGTATTTTGAGAGAGGGGTTAATTCAAGGGCGGTATTTCGAGGAAATACGGTAATATGAAGGAGGAGGTCAATTAGAAGTCGACTTTGGCCCGAACTTCCTATGAATTCTCACGAAAGTGACGAAATGCGACACTTCAAAATGGCCTAAATTGAGCTGGATCACTCGTATGTAATGTACTGGGGTTAACTCAATTTCACCAATTTTGGCCTTAACGACTTTTCTTTACAATTTACGCCTCAATTCTTTGCCAGGTACGAATGGCGCTTGTACGAATGGATCAAAGTGAATATTGTGTACGCTACGCATATCATATTTACATCCAACTTAGGATGCTATTTGTATATATACCTACATTTTTTCAATACCTTTTTTTTATCAACAACGATCTTCGCTGTGATAAAGGCTGTTACAACAGGAAACATCCAGTTATTTGCCTATTTGATTGGTGTTCTGTTACATAATTTACCAATAAATTTTTAAATACGGTACAGATTCCAGATACGCTTACGCCCACACAGAACAACAAAAAATGTAAATAACTACACACCATATGTACAAATGAATAAAAAGACGCAGTCTACATGTGCATGATGATTAGTGGCATGTAAATATTATTGTAATAAATAAATTGGAAAAACAGCATAATTTTGTGTAAAATTTTTTAAAAACACGTAAAAACCGTATAGAAAGCGATTGATGTGCCAGAAATCATGAGTGCATGAGAAACGTCAACTGTACTAAAAATATGCACTCAATAAAAAAATCCGAAAGATCTGTCACACTGCGCTGATATTTACCAATTAAATAACTACCAATTTACATGTAAATAGGTACAAAAATAATTACATTCATAAGTATTCATATTGCAACAACATTGATGCCATCGATTTGATGAACATACAGAAAATTCATATCTGAGGTATCGAATGCATTAGACATACCTAAATACATAGTTTAACATTGCACATAAAAAAGCCATGTGTGGCAAAATGTGGGCAAGTAAAAGCAATATCCACGTAATTAACAGACGCGAGCCTCTACCATAATCACGTGAATATAATCAAATAAAATGCAAATTCAATGCGCCCATTAGGGTTGGAAAAAAACGTTTTTTTAAACTCCATGTTTGTTTGTTTTTAAAAACGTTTTTTTATAAAGCTCCCAGATATGGCTCTGGGTCAACATACCTACCTATATAGGTATATCAGACAAGTGACAATACTCTGTGATGTTATATATGACCATATAATGGCTGTGGAGCCATGGATAGCAAGTGGTGATTTGTGTCAAAAATGTCCATGTTTTGTCGACATGTTTGTATATCGTCTTATAGTCTCGCAGTCTCGTCTTATAGTCTTATAGTTCGTGACTTCAAGTTAAGTTTCGCACGGAATAGTGATCAAACAAGGTTATAAAAGGAGGTTGTGACTTTGGGAGTGATGTTACACACTGTGGAGGTACATGGAAGCAAATTACCTGAATATTATATACTACAGCAACATATGATGGCTTATTTACCCATGGTAGCTCATAGAAATGGTTGCTTTGATACTAAAAATGCCACAAAACCAATGAAAACAACCACCAATGTCAAATTGTGTGTGAAATTGCGCGCTTGCGCGCAAAAATTTTGCAAAATACCTAGTGCTTAACACTAAAAATTTTGGCCGATGTTTTTTATATAAAGAAAACGTTTCGGACCTCGTGTTTAAAAAAACGTTTTTTAATAAATAAAACGTTTTAAAAAACATCGGCCAACCCTAGCGCCCACATATATTTTACTCACCCACACAGAACAGTGAAAAATACTGACTGAAATAAATTATCCACGTTTTCTTACCTGAGTGAGACTAGACACCAAATGGTTTTTCGATCTGGCAAGACGAATAATACAATTGAAAGCAGCATTTTGAATTTTATGGGAAAATGCATTGTTGGATGGCAAAAATCTGAGTCAAGGCAAGCGCTAGGCAAAAAGAAGTCAGGGCAATAAGAAAAACACTTTCAATGCTTAAAATCGCTAATACAAAGTAATAAAGAATGCTAAATAACTGAAATGCTATTTGAAAAATTTTATTAACTTGGGAAAAAGCCCAATGTTTCGTGAAATATGGGAAAATTTATACTACGAAACTAATAAAAACGAAAAAGAAACAAACCTGCCGGTGTTTGAGTATAACAAAAATATTGCACGAATAATTATTGCATTTTTGGCAGAATTTTTGGCACGTGCGACTATCAAAACTCGAATGACTTTTTTTTAGAAAAAAAGAGGCAGGGAACAAAACCACTACGTGGGGGAATTATTTCGTCTTAGTGGAATTGAGTAGACTTGAATCGCTTTGACAGTCAACTTTTCAATAATGAAATCCTTGTCACTCTGACGCAAAGTGACACCTTCAGCATCAAATTTGGCCTGCAAACGCTGCCGTTCCGGCTCCAACAGCTGGAAAGTAGTTTGGTTTTAAGTGAACTATTTTATTAACGTAGTGTAAAACATGTATTGCAGGGGTAAGAAAGGGGGGTTGGGGGGGGGTTACCCCGCCCAAATCCGCCCAGCTATCTATCTATCCCGAAGGCCGCTCAGCTATCTATCTATCCCGGAGGCAAAATATGGGCTACTATCCCCTAACCTCCCCCCAAAAAAATCGGCCAGCTATCTACCTAAACCTATGGTCACTTGAGTTGGGACACGTTTGAAATTCCAATAAATTTGAATTTTGTGCCTGATCGTGGGCATCCCGGGGAACTTGGGCGGTATCAAAAGGTAGCCCTAACATTTGTCTAAAAGTTCCCTCGGACACCCCCCAGCTGTTCCCCCTGTGGGCCGTGTAAATGGCCCACATGTTTTTTTATACAAAAGTGACCTGCTCACTTGGGTGGGGACACGTTCCAGATTTCGCTCTATTCTGTCTTTCAAGGCAGGATTTCAACCTTGAAGACAACACAGTGTTGGCATACCGCCAGAGGACAATTCTCAATCGAAAAAATCAGATTTGGATGGAGTTATATAAACTCATGCTGTCAAGTTAGTTAACAATCAGTTTTCTGTTGTTTACAGTCATTTCTTTTGGTAAACTGACTTAACAAAGCCACCCCCACTTCTCAGACATCCACTACGCCCACACCAACCAGAACAACCCTGAAAAGTGCAATGAGGCACTGCACAGTGAAGGGATCATCTCTAATGTGGATCGCTCATCCACAGTTGGTGTACTGGGCAAGGGATTTTGGGAATTCAGCTGTGTTTAGGACCCTGGAAACAACAAGTCATGTTAGAGGAGAGTATGGTGAATTTTTTTACATATTTTCCCTGCGCTATGAACCATCAAAAAATGGAGAAATCGGAAATCAAATATCTTAGGAATAAAAAAATTGAAAATTTAGTAATAAAATTGTAAAAAAATTGCACTTTTTTTGCACCCTGATTTCTCCATTTTTTTGATGGTTCATTGCGCAGGGAAAATATGTAAAAAAATTCACCATACTCTCCTCCTATGTGACGTTTTGTTTCCAGTGTCCTACACACAGCTTAATTCCCAGAATCCCTTACCCAGTACACCAACTGTCCTCAAGCAATCCACATTAAAGATTATCCCTTCACTGTGCAGCGCCTCATTGCACTTTTCAGGGTTGTTCTGGTTGGTGGGGGTGTAGTGTATGTCTGAGAAGTGGGTGTGGCTTTGTTAAGTCAGTTTACCAAAAGAAATGACTGTAAACAACAGAAAACTGACTGTTAACTAACTTGACAGCATGAGTTTATATAACTCTATCCAAATCTGATTTTTTTGATTAAGAATTGTCCTCTGGCAGTATGCCAACACTGTGTTGTCTTCAAGGTTGAAATCCTGCCTTGAAAGACAGAATAGAGCAAAATCTGGAACATGTCCCCACCCAAGTGAGCAGGTCACTTTTGTATAAAAAAACATGTGGGCCATTTACACTGCCCACAGGGGGTACAGCTGGGGGTGTCCCAAGGAACTTTTAGACAAATGTTAGGGCTACCTTTTGATACCACCCAAGTTTCCCAGGATGCCCGCAGTGGGCCCACACACGCTAATTGACATTCGTTTTGATGTATCGATAATGTCAATTCAGAGTCAACTGTCAATTTCGTGATTGACGCGGAGACACTTTTAGTTGAAAACGTGCGCAAAAATTTTGTGTCAACTAGCAGTAGACATTTTGTGTGGTAGTGTTTGAGTCAAATAAAGTGTACGCGTGCGTTTTACTGCGCACGCGTTCGCGAAAAAGCGGACGCGTCCGTTTTCCTGCGTACACGTTCGTTTCTGAGCAGTATGCGATTTTAATTGCTAAATGTAACTCGTTGAAAAAGTTAATTAGATTTTATGTTTTTAAGTACATATTTAAGTATTTTACAAGTGAAATATGTGTTTTTTTTGTGATATTTATCATGTATTTTTATTTTTGTTGATATTTACATATATATATTTCAAAGTCATTTTAATTACATTTTTTATATCAGTTTACGAATTTTCAAGATGAAATAAAGTGAAATTTTACAAAATTTAAATGGATCATGAGATCAAGTGACATTTTAAAATGCAAAATATGTAAATTATGTAATATTTTTCAAGGGAAATAACACACAGTAAGTAAAACAATTGCTGTTCTATTTCATGACAGCGAAAATAAAGTTCAACGATTTTAGCAAAAAAGTAACAAAAACGAGTAACAAAAACAAGACTCGTTGATTGACAAGATTTGAATTTTGTAAACTAGAAAAACACAGTACCATTTTCATGAGATTGCCTTTTGCAGTATCATTTTGCCTTTTAAGTTGACATTGTCTGTTTTCAAGAATGCATAAGAATTGTAAAGTTTATCAAAACATGTCATAATTTGTCATAATAAATGTCAACTTAAGCAAAGTTGACAACAGAAACATTGTTTAAAAACTTATAATTTAATTGACATTTTTGTGTGTGGTGTCAATTGCAGTTGAAATGCTTGAAGAAGGGTAAATGTCTACTGAGGGTATCAAAAATGTCAATTGACTGAAAAGTGTACGCGGCGAACGTTTTTTCCCCAAATTTTGCATGCAGTTGACGCAAGTTTGTTGCGAACTATCTCAAATGCTGAAAACGTTCAAAAATATGCGAATTTTCAGCAGTTGACGCTGCGCTCGCCGACTTACTAAAAGTAACTTAATTAATGCAGTTTGTGTTATATTTTTATGAAATTTAAGGTGATGTAAGAGAAAAATATGACACACATTTTTCTGTAGAGAAGTTTTTGTGCGGAAACGCTTCAAAATCAAATTAGAATTTTTTTTGTGAAATTTAAAAACTTCAATTGACATCAGGATTTTGTATGGAATGGATGCGAACGCATAGTTGACACACATTAAATATTAATTTTTTCAACTGCAAAATTGTTTTAGCAATAAATGTCTATAGAAAACTAATCGTATGCATGCAAATTCGGTGTTTCCATGCGCAGGCAGCGGGGCTAGATACTTCAATTACAAAGGACATTATTCCATCATAATGTTTATTTCTGCATCAGCTGATTTGAAGGTGCAGTACGTGGATATCGGTGCTCCTGGTGCTCAGTCCGATTCTGGTGTTTTGCTGACATCTAGTTTTGGGCAAGACCTGATGTCAGTTTACTTTCATTGTACTTACTTATGTATCATACATCTTATTTGACCCTTTTCAGTTGACAAATTGGTATACATTTTGACAAATTAGTATATGCTAATTTTTTTGCAGAACTGGCCGATTGCTGATGCCGAAACCTGCGCTTCTCCCTGGCAGTGACCCGTACGATTGAACCAACTACATCCCCAGCTGCTTTTTGGGTGACCAAGCATTTCCGTTGAGCCGCTGGTGTTTGGTGCCATTCAAAATTCAAAGATGTCATTCAAACTAACGCAGCCAACAGGCACTTCAATACAAGGTGACTGCTTCAATTTTTTTTGTTTGTGTAATAATTTTGAATGGGTGTTGTGAACTTTTTCCATGCATATTTGAACCTATATTTATCATTCAGTTGACAAAGATACACAAAAATGAATTTTTTGTATCAATTGGATTTATAATCATCTAATTATATACTTCTTTTTCAGGTTGTCTCGCGCTAGGAGAACTGTTGAATGCGTTTTCGGTATGCTGGCGGCTCGCTGGCGAATTTTGCTGGGCACCATCTGCATGGAACCGGAACGCGTCAGCAGGATGGTGATGGCGTTGTGCGTGCTGCACAACTGGCTGCAAGTGACGCGCTGCAGCACAATCGATGATCACTTTGACGAGGACGGCGATGAAAGGGCGCCGCTGCAGGGCGTCAGGGATCACCCTTCGCTTCGCGACCGCAATGTGAGACTTACATTTATTGTTGAATTTTAGTTTTTATTAATAATGTCAACTCCTACTGCAGCTCGATTGGCGCGCCGCGGTCGACAATATGATCAACTTAGAGCCAGCTGACCAGCGCGCTGCTGAAGCCATTCGCCAGATGAGGGGCGTGCGCGAGAAGATCAAGGAGTGGATGAAAGAGGGTGATGGCAGAGTGCCATGGATAAACTGGCGCGATTGCTGAATTGACATTTTTGAAATTCAAAACGATATCAAGTATTCTAAATGTTGATAGAAACAATTTCAGTTGACACATTTGATGTATTTGTTGATGTCAATTCAGCAATATTTTTGGCTATTTACAAATTTAATTTAAAAAATCGAAAATGCTTACATTTCATCAAATTTTTGGTGGAGAATGTTAGGAAAATTTTTCTCTATCGATCTATACATATAGAACTTTAATAGTTGTTGTCAAAATTTTTTTAAAAATGTTTAATTATCAAAGCTGTGAAAAATCATATCTTTCGATTTACAAGCTCGATTCTTTCAAAAAAAATACTGCTATGTAGTGCTTTCTTTCGCCATCATGTTGCTATCTTTGTTTTTGTTACATCGCGAAAATTTGTTTGATGAAAAATACATTTTTGATTTGAAGAAAAATATTTTTGAATCTTGCAAACAATTTTATTCAAACTTGACGTATGTATTAAAAAAATCACTGACATTTATACTACATGAAATGACTATAAAAGTATAATTGATCACACATGTAATGAATAAAAATTTTTTCAATATCGAAAGTGAAAATATTTTTAAAAAGTGTACTGTTCTCACGATCTTTGAAAATAAAGTGGCACAAAGTCAAATTAATTATGCTCCATCGCACAACAGCTTTTAAATCACCCAAATCGAGTCGTAGAATGCAGGGTCAATTCATTTCTGAAAAGGGGTTTGGTCAGTTGACTTTTCTGGTTAACTACTTGGCACAAGTAGTGGTTAAATGCCTTAACATGTTCGAAGGTAATGAAAATGTCAATTAGGAACCCAATCGCGTCAACTAAAACCTATTTGACGCTGAATTGACGCTAATTCCAGTGTCAATTAGTGTGCGCGGCCCCAGTCTGGCACAAAAATGAAACTTATCAGAATTTTTGAAGTGTCCCAACTCAAGTGACCATAGGTTTATCTGGAGCGATTTTTCAGAAACGCGACCCCAATTTTCGCGCAAAATCGCTACTTTTTAGATTTTCACCTCCAAAATCACTAGTTCATGCGTCTAACTGCCTATTTTCAGCGATTTTTAGTAGTATGTGTGCTTAGCGATTTTTCACCTACTTTTAGCGATTTTTCTCGCTTTTCTTCCTTCTATGCCTATAGATTGAACCCCCGCGAACCCCCCCAGAAAATTTTTTCAATCTATCCCTCCGGAGGAGCGATTTGCTATCTATCCAAACCCCCGAAGGGTCGAAATCTAGAAGACCCCTGATGCATGTATTTTCGAAACTTTGAGTTAGCTAGTATGACCCACTGTTCTAGAATTGGTGATACGGTTCCAGCAAGTATTCATGCAAAAATAAGAAGTCATTATGCACTACTTCTACTTATACTCGCTTAAAACCCACTTTTAAGTCATTTTCTGAAAGTCCGATTCAACATTTTTTTATAATTTACATCAATCAGCTCAAAAATCACATCCACGCATCCCCATCCAACCCAAACTTCGGCCCCACCTTGTGTTCGAACCGCCTGAGCTGCATGCGGAAGCCGAAATTGGGGTCGGCGCCGCGTCTGGCGGCGGTGAGCGCGTCCATGCAATCCCAGTAGTTGCAGTCAGAGCTGGACATCATGTAGGCCACGGCGAGCGCCGCCGACCTGCTGCACCCCATGAAGCAGTGCACCAGGACCGACTCTGGGGGCAGTTTTGTGTAACCACAGCCGAAATTTTCAGAACTACTGGACCAGTGATTTTGCAATTTTTTGCGCAGCGCGCTATTTCACATACACATTACCATTGGCGGTTGTTTTCATTGGTTTTGAAGCATTTTCAATCTGAAAGCTTCCATTTGTTCAGGCTAGTGTGTTATTACAAGCCGTGATATGTGAGTGTAGAATAGGGATTGTGATTACCGTTTTTTGACTCCCTTAAAAAAGGTTCGTAATGACTATGAGTCAACATAGGTAAACATATATATCGGACAAGTGCCCGTGCTTGCTAGTATTGAACCCCCGCGAACTTCACCTCCAATTTTTTAGCTAACTATCACTCCGGAGGAGCTATAAACCACCCATACGTACCCCCGGAGGGGTCAAAATTCACTTAACCCCTACTGCATCGCTACATGGTATAAACGTTTGAAATAAATACAGACCACGCTGCATTCTGGCCGCATGTATGAAATCATTGGTCTCTGAAATGTGCGGAATGACGTTTGAATCAGATCTATCGGCCAGGTTCAGTATTCTACGTTCGATATTCAGCGCGGCGCACACATCGGCCAAACGGGTGGAATAGTTTGTTTGAGCAAGTATCTCCTCGCTTAGCACTGTCACCATGTATTTCACCTGAAAATGGCAAAGAACGTGAATTTTGGGATCTTGCGCGCAGGGGCAGTCCCGCACCCTGTAAAGTGTGCAATGTCATGTAGAAGGCGTTTTATACTTATTGTCAGTACGTTTCTATTGCATACGGCGCGTGGCTTGGGTCAACGGGTGTGCAACAGACGCCATTATGCGGCTTAGGCGGATTAACGTGACGTTTGTAGATAAATAATGAAATATGACCGAATGCATGATTACGTGTCACACAATGCGTGATTACGTGTCACACAATGTAGAATGTCATCTAACATAAAAAAGCTTTATTACTGAACTTCTGACATTGGGCCTGACATTTGACACTTTACTTTACAGGGTGCGGGACAGACACCGGGACGATCTCTCAATTCTACATGTGCAAAACCAACTACGCTCACGCAAATACTATTCACGAGCTCCTCAAATCAATCAAAATAAAACAGCAAAATACCGAAGGTATGTTCCACCAAAATACCTTGCACTTTTGCAGACACTTTTCATCGATTGCATCGACCAAACTGCCCACATACAAATTAGGCAAGACGAGCGACATTCCAGCGCCCGCCGCCCGCATCATTGTGCGCAGGTGAGCATCGTTTTCGCCGGGTGAAACGCCGTTTGGAGCGCTGCTACTCATTTTGGCACTCGTCCAAGTTTTTTTTCGATTTTCTTTTTTTCGAGGTATGTATGCGTGTTGTATTTTAGGATAAGATTTTTGGGAATAGTCCCCGTATGACTTGTCACGGTGCCAAAATTTCTTGGCAGCCAGCCAAAATTGTGAAATCCGCTATAAATATGAAAAAAATAGGCTAACACTAGCTATATAACCATGTATATAAACGGAAATAGCGATTATGAAGGTGGAAATTGGCAAAGTGGAGCACATTTTAGCGATCTTAGCGATAACTGAGCTTTTACGCTGATTCGTATAATACGCAAGTGGTAACTGGGCAGAGTGACAAGTCATCATAATTGACCCGATCCGATTTTTGTGTACTTTACTGTTATTAGAGTTACCCTGCAGGCAATTGAATCACATTTAATCGTCAGTGATTAATTTTCCCGACAATAGATCAGGCTGCACAAAGAAAAAACGCGGTGGAATTTCATCCAAATACCCGACTGCAATCAGTTTATAAATATCAAGGTTTGCATGTCCTACGTTTGGTACGGAGATACCCCGTATGTGAAGTTGGTAGCCGCCCAAATATTTCGAAATCGTTATAGATATAAATAAAATAGGCTAAAAAACTTTAAAAATAGGTATATAACCTTGAATACAGACGAAAATACTGATTATGAAACTGAAAGTTGGCAATATTAAGCAAATTTCAGCGATTTTGAGCTTTCACTGTCGTTGGTACAATACATTACTGATAACTTGGAGGTGGCCCAAGTTCACATTGTATGACCCGATCCCGTTTTGTTAATAACAATTGGATACATTCTCAATATATATCAGACCATTATGATGAGCCTTAACATCAAAAATGGTCCCAGGCTATCATAAAAGGGTGATATACCTGAACATTTACAGCCAACATTTACAGTAATACAGCCAACTTTTTATAATTGTACTACTTTTTCGTCATACAATCATTGTTACTTTTTTATTTCACTTTTGGCGCTTATCCAAGATTTCATCCAGTTAGGTTTTCGCCGGATTTGCAGGTTGCCCAAATTTGGTTGTAAACATTTTGGGAGCGCGTGTACAAATGGCATTTCCCTCGATTCTTGGTTTATCTGTAAAAAATACTCGAATGTTTTGTTCCGTTTACGCGTCTGACCCCGGAGGGTCAAAGTATGAAATACCCCTGTTTTCGAAGCTATTTGCCGCACCACACCAGGAATTTTGAGCTTTGTGTTCGAACGTTTTTTTGACGCTGATTTTTTGAATGCTTATCTTCAAAAATTCTAATTTTGAATAAAAACAGGCTCGCTAAAAACGATTGAAGGAATGAATTCCTGGTCCTTCGCTGTGTGTTTTCCTGTTGTACAGTTTTCCCTTCGATAGATTTCTTTCCGCTTTTTAGTTTCCGATTTTTTTTAAAACGAGCTCGTAGCTAAAAAAAACTTGTGTGTGATGCGCCAATATACCGACGCGTATTATTATTAAAAAATCGTGTTAGGTTTTTTTATTATGTTGGATAATTTTCATGTGTACACCGTTTGCTACCCAATTTTCCGACGTGTGAAAACAATTTTCATGCAATGCAAATCATTATTTAGATATTTAACTACATGTATTGCTCTTGTTGGCGCACCGCACACTGATTTTGGACGTTCAGCGTTCGAACGTTTGAAATCCGCTGAATCGGAACTCAGAATCCGCGGTTCGGACGCTTTAAGTTCAGCGGTTGAGCAGCCGCCATATTGATTTTTCAAAAAGTCCGGATGAATTCGGACAGATTTGCATGCATTTTTGACCAGTTTTGGTCATTCGCTGAACTCGACATTTCAGCGTCGATCAAAATGAAAGTGTCCGAACACTTTCATCCTGCGGTTCAGCGTCGCAGTTCGGCGTTGAGGTTCAGCGCATGAGTTGAGTTCAGCAGCCGTGCTACTGTTGTAAAATGATATGTATCTCTTTCACGATGTGAGATACATTCATGAAATTTGGATAGGTATATTATTTACATTTAAGCTTCAAAAAAGAAGAGAGAAAAGTTTTTCGAAAAATAATTTATTTTAGAGTTTCTGGAAATTTTTGCAAACGGTATTTTCGCGGTTTCAGCGGATGAAAATTCATGCATGAAATATGTATCTCTGAACACCCCGAATCATAAACAGCCCGTGAAGAAAACGTCCGGACTGTTTGAATTCAGCAGAAAGCATATGTAGGTTTAAATGGGATTAAGATGTTGGTAGTGATGGAAAAGTGCCATGGCGATTTTGGCGCTAAAATGCTCTGGCAGCATTAGCGCTTGTCGCCGCTATCTGAAAAGCGCCATAGCGCTTTTGGCGTCTGGCGCCATTTTCCAGTGGCGCTATTGGCACCTGACACAGCATTTTAAATGGCGCCAAAAAGCACCAACGTTAATGATAAAATTGTTACAATAAACTCGGCGTACATGATACTCTGCCCTCGCACTGATTTATGTCTCGTGTTGGAAGCGTGCCAATGATCATTAAATCATGCAATTTCTGTAAAAAGATGAAAAAAATTCATCGATGTGTATATGTTAATAAATAACACTATAACAACAATTCATTTTTTTATGAAACTCGCACGCGTTAACCATCGTTGGCACACTTCCAGCTGGAACCACGCGTGCAAGGTGTAAAGTAAGCCTACTATACAGGTATGTACCATAGTTGTTAAAACGTATTTACTTTTACTCGATATATACGTATACTGAAATACAAGGTAAATACGTTTATGTTTCCTTTGAAAAAAAGTTCTGGTTCTCACTTTTACATATACTTTTTGAAAGTCCTCGAGTACAGAAAATGTATTTCAGATAGTCTTTTATCTAGATTTTTGAAGGTATAGAGGGAAATAAAAATATGCTAAAAAATATCCCATGCTAAGAATATGGGAAACTAGTGGAAAATGGGTATAGAACCAAATATATGGTAAAAAAATTAATAAAAATAATCAAGAAGTTACGAAAATCGGTGATTTTGGGCAAAAATTTTGGCGACATCTGTCAAAAGTACTCACGTTTATGTTTTCTGAGGGGAAAAGTATGTTTATTCATGAGTAAAAGTGAAACAAATTAGGTACTTTACGTTTTCTGTAATCAGGGGTTCAGTAAAAAATAAATACTTAATGTTTACATACTTACATACTTTGAAAAAAGTTCCGTACTTTTAACAACTCTGGACTGTACATATTTACATTGATATTCTTGTATTCAGTTTATTATTTCTGAGGTCAATTAAAGGTTGACTAAAAATGAGTTTGGACCTGACATATTGGTAAATATAAGGAGAGGTGTGGAAATACATGTTTACTTTAACTTAAAGGTGTTTACCATATTTCCTCAAAATACCCCCTTGAATCAACCCCTTTGAAAAAATCCCAGGTCTTCTCAAGCTGAGGAAAAATACCCCCTCCCCTCGAAATACCCTCCATCTTGAATAAGCTACATCATGTATGCAATGAACATGCTGTGCGTGTTTATTACTGCAAATTTACATCACACCTAGACATGCATAGACCTGTTCATGTAATGATATATGATATGATGTGCCCAAATATATTTTATTTAGTCACATTTATTGCTTTTTGGATATGTCAATACCTATTCTTTACCATGATCCCTCATGAAAATTTCTGGCGAAATAATAACCCCCTCAAATAAGCCCCCTCGAAATACCCCACTCAAAAATGTCCACACTGAAAAATAAGCCCCCCGGGGTATATTTAGATACAGGGTAAATATCTTTTGGTTTCCTCAAAAAATGCACAGTTGTTAAAAGTACTGAATTTTTTTAAAAGTAAATGTAAATGTAAAGTATTTGTATTTTACTCACACATGAGTACAGAAAACATAAAGTATTTTATTTTTACTTTTACACTGCGTAAAAGGTGAGTAAAATACTTTTTTCTAGAGAAGATGTAAAAATGAGTATTTTTTCAAGGGAAATGAATATTTTTCAAGGGAAATGAATATTTTTCTCACAGAAAACGTAAAAGTAGGTAAATTTTCTCACAAAAAAAGTAAAAATGGCATTATTTAATTTGTACTCTGAAATACATCAAAGATGTCTTTTACTCTCCCGATAAGTATTTCTTAGGAAAATGTCCTGTTTGTCACTTTCTGTCTGGCAAAATGATATTTTCTGTCACCTTAAAAAATGTTTTCTGTACTCGTGTACTTTCAAAAAGTATGTGAGTATGTGAGTACCGGTATTTTTTCGGGGGGAAACGTAAACGTATTTACGCGACGCGAGTAAACGTCAATCCAAGTTCAATGATGAAATAAGTATCCAAACCTGAATACTGTATATCCTTGAATACGACCCCTCTGAATAACATCCCCTGATGGCCATGTGAGAAAAAGTAACTCCCCATTCTTGAATAACTCCCTCCTTGAAAACTTCTGACAAAATAATAACTCCCCTGGGGTCTTATTTGAGTATAGGTATACATTAAGTTTTTCGATACATGAATGAATATGCAGATGCTATGTGGGGTCTAAACATGTGCAAAACCTATATGATGAGAAAACCACTGTTTCCTCATTAAAATGCTGTATAATGCAGTTTTTGTTAAAAAACAATGAGTTTTTACAAAAAAAACACCGAAATAAAACATGAAACTGAAACATGAAAATTCATTTGGCACTATAGTATTCGCAGTTCAGCATTTGAAATCAAAGTTCAGCGTTCAAGATTATTTCAGCGCGCCAAATCGTCCGAATTTTTCACTCGCCGAATCGACAAACCACCCAATTTGAATCGTCCGGACGATTTGGAGTTCGGCACTTTTGGCGGTTCCGCGTTTTTAGTTCAGCGGATGGCAAAAAACGTTCGAACGCTGAACTTGCAAAGGCAGTGTGCGGTGTGCCAATGTGTGCCAACGTTAGACACTTGCTCAGACGCTGATACGAGTTTATAATCTGTCATTTTGTGTCACCCAAAGTGTGACAATTGACAGTAACTAAATTGTGTAATAGCGTGTCACCTGGAGGCCTTGAAAAAGACCCCCCCCCCACCTTAAATAACTTCCCATTGTCTGTCAATCCACTGGTGTTTTTTATCTGTAACACAGTTTTCTTTGCACATTGAATTTCTGTTCCGTTGTGGTGAGAATTTTGAGTGGAAAATAACCCCTCGCTTTCCGTGAACAATCGAAAAGTCTGAAAAGTTAAACCCCGGAGATTTAATAGAGGTTTTGCAGAATTTATGCACATACAATATTTCACATAAATATATCTTCACACCATTCTTATCACTCCGTCAACAGACATAAATAAGGGAATAATTGTTTTCCGTACATGGCGCCTCACATTTGCAGGGTAAACGATTTAGGCTAGCACAGTTTAATTTCAACATCTCATTAACTCAGAGTGCTAGCAATGACTGAGAATGAACCAACTACTATGGCGGCTGTGCCGCGTGTAGATTTTTTCACTATTCACAAAGACTACACGGTGAGTGCACGTTTTGTCAGTGCCTAACGTGTTTTTGTTGTATTTTTTAAATTAGACAACCGGCATCGAGTTCCCAGCCTGTTTACTGCAGCGTTCCCTGGCGCTGTTTTTGTTTACTTCCCCGTTAGCTGGGCGTTTTGGTTCGAGTGCTTTTCAATTTGATATATTTATTTGTGCGTTTTCTCGTGCAAACTAAGAAATAGGTGTAATCTATATTAATACCGAAAGTGGACACGTAACAAGAAATCAGAATAGTAATATTTGAGTAAAGTTAAATGAAAACGATAAGTCAAGTGACATGTAAATTTCTAATGGAAATACTTGTCACTTCTCTTGCACTTACCTCTTTTCTTGTCGCTTGTCCACTCTGCAACTCAGATCCCGTTTGCGTTCCATCAACTGCAGATCGATAACACTTCAATAAATCAGACACTCATTCCGAACGCAGGTGCCAATCTTGAACATGGCGCTGCTAGATGTTCTGTCGCTGACGGCCACCGTGGCCACCATCGGCCTGTTCCTGTGCGGCATGTGAGTCTACGTGGGCGGAGTTACGTTTTCGGGGGGCGATTAGCAGGGAATTCACGATTTTGAACGGTGAAACTTGGCAATAGTTGCTATTTTGAGCGAAAATTTGGCGCAAAATAGCTGAAAAAATTCTTGATATAAGTATTTGGGTTCGTAGCAGGGGTCTTGAATGGGGGTTGGGGGTTACCTCCCAAAGATAAAAAAGTGCATAAGTGCTACAAAATTAGGCTGTGTTTCGATGCCGTTTTTTAACTGTTGAAAATCGCCGGCCTACTGGGGGTAGATAGTCAGCTGGCATTTGGAGTGAGCCCGGGGATTAATAAATAAGTCAATAGCCGGGGCATTTGGAGTGAGCCGACGCACCCCCATTAAACCCCCCCCCCCTCGCCACCGCAGCCCCATCTGCCGCGATTTCGCGTCCAAGGGCCACACGGAAGGCGTGAACGCGGCCCCGTTCGTCTTGGGCACGATCGGTTGCACGTTCTGGCTGCGCTATGGGCTGTTCAAAGATGATTCCACTGTGGTCATGGTCAATGCTACCGGGTGGATACTTTACGCCGCCTATTTGGCACTTTATTGGTTTTATACCAGGAATAAGGTGGGTTTGAGTCTTCTTTTTTGGGGTGGGGGTTGTGAGATTTCGGTTGGATGAAAGTCTTGTCTGGCATAGGAGGAATTAAGACTCACTTCGCCTAAGAACCAAACATGCCTATTTTGTTCCTGTTACAAAAAAAAAATTTGCGTTTTTTTCATGGATTTGGAATCTCCATAACTAGAAACTTAAAATTTCCTTCCATGCATATATCCGGAAATGTCATCTTCCTACTGAAAAAATTGATCAAAGTCAAAAGTCACCATTTTTCAGGCTGTTTTTTGGAAATTCATAACTTTTGTTTGACTTTATCTATCAATATAATATTTTGTATTTTTATTAAGAAAGTTGTGGAGATTAATTGGCCCATACAAACTAGTTTCATCAAATGTTTTTTTTCTCAACGAAAATGATGGCTGAAATTTTGAAAATGGCATCAAATTTTCAGTTTATAATTGAGAGCTTAGCTTTTTTTTGCAAAAACTGTGCCCAATTGCATAGTTTATTTTACAAAAATAAAATAGAAAAAGTAGGTCTGCCAATTTTTGCCACAACAGTTTGAAACAGCCCAACACCCGTCTCACCACCACAGACAATCCCACTCTGAAGACTCAGATGAAGTTGTATGAAAAAAGTTTTCATCATAAACTTAGGTTATTTTTCCATGTTCTTTCATTTGTATATCTCCATTTTTATTAAACATAATTTGGAAGGGTGCTTCCTTACAAAAATTCACTTTTCACATAAAAAATTCTGAGCCCCATTTTTATGGTGCATTTGGAATCTTCGTACATAGAAACTAAGAATTTCTTTCCATACATATATCTGGAAATGCCATCTTCCTACAAAAAAAATTGATTGAAGTCAAAAATCATCTTTTTTCCAGACGTTTCTTTGGAAATTCAAAACTTTTGCTTGACATCATCTATCAATTTGATATTTTGGATTTTTATTAATATAGTTTTGGAGATTAATTGGCCCATACAATCAAACTTCATCAGATTTTTTTTCTCACTGAAAATTGTGGCTGAAATTTTGAAAATGGCACCAAGTTTTTTGTACTGAATTGAGAGCTTAGTTTTTTTCACAAAAACTTTGCTCAATTGCATAGTTTATGATAAAAAAATAAAATCCAAAAAGTACGTCTGCACTTTTTTACCACAGCAGTTTGAAATGATCAACAACGCAGATGTCACAATCACAGACAATCCCACTCTGAAGACTCAGATGAAGTTTTATGAAAAAAGTTTCCATTATATTATTAGGTTATTTTATCATGCTCTTTCATTTGTATGTCTCCATTTTTTATTAAACACACGTTGAAAGGGTGCTGTCATACAAAAGTGTACTTTTTAGCACATATCACCAGTGTGGTCATGTAAAATCCAAAAATTATTCATTTGTACTAGTAGCTAACTGTTCTGACAGTAGCTTTCAGCTGGCCATTTGGTTATTTTATGTTTGTGCTAAATTGCACTTGCATAAAAAAAATATCACAAGCATGATCACATGTGAATATCATGTCCCAACCCTAGTTCATAGCAGTTAGATTGCAAACAGAAACATAAAATAACCAAATGGCCAGCTAAAAGCTACTGTCAGAACAGTTAGCTAATGGTAAAAATGAATTATTTTTGGATTTTACATGATCACACTTGTGATATTTGCTAAAAAAGTACACTTTTGTATGACAGCACCCTTTCAAAGTGTGTTTAATAAAGAATGGAGACATACAAATGAAAGAGCATGATAAAATAACCTAAGAATATGATGGAAACTTTTTTCATAAAACTTCATCTGAGTCTTCAGAGTGGGATTGTCTGTGATCATGACATCTGCGTTGTTGATCATTTCAAACTGCTGTGGTAAAAAAGTGCAGACCTAGTTTTTGGATTTTATTTTTTTATCATAAACTGTGCAATTGAGCACAGTTTTTGTGAAAAAAGCTAAGCTCTCAATTTAGAACAAAAAATTTGGCGCCATTTTCAAATTTTCAGCCACGATTTTCAGTGAGAAAACAAAGTCTGATGAAGTTTGTTTGTATGGGCCAATTAATCTCCAAAACTATCTTGGTAAAAATCCAAAATATCACATTGATAGATGATGTCAAGCAAAAGTTTTGAATTTCCAAAGAAACATCCAGAAAAAAATATGATTTTTGACTTTTATCAATTTTTTTAGTGGAAGATGACATTTCCAGATATATGTATGGAAGGAAATTTTTAGTTTCTATGTATGAAGATTCCAAATCCACCATAAAAATGGGGGTCACAATTTTTTATGTGAAAAGTGCATTTTTGTATGACAGCACCTATCCAAAGTATGTTTAATAAAAAATGGAGATATACAAATGAAAGAACATGGAAAAATAACCTAAGTTTATGATGGAAACTTTTTTCATACAACTTCATCTGAGTCTTCAGAGTGGGATTGTCTGTGGTGGTGAGACAGGTGTCGGGCTGTTTCAAACTGTTGTGGCAAAAATTGGCAGACCTACTTTTTCTATTTTATTTTTGTAAAATAAACTATGCAATTGGGCACAGTTTTTGCAAAAAAAAGCTAAGCTCTCAATTACAAACTAAAAATTTGATGCCATTTTCAAAATTTCAGCCATCATTTTCGTTGAGAAAAAAACATTTGATGAAACTAGTTTGTATGGGCCAATTAATCTCCACAACTTTCTTAATAAAAATACAAAATATTATATTGATAGATAAAGTCAAACAAAAGTTATGAATTTCCAAAAAACTGCCTGAAAAATGGTGACTTTTGACTTTGATCAATTTTTTCAGTAGGAAGATGACATTTGCGGATATATGCATGGAAGGAAATTTTAAGTTTCTGGTTATGGAGATTCCAAATCCATGAAAATAAACGCAAAAAAATTTTTTGTAACAAGGGAGGTTTGGTCCTTAGGCAAAGCGAGTCTTAAATGTTTAAAAATAATTCAGGCTTCGCCTAGGTTCGTCTTAATTCACCTGTGGACCTAGCTGAATAAGAGACATTCTAACTGAGGAGCTCTAGGTCAAAAGCGAGGTACCCCCTTACCTTGGGCCGCAGAATTTACCATACCGTAAACTGAAAATATACGATTTACTGCGAAATCAGACGTCCAGCGTAACGTTTACAAACAGCCCTTACCGTTTACCACCCTTATTGCCCCCCCCCTTTTCGAGACCCCCCCCCTGTGTGGGTTTTACACCCCCATAACTTTACAATTTTTACACAGACATCGATCAACCGTCAACTGATGGTGATCAGCGGGCTGAGCGTGGCGATGCTCTATTACATGGCCGCCTATGGGCCGTTATCTCCAGATGTGGCCCTGAACAATCTCGGACAGGTAAAGGAAAAGTGAACGCATTTTATTGTCCAGAGTTGTGGGGTGTGGCGATTTCTGGGGGTGCCAATGTGTATACGGCAGGGCAGAATAGGAACCTGCGGGCTATTTCCGGCCCCTGTAAAATGTCAAATGTCAGGCAAAGTGTCAAAAGTCGTGTGAAATGCCATGTATAATGTCACATTTTTACTGGAGTTTTTTTAACATTTTACAGCGCATCTTACATGGCATTTGACATTTTACATGGCTTGGTTTGGCAGCCCCGTACCATGTAAAGTGTACAGTACAGTGTAAAATGTCATACTAATTAGTCGAATGTTGTGGAAAATGTCATAATTTCAGTAATAAAATTTTGCTGTATTGAATTTAATTGACATTTAACACTTACTTTGCACTTGTTAAGTTCCATGGAAAATGTCAAAAAATAGGTAATCAAGTATCATCATCATGTGAAACACAAGACAAATTTTACCAGGTGACAAATTCAAAAATTCACCAAAAATGTATGTAAAAAATGGGGACCAACCTAGTGATAGTCGTAGTTTTTTAAAGGCTTAAAAACAACGTTTTACCAAAGGATATACAGCTGAAAAATTTTTGAGTGGGGTTTCGCGGGAGTTCACAGCAGTATATGAACATTTTTAAGGTGTAGGAGGCAGAAAAAAAGGAAAAAATAGCAAATATAGGAGTAAAATAGCTAAACATAAAGGTAGCTAAAAATGGGTATTTATATAAGCACATTATTGCCTATGAAAATAGGCGATAAAGTACAGCACACTATAATACATCAAGCGCTAGTGATTTTGACGGTGAAAATGGGCAAATAGACATGAATGTTACCTAGTTTATTTTCGGGTAAAATTTCTCAAAAATAGCTCCATATAGCTGGCCGATTTGGGGGGGGGGCTCTGCAGCTGAGTAGTGCCTGGGATAAATAGACAGCTGTCGCTGTTGGTTTGGTAGCCCCCCTAGACCCCAACCCCTCTCAACCACCTCTCCTCTGAGGCGTGCGTCGTGCTCAACATGCTCGGCTACGGGGCGCCGCTGGCCGGCCTGGGCGAGGTGCTCCGATCCAAGTGCACGGCCACCCTGCCGCTGCCGCTGTGCGCCGCCAATTTGATCGTCAGCGTGCTGTGGCTCAGCTACGGCGCTTTGGTCGACGATATTTATATTAAGGTGGGTTCGGGTGGTGTTTTAGGGGTTTGATTGGCCGGTTTTTATATTTCCAGTCATTAATCTTGTTTTGAAATGATTTAAGCGCGTTCCTTGCGCGGTGTTCGCCAGCACTTATCTAAACCTGCTACCCAGCACTCATTTACTTCTACCCGCAACACATCTGGGCCTGCTAGTCATCCATACCTTTCTAAATCGGAGGTGAAGTATAGATGTGTAGCGGGGCCGTTTTAACGGCAGCAGGCTTAGATGCGAGTGGCAGATTAATGCAGACTCTCTTTTGTCATAGCTAAGTGGCATGCAAACCACCGATTTTCAAGACGATTGCTACTAAACCATTTAACACAACAACACGCAGTTCCCCAACTTGGTGGGCATGGGCCTGTCGCTGGTGCAGTTGTCCCTGTTTCTTATCTACCCCAGGCAGCGCGCTCACCGCACGTGAAAAACATTGATCTGCGATTTTTGACATTGACAGTTTTGTTTAGCCTATAGTCTATTTATTGTGAGTAGCGATCTTGAAGAAAAGTGTGTAAACTTTTTTCTTTTCTAAAAAGTGGGAAAAAATACTTTCAATTTTTTGAAATGAATTTTTTCACTAATAAATACCTAATTGCATTTTCGAATCTTTGGTGATCTTTTTATCATATCAAATGTACCCTAAATCCTCGAATAAGACCCCAGGGGAGTTATTTTTTCGTCAGACGTTTTGGGGGGGGGGGGGAGTTATTCGAGGGGGGAGTTACTATTTCCTCAGGAAACGTGGACTTCATTCATTGTATGGATGCAGTATGTAAACTCGTTTAATTAAGGTATTTCACCATCCAATAACAACATAACAATGTGTATACACTGCAAACACATTATGTATCTGCTGTCGCTGTCATAGGCTACTATTCTTTTGTGGTTTTGCATTGTATCCTTTTCATCATAAGGAGGAGTTTTTGAGAGGGGGGAGTTATTTTTTCCCCACCCCGCCAGCAGGGGGGACTTATTCCAGGGGGGTCTTATTCGAGGATTTGCGATATCAAATGTATTTTTTACTAAAAAAAAAATTCGTTTTTTTTTCTACGGGTGAAAAAATCCGTGAAGACCAAGAAATTTCTCGAATTTTCGTTTGCCATCATTAATTGTGAGACGATTGGGTAATATCTAACAACCCAGTAAATACGGAAAAACGAACAAAACATGTCGGAGATACCTACAACAAGATCATTAGCGAAAATTTGTTTACAATGTAAAACTCTTTCAAAAATCTCTTTCGTCATCTAAGATATTGTGAAAATCACTGATCTACAATATTTGTAGTTGTCCAGACACAGCATACTTCTAGGGTTCAAACGGGATTGACTTTTCGGGATCGGGATCGGTTTTTTGAGATTTCGGGATCGGGATTGGCCTTTCGGAAACGGGATTTAGGCCTAAAAAATTGGTTTTCAGGGATTTTTTCCTGACATCTCACAAAATGACCCAAAACTTCAAAAACAATGGATGCCAGAAACGTTGGATTAAATTGGCATTTAAAACAGCGCTATAGATTCGTTTAGGCACTGCGCAATGGGCTGCCTGGCATTGTCATTCACACCGCTGTCTACCATATATGCATGTGTATTAACCTTAAACTATGGTAATGTGCGGTAACTGTATCGAGTCCATTTGTAGTGGTTCCCATGCCCATGAAACAGATTTATAGAGGAGAAGCTGGGGAAATGCGCGCTCGCGCGCAAATTTTTTGCAAACTGCATACAAAATGGTCCTTTAAAAGTGCTATTTCTGGCACCTTTTGTGGTTGGGAATTTTTTCGGGATCGGGACCACAAAATCCCGAAATTTCTCAGGGATCGGGATCCCGTTTGAACCCTACAGGCTTCTAGTTTTTATTTACATCGACGGTACTTTTAAGCTAGCTGTTTTTGACCCGTTCTTTTGCATTTTTTCTCTTGCAAGTTATTTTTTATGTTCCATTTTCGCCGGCCCGCACACTAGTAGACAACAGTAAGTTATAGACAGAGGGCGACTAGTTTCTGTTACGCACGTTCGTGTTTACCATTGGGCCCACACACGTTGACATCGCAAATTTGTGTCTGCTAAATAACACTGAAAAAAAGTTTTTTAAGCTTCACACTTAACAAGAATTAAATGTAAATTTAACTATGCTTTTTCAGATAGGAGTATTGAAATCACACAATTCACTAAAATTTAGTTGACACTAATTCAGTTGACATCCAGCCATTGAGGATTCAGTCGAGTACTTTCGGCAGAGATGAAAAATAATTCATTATGTAGTTAAAATACTCTTTTGTATTTAGTTAAAATAGGTTTATTAGTACGGGAAATTTCAGTGTCAACTAGCGTGCGGTGGCCACGAATTTAAAATGAATGCTTCAGACAATCTTCATGAATTCATTCCTAGAATATTAATAAGTCAATCAGTCGTCAACCGAAACATTTGAAGGGTCAGTCGAATAAACGAATAAAATTGTATGTGCTGCGTGCATTGAAAATAAATTGCTTTGCTTAAACCAGTATTCAAAAACTCGAACCCGTGGCCAAAATTAGAAGGAAAAAAAGCGGAAAAATAAAGCAGGAAGACATCCGGGTGCAATTACACAGTAGGCAATAACGATAAGAAACGTTATGAGTGGCAAGTGAAGGTCAAATTGGTTCAGTGTTAGGTGAACAATAAAAACACCTGTACTCAGGATTCCACAGATCATAAATACAGCTAGAAAGAGGTCCTTTCCATCCCTAAGTTCAAACTTCATACTCAAACACTACAAGCGCCACTACAAGCGCTAACGTCACTTATCATTTCTCACTTATCTTGCTAGTTGTGGAACTGGCACCCTCAAACAGAAATCAGTATCAACACAGCGTTCAACATATTCACAGAAAGCCCACAAAAATCCCGCCAAACCACCAGATTAAATGGCAAATCCACATTCCCAAAAACTCCAAAAAGTCAAATATCAATAAATTCACATCCGCTCCAATTTGTCCTGTGCATCGGCATTGAGCGCATTGATAATTTTGTGCTTTGCCAAAACGGTCCGCTGGTGCGCCACGCCAGCGTTTGTGGAACGGGCGAAAAACTTGTTCACTCCCTGCGGTGGACAATGTGGGGTTGTAGATAGGGTTCAAACGGGATCCCGATCCCGAAACACCAATCCCGATCCCGATCCCGAAATCTCAAAAAGTGAATCCCGATCCCGATCCCGAAAAGTCAATCCCGTTTGGACCCTAGTTGTAGGGGTATTTATTTTGTGCACATTGACACGCGGATAATTTTGCTTTGAGCGACGACAAAATTACTGCTAGGCTTTTTCCCGTGATGATTTTCATACACGCTTCAGCGAGTAGGGATGGCCGAAAAAGGTTTTTTTCAACGACATGTGTGTTTTTTAAACCGTTTTTTTCAAAAGCTCCCATATATGGTTATGAGTCAACATATACAGGTATATCAGACAGAGGGCAGTACTTTCTGGTGTTATATTTAGCCATATAATGGCTGTGGAGCCATGGGATATCATTATAAGTGGTGATTTCTGTCAAAAATATCTGTTTTATGTCGACTTATTATGAATATTGGCTTTCGTCGACTGTTTGTGACTTCAAGTGAAGTTGGCCTTGGAATAGTGTTTAAATTTGGTTACAATAGAAGCAAGGACGTATCCAGGGAGGGGGGGCGGGGCTCCTTCCCGGGGTGAGACCCAAAAAGTCCCGGAAAATGCATATTTTCCTATATATTTTCTGATGTTTCTTAAAAAGTTTGCGTGCAAGCACGCAATTTCTTCCCCATGCATTGTATTTTCAACGGATCGGCCCCTGCGAACCAAAATCCTCGGAAATAAACACATTTTTGCGAATTTCGCTGCATATGTATGCATTTTTACATGCATATAAAGCGGCTCCTGCCCCTGGCGCTGGCGCCTTTGTATGGCGCTAGCGCCAAAACGCCTTTCCGTCCCTATAAAGGGAAAAAATTTAGGGGGGGCTGAGCCCCCCCCCGTTTGCCAGCCCCCATAAACAAGCAGCCCCCCCACTCAAAAATCCTGGATACGTCCCTGAATCATAGGCGGCGCAAGGTGCCAATTTGTGCTTGTGACATTCACAATCACATTGGCCAAAATTTGACCTTGTGACACTTTTTACTAGGTAAACATAGGTATTTCTGCTTGTGAGACCGAAAATTCCGCTTGTGACATTCACAAGCGCACAAGCACTTACGCCGCCTATGCCCTGAATAGAAGGCTAATTCATAAGAAGTGATTTTTCACACTGTACAAGTATATGGAGGCACATTGACGGGATGTTATATAAATACTACACTAACATATCACGGCTTATTATGGCACAATAGCATGAACAAATGGAAGCTTTTACATTAAAAATGCTGCAAAACCAATGAAAACAACCAGAAAAAGTAAGGTGCATGTGAAATTGCGCGCTTGCGTGCAAAAAAATTGCAAAATACCTAGTGTTTAGTACAAAAAATTTTGGTCAAGGTTTAAAAAAAACGGTTTCGATGGTCGTTTTTTTTTAAAACAACGTTATTTATTTTTAAAAAACCTTTGAAAAAAACCTTGGCCATCTCTAGTAGCGAGAGAAACTTTTCCCGTAATAAATCTAACGTAAATACCGCATTGATAAAATAGTGATGCGCATACCTTCCGTTCTGTTCTCAAGCAGCTCGAAAAGTTGATTTCTGCATCCCAAACAAACGCCTCACCAGGCCGCAAAAAACAACCCACCGATGAAAACTCCCCATCACAATCAGTAAGCAACGGCGCCAGTTTCCGCGCCATGGCCGTGGCGCTGGCGCCAGTGGTGCGAAAGGCGCGCCAAACTGCCGAGCCGCTGTCCACCTTTCTCACAGCCGTAGTTGGCATGTTGCCAAACATGGGGACATACGTCTGATCGTCAACGGCCACCATTTCAATGTCGCTGTCGCTGCACAAATCGTTGGCCGGTCGCTGGGCGGACGCGAAAAAGCACTGCAGCGTGATGTACAGCGCGCCCAGGACCATCTCGGATGCGCGGACGTTTGCCATGGTCGAATTGCGCACAATGGTCATTGCGCAGTGGTATTGCACCCAGTTTTCGCACTTGGGCGGACCCTGGAAATTGTCAAATGAAATCAACGCGTGGACATACTTCGAGTAGGTTTTGACGATTAAATTTGCAAGATTGTAACTGTGCAGACAATTGGCTGCAACACCAAGGGGTTTTCTTGGTGAAATTGTGGACGGTTGCCCAAAAATACATACGCATTATGCATAAAATAGTTGATCGTAGTTACGGGAGGCTGCACGATTTTGCCCCTCAGACTCGATAAATAGCAAATCGCCCAAATAACATTTTTGAACAAAAATTGGGTCAAAATTTCTCAAAAATCCCTTCGGATAGCTTGATAGCTGCGGGGAGGGCACAGGTGACAGAGGCGTAAAATTCTGCATCGGGACGGACAAATAGGAGCGGCACGTCGAATATATAGACGGCTGGGGCGGGCAGCAACACCCCCCCCCCCATTAGTGACCGTTATAGGGTTCACAAATCCAGCACTACGCATAGCGATTCAGACACCCCACCGTAAACGAAAAATGCAAAAAGGTAACCAACCCTGACAAGCGCACTGGCGAGCCTGGCGAAAAAAGCCACATTGGGTGTGTTCAGGCGGAAATCGAACAAAGCGAGCAAACGACGCTCCATGGCGAGCGCCTCGGGCCTGTCGAACGAGTTGTCGGTCAAGTCGAGCAAGTCGGACAGCTGGAAATTTTGGTGAAATTGCGTCAGGCAATATGAGACGTGGCCGGAAAAGTTCTGTGCAACGTAGCTGTTTTACGGATACACGTTGACGGGGTAAACTGCTTGTGGGCTTCGGAGGGTATAGGGTTGAAAAAACGTTTTTTTTTCAACTCCAAATGTTTGTTTTTTACGGCGCCTTTCACACTGTGAAACTGTGACGACAAAAAATGCAATTTTTCAGCCATTTTTGTTGGATGCATGTGAAATATTTTACACGTGTCAATCAATCATAACTTGATCAGCCCCACTGCCTAAGACAAACATCAAATTATATACATTGTGTGTTCATGCACACTAGATCACACTTTTTTTTTGTTGTCGGAGGCTGTCGCTGTATTTGTTTAAGGGGCGTTGTCGGCGGCCTCGTTAAAGGGGCTGGCGACAACAAATCGGCGACTACCTCCGACGACAAGAAAAAAGTGTGATCTAGTGTGTATGAACACACCAGGGCCGTATCCAGGGGGGGGGGCGGGGGGGGGGGGCTGCAGCCCCCCCCCCTCCCGGGGTGAGACCTAAAAAGTCCCGGAAAATGCCATTTTTCCTATACATTTTTAGATGTTTCTTAAAAATTTTGCGCGCAAGCGCGCAATTCCTTCCCCATACATTGTATTTTTAGCGGATCGGTCCCTGTAAACAAATATCCTTGAAAATGAACAGATTTTTGCGACTTTCGCTGCGTATGAATGCATATTTACATCTATATAAAGCGGTTCCTGGCGCTGGCGCCAACGCCAATAGCGCCATGGCGTGGCGCCTTGGTATGGCGCTAGCGCCAAAACACCTTACCGTCCCTATATAGGGAAAAAATTGAGGGGGGGGCTGAGCACCCCCCCCCTCGCCGGCCCCCGTAAACAAGCAGCCCCCCCCCCCGCTCAAAAATCCTGGATACGTCCCTGGAACACACAATGTATATAATTTTATTTTTGTCTTAGGCAGTGGGGCTGATCAATTGAGGCTTCACACATGAAAAATATTTCATATGTATCGCACAATAATGGCTGAATAATCGCATTTTTTGTCGTCACAGTTTCACAGTTTTAATAAAAAACGTTTTTATAAAAAAACGTTTTTTTTCTTCAAAACTCCCAGAAATGGCCTTGGCAGCTCAGATGTTCAATCATTTACATCCCGACCACAAAACGTATTTCAAAACCCCACTCAAAAACGCCTCACGATAAAAAGTCGCAAATCCCAAACCAAAAAAACCTCGGGCACGTATCTCTCCTCAACTTTGCAAGCGATCCAAAAGCAGACCACGCCCACGAGTTGGTACTGGTTCAGAGCGAAGTGGTGAAGGTGGGTGGCCCTGTCGATGAACATCCACGCGGAGAACAGCGTCTCCGGCAACACGCGCACGTGCGCCTATGATGAGTGGAATAAATTTTTTCATTTTTGTTAACACCAGGTAGGGTTCAAACGGTATAGAATTTTCGGGAACAGGATTGGTTTTTTAAATTTTGAGATCGGGATTGGGATCTCGTAATCGGAATCGCCGAATCCCGAAAATTATTTTGATTCGGGATCCCGTTTGAACCCATATATCCAGGGTCCTATTCAGATTTCGGGATCGGGGTTTCGGGATCGGAACTGCAAAATCCCGGGGGGTTTTCAGGATTCGGGATTCCGTTCTAACCCTAGTCTCAATCGCTTTTAAACGGCAGCCGAAATGTCTCACCCCAACGCTGGCGATCCAATCAAACAGGGTCGCTCTCATGGTGGACTTGATGTGGTCGGATGCGTTGCGCAACGCCACCAAAGAGAATATATTCTGCTCGTAGTCGAGCGCCCACTCGAGCGACCAGCACAACTCGAACAGGAAGCCGTTCGGCCAGCCTGCGGACAATTTGAATTTAACGTTCTGTTTTGTAAGTAGCGTGGTGCTCACACGGTTTTATTAGCCCCCACACGCTAGTTGACATCGACACAAATGTCAAGTGGTTCCCATCCCAATTCAAAGCTTGCTGAAGAGCCAACGAACGACCTTCAAATGCAAGCTTGGAATTGGGATCGGAACCAATTGACATTTGTGTCGATGTCAACTAGCGTGTGTGGGGCCTATGTGACGAATTGTGACGACAATGTTTACCTAAGTTGAGAAAATAAAGGACGATTTTGTGGACTTTTCCTAAATTTGTTAAAATACATTGACCTAGTTTTTACTTCAGCTTTGGGCTTGACATCAAGTTGACATAAGGCTAAGCGCTAAAGGTCCGCGAGGCACCACCTGATAACACTTTGCTCTAAATACAAATTGAGGCAAGCCAAAGCCAAAATAAATATTAGGTTCAGGTGTGGAGTCCCCAACCCTATTCAGTGAAAATTCTATGGTCATTTACACTTTTTGGTATTTTTATCTTTTTAATTTCCTCGAACGAAGTATTCACGCCCACTGACTTATGCCTTGCGTTGGAAGTGTGCCAGAATGGCCAATGTGTTAGGACTAGAAACGAATGACTTTAACAATTTAACACAGCGAATATCACAAATGAAGCCCTACAAAATCACCAAACAGTCACAACAGTAACACCCAACAAAACTCACACACGAAATCAATCTCCTTCACAACCGCTTGACACTCGGAATCGACTTCGTGTAGAACGTCAAAAGGACGAAAAGTGGCGGAAACTTCCCTGCCGCCGGTGCCAATGTGCTGCGACAAGGAGCGCTTCAAGGACGCCCTCGACAGCAGACGCGGTTTGCTCGGCCCCTGGGTGAAAGAATGTGGTTGGAAGCTTAGACGGGGTGAATACCTATTTTTCACCTACTTTCAGCGATTTTTCCTCTTTTTCCTTCTATACCCTGGAAAAGCCTATATATTGAACCCCCGCGAACGCCTCCATTTTCCAGCTATCTATCCCTCCGGATGAGATAGTAATCTAGGTATATGAACCCCCTCGGGGGTCCAAATATACAAAACCCCTGGTTGGAAGGGTCGAGTGTTACATTAGTTTTGGGTGTACTTTGAATTGTTTTGAAAATGGAGCCCTCAAATGATGGTGTTTGTGGCTTTTAGCATGAAACGCTTCAATTACTGTAATTTTCGAACTTTCGAGCCATAGAAGCGTCTGCCCCCAGGTGTACATACCAGTCAGTAAAGCTAATTAGCTACAACTACCCCACAGCCGCAACGAAAACACAGATCCAGGCAAGCAAACACTACCAAATCGTAAAACAGAAGGAAAAAAAAACAAGAAAAAACGAACGCCGGTGGCAAAACTGGACTTTCTCGGGCGGGCGACGACTCCCAGCGGCCGTCTGGCGCCCAACTCGTTCGACGACGACGCGTTCATGATGCCCAGCGTGGAGCGCGACTTCGACGGACGGCCGGCCATCGATTTTAGATACACTTCCCTATTGCTATGCGTTTTTGAGACGGTTAAGACCGGACGGAAATTTTGCGCGTTTTCTTCGTGATTTTTCTTTTTATTATGATGTTTGATTTTTTTAAACTTTCGAATTTGATTGGAAGTTATGTTTGTGGTTGGCGAATTGCCAATATAGTGAGAAAACGCATCTGGTCGGAAAATATTAATTGTCAGCTACCGTCACGAGATTTCTCTGAAACCGGTTTTCGCCAGTTTACGTCTACAGTACACTTCGGTGGCACCACATTAATCTGTCGCCGTGCACGGTTCATGTTGGCTGCGTGCCAACTAGGGTTCAAACGGGATCCCAATCCCGAATCCCAATAATTTCCGGGATTCAGCGGTTCCGATCCCAATCCCGAAAAGTCAATCCCGTGTAAACGATAGAGCGTTCTTCGAAAATCAGATTTTTCAAACAATTTCGTGAATTCAAAAATCAGTAAAAGTGAAAGTTATAGTTGTCGCTTTCTCTACCCATCTCAACTTCTATCATTTCCGCTGTCATTTTTGCAGCCGTTTTAATTCTTTTGACTGGTTTCTGCTTTTTATGCACCCCTAAAAAATATGCACCCCTAAATTTTATGCACCCCTAAGCTTTTTATGCACCCTGCTTTCAAAAAGTACGCGAGTAAGCGAGTACCGGTATTTCTTTCGGGGGTAAACGTTAACGTATTTAAGCAGTACTCGAGCATACGTATTTATCGAGTAAACGTAAACACGTTTTAACAACTACCGTATTTACTCGAATAATTCCCATGGGGAATTTTTTTTTCGTCAGATATTTTTGAGGGGGGAACTATTCGAGGGGGGGAATTATTATTCTGTCACAATTTTCAAACATGCATCTATCACACTACATACACATTTTGT
The DNA here is from genome assembly GCA_964036195.1 of Sphaerolaimus hirsutus. Taxonomy (NCBI): domain Eukaryota; kingdom Metazoa; phylum Nematoda; class Chromadorea; order Monhysterida; family Sphaerolaimidae; genus Sphaerolaimus; species Sphaerolaimus hirsutus. Next base: position 13,180,772 of record OZ038450.1, read on the forward strand.
CCTTGTCGCTAGTGCTAGTGTACATTCTACTGCCTCTTTGCTCACCGGATGTGCAACATTTGTCTATGGATCAAACCAGACAGATCGTTTTTTGGTTGACTTCATCGATCGTTTTTGAAGGATATTGTTGTTCTATCATTGGGAAGGGGGGAATTATTCAAGTGGGGGAATTATTTTTTCCTCAATCGTCTAACAGGGGGGAACTATTCGAGGGGGGGAATAAATCGAGTAAATACGGTATGATGGTTTACTACGATCTATACAAACATTTCAGGCGAAATAAAAAAACCTCGAAATACACCCACTCTTAAAAAAAATTCCTTGGGCGTATTTCGAGGAAATACGGTATTTAAAACAGGGCACATATCCGAGTGTATGCGTGTAGCGTACCTTTCGGTTTTGGTGCAATAAAAATTGTAAGTTTGTTCGTGAATTTTTGATAAGGGGCATTGAATGTTCGAGACTCGAGTGCAAACAATACTAATTTTCTGATAAGATCAAAATAAAGTAGCACAGGCGGGAAGATAATGTCAGGGCTAGTGATGGAAAGCGCACATAAATTTTTACATAATGCGCCTACACACACTAGTTTGCACCTAGAAAACTGAAATGACATTATGGCGACATCCAGTGCACACTTACCTACTGTATGCGATATTTTTGTGGCAGAGTTGTCAAATTTTTAAAGTTAAACTTTCATTTATTGAAATTCAAATTTAAATTAGATCATTCAACCGAGTTGATTCATTTGAAATGGTTCATTTGAAAACATTTCAGTTTTCACCGAAGTCACGCAAGAAACTAGTGTGTGTAAGCACAATACCGCACCGGAAACGGGCGGGTGCGGTGAAAGACCGGATGACACCGGGTCAAAATGTTCAGCCTACCCTGCACCGGTGCCTTTAATTAATGTTGGAAAAGCGCCAGAAAAAAAATGCCAATGGCGCTATGGCGCGACTCCCCATGGGCGCCTTCAAAGTGCGTCGGCGCCGTGGCGCCATTTCGTCACTACTTTACATTACTAATTAAATAATTATGACCAAGAATTACAATGCTTCTCAACTTCCCCACCAATGACCGCGCGCTGTAAATATAAAACCGGTTCCGCCTACCATGACATGCATTATTTCGTATGATCCTTCGTAAATACATCCATAATAGAACGCATTGATCACACTGAAAAACTGTCCAACATGCTGTTCGTGACCACGTTCGGACTGCTTGGCCTGTCCGCGCTCGCCGCCGCCGTGTTGCCCGACGCGCCGCAGAACAACGCCCATCCCTGCGCCGCGCCGTCAGTTAACTTCCCGTCGAATATACCGTATTTGCTCGAATAATTCCCCTGGGGTATTATTCCTTCGTCAGACTTTTTGAGGGGGGAATTATTCGAGGGGAGGAATTTTTATTTCGTCAAAATTTTCAAGAATATTTCTATCAATTCACTACACGAAAAATGCTTTATTCACAAAATAACATGCCATCTTTTGAATTGGTCAAAACGACTGGATCATATGCGTTAAGGAGGGGATTATTCAAGGGAGGATTATCTTTCTTCGCTCGTCTAACAGGGGGGAATTTTAGGAGGGGGCTTATTCAAGCAAATACGGTATAAATATATCCCAACAATTATTCACTCATGCAACTGTTGCAAAATATGAAAAAATTAATGGTTGTCAAAAATGAAGCAAAAGTTTTCCATTCTTTTTCAAAAATCAAGCAAACAAAGTATTTTCCATCATTTCACAACTGCCCTCATATGCATGAATTCCTGTTGGCACGGTGCCAGTAAAGACATAAGTATACTCGGCGTACATGATACTCTGCCCTCGCACTGATTTATGTCTCGTGTTGGAAGCGTGCCAATGATTATTTGATCATGCGATTTCATAGAAAAATTTCATCCATGTGAATATGGTAAAGAATAAAATTATAACAACCATCAATTTTGTCATCTTTTTATGAAACTCACACGCGTTAGCCATTGTTGGCACACTTCCAACGGGAACCACGCGTGCAAGGTGTCAAGTAAGCGGAGTATAACAGTACACGCAGAGTATCAAGTTCGAACATAAAAATAGACGCGCCAACGTTGATAAATAGTTAACTGGAACACGCAGCCCCTCGATGTGGTGCTCCAGCGAGGCGTTCAAGCAGGCGTGCAATGCGACCGCCGCGTGCGCCGCCTGCCCCACCACGTGAGCTCGTTCACATTGCTTTGCTGTTATTCTACTAGCCATGGAAACAGTTGTTGAGACGTATTTACGTTTATGCTAAAAATACGTATATAGTACAGATTATAGTACAGAGTAAATACGTTTACGTTTCATCCCAGAAAGTACCTGTACTCACGTTTATGTATACCTAGGCACTTGTTGATGTTGATTCACTATAAATATACGTATCTTGCAAAATAAATAATGTACTTTCAGATGTTTTGAAAAAATCGTTGTTGAAAACATCCTTATAATTAATATTGGTATAATAAAATGACTAAAAAATGAGGTGAAAATTTAAAAAACAACCGTTTTACGTTTTCTTGAAAAAAGTAATTTTACATTTCTTTTACACTTTCTTGGGTAAATTTTAGATCTAGTTGCACTTGGCCTGGTGCTGTGCCTCTCCCACACCCTGTAAAGTGCCAATTATCATGAAAAAAATGGTATGTAAAATGTAAAATTTTACAGGGTCTGGCAAAAATGCTGAAAAATTCAAAGTGACACGAATAATTTCTGAAGATTTGGGTGAAATTAAATTACCTCTTGCTTCTATCCGACATTCCACCTGTCAGATTTGCCAAACATTTTGCATTTTGTCTTTCCACGCCACGAAGTATTTCGCCCATAATAGCCCAGTCCCATGGTGCCATTCCATCACCATAATACCCTCCACACGCGCGACAAATTCTGCACACCATCAAAACCCTCTCAGTTCAGCAAAATGGTGCTCTGACCCCACCGAGGGCTCTAAATGCGGTGCGACGCAACAATGCGCCGCGTACAAGCGCGCCTACAACAACAAGCTCGTCGAGGTGACGCTGCTGTACGAGTCCCGCTGCCCCTACTGCTACCAGTTCATCAACAACGCACTCACGCCTTTCTTCAGCGCGTTCCAAGGCACGCTCGCCAATGTGCAACTGGTGCCGTACGGAAACGCCAGGAGGGGACAGGTGGGTTTTTTGGCGTTTGATGTGTATTTTGAAGGTTAATGGTTGCTCGCACACTAGTTGACAAAACTATCTCAAAAGTCACACGCGGCAACGTAGAAACACGAATATTACGGCAAGTGCACTGGAATATCGCTCTCCGACACGTGAAGCCGAAATCTGAGTTGACGCAGACCATTGAAAGACGTGTGTCAACCAGTGTGTGGGCCGCCAATGTTTACATTCCTTTATTGTCTACTATAAATACAACCTAATTGTCGTTTTCATCGCAGAGCGGAGAAATCAACTGTCAACACGGTTCGCGCGAATGCGCCTTCAACAAGATGGAATCGTGCACTTTGGATAAGTACCCAGCCAGCGTGAGTGTCTTAGCGATGATCCGACCGCCGATATTTTATCGCTTTGATTCATTGAAGCGGGTAGAAATTTGAACGACAACTGTATCACTGAGTTGAAGTAGGGAAACCTTCCTTTTTCACTGAAACCTGTCAACTGAAACCGTCAACTTCAATTTCTTGATAAAAACCACACGATTACCTACTGAAAACCACAACAAAGCCCCCAACCGCTCAATCACAGACAAAAAAAGGTTTCGGCTTGGCGACGTGCTTGGAAGACACGGCCATGTCTCAGTCCAGCACGGCCACCCCCGAAGACACCGTCACCAAGTGCGCCACCAAGTTTAGCGTGTCCAGCGCGGACGTCTCCGCGTTCATGTGCGTTTTTGAGTTTGAGATGTTTTTATGTGGCGTTTGGTAAAACATTTTATGCGTGCGCGAAATGGTCGGCGACGACTGAAAGTTTCAGAATTGATATTTTAAAGCTGTTTTCAGGTGACAGGTAAATTGATAAGTAAAGTTGCAAAAATATTGTAGCAAAAATGTTGTTTTTGCAAAAACGCAAACAAAAACACTGCTTTTACAACCATTATTGCCACTTGACAAAGTCGCGAATTGTCGCAGAGCTTGTTACCGCGGAGAAAAAGGCAACCAACTGCAGCAGGCGGCCGCAGATTTCACCGATGCCATTTGGCCAGAGAAACATCAGTGGGTGCCCTGGATTATGTTCAATCAAGTCAGCACCAAAAAACTTCAGGTACTTTTCAACCCAGAAACCACGCAAGCTTGGTGTGGAAATCAATGAGAACTACATTGGTATTTACCGTATATTTTCGAATGAAAAGCACCTTGAATAGCACCCACTTGAATAACTCACCCTCTTGAATAACTCACCCTCTGGGTTAAAATGCAGTGCAGTGCGTGAAACGAAAAGAAAAAAAAATGTTAGCTTACGGCAGCGACAACAGATACATAATGTGTAAATACGCATTGTATACACACCTTTTTGTTGTTGTTGAACCATTAAATACCTGAGCCAGTTCCGCAAAATGAGAAGTGAGAAGTGAAATGGCAAAGGCGAAGTCAAAGCGCAAATGCGAAGTGAAACGGCAAGTGAATTGGCAAAAGCGAAGAAAAAAAAGAAGAAAAAAAGTAATTTATCTTCGCTTTTGCCATTTCACTTGGCAATTCACTTGCCATTTCACTTAGCCTTTGCGCTTTTACTTCGCCTTTGTCATTTCACTTCTCATTTTGCGGAACTGCCACCTGGATTACATGAGTTGACAGAGTGCATTCATACAATGAATCAAGTCCAAGTTTTCTGAAGAAAAATACCCCCATCCCCTCGAATAACTCCCTTTGAAAGAGTTCTCCCCAACATCTTCTGACGAAAAAACAACTCCACTGGGGTCTTATTCGAGGATATAATTGGGTACCTAGGTAGCTTGGAAGTACATACTAGCTCCTAGGTAATTTTCTGCCGAAATTTTAATACATATGGCAAACTCACCAATCGGCTTTGAACGCATTTGAGTTTACCAGAATACAGTGTCTGTCAACTACAGTCGAGGACAATAAAAACTACCTACGTCATTCCAGTTAATATAAACACATTCAAACCTGATTTTTGAGTTTTCCACACAAAATATAAAATTCCTGTAGAAAACTAGTATAGGTAATAAACAGTCACAAATACAAATACTATACAACCTCGAACACACAGGACGACCTCTACAGCCTGGTGAAAATGGTGTGCGAGTTTTACGTGTCCGATGAAATTCCTGGGCCTTGCAAGCAGCACTATGAAATGCTGGAAGCTGCTAATAGCGGCAGAACTCTGAGACTGCCGCCATATTGATGCATTTAAAGTGGTTTTTGATTATGTGCAAAATGTGGATGAAAATTGTGGAATATTTATGGCAGTAGTGTGTGATGCGTTCTATTCGTGTATGTGATCATACTCCCGTGCCGCAGCATTTTTATGCATAGCTTTTTTATAATGAAACATGCCAATAGCGCAGGTTCAGTCTCCTTCAGTGACTTACAACCGAAGAGTTTTCAGCTAGATAAAAAATGTTCAATCAATAGATTAAACCGATCATCAATCAATGTTCAATCAAAAGATAGATAATGAATGTTTTAACTGCTTACCAAAAACATATACCGTATTACCTCGAAATACCCCCAGGGGGTTTATTATTTCGCCAGCAAAATTTGAGGGGGGATAATTCGAGGGGGGGGGGTTTATTCGAGGGGGGTCTATTATTTCGCCAGAAATTTTCGGAAATTCCCCATACGCAGACGTAGAAAAATCGAACAATCACATAGATTTATATGTGTTTATAGGCATATATTACTGTATATACACAAAAACCCTTCCATAACGTCACTTAATCATCAGTTTTAACGTGTGTTCTGCATAGTACAGATCACAAACTGCGGTATTTGTCATGGACGTTCACGTTACACTCAATTTTAGGGGGGGGGGTATTTCGAGGGGGGGGGGGGGTTTATTATTTCCTCAGCCGAAATTTAGGGAGGGGTATTTCGAGGGGGGGGGGTTAATTCAAGGGGGGGGGATAATTCGATGTAATACGGTAAATCCGATAACAAAAAAATCATGTTTAAGTGCCGTGTTTGATCGCAATACCCCCAGAGAACTTTGTATACCAGCTCACACAGGTTTATGGGTATGTCAAGGGGAGGTTTTATTCGAGGGGGGGGGCTTATTAGAGGAAATACGGTACAACGAATACAGATCCAGCTCCTTCGCCAACCGTCGAGCGAATCAAATTTCGCTCTAGGTAAAGGTGGTATGTAAATATCAGGGTTCTACCCTGAAGTCTGAACTCAATATCGGTACCCCGGAAAATGTCATGTGTATCCAATCATATTGTATTGTGGCCAACTCCTACCTATGTTTTTTGTATCCAAACCCTATGTTTGTGTATTCAAATATTACTTTTCGACATAATATTTGGATACATACAAATATATTTGGATACACATGACACTTTACAGGGTCTATTACAACACATTTGACAATTTACTATGTATTTTCATGATATGACACTTAGGGTGGCAGAATTTACTGTACCGTACCATACCGCATTTTTGGAAAAATTACAGTACCGTACCGTTTACCGCACGTTTAGAAATTTACCGTACCATACCGTTACCGCATTTTCCAAAATTTACCGTACCGTACCGCGTACCGCACTCATTTAACGCAGAAAATGCGGTAAATTTTACTCAGATTGACCTTAAAAATGCACCTTAAAATTGACTTTAAAATGTGGTGTCCTGCAAATTTTTGCGCGCGAGCGCGCAATTTTGACAACATTGTTTTGACTGATTTGAAGCTCTTCCATTTCCATATGCAATATGGCTGTAACTCTTCATTTATATTAGTATTATGTCTTTTTAAAATCAAGCCATGCGCTTCAAATCGCACTGTAGGTGTTTTACATCACCCTCAATGTTTTGAGCTTATTTGTTGTAGGTTTGATGTAGGGTAGTATACAAAAGGTAATCAAAAGAAAAATGAATGTTTTAATGAAATAACAACTTTGCTGTTGAATTGAAATCTGTTGCTTTGAAATCTGTGGCAAATTGAAATCTTATGCCTACACAGCAGGGGTCTCCAATGGGGGGTTGAAGAAGTGTGTCCCCAAATTGAATTCATGGCTTATTGCCATATGCACTTATATACTTTTTTACCATTTTCACCCACTTTTAGCAATTTTTCACCCACTTTTAGCAATTTTTCTCCATTTCTTCCTTCTGAACCTTGAAAAAGCCTATATATTGAACCACTGCATTGTGGTTAATGTAATTTTATGTTATCACACTGTTATTGTGTTCTAAAGTCCATTAACACATTGCATACCGTATTACCTCGAATTATCCCCCCCCCCTTGAATTAACCCCCCCCTCGAAATACCCCCCCTAAATTTCGGCTGAGGAAATAATAAACCCCCCCCTCGAAATACCCCCCCCTAAAATTGAGTGTAACGTGAACGTACATGACAAATACCGCAGTTTGTGATCTGTACTATGCAGAACACACGTTAAAACTGATGATTAAGTGACGTTAGGGAAGGGTTTTTGTGTATATACAGTAATATATGCCTAAAAACACATATAAATCTATGTGATTGTTCGATTTTTCTACGTCTGCGTATGCGGAATTTCCGAAAATTTCTGATGAAATAATAGACCCCCCCCCTCGAATAAACCCCCCCCTCGAATTATCCCCCCCTCAAATTTTGCTGGCGAAATAATAAACCCCCTGGGGGTATTTCGAGGTAATACGGTAATTCAATTTAGTGTCAATTCATGAAGTAAAAGTTGTCTGTAGTCCGGCATTGGTACATTTCTGACAAGCGAAAATTTACCGTACCGTACCGCGAACCGCACTTTTCAGATTTACCGTACCGTATCGTTTACCGCAAAATTGAAGATTTACTGTACCGTACCGTTTACCGCAAAAGATAAAATTTACCGTACCGTATGATTTACCGCAAGGCCGTACCGTCTGCCACCCTAATGACACCTGACGTCGTTTACATGGCACATGACATTTTACAGGGTCTAGGACTGCCCCCTGGTATCGAACCTTACTTAATTACAATTTGTTTTTGAGCAATAAAGAAACCATTCTTATGAAAGAAAACGTTATCATGTGCAGTGGTCATAATGGAGGCATTTGTATGTCATATTTATCGTAAACATCTGCCGACCTAAATTGGCTCTTCAGGAATACCATAAAAAGCTTTTCACAAAGCTGAAACAGGTCGCTGTTTTGAAAAGTGTGGGTAGTGCTCATATCACAGACATGGTTGGTTTTAGTAAAATTCTTTTTACTAAAATTGTATTTTATTTTTATTAAAATTGTATTTTTTTAATATTTTATTCATGTTTCAGTTTATTTTATTTTATTTTATTCTGAAATGTCATTAATAAAATAAAATGAAACCAATTTACAAAAATTTTACAAATATTTTACAAAATTTTTACAAAAAATCGGAAATCATGGATGCAAGGACATAAAACAATGTGCACGCTAGAAGCATGCGGATGCATACAAAAAAAAATTATGTAAACTTGTGACACGGGTTGCGAGGTAGGTATTTTGTATTTTGACCCTCAGGCGGAGCTAATTGCGCCTCCCAAGGGACGATAGCTAAAAATGGGTTGTTGTTTTTTTGGGTGGGGGGGGCTTGCGGGATTCAATATATTTATATGCTTTTTCAAGGTATGGAACGAAGAACATAAGAAAAAAATGACAAATTAGTGATTTTTAAGGTGAAAATATTTTTAAAAATGTGAAAATTTGCAATTTTGAGCAACAATATTTTGCAATCACAACAATGAAAGATACAACAAGGCACTAGTTCTGAAAATTGGCAGCTAGAAACTTAAGCAACATGATAGAAAACTTTCTATAGAATTGAACAGACACTCGAGTTTTTGTAAAATTTTACTAAAATTGTACAAAAATTCGAATTATTGTACAATTTTACTAAAATTTTACAAAAATTTGAATTTTAGTAAAATTGTATTTTTATTTTATTACTTTTCCATTTTATTTTATTTTATTTTATTCTCCAATTTTCCATTTTATTTTTATTTTATTTTTATTTTTTTCTGAGATTTTGCCAACCCTGATCACAGACACTTTTCGATAAAAACCGATTTACATATCATATTTACCTGTAGAAATTACGTAGTGAAATTTTTGCATATATTTACTTTGGCCAGGCGTGTTGCTTTTTGGTTTCAGGGTGCGATTACAGCTCAAAGTTTCTTTCGTAAAATTTTCACGTAAAATACGTATTTATTTTTGTGTAAGAAAGTAAAGTAAAGTATGTTTATTGTGTCCAAAGCTCATGATGTTTTTTAATTTTACTAGACGTTATAAATTTTGCGTAAAATCAGGTATACCTAGATAAATAAGTAAAAATAATTTAAGTAGGTAGGTATAATAGTTATCATTTTTATTGAAATTTGTAATTGGACATTTGAATTACCTATACAATGAATGCATTTTACGACACATATTGAAAAAAATAACACTAAAATTTAAAACTTCTAGTACAATTAAAACAAACTCCTGGAATTTTAACACAATAAACATCTGCATATGAAGGGTGTGCTTCTAAAAGTACTGATCTACAAAAACTCGATTTTGAGATGATCGCGATTGAAAGTTTGGAGCATGCAATACCCATACATGGGTATTGGGTATGGGAATTTTGGGTAAGGGTATTTCGGCCATATTGTTGGGTATCTACATGCATGGGTATAATCATTGATTATACACATAACACTAGCTATATAAAATTTAGGGAATTGTATTTTTGTAGTACAGTACATTTTAAAGGAACAAATTGGTAATAGCATGTAGATCGGTATTTTTTAAAGCACAAACGCAGAAAGCTGTAGATCGGTACTTTTACCCATAATAAAAAAGCACAAAATGAGTTTTTGCGCAACCGGACGCCGATCTGACATCGGTAATTTTAGAAGCACAAAAAATAATGTGCAGATCAGTACATTTAAAAGAACAATTTTGAAAAAAGTGTGTAGATCGGTACTTTTAAAGACACAAAAGCTGAAAAAGCTTGTAGATCGGTACTTTTAAAATTTCAAAAACTGTATTTTGCGATTTTTTTGCTTTTTTCGACCCCCCATATCTCAAAATTGAATTTCGCACCCCCCACATATTATATATATTTTTGAAGCGCATTTTTATGGGGACCCCAAAAATGGTCCTAACTCAAATTTGAAAAATTTGTAGATCGGTACTTTTAGAAGCACACCCTTCATATGCGCTGTTTGACTGAAATAACAACATTACAACACAATTACATCCGTTCCCCCGTAATTTCACGTAATTAACGTATACCTAGTTTACGTAAAAAAATTTAAAAAAGAAACTTTGAGCTGCAATCGCACCTTTACAGTGATGTCAGCCTTGACAAGTTTACAAAAACAATACGTAGCCATGTTTTGTGTGAACAAAAGCACACCTGCTCATCTTGTACCGCGCTATCAGCGGTGAAATCGTGAGAAAATTAGCATAACTTTTGAAGTGACCGCTAAAGTCCAATGTAAAAAAAATACAACCAAGTATGGTTTTAATTAAATTTACACAAAAACAACAGGGAAGCAATCCAAGGCCTAAAAATGAATATCCCGTTCATAGTCAACAGTTTGTGTTTGATTGGCTGCAGCGCTGTCGCATTGGCAACTTCTGAGCAGGGACCAAATTCAATTGCCCGGACAAGTTTTTTCTAGCAACCCAATTTCAGTCCGTTTTGTCAGCGAGAGAGTAAAAGTTAATAAGTTTTAACGACAATATTGTCAGACAATTGGGCTGCCCGACAAAACATGTCGGGACAATTTAATTTCGCCTCAGTGCAATGCGCATCCGTCAGTGTGGTGCAAGGACACTGAAATTGCCTCGGCATGCGGCGTACTTGAAGCCTGCAGGTGCCGCTCCCAGACCCTGTAAAATGCCCTGGAAAATCTTAAATAACAGGTACAAATTATGTCATTTTACATTTTGCAGGGCATTTTACAGGTTCGGGGAGTGCCACCAGGACATACAATGCGAGCCATACTGATAGGCCGGTGATTATATCCGTGCTGTATGAATCTATGTGCCCATTTTCCTATGATTTCATCAAAAAAGACCTGAAGCCATTTTTCAAGAAGTATGTGGACAAGCATTTCGCTTTGGTTGAAATGATCCCTTATGGAAATGCAGAAAGAGGACCGGTGTGTACCTATGTACTTTTGAGGATTTCATATATGGTTATCTATCTCCTAATACCGTATTACCTCGAAATACCCCCATGGGTGTTATTTTTTCGCCAGCTACATTTGAGGGGTGTTAATTCGAGGGGGTGTTAATTCGAGGGGGGTTAATTCGAGGGGGGTCTTATTATTTCGTCAGAAGTTTTCGTGAGGATCGTAGTAAATAGTAGGCATTTGTGTGTGTACCCAAAACAGGTAATAAATGTGTCCAAACAGGATATATTTGGACATAAAAACATAGATAGCTACACAAACTATTCTATGTCTAGCTGCAATGCAAAATAGCAGTAATAAATACACAATGTAAATACGTTGCATACATGATGTACATCATTCCGGGGGGTATTTCGAGGGGGGTTTATTATTTCCCCAGCCCATTTTGAGGGGGGGGGGGTTTAATACGAGGGGGGGTGGGTTAATTCGAGGGGGAATAATTCGAGGTAATATGCGCTTTGTCACTCTCAAGTGCTAAGTCGAAAACTCGCATGGGTGTAAAAAGTCGACGTTTCTCTCGACTTTTTCCTTAAGTCCCACAGTTTACTTCAAGCTCAATCAAACCTTTCACTTTATTCAAAAAAAATCTCAGCGAAGCTAAAAATACCTCACCACAGAATGGGACAATCACCTGTCAGCACGGAGCCAGGGAGTGTGCGTTCAACAAAATGGAGTGTTGCACACTGCTTGTACTTCCATTGGTTTCTGTCACAGTTAGTGATTTTTATGGGTTCAAGTTCAGGCGTCAAAATTATACGCCAGCCGATTTTGTAGTAGGCGATACAGAAAAGTAGCACCCGGTTGCTTTTGGTGTGTGTGGGGGGGGGGGGGTGATTGCTGTCTTGAATAAGGTCCTGACGCGGTCCCGGTCCCAACACCCGTCTGTCCCGGTCCCGAGAATAAAAAATGCCACTCCCGGTCCCAGTCCCGAGAAAAGTCCTAAAACTGGTCCCGTTTGAACCACCTAGTCTTGAACGAGTTTTGTTAAATGCTTACGATCTCCAATGGTTCACAGCGACAAGTAAAAATGACAATGACTATTTTTGTGACAATGACTATCAACCAAACAAAACTTTACGTAGAAACAGGCGGGCTTCGACATGATCGAGTGTCTCGAAGATCACGCCATGGACGATGACAGCGAAACTGCGGAAATTTCCCTGGAAAAGTGCATTTCCGAACTAAAATTACCCGCCGAAGCGCAGTACAATATAAGGTGAGTTCGCGAATGAGATTCATTACCTAACACGGCACTTAATTGGACAAACTGCCGACCCTGTGAAATAACACGTATAAGTGTGTGATAAAGTTTGTCACATGTCATTTCCGGCTACTTGCAAAATAATATTCACTTTACTTGACAGTTGTATGACTGTTTGGTCCTACGCACACTAGTTTTCTACCGAAATTTTGATAGGTAATTTAGGAAAACTCATAAATCAGCTAGTTGAACGCGTCTGCGTTTACCACAATGAAATGTCTGTCAACTACCATTGAACCTTGATGGATAAAAATAACAACTCATTCCAGTACCTCTAAATGCGTTAAAAGGTGTTTATGAGTTTTCCAAATTTTCGAAATTTCTGTACACCAATCCTTGAAAAGAACATGATAATAGTCGACTTGGTAAATACCGTATTTGCAGGAACAATTTCAACTCATGATTAATTCCACCCTCTGGGTATATGATACATTTTTTGTGCACAATTTGAACAACAACGACATGTTTTTTTGGTTATAAGGCATATTTTGTGAGACGAGTTTATGGAAACATGGTGGAAAATTTTGACCAAATAATAATTCCCCCTTTGAATAGTCCTCCCTCAACAAAAGTCTGACGAAATAGTACCGGGTGGCGCACGTCAGGCGCACGACTTCAATCTGCTCCCAACATGTCAATTTTCTATGAAAAGTGCTCAAATCTGGTATGACAATAGATAAATGTCCCCCATTTTGTATGTTAAGAGCACACATTCATATCGCTGTATTTTCTCATTGATCACAACATAGTCAAAAAAGTACGTCACTTCACAAAACCACCGCCATTAATGCAATACGACAATACGCAAATGATTAAGCACTTCACCCACAACCTTCAGACGCATTCTAGGCAAAGTTTCAATGAACGTCTCGGCAATCTGGTGCTTCAACTGCTCAAAGTGCTTAAAATGTCCATCATGTTGGGGAACTGCGGACTGTAGTCCTTCTCCTTCACGAAGGAAGAAGACGATTCACTGTGCTTCTGGTTCTGACATGAAATCTTGTGCTATGAAACTGTGCCCTCAATACAACAAATGGGGTACATTTATCTACTGCCATACCAAATTTGACCACTTTTCACTCAAAAATGACGTGTTGGGAGAAGATTGAAACAGTGCGCCTGACGTGCGCCACCCGGTAATTCCCCGGGGGAATTATTCAATCTCATCAAAATCATTGCACCGCAGCCAGTGCTACAATGGCGAGCTGGGCGACACGCTGCAACAGCAAGCGGCCAATTTCACAAAGAATATATGGCCTGAGAAGATAACAGGCGTGCCTTGGATCTTGCTCAATGAAGTGAGCTTATGCAAATTGCAGGTAAAAATGGTGAAAAAAAGTTTGAAGTTAATTTTGGCCGGTTTGGAAGTCTTGGCCGATATCATTTTCGTGTAAATGTGAATTTCTTCCAGGATTACCAAACAGATCTGTTGGGAGGTGCTTGTCAATGGTTTGTGTCGGACACTACACCAGAACAGTGCAAGTACATAGAAGTCTGAATTTACAATGTCGATTCCGCTGGGCGGGCGTGATCGAGTTACATACACTTAGCACTTGAATATTTTACTTTTTACAGATGTATGATATATTTACATTGTATTTTTTTAATACGCTGGTACTATTTATTGAATTTTCACGTGTAAATATTGCGCACGTATTTACATACCTATTCGTGTCTGCAACACACGCGCTAATCCATACTTTCACACGCATTTGTTTGATAAAAGATAACAGTGTGAAAAATGCCACCTCATGAACCGAGTCATTCCCGGGTGTATGACAATGAAGTTTCTAAAAGACCGATCCGACAAACGTTAGATAAAGTATTAATAAATATCACAAAAAAATGAAATAAACAAAATGTCGCAAAAACTACACCTTTTTATGCTATCAATAATAACAATCCCCCCGATAAATTCTCACAAGTGCACTGCGCACCCGTCAGTGTGGTGCAGAAATTCACAGATATCAAAATCGTGTGGAGTTCACACCCAGTGCACAAATTATCACTCTTCACAGAGTGAAAAGCCGGTGAAGGTCACACTGCTATATGAATCAAATTGTGATGAATGCTGGAAATTTATGAAAGGGGAATTAGCGAGCGTGTATTCTCTGGCGGCGCCATTACTGGCCCACGTGGAATTTGTGCCGTTTGGAAACACGAAAATTTTGCCTGTAGGTGATTTAATTTTGTACACTAATCAGTAAAAGGACAGAATATTTATACTCTGGTGCCTCAACACCAGTGTTGTAAAAAGTACTTGCGGTTTGGTGCCAAACACCATGGCGGTTTTCTGCACACAAGAAGCGCCAGAAGATCCGTAGCGCTTTGTGCTGTGGCGCTAGCACCAGCTCTAAGCGCCATGGAAAAATGGCGCAGAAAGGGCCCTGGCGCTGGGTGAATACACTTTGACATGTTGTGTACTTTAACATGTTGTGGAATCTAACATGCCATCATGGGAATATTACATGTTGTGGAAAGTGACCTGCCAAAAGGTGAAAGTAACATGTCAAGCGTGAAAGTAACATGCCACAGCCCAAAGGTGAATGTAACATGAAAGCGTGAAAGTAACATGTCATGCACATGCAGTCGCAAGTCGTATCTCGTGTGTGTAAAAAAATTATCAGTGATTGATCGTTATCACCATCTTTGTGAAGGTGTGAATTCTATGCGTGTGCACACGCGCAAATCAAACCCACACCACGTCGATAAATAGGACACAAATTGTTAACCGATACAATCTGTTGTTTTTTAATCATCTTTGTTTTGTTGTGGTAGCATTTACGATGGCTAATTTCAAAATTTTATTTTACTTTCAGAATTTTTATTTAACTCCTAGAAAAATGCCCAATTTTTTCTAGAAAAATTCTAAAATGCGAAATTTTGTGAAATGTCATTTTGGAAAATACAAAGATTTTTTTGTTATGATGGAAATTTTTTTGCACAGCTTGCTTTTTTGTAAAAGTTTACTTGTTATTTGCATATTTTGCTTTGAATTTTACATTGAATGTATTGTGAATGTTTGTTGCTATTTTTTGTATCTTCTTAGTCATGTGTACTAATATATTTACTAACTCGTGTGTGCTGTGCTGTCTAGTGAAAGATATTTTTATATTGATGAATAATATTAACAGGCTATGATTTTAACAGTGTCACTTTAATAAAGCTAAAAACCATTTGCCAACTAAAAGGCGAGCCAAGCCCATACTTATGGAATAATTAATGCCAAAACAATATGCGCTAAAAATACACAATGCTGATAACTTATAGCTATACTGAAAAATCGCTATATTTAGTCTCTCTCAACAATAGCACTGTGCGGAACATGTGTTGCGACCGATGATAAAAAAACAACAGATTGTATCGGTTAACAATTTGTGTCCTATTTATCAACATGGTGTGGGTTTGATTTGCGCGCGTGCACACACAAAGAAATCACACCTTGACAAACATGGTGATAACGATCAATCACTGATAATTATTTCACACGCACAAGATACGACTTGCGACCGCATGTGTATGACATGTTACTTTCACGCTTTGCATGATACATTCACCTTTGGGCTGTGGCATGTTACTTTCACGCTTGACATGTTACTTTCATCTTTTGGCATGTCACTTTACACAACATGTAATATTCCCATGATGGCATGTTAGATTCCACAACATGTTAAAGTACACAACATGTCAGAATGACCACACTCCCTGGCGCTGCCGTCAGGCGCCGGTGCCATAGCGCTTTTACGTCGCTACTCAACACATGGGTAAAGTGGGCAGTGTGCTAATAATAATAATCAACCCATTCAAATATTGTAAAACAAGCTGGGTTCTTTCCAGACCCTCGGTTGGGTATAGCATGCAAAAGTTTCACACAAACTGAGTAGCGGACGTTTTTTGTGGACATGAATTATGAATTAGTCCCTTGCATGGGTCCGTACAATGCAAGTTGTCACATTCTGTCCTTTTACAGTATTTTCGTAATGAAAAAAGTTCTAGAAAAAATTCCTTAAATGCACTGTCAACAATTCTTTTTAAAATGTTATCATCCTAATCGGGATTGTCTAACAATGATGTCACTCATAATGTAACCTTTGAAAAATGAACCTTAAGAGAAGGTCACCATGAAAGAAATTTTTTTTCGTTGCATTGCACGTTGCACCTCGTTTCACTGTGCCTGTTATCGTTGGCACTCTGCCAACACAAGACAAGGAACTACATGTGCAGCGTTAAGTCACTGGTCTGGAGTATACCTAAAATACAACCAATTCACCCAGAATGGAACATTCTCATGTGCACATGGGCAGCGGGAATGTGACTTCAACAGAGCGGCCGGCTGCACGCTCACAGTGCTGCCAGTGTTCACCCACCATGTCAGTATGGCAGATGTAAAAGCTTGGTTCTGTTATAAATACTGACGCAAGCCCACAATGCTGAAATCTTTAGGCACTGAAATTTCCTCAAACACGAGTGTTTTGACCATGTGCCAGCAATGCAAAAATGGCCAAAATTCTCAGCTTGGATTTGGAAGCCTCCCTCAACCCCCCCCCCCCATATTTACATCATTGACCCCAGCATGGTGAAATTCAACATATACATGACCTCAGACAACCTAGACTCCAACCTCACAAAACAATAGCCACAATTTAAAGACAACTTCACAACAGCACCAGGCAGCCGGCTTCTACATGATGGAGTGCTTGATGCAGCAGTCCATGGAGGGCACTGGCAGTGTGGGTGACAGTGCACGCAACTGCACACGGCAGCTGGGATTGAGTGCATACATCCATGAGACAATCATGTGGGTTGTTTACATCAATGTAATGGACTTGTAGGATTGACTTCTAGACTTTAATGCAGTTTTGAAGAATTCCACACTTTTATCACGAAAACCGCCCATACAATTGCGAAACTAACCATGAAAACAATGCAAGCATGCTGGAAAACTATCACCACCCGAGCCTTCAGTTCCAGTACTTTCTTTTTATCTTTTACAGACATCAATTATGGATATAAAGGCAGCTTGTATCCATTCACCTACGTGTTATCCATTCGCGATAGTCCTTTGCCTATTTAGGGGGGGGGGGGGTTACCCGCACGTAATCTGATCATAAATGTTGTGCTATTTAAATTAATGAAATGAGTGGAATTTCTTAGGGACTGCTGGACCGGAAATATGGGCACGCGCATACAGCACATCATGGCAAACTACACCAGGTACAAATTCCGCAAGTTTAGAAGTAAAAACGAAATTTATGAATGAGAAGTACAAAGTCAAAATAGAACAAATTTATAAGTGACGAGTGCGAAGTCAAGAAAAGTAAATTATGTGAGAAGTGAAATGGCAAGTAAAATGAAGAAAAAAACATCTTTTTGCTTCTCACTGCTAAATTGATTTTTTTACTTCCCCACTTGCGGAATCGACCCCAGAGGCTCGTGGCCGGAGAAACACACACATCTTCCATGGATAATCATCAACGATATTAGTCTGCAGTCGTTGCAGGTGAATGTAAACAAAAACTCATTCCTAACGATTTTTTTAGATAGATAGCTGAGCGGCCTCCAGGATAGATAGATAGCTGGCGGATTTGGGGGGGGGGGGGTAACCCCCCTCCCCCTACTAAACCCCTGCCGTGATTTATCTTCTAGCCATGAATAAATAGATATTTCCAGCATTGATGCAAACTGAGACATATTTAGCATTATTTAGTCGCTGAAAATTGCACACGCAGAATGGAAAACGGGACCTACTGGGCACCATATGCAATTGGTATGATGGCAAGATGCCAACTGTTTGTGCTGGACCTATTGATAAAACGCACCTATTGATTGGGCTGTACCGCACCCTGTAAAGTCTTAAAGGAAGTGTCAAATGGGGCAGGCCTGATACGCACACGTGCCCGATACGCACATATGCCCGTTTTTTTCACTTGACACTTTTTCAAGTGATTTTCAGATATGAGTAAAGTGAAAAAAAGTTGCGCAATAACATTAGTGAACTTTTTTCACTTCACTCATATCTGAAAATCACTTGAAAATGTGTTAAGTGAAAACAAACAGTGAAAAATAGCCATTTTTCACTGTTTTTCATTTGACACATTTTCAAGTGATTTTCAGATATGAGTAAAGTGAAAAAAGTTGCGCAATGACATTAGTGAACTTTTTTCACTTCACTCATATCTGAAAATCACTTGAAAAAGTGTCAAGGGAAAAAAACGGGCATATGTGCGTATCGGGCGCGTGTGCGTATCAGTGCACGCCCGTGTCAAATGTCATGCAAAATTATTTTTAAAAATTTTTGTTAAACTTTGCATGATATTTGACACTTTACAGGGTGCAGGACTGCCACCAGAGTAGACGCATGTTTTACACAGCGCTATCATACTTTAATGAATGACATCACATGAGAAATTACACACCAAATTCATCGACAAGTGACAACAATGTAACGTGACAAGAATAATATCTTGGTTATTCCCTAAAATTGTACTAAATATTTAGATTTCACTGTACCCAAAATGGGCAATCACTAACTATAATCAGATTGCCTACCTTACTTAAGTGCAGTTTTGTCAATGTATGGCACGGCAGTGAAATCGGCCAATTTGTTGCCATCCGCATCAAAATTGAATTTCCTGTAGCACGTGTCGCAAAAGAAGGCGGGGTCCATTGGCAAACGCTCGTTTCCATGCACCGTCCATCTGTACATGATCAAGTTTTATGTGCACACAAAAATGGTAGGATGATATATTGATGGGGCTTGGCATTAGGCATCGCTGTCGCTTCAGTGAATACAATAGCGAGTAAGAGTTATTTTGAGAAAATATAATCAAATATAATCTTAGAAAATCTCTCAAAAGAGAATATAAGCAAGTATCTCTGGGAAAAATCCCCGGGATGAAAAATGAATAAATATATTTTTATATTTTTTCAAAATCTCTCAAAAGTACGATTAAACATATCTGGAAAATCATGGCAAAGGTATAAATATGAAAATCTAGCATTTTTATATTTCAAACAGAAATCTCCCAACAATCTATTCCACGCTAAACACATTGCGGAGTTAAGGCACCTTGCGGTCGTGAGTGTGCAGCCCACGCAGGCCGCCTGCCGCCGCGCAGTAAATGTAGTCTGCCTGGGGTAGCTGCTCGGATCAGCCACATCGTCCGGCCCCAATAATCTGTCAAGTCAAGGATTAGATTTGTTAAAATCGATCGTTTCAAATTATGGGAAGTAAACCCACTGCACATGTAAATCTATCCACTACTCATGTATGCCCATTATAAACACCTTCCCGGTCACGTCCGGCACCCGTTTTTTGATTTTACTTCTTACATCCTATCCGCAGTTCTAGGCCGCCCCAGAGGCTGAAACTTGGGGGTGATATTGGCGCAACCTCCCTCTACTTCGCATAAATTTGGGGGGTCGCGGCGACCCCTCTCAGGGTGGGGCGCCCTAAGTGCAAATTTTTTTTTTGGCTTTTTTAGTGTCCCACAGCAGGTCCGGCACCCGCTGATTTATGAGCTGTGGGAGGGGTATAAATCTAAAATTTTGGGAATGTGTTACCAACACCACTCCCCTACTTTACACTATTCAATAATGTGAGATTAATGTGAAAAAGTTCTTAAATTTTTTTTCATATTCTCTAAAAAACACCACTCCCCAACAGATGAATGACAAAAAATTCACTTTTTGGTATTTTTTTATTAGACACTTGAAGAGATGGTTTACAATACTTTAAAGGGAAAGGTTTGATGTTTAAAGTTATGTAACGAACCATACCTCTAAAATGCCTGCATTGCAAAATTTACTTAGGGCGAATTTTATGACATCATAATGACATCATTGCAGGAACTAAAATTTACAAAATTTACACTTTGAGATTCCCCCCAACTAAATTTAGCAATGCAGGCATTTTAGAGGTATGGTTCTTTACATAACTTGAAACATTAAACCCTTCCCTTTAAAGTATCGTAAACCATCTCTTCAAGTGTCCAATAAAAAAGTTCCAAAACGTGAATTTTTGGTCATCCATCTGTTGGGGTTGGGTTTTTTTAGAGAATATGAGAATTTTGTAGAAATTTTTCACATTAATCTCACATCATTGAATAGTGTATAGTAGGGGAGTGGTGTTGGTAACACATCCCCAAAATTTTGGATTTCTACCCCTCCCACAGCTCAGAAATCAGCGGGTGCCGGACCTGCTGTGGGACACCAAAAAAGGCAAAAAAAATTTTGCACTTAAAGCGACCCACCTTGAGAGGGGTCGACGCGACCCCCCAAATTCATGCGAAGTAGAGGGGGGTTGTGCCAATATCTCCCCCAAGTTTCAGCCTCTGGGGCGCCCTAGAACTGGAGATAGGATGTAAAGGGTCGTTTACACGGTTTCGTGTGCCAACAAAAAAGTTAAGCGAGAAAGTTCCATAATTCCGGAATAAAGTTCCGTATCTGCGGGAAAAGCCAGTGAAGTATACTCACTAGTTAAGTTTACACACATGCCAATTTGCATATAATTTGAGCCTGTCGTTCAAAACTTATTTGCATTTGAAGATGAATTTCAGTTGTCGGTTCCGTTTCAAAACGAAAACCGAACCGACAACTAAAATTCATTTTCAATTGCCTATAATTCTTGAACGACATCCTCAAATTATCTGCAAATTGGCATGTGTGTACACATAACTAGTGAGTACAATTCACCGTTTTTTCTTGCATATATGAAACTTAATTCCAGAATTATGGAACTTTTCCTGAAAACTTTTTTGTCGGCACACGAAAGCGTGTAAACGCTGCTTAAGAAGTAAAATAGAAAAATGGGTGCCGGACGTGACCGGGAAGGTGTTTACATCGGGGGTATGACGTGACATTGTGAGTGAAGCACAAGCGCGATCATTTCCGTGCACTAATGTACACTGGCAGCCACTTCACAACCGAGTGAAAATGGACAATGCAACAAGGTGACAATGCAAGGAAATCAGCATGGCATCGCTGACATTGTTTCAAAGGGCACCGTTACTCCCACATACCGCACAGCTGCAACACATGATCTACCCGTCCACTACACATGAATACCCCATTTTTGTGTAACGAGTACACATGTGTAGTGTGTCGATTTACATGTGCAGCGGGTTCACAGGTGCCCTGGCACAGGATCGCCAAGAATACCTGAGCTGCGAGAAGACAATCAAATGTTCGCAGAACGCCTGGTGCAAATAGACGTAGGGCTGGCCCAGTCGCATGTCGCGCAAGTCGCGCACGCAGCTGGTGCACATGTCGGCCACGTTGAATTTGCCAAACGAATTTCCGCGGCGGGCGGCCCACGAACGAAATTCTCTGAAGGTGGAATTCAATCACTTGTAATGTTCTTGTCAATTTTTTACTTGCGGAATTGGCTCCTGGTGAAAAGTCACTAACTCTGACAGGTCGATAGCTTCGGGGTCGCTCAGATCGCAATAAAACGTGTTGCCGATAAACAAGAAACGTGATTTGAATCGAGTCTGTGCAGAGACGATATTAGTGTGAGGCAATTGACGATTTGTCATAACTTTCAAATATGAAAACATCGCCGGAAATCAGGCATGGAACTTAATTTTGCGGATTGAAAAAGCGGTTTGAAGACTCCACGCCCACCGGCACTCTCAGTGGGAAACTAGACCGCTGGAACTCAAGTCGTGAGAATTGAGTGAACTGAAACAGCACTAAAATTGACAGGTTTTGCTTTTTGACAGAAAGGCATTGTCTTTTTAACACTTCGATTTTTTAAACAGCAGCATCAAATCGATATTTATACAACAGCTGGCAAAAATAGCAGGCAAATCGTAAAACAAATCTCGTGGTGACAAAAAAGCGAGCGACGCACTCAAAACACACGTCACATTCCAAAGCACCCAAACCTTAGCGAACACGGCGTGGTGCTGGTCGAGGTACATGGAGTGGGCGCTCTGGTCCTGGTTGACGGCGTAGTCAGACAGGCAGGCGACCGCGTCCGCCAGCTGCACCAGGCGCGTCGAGCCCAGCACCTCGAACGACGTCTCTTCTTTGATCTGGGTTACATTTAGGTAGTTGATATTTGAATGGACTTTTTGGGCGGTTTGGGGTTTGTGCGGGGGTTTAGTGTTTAGGTTTAGTAAATCGCTCCTCCGGAGGGATAGATGGGGGGTTGGGGGGTTTGCGGGGGTTCAATATATATACTTTTTTGCGGTGTACAAGGAAAAAGAGAAAAAATGGATAAAACAGGTCACAAATCACTAAAGATAGGTTAAAAATCGCCTTATATAAGTGAAAAATGGGTAAATAGGCACGTATAGTTGAGTAGTAAGTAGTGTAGAGAGGGATAGATAGATAGCTGAGCGGCTTCGGGATAGATAGATAGCTGGAGCGTTTTGGGGTGAGTAACCCCCCCCCCCCCCCAACCCGCCATACTGAACCCTATGGGTTTGTGTGTTCGGGGGTGAATTTTTTAAATAACCTGTGAAAAAAACAACTTTAAAAAAACAAATACGATTGTGTCAACAAAAAAAACGTGACCGAAAAACAACTTTTTGCCTCCGACAAGGACCCAAAACAATCCACCGCAGTTGAATCAAGTTTGAATAGATAATAAAAAACACAATAAAAAACCAACCACTCGTCCCAATCTGATCTCGGCGTGCGTCAGGGCGCGGTTGTACGGCCGGCACATGTGCACGGTCATCAACACGTCGCTGGGGTAGAACTGGGCCGCGGTGCCGGGCTGCACGGAGGCGGTCGCCCACCGCTGTGCGGCTTGCTCTCGCCCGTCGTCTACCTGGAGTTTAAAAAGTGTAGATGTTTGATTGTTTTTGGATAAGTGTAGTAACCCGGGAAAGAGATGTTTCTATTGTTTTTTAGAAATAAAAAGAGAAGCAAGTAAAGTTTTGCAGTGAAATGGAAAATCGTCAAGAATTTTGGTTTCGGGACTTTTTCAGCGCCAATGTTTGGGAACAAGTGACATATTCACATATAAATAATTCATCATTTAAGTGCAGAGCGAACTTTTAATCGTTGGCAGAAATTTCGTTTACAAATTAAGCTATCATATTTAACTTTCATTGTCACTTATCATCCATTCGCAGAATTTCCATTCGCAGAATCAAATCAGCTAAACACACCCAATCTTCAACCTCAAACAACCCCCCCCCCACTCACAATCCTATAATTAACTTTCCTAGTGCGCAATCTAAGCGCGACCGCCTGCGAGTATCCGGGTTTGTCGCGGCGCTTGTCGCTCTCGGCGTCGAGCAGCCGCAAACTCTCGAGGCGGTGCTGCCGCGGTATGAGGCCGTCCACGAAAAGCTCGTCGGACAGCTCGGTGCCGTCGCGCAGCAGCGACGGTCTGAAGGGTGGCGGAATTAACGTACCGTACCGCAAATTGAAACATTTACCGTACCGTACACTTTACCGCAAAACCACCAAAGCCACGTTTGCCACCCTTATGTTCTGGGCGGGGAGTGGGCTGTGAGGTCTCGCATGTCATGGAAACCGTCATGTAAAGTGTTATACAAAATTGTCAAATGTCATGTGAATTGTTTTCAGTAATAATATCTTTTACTTATTTTGATTGACACTTTGGATGACACTTGAAAATTGACATGACACTTTAAAGGTGCAGAACCGCTACCTGGGGAGTAGTGCGCCCCATAGGTACAACATGTGCGGCACGTTCCCTGTTCAAATGTTCCACATTGGAATATGTTTGGGCACTTTATATGACAGTTGAACTTCAGGACTACATGTTAGGTAGATACAAAAGTGCCACACAATTGCAGGTGCAAAAAACATATCATCAAACCACGCATAAATGCGTCAACCCAATGGTGCTGGTGCCCTGAAAAAAATTGGAAATCATGCCAGGTGCTAAAAGTCATTTAAAATCCCCTGTAAAATGTCAAGCGATAGACAAAAAGTAGAAAATATGCCATCTTACTTTATCTGGCGGTGTCCCCGGACCCGTCAAATTCCCGTTTCATCAAATCACGACCCACCTGCAACGCTTCCTAACACTCAAATAAAGCTTCTTTTGCGCCTCGTCGCTCAAACCCAATCTCGCCCTAGTTGTCGCCGATCTGACCAGACGCCATCTTTTCCTTTCCGGGACATTTGAACCGCCGTGCGACTGCAGAATTTTGTCGGGCGTCGGCGCGGCGAAATTCGCCGCTCCGATACAATCGTAGGCCGATTTCGCGTCTTCCAGAAATTTTGACACCGATATTGGTTCGGAAATGAATGCGTACCCTTCTGGACAGTGAATGCCCTCCATTTTGGAGGGCGGCCCACTGAAAAGTAGGGCGGTATTTATGTTTTTTCCTTATTTGTGTTTGAAGCCGCCGACTCGCGGGTTTGGGGATTCAAATTTCGGGTGAAATTTTTTGTGGTGGTGATTCGCGACTTTTTGTTGAATTGTACACTTTTAATTACGTCATTTCTTTGGATTCGACAATGTTGTGCCATGGAATAAAATGAGACAAACGCAAGCTAAAAATGTGAATAATGCAGAATAAGTGGAATGCGAATGAGATTTTAAGGCTATCTGGTATGAAATGCAAAGCGGTTGAAAATAAATGAAAGTTTTTCGCAACTCGTACTGAACATTTTCACAACTTATGCGCTTAACCTGCCGCATCGGGCCACGTATCATAAGTTGGCCCCTGTCCAAGTTATCGGTAGCCTATTATACGAACGAGAGTGAAGCTTTATTTTGTTCATTTTCACCTCACCATCGTAATATTTGTCTAAATACATGTTATATACCTAATTTTAGCTAATTTTATTTACAGCGATTTCGAAATAATTTTTGGCCGGCAAAATTTGGCTAGCTGCCAACTTATCATACGGTGAATCTCCGACCCCGTCAAAGGAAGCGATTTCACAGAACTTTTACAAGCATTATTCAAAGTCGGGTAAAATTGGGTAGCCAACAGTGTCCAATGTAAAAATTTGACAGCCAGAACAAAAGCTGCACGCGGAACGCTCAAAATCCTTCCAAATATCGCGCTCGATCAATTTCGAAAAACACCTAAAAATCCAGTCATTTTCCACCCACCCGCACTAAACTTTCAACTTTTCCAAAAAAAAGAAAAAGCACTCGTGTGACCTCCACCAAAAAAGGTACCCCAAAAATGCTACCGGTCGGTCTGGCGCGTTTAATCGCCGTTCACCGGGGCGGTGATCAATCTACAGATTCTGAATCGGGCACCGAAACCGACCAGCGATCTGTGCGCGATGGGCAAAGTGCCAATTTCGAACAGGGGGACCGGGACGCTGATTATGATGAATATAGCGATAGCGACAGTGAGGTGCCCAGCGCCAAGGTGCTCTTGCGTAGGCAGCTGCCCTTTTATGTGGACCAAATGAGAACGGTGAGGGGTTGGAGGCTGGGTTGTTTTGGGCCTAGGACCGCGGCGTGAAATCTACTGAACAGACTGAATGCTTTGCACGGAATGTTATCATAATATTGATAAATTTACATGATAAATCTGCACTCATAGTGAAATCATGCTCATATATATGTATTTTTTAAATTATATATGCTATCCATTATACTGACAGGATATTGTAGATTTCCCGTTTTCGTCCCGGTGCAAAGTCCTGATGAAAAAAAAGTTATTTTTAACGACCCCGTTTTAAATAAACGTTTTAAAAAAAATCATTTTGATCATTCGAAATGTTTTCGTTTTGTACAAAGATAAAAACGCGTCAATAAAATAGAAAATCTTATATCATGACATTTCCTCCTCTTATTTCAGATGATCGCCGAATTGGAAGACCCGTGCGCGCAAGCGGACCAGTTAATCTCTCTGGGCTTGGCGGGGCCCTTGCCGAGCGCGCCGATTACGTTCAAGGAGCTCAGCTGCTTGCTCGCCGCGCATTTGCCCCCTGGGGAACAGAGAACCAGTGCGATGCGCACCAGCAAAGAAAAGTTCTTTGAGTTCGTCGCTACACTGGTGCCTTGTGTTGGATGCAGGAGATGGTTGGTGTGGTTTTGCGGATGGTTTTCATGGATTTCCAGTATTTTCATCCTCGCGCTGGGATTGTGGGCATTTTTAACAGTTAGCTGAAGCTAGCTTTGGGGGGGTGTGAAGGCAGAAAGGCGACGGAAAACGCTAAACAAAGGGGTGAAAAAGGAGTTATATATGCTCATAGCAGAAAATGGGCAACAAGGTGGATGAACTAGTAGACATCTGAAATTGCTCCAAATACCTAGATTCGAAATACCTAGCTGGTCGAATTTGCCACTCGAGTAACCCTCACTCACTTTCCCCCTTACTAAAACGCTCCTGCATTGGGCATTAGTAGAACATTTTTATTTTAAAAATTCTACACAAACCCGCACAGGATGGAAACGGTCTACGCCGAGTGCAGCAAGCACGGCTACTCGGCGCTGGATCCATTCTACATCGAGACGGATGGAACTCTGCACGTGGCCGAGCGCGTGGCCCGTGACGATCGCGCGCTGCATAGACATCTAGTCGCCAATTAGTTGGTTTTGTGATGGGTTTGAGCTAGGGGTGGAACTTTTTCAAGTGATTTTTATTTAAAAAAAACTGCTTGGATACTTTTTAAATAAAAAAAGCAAGATTTCTTGTAGCCGGTTATTTATAAGTGAGAAGTGAAATACCGAGTCAAAAACGTTTTCTTGTCATTTGTTTTTGTTCAACTCTGCGTGCCATTCGACTTATCACTTTGTATAATTTTATAACTTTTTATTCCTCACTTCCAAGTTGGTTTGTTTGTTTGTCTGAATAGTCACACGAACATTCTACCAGAACATCTTTTATGATCCCGTCTGAACCCACTACTAGGCAATCAATCATAGAACTTACATTTGTTTGATCACCGCTAGGGTTGGAAAAAAACGTTTTCTTTAACTCGATGTTTTTTTTTATTTTAAAAACGTTGTTAAAAAAAACGTTTAAAAAAAACGGCCAACCCTAATCACCGGCCAACCCTAATCACCGCACACCCGCAGCTGCAAGTACGCGCTGGTGTGCGAGCACGTGGCCCGCGGCGTGTCGTCTCGTCGCAGCCGCCGCTGCGCGCTCCACTCGTTCGAGTTTGCCTGCACCACGCCGCATTGCACCACTGCGCACTGGTGAGTGGCTATTTTATTTTGACACAGTTGTATGGGGTTTGGTTGGAGGTGGTGAGAAACCCTGTAAATGTCAAGTGATAGTAATTTGAGTGGTGTAATGCGATGTAATTTTGTCGGTAGACGTCTTTTGTGTTTTACCGGCCGCTTCACACTTTTTACTGTATTTCACGAGGTTTGTGTGTAATTTGTCATTTTACTTGACATTTGACAGTGTCCCGGATTACCCCCAGGGGTTATCTAAAAATAAACTGTCGCCCGGCCGCAGCGATTCGTGGGACGACGTGTGGGCGGCGATGTCGGTCGAGTGCCGCGAGGAGGTTTGCATCGTGGAGACTGACGCCCTGGGCGACATGTTCCACACGTACCAGCAGAAGCACAAGTTGGTTTTTTCGTGCGTGTCTTTGGTGGAGGTGTAGGGTTGGAAAAAAATCAATTTTTTAAACGCCTTGATTAAAAAAAATCTATTTTAAAAAAATTGATAAAAAAAATTGGTTTTATATTTAATTAAATAGATTAAAAATTAAAGAAGGCTAATACATTGACAGTGATGCTACACACTGTAGAAGTATGTGGGAGCACATTGGCTGGATATTATATACTACACTAGCATATCACAGCTTATTATTACACTGTAGCATGAATAAATGCAATCTTTTACACTAAAAATGCCCCAAAACCCATGAAAACACCACAAATGGTAATGTGTATTAGAAATTGCGCGCTTGCGCGCAAAAAATTGCAAAATACTTAGTGCAAGTCTACCAGAAATTTTCCATTTTGATCTTTAAAAAATAATCAGTTTCCACCCCTTGATTTTTTTCAAATCAGATTTAAAAAAAAATCAGTTTAAAAAAACAAGTGCCGACCCTACCCGTAAGTGGTAAACTTCCGGGGGCGGGGGGCTCCGCACCCTCGTTGGTCGGACCCAGTGTATAACCCCGAGTCACACTTTGCATTTGAACACCATATCCGATTTAAACAGAGTACAAAAATCTCATCGCAACACATAACTTTATCCTTGGGTAAATTTTTAATTTACTGTTTTTAATTTTTCATTCAAATTATTCTTCAAAATACAGTAACACTCCGTACAGCTCGCAGTTCTGCTGTCTGAGTGTTGACCCCTCCCCAAAGAAACCCCTTACCCCAGCAACAAAAACCACCCCACCCGTCTAGATTCTGCACCGAGTGCCGGGCCAAATTGTCGCTGGCCTACGACTGCCTCCTGGGCAAGGTGACCAGCGAGCAGGAGCCCCAGTTGAACGCTTCGCTGTACTCCGGTCTCAAGTACTGCGCCGCCGGCGAGCACATACACGTCAAGGCGTGCCTGCCCTATTTGAACTCGTTGGTGGATCGGGCGCAGGCGGAAATGCATGCTAGGTGGGTTTTTTGGGGGATTTTTTGTTGTTTTTTGGGAATATATGTTTGTTTCAATTGGGTTGATTTTATTTATGTCTGATTAATTTTGTGTCGATGTGGGCTCCAAAAGTTTGGAAATATACAAACCTCGCAGATAAAGTGCAAATGAATCAATAAATCATCTTCCCTTTGCTTTGTTTGTCTAATGAATGCAATTACTATTCCCAAAAGAAATATATTAAAATGATGTATAATTTTAAGGAAGTGTATAGTGTAGTAGCATCTACACTGTCTTAAACAGTTTTTCATGTTTCGATATCGGCATGACGCTGTCGCAGAAAAATAAAATAACCACAGTTGCCATGGTTGCGATTTGCTAATTTATATTATCTTTAATACACTGTAAAAAATGTCTGGCTTTCCAGTTACAAATACTAAATAAACATCATTACTCACTACATAATTCCACCAGCTCTCGAGAGCGTCACGCGAAAACGTTGGAAATGGGCCAAGTGGAAGTGGTCACGTGCGTGGGGCTGTACCTCCACGGGCGGCTGTGTCGCTTGAGCACGCACATGCGCACGCTGCATCAGGCCTTCCAGCTGCTCTACTCTGCCGCCGCCATGTGCACCTACAGCGCGTTGAAGGTTCGTGGGTGACTGCCCTCTCGAGTACACATGATGACCGGTGTTTTTAAAAGCAATTTTTTAAACAGAAGCATGGCTACCGTTTTTTAAAGAAACAGCACCTGAAATTTTTTATTCACGAGGTTTTTTGCATTTTTTCCGCGTAATTTTACATAAAAATAAACATCGAAGGTTGCTTTTGTTGGTTTTGGCTGTATATTTAAAGGTGAATCGTTCACTTAAATTTTTTTAAATAAAAAAACTTCACACATCCACAAACGTTTAATCACGTATCTTCTTCCGCAGGCGCAGCTGGACGAGCGGTCGCGCGCCGCCCTGGGCGATCTCGACTCGCTGTGCGCCGCCATCGAGGGCCGGCCGGCCAGCGGCAAAAAGGCCAGACGCAAGAATAAAGACAAATTGGACAAGCAGGTGGACAAATGTCAAAGGGTTGGTCTCGTCTATGCTAAACGTGTTAATTTTTAATTTTAATTTTTGATAGAGCGGATCAACCCACAAAGAAATTTTTTTCACTCATACGCTAGGGACAGCCAAATTACGGTCAAGCCCGTCCGCACAAACTTCTAAGTACACAACAAATAAACTAAAATGCGCAAATTTGATAATTTACAAAAAAGAAACTTTAGAAACAGACAATGCCATCAGAATGTCATCTTGTCAGCACTTTAAATCACAGTTGCCAAGACTATTTACCATAGGTATTCCCGCCATTTGCAATGTGATTTATGGTGCGTTAAGCGACACACTTTCCATGATCTGTAAAGATATTCGCTATTTTCCATTGAAAACAAATTTTACCTAACATAAAATACAGTGATTACGTTACAAGCCATTAAGTTTTGAGAGAAAAATGTTTTGAAATTTTGGGGGATTTTTTGTGTTTATTACTCAACGTGTTAAAAAATCTTATCGGCATTTACACAATAGAAACGCCGCAGAGAAAGTCTCGCTCCCGCACGCCATCGCCCGAAACTCAACCGGACAGCGTGACGGCGGTGTCGCCGGCGCACAGGCTCGCGGCGAACACGCGGCAGCTCGAACGGCCGGCCGCCGCGCCGCTGTCGCCGCTGCAGCAACAACAGCACGGCGACGAGCGGCACGACGACTGGACGCCGGCCGCGGCGACACGCATCAAGGCCAAGCGTCGCACCAAGCACTCGCAGCTGGGCGAGCCTAGGCACGCGACCGCGGGCCAGCCGCCGCCGCAGCAGCACGACGGCCAGACGCGTTCGATCGTACTCTACAGCAATCGGCGTCGCGGCGGGGCGGCCGGCTCGCGGCTGCCGCACAGCAGCGACGCGTGCAAGTCGCCCGACCGGCGCTCGGCCAGTAGTTGGTCGGGCGTCCGTTCTAGAAAGACTGGCGGTCAGTTTTTTGGGGGCTCACTTCAGGGGTATCTTGAATTTTGACCCTCCGAGTGGTTGGGTAGATAGCTGAGCGGCTTTTGGGGTAGATAGAGAGCTGGAAAAAATGGGGGGGTTGTGGTGGTTCGATATATAGGCTATTTAAGAGTGTAGAAGGAAGAAAAGGGAGAAAAATCGCTAAAAGTAGGTGTAAAATAGCTCAAAATGGGTATACAAGAGCATATAGTACTAAAAATAGCTGAAAATAGGTAAATAGGAACAAAAACTAGTATTTTGGAGGTGAAAATCTATAAAACGTATGAAAAATAGCGATTTTGAGCGAAATTTGTGGTATAGTTTCTCAAAAATCGCTCCAGATAGGTAGATAGCTGTGCGATTTGGGGGGGGGGGTTTAGGGGGTAGTAGCCCAAAATTTTGCCTCCGGGATAGATAGATATCTGAGCGGCTCCGGGATAGATGGATAGCTGGGCGGTTTGGGGGGGGGGGTAAACCCCCCCCCCCAACCCCCCCATCATTCGAGACCCCTGGCTCACTTTCCGTGCCCTGTGCTTTTTCTACATATTTATCCTCCATAGTGTAACCTCAGATAGGCGCCTAGGGGTTTGTTGAAGCGGGGTATATACTCGAGTTAGATAGTATTCCAACTTAACTGAATCCACTAAAGCTAATTCACAGGCGCCTATCACGAGGCGGCGCGATCGCCAGTAAAATCAGGCAGCATGGAGCGCATTCCGCAACCGAAGTCCGCATCGCCTCCTCCGTCAACTCCGACACTTTGGCCCGGTGCCAACGCGGAAACGGGGCCGGGTGCGCGGCGCGACGATTCGTGCAGTCCGGCGAGCGCCGACCACGGCTACAGCTCCAGGGAGGGAAGTCCCCCCTCACCGCAGCACGCGCAGCTGCTCCAGGCGCAACTGCACGTTGGCCAGGTGCGTTCAGTGGAGAGAACCCACCGGAAACACTCCAGCTGAGTATCTATTTATCCTGGACCTCGCTCTGCTATTAATCTATTCCAAGGTGAAAGCCTTTGGCTACTATCCCCTGACCCCCCCCCCCCGAAAATCGGTCAGCTGTCTGTCCATACGGAGCTAATTGTGAATGATTTTGCCGCAATTTTCAGGCGAAATCGCCCAAGTGTTGCAGATTTTCGCTTTTTTCACCTTTGGAATAACTATTTTTGGCTATTTACCTGCTTGTATTACTTTTAACTTGTTTTTAGCTTGTTTAACCTATTTCTGGCTATTTTGACCTATTTTTAGCGGTTTTTCATTCTTGTCTGGTTTTGACACATTGACAAGGTATTACCGTATTACCTCGAATTAACCCCCCTTGAATAAACCCCACCCCTCGAAATACCCCCTAAAATTTGGCTGAGGACATAATAACGCCCCCCCCCTCGAAATACCTCCCCCTTCAAATTAAATGTAAACAGAACGTACATGACAAATACCGCAGTTTGTGATCTGTTCAATGCAGAACACACGTTATAACCGATGACTGAGTGACGTTAGGGAAGGGTTTGTGTATATACAGTTATATATGCTTATAAACACATATACATCTATGATATTGTTTGATTTTTCTACGTCTGAGTATGGGGAATTTCCAAAAATTTCTGGCGAAAACATAGACCCCCCTCCTCGAATTATCCCCCCCCCCTCAAATTTTGCTGGCGAAATAATAAACCCCCTGGGGGTATTTCGAGGTAATACGGTATGTGAACTTACCGAAACCACTCGATTTTACTTTAAATATGACAGCCCACATGCAAAAAAATCCCTCCACAATCTCCAAATCCGAACCCAGTCCGGGTGCGGCGCGGGCGCGTCGGGCATCTCGTCGGCGGACATCGAGTGGTACAGGGCGAACGCGGCGCTGGTGGCCAAGCAGAGGCTCCAGCTCAGGCAGACCCTCTGGCACCGGTGGACCCTCGCCCAGGAGAAACTCGCTAATGTGAGTTTTGGGTGGGGGGGGGGGGTGTTTTTACTTGTTCTGGATTTAGTGTGTCATTTATGCCTGGAGATTGATTTCATTAGAACGTAGTCGCCTGTAAAATGAGTAAGCGCTGAAATTGTGCGCACATGGGGGGGTTTTATCGAATTTGGACATGTGTTGATAAACTATTGTGATGATTGCCTTGTAATGTAATGCATTTGAGGCCTCTACTTCTAAAAGTCGTCAAGTCCACAAAATGTGATTTTGAGTAAATCGCATTTTAAGTTAGGGACCCAATTCTAGGCCCGTGGTGCGTGTCCAATTTGGCTCTCTCATGCTTTCCATTAAGTTCCATATGTTGACAATAAAGTGTCAAATTTTCAGCCCCTGCTCTCAACCTTTATGTGAAAAATTGGGTGTCCATAAATTTCCATTCGGTCAGAGCAAAACTGTTTTTGGGAGGGATTTGGACTTGTCGACTTCTTGCACTCACAAACATTGTTGTTCCCGGGGAAGCCGAGGCTGCCTTATGGGCAATTTATGCACTTGTCGACTTTTAGAAAATTGTTTGACACGATTTTTTGACACAAATCACCACTTATAATGCTATCCCATAGCTCAACAGCCATTATATGGTCATATTTAACATCACTGAGTATTGCCACTGTCTTATATATTTACCTATATATGTTGACACAAGGTCATATCTGGGAACTTTTAAATGAAAAAACATCGAGTTAAAAAAAACGTTTTTTTTCCAACCCTAGTCCTAACTCGAAATTTTCATAATATGGACTTGTCGACTTTTAGAAGTAGACGCCTCATTTATTGTTTATTTTGGGTCTAAATCGCTCGAAGTAATTACAATCAGGGAACTTCAGCGGGAGAAAAATAAATTTTTTACAACGACTGAATCAGATATAGACGCCACTTTAGTTTCCGGTAAATATGCCCTGCTGGAAAAAAAAGATTATTTTCAAGTTATTCTAGGTTAATCTAAAATTTGATTCTCGTGAAAATTTTATTAGTTGATCTGTTAATCTGATTGTTGATTACATGTCATTTCCCCAATTTCCCCAGGCTTCCAATGGAGTTATAAATTTGCCAAATGAAGAGTGATGAATAGTTTTCCGGCGAAGCAAGGGTTAAGTGTCAACTTCTAATTTTCGGTAATTACCGCTTCTATTCTTTCAACGCGCAATTTTGTAACATGACATTACTTTTTCTATTTCTGAATGACAACCTACCTATTTTTCCAATGTTGTTTGATTACTATTTAATGGTACGTTTGAATAGATTAACGTTTTTGACAAATTGGTGTCTGAAAATTATTTTACTGCACGAGACTATCTTGAGGCGATTTTTTTGGTTCGCTCAAAAATTGGTGCAGGTGTCATGTGGCCTTACTAGAACTAGTATTACCGTATTTCTTCCAATTGAATGGCATTCTTTGTTTTTTTTCTTGAAACGAAGAAAATAATGTGTCACACTCGATAAAAGGACACGTCCAAAAAGGCCAATTTATGAAAAATGGAAAAAGCATGGTATGCTTGTACGGTACGTGTATGATGACTGGCGTTAATGTTTGTCACGAAAAAAATGAACGTGATATAAAAAGTTGCCAAAATTTTCCAGTACTGTGGCAAATATTCTCAGCCTGCTTACGGATAAATACTTTAAACTTTTAAAGTGTTTTGAATGTCATTCACGATAAAAATTCCATCGAAATCTGAAAAAAAAATTTCCGTCGCGCAATCCATCGATTCTGGTGTTTTTTGTACTTTTGCTAAATTGTTTTACCTGAAGTGATGCAAAAATTTGTAATTCTGCTGTGCTTATTTCATACAGGTTTCCTATCAAAAGTGACTCATGCAATGCGCCTTGTGATCATCTTTCATCGATTTCTCGATTTTCCTGAATGAAAAACACTAAAATAGTTTCATTTATTTTTTTATCAGTCAGCACCCAGTAACTAGGCATGAGTTTACGATCCAAATTTCGGGAACAGATTTAATCGGCTTTGAACGCATTTGAGTTTACCGGAATGGGGATCCTGCCAGCTACAGTTGACGAAGGTCGAAAATGATCAATTCCGGTAAACTAAAACGTGTTTATAGAAGGTTTTTCAGTATAGAAATTTCGTAAACTACATATTTAGCGTGTAGATCCGCAGTGCTGCGCATTAGATAATATTTATCATTGGTTCGTTTTTCGCCCTGGCGCCTTTACACCACTTGCGCCAACGTAAAGAGCTTCTCATGGCTTGGCACCATTTTGCTGCGGCGCCATTGGCGTTGGCGTTAAGGTTAGAAAAACGCCCATGGCGCTTGGCGTCAAACTATTTGCGCTTTTTATTGCATCATTACTAGGGTTGGCACTTGATTTTTTTAACTGATTTTTTTTTAATCAACGGGTGGAAACTGATTTTAATTTTTAAAAATCAAAAGGCAAAATTTCTGGTAGACTTGAACTATGTATTTTGCAATTTTTTTGCGCGCAAGCGCGCAATTTCTCATACCCACTACCATTGGTAGTGTGTTCATGGGTTTTGGGGCATTTTTAGTGTAAAAGCTTCAATTTATTCATGTTACCGAGCAATCATAAGCCGTGCTATGCTAGTGTAGTATATAATATGCAGCGAACGTGCTCCCACATATTTACTCCTAGAGTGTGTAACATCACTGTCAACGTATTAGCCTTCTCTTAAACCATATTTAAGCACTATTCCATGCTGAACTTCACTTGAACTCACGAACATTCGACAAAAGGCGATATATGTAATAAGCCGACATAAAAATGGATATTTTTGAAAGAAATCACTGCTTATAATGCTATCCCATGACTCCACAGTCATAATGTGACCACAATAGACATAACAATACATTGTCTGACACTTAACATATACAAATTTTTTCTCTATATCCCTATTTTGAACGATTAAAAAAATCTAATTTGAACGATTTGAACGATCAAGGCGTTTAAAAAATAGATTTTTTTTTCAGCCCTGATCATTACTAGTAGGATTGAAAATAGTTATTGCCAGAAAACTTGGTCTGTTTAAAAGCGTATCGTTAAGCATAATCTTGATGGAATTGGAATCGCTAATTCTAGAATCTAGATACTAATAGGCATTGAGCAAATATGGGACTTATTCAAGGAAATACGCTATCACTTGGCGTTAAAACGGTGAAATTCTGGAAAAAAAATCACTGCTTTTTTGGTTGTCTGCAGTTTCACTTTGTTGACCAATTGGTTCACCATTATTCACGTTCACTCTGTGTGTGGTTCTCCGCAGTTTCGCTACTCTGCAAAAAATGGTTTGTCGACTGCCGCAACGTCTGCGCCACGCACAACAGTTGACCGCCGGTCAACTGAGTTTGCTGTCAACTTAAAACCCGTGTTAAAACTTTTTTTGAGAACGTGTCATTGCATAACGGAGACGTAAAGTCGGAAACGCTCGACAAAAAGTGATGCGTTTGGTGAACCCAAACTTATTTTACACTGATTTATCAGTTGACCGGTGGTCAACTGGCGTGTATATCCACGAACAATATCAAACTTTGGTTTTGGTGGCCCTGCCAGGTGTTGTTTTTGCAGCTGGTTGATCAGGATGCTTTCCAATGAACTTGGTGACCATTATCAGTGGATATCCTCTCTTATCTGTGACGAGACCGCCGCCAGCCGCCGTTTTAATCGGGATTTTTTGGCTTGCTTTCACTGCTGCTTTTGGTGGTGTTTTCGGTTTGCCTGGCTTGTCGTTGCCGCCGTGCGGCGCTCGTGGGGTGATCTGAATCGTATGGATTGTCTTTGACTTGGGTGGTTTGCCTGCTTCATCTTTGTCGCCGGGTGGCGCTGGCGCTTGATTGACTTCTGTTGTATTCGGTTTGCCTGTCCCATTTTCGGCGCGGGGTGGCGCTCGCATATGGTTTGGTGTATAGCCCGACGTGTGCTGGGTGGGCGTGCCCGACGTGATATTGATTTGTGAGATTGATATCAGCCTGGCCGTATTGGCTGGCAACTGTTGCAGTCTGCGCGGTGCGTGTTATATTCAATGTACCTATATACCGTATTTCCTCGATTTACCCCCCTTGAATTAACCCCCCCTCGAAATACTCCCAGGTGTTTTTGAGCTGGGGAAAAATAAACCCCCCTCGAAATACCCCCCGTCTGGGATTATGT
This sequence comes from Sphaerolaimus hirsutus, assembly GCA_964036195.1. Lineage (NCBI taxonomy): Eukaryota > Metazoa > Nematoda > Chromadorea > Monhysterida > Sphaerolaimidae > Sphaerolaimus > Sphaerolaimus hirsutus. The sequence continues at coordinate 13,217,939 of OZ038450.1, forward strand.
ACATGGTGTATGCAGTGTACATGATGTATAAATTGGTCGCAGTTCGCATCGCAGCTACACATATGTACTAGTTTGTGTAGCGATAGACGTTGGTATGTCCAAATATACCCTACTTGGACACGTTGATTACCAGTTTTGTGTATATAAAAGCGTACTCTTTACTATGAATTTCGTGAAAATTTCTGACGAAATAATAACCCCCCCCCCTCGAAATCCCCCCCTCAAAATAGCCACTCTGAAAAAATAAACCCCCTGGGGGTATTTCGAGGAAATACGGTACTCTGGGGGAGGGTAATTAATTAGTTATTTTGTCACAAAATGTGTGAAGGGGTTTTTTTAACCAACATTTTTCTGAATGTCCCCAATTTGATAATTTTCATTGTTTGATGTGTCTCGGATGTCCCGGAGAAAATCACATCACTCTTTGTCTAAAAAATATGCGATGTTGGTATTTCGGGTGGGGTAATTTTTTCCTTCTGAAGGGGTATTTCGAGGTTGGTCATTTTTCGAGGGGTATTATTCGATGATATACGGTACACATTTAATATCCCTATTGGCGCCTTCAAAACGCACGTGTAGTAGCAGTATAGCACGTAGAGAAGTGCCGAGTAGATCAGCAAAGTGCTGAGAAGCGGCAGGATTGAGCCACTCAGCACCAGCGCCCAAATGGGTAGATATGTCTGAAACATGACCAAAAATAAGTGTTTTTGACTGAATGAAAGCTCAGTTACACTGTTGTGCTATCCGCTGTTTTTTATCCCGCGGGATATTTTTTTCTTGATCCCTCCCATCATTAACCCAGTGGACTCAGTTTGTGAATAGTGATGTCATTAAATGACGTGAAATAAAAATATTTGCCGAACGTTTTTTTATAAAGTTTGGTGTATTATTCAAAAGGGGTATGGTAAATTTTTGAATTCGGGTGCCACGCGTGGAATATGCAATACCTGAGCAGAATCTTTGAATGATAATTCCTTCTGAAAAATGAATTTTTGGACCTCGACCGACCTGTACAAATTGCCCTTTCTTGTAGATTGTGTACTCCATTATATCTATATCTATCCACGTAGTATTATTTGCTGACATATTTATAATTTCTTCGTTTAGAAAGTTTCTTTGAGCCTCACTCTCAGTCACCAAAAATAAGGTGTCAAAATGAGAAGTGCAATTAGTTAGAAATCTATGTTCGGTTCGGTACATTTTAAAGTGAAGTGGCTCCAACAGTTCAAATGCACTTCCAGGGTTCCCACTTTCAGAATGTGTCCTCCCATGGTTCACATTTACGAGACTAGACTGTGACTAGAACTCGACTCGACTCGCCTCGTGACCATAGCTGGAATCGAGGGTGGCATTTTAGGGGGGGGGGGAACCAGAATTTCGTGTCATCCCATTCTGTCGTACATTGGCCGATTTAAATGCCGTCCGAGTATGTTGGGGTTTGGGGTCGGGGCTATGTGTAAAAAAATTTTTTTCCTCAAATAATCCCCCAGTCCCGAGATAAGGTGGGTCTATAAAAACATGGTCATTTTGCATGGCCGATCTTGCCGATTGAGTTTGAAGCTTAATAACTCGTCCATTTCTAGGCCGATTTGGACCGTTCAACAGTTAAAATGATCGGCACGACCTGTCGATTCCGTTTTTGTGGTCGGATTAGTGATGTCTATATTCGGTATGCCGCTTTGACCCGGTTTTTCGACACGAAAACTAAATTTTTCTAAACATGCTATCATATACTTTATACAATTAGAATTCATATAAAACAAAAATGAGTTCAATATCTCTTTCCGATCAAAAGTTATAGCGCTTTAAACTTTTCCCTCTCATCCACATAACTAACGCATGCATGCAACTTCAAAACGCTATATATCGACTATTTCTCAGCCGATTTTCACCAATGCACACTTAAAATGATCAGAATAACATGGGGGTATTGTTTTTATGTTCATTTTATCTGTATGCATTTTCATTATGATACTTTCATTCATGAGTTCGCATTATTTTCTTCTATCGGAAATTTTATAAAAAATATGGATAATCTGGAAATCACAATGAAATCTCCATGTTTTTCCGATCAATTTAAGTGTCCGATCATTGGTGAAAATCGGCTGAGAAATGGTCGAGATATGGCGTTTTGAAGTTGCATGCATTATTCTTCATGCGGTTATTTTTGTGGTTGGGAGTGAAAAGTTTGAAGCGCTATATAACTTTTGATCGGAATGAAATATTGAACTCATTTTTGTTTTATATGAATTCTAATCGTCCAAAGTATATGATAGCATGTTTAGAAAAATTTAGTTTTCGTGTCGAAAAACCGAGTCAAAGCGGCATACGGAATATAGACATCAGTAATCCGATCACAAAAACGGAATCAACAGGTTGTGCTGATCATTTTAACTGTTGAACGGTCCAAATCGGCCTAGAAATGGCCGAGTTATTAAGCTTCAAACTCAATCGGCAAGATCGGCCATGCAAAATGACCATGTTTTTATAGACCCACCTTATCTCGGGACTGGGGGATTATTTGAGGAATAAAAAAATTTTTACACATAGCCCCGACCCCAAACCCCAACATACTCGGACGGCATTAAAATCGGCCAATGTACGACAGAATGGGATGACGCGAAAGTCTGGTGGACCCCCCCCCCCCCCCCCCCTAAAATGCCACCCTCGATTCCAGCTATGCTCGTAACTCGAGGGTAAAAATGGGTGCCAAAAGACTGAACTCGACTCAACCAGAAAAATATGGTCTGTTCTGTTCCGAAGATTTATTTTTGTGTAATTTGGGTCCACATTTTCCGATCAACAGTAAACAACTGAATATTTTATCCAGTTCCAATTGCCATAAACGGGCCCAAACAATGATTTCTGGCCGATTAGAGAAATCCCGGGCCGCAGGGCGGCATGACCCTTTCATTTTTGGCGCCACAATTTTCCCATGGCATATGAGCCAGGCCAGATTTAGCCAAAGCTCGCAGCTGAGCCGATAAATCTGTATCGGCCACACTTTGATAACATTGCGATGCAACGGGCCTGTTCGCCGATTGCATCATATCGAGCTATAAAGTCTGGGACAAAATTACTTGACCACTTTACTTGCGTTGTTTCGATATTGAGTTGACAACTTTATTTTATTTGCGTTACCCTGTGCACTCTACCTATTTCCTGCACAGGTTTCTTATTTCTATTTTTTTTTCTTGTGTTAGCTGAAAAACCGATTCAGGTCGAATTATTATGTTCTGTCAGTTCCGGGTGTGTTCAGGATGTAGAAATTGATTGCTTGTTTTTTTTGCCGCTCTAGTTTCTCCCTTATCCGTTTGAAATCCTATTTATTCCAAATTACTATTTATATTTTTACTTCAGTTAAATTATTTAATTTCAGTGAAATTTTTTTGGACCACCACCCAAGCCCACATCCATGGCCATGACTAGTGATGTGAAAAACGCCAGGACTTTGGCTCCAAGCGCCAAATGGCGTCATGGCGCTTTTCCGACACCTAGCGCCAATGGCGCCAGAGCAAAATGGCGCCAAGCGCCATGGCCGCCAGCGCCGGGCGTTTTGTTCGTGGCACCAGGCAAAAATAGCGGCAAAAGCGCCATGGCGCTTTTTTCTTTGGCGCCAGCGCCATGGCGCTTTTACATCACTAGCCATGACCCATGTAATCATCTCCCTCTTAAATGTAGAGGGATGCCAAATTGAATTCGATTTTGAATTGAAGCATCGCAAGACAAGTATCATGCCATGCCACACACAAATAAATGTCTGCTCAAGCTACGTATGTATTTTTTAACTTCGAGCTACTTATGTAACTTAAAACTACGAAACTTCATTTCCCCAGTCCATTTGAATAAATAACTCGAAGGTTTATTTCTCAAAACGACATTGCATTCATGGTGCATGATTTGACGTGAACTCATTCACAAAAATACGGTAGCACTCCCCACAAAAGCACGTTTCCCCGATCAATATGCATAGTAAATGCGACTCAAGAATGCACCGTATTTCCTCGAAATACCCCTCTCAAAATGGACACTGAATTTTTAAACCCCCCCCCCTCGAAATACCCCCACCCCCCAAAAAAAACAGTGTATAGAGAACGTAAATGACAAAACTACGGTATTTGTGACCCGGGAAACGACGAACACACGTTAAAAACAATGACAGTGTATCTTAGAAAAGGGTTTATACCGTCTACGTAAATATTTACTTATATAAGTCTATAGAGTCTTATACGCATGGCGGGTTTTGTTGCATTTTTCGACGTCTGTGTAAGTTACAAACAACAATTTAGTACTGGGATTTCAAAAAATCTCTGGCGAAATAATAAACCCCCCTCGAAATACCCCCCCCCCGTTTAACCCCCACCCACAAAATGTCCACTCTGAAAAATACCTCCGGGGGGTAATTCGAGGAAATACGGTATGTATGCAGCGCCCGTGAAAACTTGTTCAATCCTGATTCAGTGCAAGTAAATACCGACGCATCTATTTCATGTGTGCCCATGATAAGGGTATAGGCAAACAGCGGCATCCTGCGTCGAAATGTTGTTGTGCAGCATTTCAGTTCGCTTGCCTTGTAACGACCATTCGTAAAATGATTTGCTCGTTTGCCATTTGCCAAGACTTTTATCATTCGAAGTTTGTACGAAAGCGACAGAGTAATGTCACGGAATATTCCGACATAACATTGATTTTTATAGATTTCGGCGTTATTTATCTACTTATGCCACTGGATATGGCGCTAAAAATCGCCAGATTTTGGCGCCAGCGTGATTTTCAAGTGCCAACGAACACCAGCCGTGCTAGTGACATGCTCGAAAACACTTTTACACTTTCCTGGATAAAAATTGTAAAATGTTGTGCATTTCTAAGAATCAAAGGGACTTTCACATTTTTTTCTGGCTAAAAATGTTTGCTTTACAATTTCAGTGGTCGAAAGATACTACTCCATATTACCTATATTTAACAACTCTGCCTCTGCGATCCTCATTTGATATTGTATCAAACTTAAAGCTTTTTCAGGATTTGATAAATTCGCGAAAGCGCTTAATTTTATTCAACTAAATATTTCACGCCACCGACCGTATATCACCATGAACAAATCGATTATTCTCCTGATGACATTGGCCCTGTTTCTGGTGCTGGTTTCTGGCAGCCGGGAAGAAAGGAGGCAGGCCAAAAAAGCGGAGCGAGGTGATTTACATTTTTCCGCGTTTTCCGGAACTTTTTTCCGGATCCGAAACTTATTGACGCGCAAGCTTTCATGCAACTTTTCGTCACCCATCTCAGAAGCGCGCGGCATCGTCAAGTGTTTCCGGAAGGAAGTGCTGTGCGAGCAGCCCGACAGATGCGCTCAGAAATGCACCCGGTTCGGAGAGAAGAAGGCCATCGAGGGGTTGGTTATTTGCATTTTTGCTCCGAAATTTCCCGTCGTAGGATTCTCAATGTGACTATTTATGTGTGGGGCCACCCCCAGAGCCTGTGCAAAGTGTCAAAAGTCATGTTAAATGCCCTGTAAAATATCAAATGACAGGTATAAATAAAGGTTTTACACTCTGTGGGAGTGGCCCGTGGTGCAAGTCTCAGACACAGTAAAATGTCATGTGTCATGTAAAAGACCCTTTAAAATGTCACGTCATGTAAAATACCCTGTAAGTAAAGTGTCAAATGTCATGCAAAAACCCTGTAAAGTATCCCAATCTTAATCGATATTATCCAAATCGTATGTTAATGCAATTTTTTGAAAATGATACCATTCAGATAATAATTCGCGTACCATATTGACATTTTGCATACTAGTTTACTAACACCAGTAAACTCAAAATTGAGTGTTCATAAAACAGTTTTGAGCGCATTTGAGTTGGGTCAGGCCTATTGGCGCAGCACACACTAGTTTACTAACGGTAAACTAAGAATTTGGTAAACTCATTTTTCAGCTTCTGAGCGCATCTGAGTTTACCGAAATGAGCTGTTCGTCAACTACAGTTAACGGAGATCAAAAATAACACATTCCGGTAAACTCAGATGCGCTCAGAAGCTAAAAAATGAGTTTACCAAATATTTAGTTTTCCGTTAGTAAACTAGTGTGTGCAGCGGCATTATGCATGTAAACTCATTATGCATGTAGACCTATTTTGGGCACATTATACCAGCAGGGGTAAGGAAGTAAGGTAGGTAACACAACCCCAAACTGCCCAGCTATCTATCTATACCAGGGACAATTTTTTTAGTCACTTTCCCCTGAACAGCTCCCCCTCCTGCAAATTGCATAGCTATCAAGCTATCTGGTGCGCTTTTGAGCAATCTTACCCTAATTGTTACCAAGTCGCTAATTTTCATACTTTTTTATAGATTTTCACCTTTCAAATCACTAGGTTATGTGTTTTATTGCGTATTTTCAGCATGCCGGGTATAGTTGAAGCCGGTTCTACATGCATGATGGGTTTACATGCATAATGGCACAGGACCTATAAGTGCGCGTAGAGCCATTTATCACGTCTGGCCACTTGAAGAACAGTTTCTGAAACCAGCTTTGAAAGCATCTGAGTTCACCAACAATCATGAGAATCCATCAACTTCTGGTGATGGAGAATGAAATCTGATTTATATTTGTAAATTCAAATGTGTATAAACCAGATCTAGCATTACCGAAAGTTATGCCATAAAGTTATATGTAGAGCCTCATAGATGAGCACGTTTCTCAACTGAATTACTTTCAGTTATTACCTATTAAATCTCTTTCTCATTACTTTCAGTTTGACCGGCGCGTGCGAACAAAATGCAAATGGAAGGACGAAATGCTGCTGCAAGAAACCACAAGAATGATTTATTTCACTAACATTGATGTTTACATTAATTCAATACATTCCTACATTCTGTTGTTGTAAGATTATTGTCCAAGGTGTATTATTGTTGTATTTATTTACTACTTGTGAAGATTCAATTTTTTTTCTGGTTTATGATACTTATCGATATTTTGACTATCGTGAAGACATTTCACCCCTAACCATGGCAAAAAAAGATTCGAAAATTCGAAAATGTTTTCGAATTTTCGAATTTTTTCAGAATTTGCGAATTTTTATTTCACCACTGGAAAAACACTTAAAAATCGATTTTTTTCTCAAAAATTCGAAAATTCATAAATTCGAAAATTCGAAAATAATTTTCGACTTTTTCAGGGAATTGGAGGCCACAAAACACATTCTTACGTTAAATGTGATAATTCAATCAACAATTGATATGAGGTGAGTCTGAAAAACAGTAATGTAAAGAAGAAAAACATCAAAAAACAGTTGAAATGGTGCTGAGGAACACTCAGCATACTCTTGCTGTGTGTTAAGCTAGTTCTGCTACAACAGACACCACTCCATCAAAAAAATTGGCCTTGAGTTGTTGTTGCAAGTTGTTGAACAGAGCGCTGTCTGACAAGTCGATCAGTTGCCACTTTCAGTTCCAGATTCTGTAAAATGCCCTGTAGAATGTCAAATGTCATGCAAAGTGTCAACAGTCATGTAAAATGTCAAACTTATTTGTGCAAAATTTACTTGACCATATGAAATTACAGTGAAAATACTGTATTTCCTCGAAATACCCAATCAATTTTTTTCAGAGTGACCCTCGGACCTGGGAGGTATTTTGAGGGAAAGGGGTTAATTCAAGGAGGGGTGGGGGTATTTCCAACAAATACAGTGAGTTTAAAAAAGTTATACAAACATGAAAACAGTCCAAATACTGTTTTTAAAGCTTCAATTTCTATATTTTCCCAAAAAAATTTGAAAATTATTTGAAAAAATTCGAAAACTAGCCAAAAAAAATTCGAAAATTGTCCAAAAAGATTCGAAAATTCAAAAATTTGAAAATTAAATTCGAAATTCGAAAATTAATTTGAGGAAAAATTCGAAAATTCAGTTTGGAAAAATACTTTTTTTCAGAGGGTTTGCCATCGTTATTCACCCCTAAACCTAACACAAGCTTTTGTAGACTTTTTGTTTTGAAGTATCATTGAGAAGTATTTAACTCGGCTGCAATATTATCTTATCACTGTGTTTGAACAGCAGTATAATAAACAAATTATTACCAGTAAATAAATAAATACCATTTCTCTCAAGATATCGTGCTTTCAGAACTTGAATTTGCACTGCTATATTCCATAGATGTTAAAACGTATCTACGTTTACTCTGAAAAAACGTATACTCGAGTACTGAGTAAGTACGTTTACGCTTCCTCCGCAAAGAATACCTGTACTCATCTTTACGCGTACCCTTCGAAAGTCCGCGAATACAAAATAACGTAATACAAAAATTTATGGGGTGCATACAACGGCTCAACGAATTGAAACGGGTGCTAGAATTATCGAACTTGCAATGGGTAAGGAAAGTGACAACTCTCACTTTTATGTTTTCCTGGGTTCAAAACTGAAAAAATACTCGCTTTTACGTTTTCATTGAGTAAAAATGCTGGCTTTTACGTTTACCGGTACTCACCTTTTATGCAGTGTAAAAGTGAAAAATTTACTGAACGTTTTCTGTACTTCAACTCTGCGATATTCACCGCTCCAAATTCACAATCGTCAATCCACCAAAAAGCCGAGCCAAAAACGCAACCAAAACCGCGAACAAACTCGAAGCCAATCAATTCGGCCGTGCCAAAATCAACCCAAAACACGCGTTATTCCAAAATATCAAATGTACCAAATCACGAAGGCTCCGGTTTTGGCATACAGCAATGAAATGCCGCTTGATTGCACACTGGGGGATATGCGGCGCTGGGGGCAGTCCCAGACCCTGTAAAATGCCCTGTAAAATCTCAAATGTCATGCAAAGTGACAAAAGTCACGTAAAATTCCCGGTATAATGGGATGCCAAATGTAAAATTGCCATTTTACCGGGTATTTTACGTGACTTTCGACACTTTGCATGACATTATACATTTTACAGGGCATTTTACAGGGTCTGGGACTGGCACCTGGTGGTAATCTAATAAGCAAACCCTTGCCTGCTCAAAGATATATGGCATTGGGGGCCCATTTGCAGCTTGTTGCCTAACAGTGGCATGTTTTTTAGTGGTGGAAATTGGCGATTTAATGGCGCTGGCGCCATTGGCTTGGGAACAGTTATGCTGTAGATTTATGATTCAATTATAGAACCTAAGGCGCCCGGCACGCGAGTACCGTATTGTTTCTAATAGAACGGTATACCTCCTAAATAGAACGGCATGTTTTGACTCTTATTTGCACTCATCAGAACAATAGAACGACAGCCTCCAATAGAACGGCAAGTTGTAGTGCTTAGTTAATGTAGGTCTAAGGAAGTTGTAGAGTTCAGGGAAATTTAGGGAGTTTTTTTCTATCACCTGTTGCCCCGTTTTCACGCATGGATGAAGCGTGTTTTCGACTGCAGTGTGATTTTAGGGTTTTTGGGGGTAAAAAGTACAATCCAATTTGTCTGCATTGGTCCGAGATATTTCTCATTTCATCAAGATATTTCACAGCTCTCTGCTCTGGTTATGTATACCTATTTACATGGTCCGGCTGAAAAGTCCCCGGGCAGTGCTCGCCATTTGCGCTAGGGGTAAGCTACGGTCATAAAATTTTAACACATTAATACCGTATTTCCTCGAATTACCCCCGGGGGGTTTATTTTTTCAGAGTGAAAATTTTGAGTGAAAAACGAGAAAAATGCAACAATAACCACCATTTATAAGTTTTTACAGCCTTATATAAGGATGTAGATGGTATAAACGATGTTCTAACGTAACACAGTAAGTGTTTTGAACGTCTGTTATGCATTTCCCGGACCACAAATTCATAGTGCCCATTTTGAGGGGGGTATTTCGAGGAAATACGGTATATCAGGTGTTTTGAGTTTTCACCCAAAATTTCACTTCTTTAGCTCCACCCACTGCGGAACTGTGGGGCTTAGAATTTCGGTCATTTTGTATACTCGGCAGACATGATACTCTACAAATAGATACGATTTATGTCTTCGGTTGGCAGATGGCCAACTGAAAACTTATGAATCAACATTTCGCAAAAAGAAAAGAAACGCTGAATGCCAGAATTGACTAGTGATGACATCATGATGGGAGTGTTTCCTCCGGAAAAATGTACGGCGTAATGTCATCCAAGTATACTGATGTACAAATGGTGCTCTAGCTCAATGCTGCTTCAAGTTGTGATCATGAAACTTTGGTTACTGTAAGCCACCAGTGTTGGCAATGTGCCAGCACTAACCAACATTAGCTATGATATCATAAGCCTAGTTCATATTGTCCTTAGTGTCACTACTCTCATCACCAAATTCATCATTCTGCCTCTCCTTCTCAAAAAGTGGTTAATACAGGATGCATTTTGCATGCACACTGCTGTTGAACACAGGTAATGTCTCCACTACAGATTAGTAATGAAACATAGGAATATTTATAACACATAACTCACTTACTGCACATTTCAAAACAACATTAAAATCACTGCAATACAACATGATCTCAGATGATCACCAAAAACATCCATCACAGTTCCCACGTTTCTTGCACATCACCCTGTTCTGCATATTAATTTTACCTTTATAGCAATGATGTTGATAAAAGTGTTGAATATTATCAGCACATTACCAACACTGGTGGCTTACAGTAACCAAAGTTTCATGATCACAACTTAAAGCAGCATTGAGCTAGAGCACCATTTGTACATCAGTACAAAATGACCGAAATTGAAACCCCCACAGTTCCGCAGTGGGTTGAGCTAGAGGGGTGAAATTTTGGGTGGTAACTCAAAACACCTGATATATTAATGTGTTGTAATTTTATGACCGTAGCTTACCCCTAGCGCGAATGGCGAGCACTGCCCGGGGACTTTTCAGCCAGACCATGTACATAACCCGGATATTTATAAATACTCGGTGGACCGCACGCTATACACTTTTCTGAACCATACACCCCATCATGACGCCATCATTAATAAAAAATTGTTTTATAAAGTAAAAAAATATTGCAGGCGCGAAACATGTGAGTTGCATTCGGCTACGCTATTTTCTTTTAAAAATAATTTTCACTAAAAATAATTTTCTTTTTTGTGAAAGTGCATACGAAAGTAACCTCCTCGACCAAGCCATTAATTAATTTTGAGCGCACATACTTTGCGGTTCGCAGAGTATACTACAGTTGCATATTTTAGTTTGCAAGTGTGTATTTCTGAAACAATAGTAAGTCAAGCTGACCGAACTCAGTTGATGGTACAAGACAAGACAGTCATAAATATCACATCACAAACAAAGCCTTTGTCTCTTCCATTTGTAAATATGCATTGGTTGTGTTTTGGTGCCATTTGCATGTGACTTTGGCACTGGAGAATTGAGTGCAATTGAGTGAGATTGACTGTTTATCCTTCCCACTTGGTACTTTCTGGGTAGGAATGGGATTGGATTAATGCAGATGTGTCTATGGTATTTTGATAATGATTGTGTTGCTTAAAAGAATTCTAATTTTGGATAATCTACCGTATTACCTCGAATAAACCCCCCCTTGAATTAACCGCCCCTCGAAATACCCCCTAAAATTTTGCTGAGGAAATAATGACCCCCTCGAAATACCCCCTAAAATTTTGCTGAGGAAATAATGCCTCCCCCCTCGAAATACCCCCCTAAAATTGAGTGTAAAGAGAATGTACATGACAAATACCGTGGTGTGTGATCTGTATGATGCAGAACACACCTTGAAACCGATGACTGAGTGACGTTACGTCAGGGTTTATGTGTAATATACAGTTCTATATACGTCTATAAACACATACATTTATGTAAATGTTTGATTTTACTATGTTTGAGTATGAGGAATTTCAGAAAATTTCTGGCGAAATAATAGACCCCCCTCGAATTACCCCCCCCCCCTGAAAATTTGCTGGTGAAATAATAAACCCCCTAGGGGTATTTCGAGGTAATATGGTAAATTCAATTGTAAACCATTTGGATATTTCAAATGTTGTGTTTATTCATTTCCGCGGAGAAATCCATGTGTGTGTGGGCCAACATAGGGCATCGCCTAGGTAAACTCGGCAGACATGAAAGGAGTCAGTGATTCGGCCCTTATGTACAAATTTTAAATTTCGTTAAAACTGTTAAGTTAATTTGAATGAATGCATTCCATTCGATTCATGGTGAATCTTATTCAATCCGATGTTTTATGCAAGAACAGGATAAACTGGATACACATATTGTCATATGAAAGCGGATTGCAAGGTATTTTATTGTAACAGCCTGGACAAATTCCAACAAAAAAGTATGTACGTGTGCGTGCAAAAGAACACGGGAAGAACGACCCTAATCACCGCACACCACTAGCGAAATCTGGATCATTTTGAAAATCTATAAATTGCTCTGAATAACATAAAATGCTCACTATGTTCGTAATAATAAGAAATTATCGTATATTTATCAAGTGTAGATCTTAAATTCAACTTTCGTTGGTGACTTTCCCTTATCTAATTGAAAAATTTCTTGATGGTCATCCCTGAGCATGAAATACGAGTGTCAATTGCAATGAAATTGGGTTAGAATGGCACTTGTACACAAATTCGTTAGACCATTGACTCGCATAATGTCTGCCGAGTTTAGTCAAAAATTTTTTTTTACCAAAAACGGAAGTATAAACATTTTTGAACTTGTTGCAAAATGTAAACAAAAAATTTGCCAACTACACCACTTGATCAGTGCAAAATTTTGGAAATTTGTGAAAATGTCCATCTGAAAAATCGTGTAATTAGCGTTGAAAATGTTTCTATTTAACTACTGTGCACTTTCAATCGGAATTATCAAAAGTCAGCTGTAATCTAAATTCTGATAATAGTGGGAACGTAAAAATCACACCAATGGACAAATCCGCCGCGGTGCATCGCGTGGATCGAAGAAGATAGCGCTTTGCACGTGTCAAACTGATTGAAAACGCCAAGGTTCTCTGTTCAGTATGAAATATCGCATTCTTTGCATTTTATTCGCACTTCGTAAAAGCGCGAATCCGTGTTTGTTCAGATTTCCCCGCCCATCAGATCAGGGGGCAGTCACAGACCCTGTAAAGTGTAAAGTAATGTATCAAACTAGCAGGATTCTCTCCGACCTTCGGTCGGGTTTTGTGGTTCTCTACAATTAATACCATTGGAGAAAATATGATACTTTAGTTAAGTTTGCCCACATGCTAGGCATGTGTTTTGAAATGCGGTATGTAATCTACCAACAATAACAAGACCAATACCAAAGATGCAATGTTTTGGAATGGATTTTTGTAAACTTCTGTAAAATGGTTGGGCATGAAACTCGGTAGTAAAATGTAGACAGTTTGCGATTTGGTATGATGGTGTGCAGTGTGCATTCTGTGTGGTATAGGTTTTGTGATATGATAGTGTGGTTTTTGCAAGGTGTCAAACTTTGTTGTAATCTTCAATTGGTTACATTTGTGCTTTGCTGTTCTTTTTGTGTTTGTAAATCCTTGTGGTATAAATTGTAGAGAACCACAAAACCCAACTGAAGGTTGGAGAGAATCCTGCTATAGGTACCCACTACTCAGAGGCTTGCAAAAACTGACACCCCAATGGGGACCCCCCTCCAAATGGCACACCCTGGGGAACCTCCCAAAAGTGGCACCTCCTGGGAACTGCCCAAAAATGGGACCCCCTAGGGCCCCACAAATATGGCACCCCCTGAGGACCACCAAAAAATGGCACCCCTTAGGGACCCCCCAAAAATGGCACCCCCTTGGGACCCCCCCAAAAAAGCACCCCCTGGGGACCCCCCAAACATGGCACCCCCTAGGAACCCCCACAAAAATGGCACCCCCTGGGGACCCACCCAAAGTTGGCTCCCCCTGGGGACTCTACAAAACCCAACTGAAGGTTGGAGAGAATCCTGCTATAGGTACCCACTTCTCAGAGGCTTGCAAAAACTGACACCCCAATGGGGACCCCCCTCCAAATGGCACCCCCCGGGGAACCCCCCAAAAGTGGCACCCCCTGGGAACCGCCCAAAAATGGGACCCCCTAGGGCCCCAGAAATATGGCACCCCCTGAGGACCACCAAAAAATGGCACCCCTTAGGGACCCCCCAAAAATGGCACCCCCTTGGGACCCCCAAAAATAGCACCCCCTGGGGACCCCCCAAACATGGCACCCCCTAGGAACCCCCACAAAAATGGCACCCCCTGGGGACCCACCCAAAGTTGGCTCCCCCTGGGGACTCTCCAAAAATGGCACCCCCCTGGGGACCCCCCCCCCAAAAATGGCACCCCCTATGGACCCCCCCGCAAAAAAAAAAATAGCACCCCCTGAGGACCACCAAAAAATGGCACCCCTGGGGACCACCCAAAAAATGGCATCCCATGTGGACCCCCTTGAAATGGCACCCCCATATGTACCTCCAGAAAATGGCACCCCCTGGAGACCCCCCAAAAATGGCACCCCATGGGGACCCCCTCTAAATCCTGTAAACACAGCCCCTAGTTTGGAAACTCCTGTAAACTCAGCCCCTGATTTGGAAAATGGTATGAATATTTCACAAAATCACTATCATCAATCCACAAATGCATCAATTCACAATTTTCAATTTTTTAGCCCCAGGGGTTAGACTTAAAAAGTTATGGTAATGTAGAGTAGAAATGGAGTGCACATTTCAAATCACTGCAATAAAAAACCCACAAATGCATCATTTCACAAATTGAAAGTTTTTGTGCCCAGGGGTTCATTATCAGGGTTTTAGTAATGTGGTGTCAAAATGGAGTGCATATTTGAAATCGCTACAATCAGAAACCCACAAACACATCATTTCATGATTTGAAAATTTTTGGCCCTGGGGGTTCATTCTCAGGGTTATGGTAATGTAGTGTCAAAATGAAGTGCATATTTCAAATCAAGGCAATCAAAAAGCCACAAATGCATCATTTCACAATTTCTAATTTATTAGCCCCATCGGTTTAATTTAAGGCTTACAGTAATGTAGAGTTGAAATTGAGTCATTTCAAATCAGTGCAATTAGAAACCTGCAAAATGCATCATTTCACAATAAGAAATTTTTGGGTCTAGGGGTTCAATTTCAGGGTTTTAGTAATGTAGTGTCAAAATGGAGTGCATATTTGAAATCACTACAATCAGAAACCCACAAATGCATCATTTTATGATTTGAAAGTTTTTGGCTTAGGGGGTTCATTTTTATGGTTATGGTAATGTAGTGTCAAAATGAAGTGCATATTTCAAATGAGTGAAATCAGAAACCTGAAAATTTATGATTTCACAAATTGAAAGTTTTTGGCTCCAGAGGTTCATTTTCAGGGTTATGGTTATGTAGTTTTCAGGGTTATGTAGTGTCAAAATGGATTGCATATTTCAAATCAGTGAAATTAGAAACCCACATCAAATCATTTCACAATTTCTAATTTTTTAAGCCCTGGGCATATTTGAAATTGCTACACTCAGAAACCCACAAATCCATCATTTTATGGTTTGAAAGTTTTTGGCCCAGGGGGTTCATTTTTAGGGTTATGGTAATGTAGTTTCAAAATGAAGTGCATATTTCAAATGAGTGCTATCAGAAACCCGAAAATGCATCATTTCTCAAATTGAAAGTATTTGGCCCCATGGGTTAATTTTTAGGGTTATGGTAATGTAGTGTCAAAATGGAGTGCATATATCAAATTGGTGCAATCAGAGACCCAAATTTGAAATCAGTGCAATCAGAAACCCAAAAATGAATGATTTCACAAATTGAAATTTTTTGGCTCCAGAGGTTCATTTTCAGGGTTATGGTTATGTAGTTTTCAGGGTTATGTAGTGTCAAAACAGAGTGCATATTTCAAATCAGTGCAATTAGAAACCCACATTGGATCATTTCACAATTTCTAATTTTTTAAGCCCTGGGCATATTTGAAATTGCTACACTCAGAAACCCACAAATCCATCATTTTATGGTTTGAAAGTTTTTGGCCCAGGGGGTTCATTTTAGGGTTATGGTAATGTAGTGTCAAAATGAAGTGCATATTTCAAATGAGTGCTATCAGAAACCCGAAAATGCATCATTTCTCAAATTGAAAGTATTTGGCCCCATGGGTTCATTTTTAGGGTTATGGTAATGTAGTGTCAAAATGGAGTGCATATATCAAATTGGTGCAATCAGAGACCCAAATTTGAAATCAGTGCAATCAGAAACCCAAAAATGAATGATTTCACAAATTGAAAGTTTTTGGCTCCAGAGGTTCATTTTCAGGGTTATGGTTATGTAGTTTTCAGGGTTATGTAGTGTCAAAACAGAGTGCATATTTCAAATCAGTGCAATTAGAAACCCACATTGAATCATTTCACAATTTCTAATTTTTTAAGCCCTGGGCATATTTGAAATCGCTACACTCAGAAACCCACAAATCCATCATTTTATGGTTTGAAAGTTTTTGGCCCAGGGGGTTCATTTTAGGGTTATGGTAATGTAGTGTCAAAATGAAGTGCATATTTCAAATGAGTGCAATCAGAAACCTGAAAATGCATCATTTCTCAAATTGAAAGTATTTAACCCCATGGGTCCATTTTGAGGGTTATGGTAATGGAGTGCATGTATCAAATCAGTGCAATCAGAAACCCAAATTTGAAATCAGTGCAATCAGAAACCCAAAAATGCATCATTTCACAAATTGAAAGTTTTTGGCCCCAGTGGTTCATTTTCAGGGTTATGGTAATGTAGTGTCAAAATGAAGTGCATATTTCAAATGAGTGCAATCAGAAACCCGAAAATGCATCATTTCTCAAATTGAAAGTATTTGGCCCCATGGGTTCATTAACGGGTTATGGTAATGTAGTGTCAATGGAGTGCATATATCAAATCAGTGCAATCAGAAACCTAAATTTGAAATCAGTGCAATCAGAAACCCAAAATTGCATCATTTCACAAATTGAAAGATTTTGGCCCCAGTGGTTCATTTTCAGGGTTATGATAATGTAGTGTCAAAATGGAGTGCATTATATATCAAATCAGTGCAATTAGAAACCCACAATGCATCATTTCACAATTTGAAAGTTTTGGCCCCATTTTGGGTTCAATTTCAGGGTTATTGTAATGTACTGTCAGAATGGAGTGCATATTTCAAATCATTGTAATCAGTAACCCACAAATGCATTATATCACAATTTATATTTTTTTAGCCCCAGGGGCCTCACTTAAGGATTATGGTAATGTTATTGTTAACTCCCATAAACTCAGCCCCTAATTTGGCAAACACCCATCAACTCAACTCCCATAAACTCGGCCTCTAATTTGTGAACTTGTGTCAACAGCCCCTTATTTTTAAACTTCTGTCAACTCAACCCTAATTTATAAACACCCATCAACTCAACCCTGAATTGTAAACTCAGCCCCTAAAAACTCAAGTCAACCCCCTATACATGTGCAATTGCATTCTTGGGAAGCAACTTTGCCATCTACTAACCCTGTTTGTCAAGATTGTGGATCGTGTTTGTAAAGGGCATTTGTACTAATAAATAGTGACTGCATTGTGTGCAAAAACACACACGAATTGGGCACAATGAGGCCTGCGATTGTGCCTCCTATCTTTTGCATTGAAGCATCCTTAGCGTGCAGTTCTCTCGAAATTGTATAGGTGGAGATGTAATGTAAAATGTCGATCAAACAAAAACGATAAGATTTTATTACTGAACTTTGCATGACAATTAGCATTGTAAAAATATCTGCGAGATGCATATTTATAAATATCAGAAAATCTCAGAAAATATAGTATTTTCTGAGATTTATATTTTTACCACGATTTTCCAGAGAGATTTAATACTATCTTTGTTTTGAGCGTTTTTCTGGGATTGTTAAAAACTAGCAGGATTCTCTCCGACCTTCGGTCGGGTTTTGTGGTTCTCTACAATTAATACCATTGGAGAAAATATGATACTTTAGTTAAGTTTGCCCACATGCTAGGCATGTGTTTTGAAATGCAGTATGTAATGTACCAACAATAACAAGACCAATACCAAAGATGCAATGTTTTGGAATGGATTTTTGTAAACTTGGTTGGTAAAATGTAAAACTGTTAACTGTAAAATGGTTGGGCATGAAACTCGGTAGTAAAATGTGGACAGTTTGCGATTTGGTATGATGGTGTGCAGTGTGCATTCTGTGTGGTATAGGTTTTGTGATATGATAGTGTGGTTTTTGCAAGGTGTCAAACTTTGTTGTAATCTTCAATTGGTTACATTTGTGCTTTGCTGTTCTTTTTGTGTTTGTAAATCCTTGTGGTATTAATTGTAGAGAACCACAAAACCCAACTGAAGGTTCGAGAGCATCCTGCTATAGGTACCCACTACTCAGAGGCTTGCAAAAACTGACACCCCAATGGGGACCCCCCTCCAAATGGCACCCCCCGGGGAACCCCCCAAAAGTGGCACCCCCTGGGAACTGTCCAAAAATGAGACCCCCTAGGGCCCCACAAATATGGCACCCCCTGAGGACCACCGAAAAATGGCACCCCTTAGGGACCCCCCAAAAATGGCACCCCCTTGGGACCCCCCAAAATAGCACCCCCTGGGGACCCCCCAAACATGGCACCCCCTAGGAACCCCCACAAAAATGGCACCCCCTGGGGACCCACCCAAAGTTGGCTCCCCCTGGGGACTCTCCAAAAATGGAACCCCCTGGGGACCACCCCAAAATGGCACCCCCTTAGGACCCCCCTGCAAAAAAAAATATAGCACCCCCCTGAGGACCACCAAAAAATGGCACCCCTGGGGACCACCCAAAAAATGGCACCCTATGTGGACCCCCTTGAAATGGCACCCCCATATGTACCTCCAGAAAATGGCACCCCCTGGAGACCCCCCAAAAATGGCACCCCATGGGGACCCCCTCTAAATCCTGTAAACACAGCCCCTAGTTTGGAAACTCCTGTAAACTCAGCCCCTAATTTGGAAACTCCTATAAACTCAGCCCCTAACTTGCAAACTCTCGTAAACTCAGCCCCTAACTTGCAAACTCCCATAAACTCAGCCACTTATTTGTAAGCTCCCATAAACTCAGCCTCTAATTTGAAAACTCCCATAAACTCAGCCCCCAATTTTGGAAAATCCTGTAAACTCAACCCATAATTTGGAAACTGCTGTAAACTCAGCCCTAATTTGGATACTCCAATAAACTCAGCCCCTAATTTAGAAACTCCCATAAACTCAGCCCCTAATTTGGAAACTCCCGTAAACTCATTTTCAGGTTTATGGTAATGTAGTGTGAAAATGGTATGAATATTTCAAAAAATCACTATCATCAATCCACAAATGCATCAATTCACAATTTTCAATTTTTTAGCCCCAAGGGTTAGACTTAAAAGGTTATGGTAATGTAGAGTAGAAATGGAGTGCACATCTGAAATCACTGCAATAAAAAACCCACAAATGCATCATTTCACAAATTGAAAGTTTTTGTGCCCAGGGGTTCATTATCAGGGTTTTAGTAATGTGGTGTCAAAATGGAGTGCATATTTGAAATCGCTACAATCATAAACCCACAAACACATCATTTTATGATTTGAAAATTTTTGGCCCTGGGGGTTCATTTTCAGGGTTATGGTACTGTAGTGTCAAAATGAAGTGCATATTTCAAATAAAGGCAATCAAAAAGCCACAAATGCATCATTTCACAATTTCTAATTTATTAGCCCCATGGGTTCAATTTAAGGCTTACAGTAATGTAGAGTTGAAATTGAGTCATTTCAAATCAGTGCAATAAGAAACCTGCAAAATGCATCATTTTACAATTAGAAATTTTTGGGTCTAGGGCAATTTCAGAGTTTTAGTAATGTAGTGTCAAAATGGAGTGCATATTTGAAATCGCTACAATCAGAAACCCACAAATGCATCATTTTATGATTTGAAAGTTTTTGGCTTAGGGGGTTCATTTTTATGGTTATGGTAATGTAGTGTCAAAATGAAGTGCATATTTCAAATGATTGCAATCAGAAACCTGAAAATGAATGATTTCACAAATTGAAAGTTTTTGGCTCCAGAGGTTCATTTTCAGGGTTATGGTTATGTAGTTTTCAGGGTTATGTAGTGTCAAAATGGATTTCATATTTCAAATCAGTGCAATTAGAAACCCACATCGAATCATTTCACAATTTCTAATTTTTTAAGCCCTGGGCATATTTGAAATAGCTACACTCTGAAACCCACAAATCCATCATTTTATGGTTTGATAGTTTTTGGCCCAGGGGGTTCATTTTTAGGGTTATGGTAATGTAGTGTCAAAATGAAGTGCATATTTCAAATTGGTGCAATCATAGACCCAAATTTGAAATCAGTGCAATCAGAAACCCAAAAATGAATGATTTCACAAATTGAAAGTTTTTGGCTCCAGAGGTTCATTTTCAGGGTTATGGTTATGTAGTTTTCAGGGTTATGTAGTGTCAAAACGGAGTGCATATTTCAAATCAGTGCAATTAGAAACATACATTGAATCATTTCACAATTTCTAATTTTTTAAGCCCTGGGCATATTTGAAATCACTACACTCAGAAACTCAGAAATCCATCATTTTATGATTTGAAAGTTTTTGGCCCAGGGGGTTCATTTTAGGGTTTTAGGGTTTTAGTGTCAAAATGAAGTGCATATTTCAGATGAGTGCAATCAGAAACCTGAAAATGCATCATTTCTCAAATTGAAAGTATTTAACCCCATGGGTCCATTTTGAGGGTTATGGTAATGTAGTGTCAAAATGGAGTGCATATATCAAATCAGTGCAATCAGAAACCCAAATTTGAAATCAGTGCAATCAGAAACCCAAAAATGCATCATTTCACAAATTGAAATTTTTTGGCCCCAGTGGTTCATTTTCAGGGTTATGGTAATGTAGTGTCAAAATGAAGTGCATATTTCAAATGAGTGCAATCAGAAACCTGAAAATGCATCATTTCTCAAATTGAAAGTATTTGGCCCCATGGGTTCATTTTTCGGGTTATGGTAAAGTAGTGTCAATGGAGTGCATATATCAAATCAGTGCAATCAGAAACCTAAATTTGAAATCAGTGCAACCAGAAACCCAAAAATGCATCATTTCACAAATTGAAAGTTTTTGGCCCCAGTGGTTCATTTTCAGGGTTATGGTAATGTAGTGTCAAAATGGAGTGCATTATATATCAAATCAGTGCAATTAGAAACCCACAATGCATCATCTCACAATTTGAAAATTTTGGCCCCATTTTGGGTTCAATTTCAGGGTTATCGTAATGTACTGTCAGAATGGAGTGCATATTTCAAATCATTGTAATCAGTAACCCACAAATGCATTATATCACAATTTATATTTTTTAGCCCCGGGGGCCTCACTTAAGGATTATGGTAATGTTATTGTTAACTCCCATAAACTCAGCCCCTAATTTGGCAAACACCCATCAACTCAACTCCCATAAACTCAGCCTCTAATTTTTAAACTTGTGTCAACAGCCCCTTATCTTTAAACTTCTGTCAACTCAACCCTAATTTATCAACACCCATCAACTCAACCCTGAATTGTAAACTCAGCCCCTAAAAACTCAAGTCAACCCCCTATACATGTGCAATTGCATTCTTGGGAAGCAACTTTGCCATCTACTAACCCTGTTTGTCAAGATTGTGGATCGTGTTTGTAAAGGGCATTTGTACTAATAAATAGTGACTGCGTTGTGTGCAAAAACACACACGAATCGGGCACAATGAGGCCTGTGATTGTGCCTCCTATCTTTTGCATTGAAGCATGCTTAGCGTGCAGTTCTTTCGCAATTGTATAGGTGGAGATATCAGAAAATCTCTCAAATTCTGATATTTATATTTTTTATATTTTTACTGGGTTTTTTAGAGAGATTCAATTATATTTTATTCTTGAGATTTTCTGAGATTATATTAATTTATATTTCCAAAAATTGATGATTTTTGCAATGCTAATGACAATTGACACTTTACTTTACATTTGTCATGACAGTTGGCACTTTTCACGACATTTTACATGACATTTGACACTTTACTTTACACTTTACAGGGCTTGGGATTGGCGCCTGGGTTCCTATTTAGATTCGACTGCGAGGTGAAGATGTTGTATAGAGGGCGCTGCGGTAGTTCGGCAGCACATTGCACGCAGTGGCACGCGTTTCTGGGAGGTGGTATTTTGGGGGCAATCCCATAAGACAGATAACTGCCTGCTTCACTATGGGTGCGCATTGATGGGTAATGTGTTGATGTGTATATGCATTATTTATTTGGGCATGCAGTCCTGCAACTTTCCACCGAAGCTGCAGCATCCCGAATGGAAGTAATGGTTGACCATAGCCATTCGCAGTCATTTTAATTCGGTGCACAAAATTTGGTTCCATGCCTTTTGGGCCACAATTTTTTGGTCCCGTTCGTAGTTCCATATCATATAGTCTAAATTTTTTTAGTTGAGTTGGGCTTGTATGTTTTTCAACTCGTTGCATTGATATTTTCCCAGACCAATAAATATAAGCGAATTTTTAACCAAAGTTCACATTCAAACTTAGTCAATTAGAGTAGTGCAATTTCATCTCCACTTGTGTTGTGGCGTGAATATACTGTATATCCTTCAATAAGCCCTGGGGGAGTGTTTTTACTTTGTACTTTCTTGATTGGGGAGTTATTAGAGGAAGAGTTTTTTTTAGAATTTTAAGTAAAAGAATTTTAAGGAGAGGATTTTAAGTAAAATTTATTGAATGATGTACTGTTAATTAATTGAAATGGGGTTAGAACAGAAATATTATACTTCAAACATTGCTAGTTAATATCAGTTGCAAAAGTACCATATTTCCTCAAAATACCCACCAGCGAAATACCCCCATCTTGAAATACCTCCATCTTGAAATACCCCCCCCCTCAAAATGGGCACAATGAAATAAATAGCCCCCCTCAAAATACCTCCCCCCAATTGAGTATAAAGAGAATGTGAATGACAAAAGCTGCAGTTTGTGATCATGTAAAGCAGAACACATGTTAAAAACAATGTCTGTGATACGTTAGAACGGGGTATGTACTATCTACATACTTATTGTATTGAAATTTTGTGAATACATTTTCTGTACACATCTACTTTTCAAAAGTATGCATACAGGTGAGTATGGGTACTTTTTTCAAAGTATATGTATATGTATTTACAAAGTACTCATATGGATGTATTTTTCAAGTGAATGTGAATACGTTTTAACAACTGTGCTTCCATTTAGCATCACACATCAACTTTTAAGTTGCCCTTTTGCTAGTTTCATTTTCCTTTCACATGTTGTCTTCCATCCATTTGTGACAAAATCATACGGAACCGTAATTAAATGGAACCAAAATATGTGGAACCAAGTCACCGGGACCGAAAAATGTATCCTAGTAGCCGCTACATAGTCCATCCGATGCTCCAACGTTGCGGGTACCCACATTCCATGCCAGTAGGTCCTTAAGCAGTTTGAAAATGACCTGCCGGCATATCACCGCTGCGGGTATTATTGCCGCACAGAAAGCTAGAATCGTCCCATTCGTGCGGCGCTGCGCAGCGGGGCACTTACTTTTGTCTCGCTGTTACGGGGCCGGCGGAATATTGGGGTATTATACGATATTTCTTTCCTTCCCATTTTATATGACTTCTCTCTGTGCCAAGCCGAGACTGATTCAAGATTGATATATTGAGATCAAGTGCAGTGGTGGAAATTCCATTCAGGGTCCCAAACAAATAAGATGCACGTAACGTTTCATTTTGCAATCAGATGGCTGCAATTAAATGCCAATCAATTGTGGGTGGCATTAGTCTTAGTGCACGATATGTTGTAGTTTGCGTGGACTTTTTACGATTTTAATTAACCAGAACTTATACAAAAGCAATCAATTTTCCAATCCCAATGTATTTTTGTATCGTGAAAAGTTCAAGTTAGGTATGTCATGGATAGTAACTCAAAATGCTGCAAAATTAACGGAAATTTTTATGTTGACAGCATCCTTGACGTTGACAACATTGAATTTGCTTTGGAACAACACAGTCACTTCTAAACTCTTAACCAGCTCCACTCAAGCCCATCCCTGTATCTAACGGATTTATGTTCTCTGGCGATAATGGAACCATTCTTTGGGCACCACTTGCTTCTAGTTTCAGTTTGGCACAAGCACCACAAAATTTATGTTACCGTATTTCCTCGAAATACCCCCCGGGGGTGATTGTTTCAGAGTGAGAATTTTGAGGGGGGTTAAACGAGGGGGGGGGTATTTCGAGGGGGGGGGGGCTTATTATTTCGCCAGAAATTTTTTGACCCCCAGTACTAAAATGTTGGTTGTAACGTACGCAGACGTCAAAAAATGCGACAATAAGCACCATGTATAAGGCAGAGTTGTGAAAGTGTATTTACACTTACCCGAAATACCCGGGTAAATGGGTATTTATATTTACCCTTACACTTACACTTTCATAAAATACCCATACACTTTTTTTACACTTCCCTGGGCAAAATACCCAGATACAGAAAGTGTATTTTTTCTTTCAGATGGCCCTGTTTTAAGCATTTGAGGAAGCATAAAACAGGGTCATGTACAAAAAATAACTGCAGTGCACACATGCAGTTATGCATTGAATGTAGAAAATATGGCAGATGTACAAACGTGCACCAGCTCCAACCTTTAATCAATACTCATGGTATTCTACAGTTTCATCATACTTTGTAAAGAGGACAAGATCAATTTCACCTGCTGGACACTGGCTTTTTCATTGACATTATTGCTGTATGTCCATTCTTGTATTTAAACAGTGTGTATCACATAGCTTAATCAGTAAAATATCAACACTGAAAACGTGCCATTATTACGCAACTTCATACCACTAAATTTGTTACAGTCTGAAATGTTTCATACGGCTCTTCATACAGCAGTAAAATGTGAAATAATGCATGAAAATGATAAAGTGTTTTCTGATGCTCAACAGTAAGAGCTCTTTCTAAAAAAAATTTTACACTTACACTTTTTTTTACACTTTCCTAGGTATTTTAAAAATACCTTACGCTTACAGTATCCATACTCAAAATTTGGAAAGTGTATTTACACTTACACTTACACTTTCCAAAAATACCGGTATTTTAACAACTCTGGTATAAGGGTCTATACACTTATTTAAGTATGTAGATGGTGTAAACCCTGTTCTGACGTGACACAGTCATTGTTTTTAACATATATTCCGCATTGCCAGATAACAACCCGCAGTTTTGGCATGTACATTCTCTGTACACGCAATTTGGGGGATATTTCGAGGGGGACGCAATTCGTTCTTTGAAATTTTTGTGATTGTGTTTGTCTCACACTGGAACCGGGCCCTGGGGCCAGATTTAATACTCCCTACAGATTTGTAGGGTAGGGCGTACGCCCGACAGATTTTTTAAAGTTTAGCCGCATCGACGCACATGCACCGAGAGCAAGGCGGTTCATAAAATATACGAAACCATCCCTTAAGGTTGCCGATATTGCAATATGACGTATATCACTTTGATTTTGGCCCGGATATAACGATTTCGTCATTTCTTGGCCGTCTCCTAGCGGTGACTTATACACTACAGCATAACCCAAGCCCCGCACATGGCTTGGGCACTTTTTATTTTTTGTGTTCTGACCGTAATTTGGCTTGGAATGGTTTATGATGTCAGAATTGACATTTGCATTTCGGGGGTCAGAGCGGCACACACCAAAGGGCACCCTAGGGTGCCTTAGGCGGACCAAATTGCGTATTAATTGCGCTGACTCAACCAACACTTTTCGTGGCAAGAGTTACGTGCGAATGGCTCAAAGGCTGAATGTGATCGGATTAACTGCATATTCAGTGGAGATAATTACTTTTGTATTAGATTTGTGATGAAGCCACCGAAGTCAGCGTCTTCTACCACCGAATCCAGCAGCTCCAAGACCGTAGTGAGAAACGGCCTTTAGAGTGGTTGATTTCCCATTGTAGCCGAACGTCCACTTGTCGACAGCCAAGTTGAGTTTATTTCGTGGTTGCGTGTTGAAAGGGGTTCAAATTGTTTCAGGTACTTTATTTGATCAGATACAGCCACATATAAAAGCGCAAAGCCTAGCGAGCTTCCTAGTCGAAGTTTCTATCGCTAGCTTATTTTCGTTCAGAAGCTTGGGGTCCGCAGACTGAAGTAAAAACTCTCAAAGTAGCTAAGACACGGAAATCACGTATAGAAAAACAGCTACAGTAATTTCCTAATACAAATGCACAAATAAGACATAAATGCAACAAATAAACACATCTAGCCGAAACAGTTGCCTTATACTGCGCGTGCATACATTCAAATAATTATGGTAAAGAAATACCAGGTACAAATTGGGCTAATGGAAAAACTATTAATCTTGAGGCGCGAAGTCGGCAAACTCGGCCGATTTACTAATTTGCTTCAATTTGTCAGAAAACATTGACGCACATTGGAACTAATAAATTAGGGTTTGAAACTGTAAATAGTAGTGCAAATGTTCCTAATGACGTAAATAGAATAAGGTATATTCAACATGATAATAATAATCACTTCCTGGAAACGTATGTTGAATAGTCTAGCAAATTGGGACTTATTTGAGGTAAATGGGTATTGTAATTGAGCAGAGTTTATAATATATTCAATTGAGCAAGGTATTATAATTATTAAGTAAATATAAATAGTTGTGAACAGGGTTATGACAATTATACCTATGCGAAGGGCTTTGTAAAGTAAATGCTAGTTGCCCGCAGGGCACCATTTCTCTATTAGGATGCTGGCCTGGATAATTACGCAGCACGTAAATATTTACAAGATTTGACTTTTGTAAACTGCAAGTAAACTATGCAAATGTATGTATAATCATGATCAGAAAATTACGGCGAGTTGAATGAGCCTAATTTTATATTAATACACCTAATAATAACATATTTGACCTTTTAACCTAAACATTCCACATAAACCTATCAATAACTTATAGAGCACTTTCCTAATCGAATATTCTCCATGGGTAAATAATATAGTGCAGTAAATACAATTTGATATTTTGCGTGGTAAATAAATATAGTGCATGAAAAGTAAAATAGTGCAAATAAGTAAATATGCGAATATGAGCCTAATTATCAATTCTCTGTATTTCTTTATCCATCCATTTTGCCACGGTCAGCACACTCCGGGCGGAAGAATTGCTGCACCCCGTTGTTGCAGCAACGTCACATGCTGGTGGTGGTGGGTGCCAACGTGATGAGTGGCGTTTCCACAGTCGCCTCGGTGGTGAACGTGGTCGTACGCGAAGTCGTGGGTGTGCGTGAAGTCGCAGGTCCGGTTGTGGGTGATGCCAACGCTGACCTAGCCTGAGGATGAAGCAGGTAGTTGCCCGTGTCGCTTCCTGCGCGTTCGCGTGAGGTGAATTTGCGGATATCAGGCATGTGAACACTGTCTCTGTTCCTGACTCTGACTTGTCCCTCATCAGCTGAACTTTCATCTGGCTGAACGTATGCTGATAGTGACTTTGCCATTCTGTCCTCGGTTTCTGCTCTTCTGGCAAATCTGACGGACTGTGTTGAGTTGGATCTGGCTCTCCTTTTGATTGCTGGTCTCAACTCTGTTTTGCGTACTTTCCTCTGTGGGTAATTGGTCTCTTTCTGAGTTGATTTCTTGATAGTATATCTGATGGCTCTGAAGCATAGCCATATGCATTTGAACGGGCACACTATGCATCTCCATATGCATGTGTATACGCATGGTGGGATCACTGGCTTCCCTGTGGCAATTCTCCAATTGTACCACAGGTATCCTGCAGCTACGATTCCAGCTATCAGGATTGTGACCCCCAGCAGCATTGCGATTGTGTTGATGATCACTTGAAAGGGTCCTTTCAGCATTCCTCCCATAAAGTTGGTGTACCCTTTTGACACTCCAGATATATAGTGACCATATGCCTTGCCGATTCCTGCTGCTGTCTGTCCAATTCCAGCTCCAATGCCTTCTATTGAATTTCTGATCACTCTGGGATCCAATGACATGTCTGCTGTGTAATCGATCAACTGGTTCTGCACATGCTCTAAGTTCTGTAGTCTCTGAATCTGGCCTCTGACGTCCATGAAATTGGTCGCTCTGTTGACAATGTTGGTGAACAGGTGAGGCGCATCAAATGTGAAGGCCTGCCACTGTCCTTTCCATGTCATTTCAATTGGCGTCTCTGTGACATGCACCATTCCATGTGCGGACTTCCATTGTCCATGCTCATTTCTGTACAGGTGCGGTGTAGTGTGGCTGCAGTCCTCTTCTGGTGATTTCTCCACCAAGTCTCTGCTGCCTGGGCTCTTGAACCACAAGGGCCCGTCTTTGTCTAATCTCATGGGTGTGTACTTGTAACATGTCTCTCCCACCTTTCCTGTCTGATAAATTATGTATGGCTGCACTTCCTTGCATTCCCAAAACATAATTGCTTCTCCAGCCCATTCTGCATGAACATCCTGTCTTCCCAGCATGGCTCGAATCCCCAGTGTTGGATCGATGCGGAAAAGCTGAGTCAACATGTCCAGCTGGTTCTTGCGAAGTTGACATAATTGATGCCATACAATCGCAAATTGTGCCTGAGTCATCTCTCTGACCACATGTTGCAGGAACTGAAACTTGGAGTTTCTGTCGTCCAATCTGGCATACAATGTTCCACTGATTGTCGATTCTCTCGCCTCCACTATCTTTCCTGGCATTGCCCATTCTACAGGCACATCTTCTCTTCTGTCAAACTGGATGAATACACCTCCTTGATCAGTGTAGTATGTGTCTCCCGGCACACATTCTGAACCAATTGGCCTCTTTGTCTTGTTGCTGTGGGAGTATGCTGCTTGCAATTTTGATACAATAATTGTCTGGCCAGATATCTCTGATTTGAATCTGCCAATTCTCTCATATGCACATTGATGCTTGAAGTTCTCTGTATCCCACACTGTAATTCCATAATTGTGGTCTCTGCAATGTCCCATCATGGCTCTGCACTGGCTGAAATCTTGCAAGTCGCTGATTACAGTCTTTCCATCGAGTGAAGCCACGGTTCCTTCTTCCATGTAGAAGTTACTGACGACATTTTCTTTGTCATGACAACACCATGAATATTCCACATTCAAGGTCTGATTGGTTGTCCACACTCTGGGCTCCATTTCCACCAAAGGTGTTCCTCTGAACATCTTGTGAATTCTTGCATAGTTACAGGCTACCACGCCAACTTGCTGGTATTTCTCAAAATTGCCTGTAATGCCTTTCGCTCCCCAGAAACTGGTGTGTGTGATGATTTCTTTGATTCTGATGTAGCATCTGTATGCTTTCTCTTTCTGTGGAATCTGTCTCTGTGCATAAAGTGTAACCTTCATTGCCTTGACAAAATTCCTTGGTGGGATATGGCACTGCACTTCTTCAGGAACTGTAAGCGCATGTCCATGCCTTCCACTGGTGCAAATCTGATACTTCTGGCTTTGTGAATTGATCACTTGTTCCACAGGATGATCCTTAATTGCATCCTTGAATCTCTCATAAGTCTGCATTTCTCTGACAGATTTTGGTGGCCATTCTGAAGGCAAAGGCGGCAATCCGTGATGCGCTGCCAATGATGGTGGCCTTACTGTCGAGGTTTCTAGAACGTATGTTCTGGAAAATACTTCGCTGTAAGCTTTGCCGGCTTCTCTCAGCATTGCTGACTCTGACATGCCTGTCAGCATCAACACCATGCACAGCATTCCAATCACCAGACTGCTGGTGGTTGCTGTGGCTTTCCCTGTTGCACTTCTCAGGACTCTATCCGATGCTGAGTTCCTCTGAGCAGGGTTTTGTACAGAGTCTCTGTTCGAGCTCTGATTTCTGACATGTTTCTGGACAATTGCTGGGTCCAGTAAATTTACTTTGACTGTCACTGCTGTCTCTGGGATATCCATTGTCTTTGAATTGATTTCCAGCGGATACAATTGATTGAGTGGTCTGCTGACCACATTTCTGTTGGCAGTTCTGACTTTTGCTGAGCGAATCTGTCCATCTTTGCTGGGCTCTAACTGCTCGATGCGACCCATCCTCCATGCACCTCTGGGCATGTTCTCTTCATAAATCAGTACAACTTCATTCACTTTGGGTTCTTGAGTCGCTGTCAATCTGCCATGTTTGTGTGTCACCTGAGTTCTTTCCCTCAAGCTTGGGATATACTCTTGATGCCACAAGTCCCAGAACTTATCCAAAGTTTGCTGGGTTGTCTCCCAATATTTCTGCAGTTTCGCTGCGTTATCCATTCTGGGCACAAATTCTCCATCTTTGTCTGCGTCAAACTGTGGTGCTCCAATCTGACCTTCCCCTGTCAGGAAGTCTTTTGGCGTCAGCACTCTGAGGCTCTTTACATCACCATAGATGTAAGAGATTGGCCTGCTGTTGATCACTGCTTCGACTTCTGGCAGAAGTGTCAACAATTCTTGCAGGGTTAACATTCTGTGCCCCACAGCTGCCTTGAAATGTTTCTTGGTGATGCCCACCATTCTCTCATAGACACCTCCCTGCCATGGTGCCATAGGAGTAGTCATGTTCCACTGGATTTGTTGCTGTGAGCAGTAAGTCTGTACTGCTCCACTTTTGACCATTTCTGACCATTCTTTCCCAGTATTAATGGCCTTGTCAGTGCTTGTGCTGAGCACTTTCTCTGTCAATTTGAATTGCGTCGCATTGTCTGAAATCACTGCCTCAGGCTTTCCGCGCCTGGCGATGAATCTCCTGACTGCATTCAGGAATTCTTGTGCTGTCATGTCCAGCACACTTTCCAGGTGAACTGCACGTGTCACCATGCATGTGAACAAACAAATCCACATTTTCCTGTGATCTTTGTCCACTTTGTACCAAACTGGTCCCAAATAATCCAAGCCCGTGTACTGGAACGGTCTGGCTCTCTGAACTCTGGTTTCTGGTAAATCTGGCATTGGTGGAAGCTGGTACGGCTTCGCTCCCAATTTCTTACAGGTTGGGCAGGTTCTCGTCACATTGTAGATCACCCGTCTGCCCTGTGTAATCCAGTACTTTTGTCTGATCGCTGCCAATGTATGTTGCACTCCTGCGTGCATCAACTTCTCATGCTGGTCTCTGACGATCAGCTGAGTCACTGTAGCCGTTGCTGGCAACAGTATGAGTGGCACTGTGACCTCCTGTGGGTCTGTATGCTCCATTCTGCCGTGGCACTTCAGGATTCCATCCTGATGCATTTGCACATTGAGCCATTTGATCAACTGCTGGTCTGCAGCTGCTTTCTTGCCATCCTGGCTGTCTTTGCTGTGGCCTGTTGCCAGAATCTTTGCCACTCCTTTGTAATGATTCTGTTGCGTCACTTTGATCCAATATTTCCACGCACTCTCTCTCTCTTCAATACTGATAATTCCCTGTGGTTTTATTGTACCACAGATACTTTTCATGATTTCTGACAATCCATTCTGACTGTCATTTTTGCTGCGCTTTTTGTGCATCTGTCGCACAAATCTCATCACGTATACTGTTGCATCCAGTAACTTTGTCAGTGATGAGAATCTCTGAATCTCAATTCCCAATGGGTTGCTTTGCTTGCTTTCATCAGCTTGCACATTGCTGGCATCTGGGTCACTGACCACTTGCTGTGTGGCGCCCAGGTAAATTGGACTGGCTTTTGGGAACTTGAGCTCTTCTTTCTTGATTTCTGCCATTACTTCTGGCGTGACTGGCTCCACTTTTGGCTCTGGCCACTCTCCAGTCATTAGCCATTCTGGCCCCTTCCACCACAGGTTACTGCCTTCCAACTCTGACATATTCATGCCTCTTGTGGCCATGTCAGCTGGGTTCTCCAGTCCTGCGATGTGTCTGATGTGCATGTTCTCTGTCTCACTCTGAATTTTCCTGATTTCATCCAATCTGTTCTTGACAAAACATGCCAGTGGCTTCGCTGTTGTTAGCCACTTCAGACAACAGGTTGAATCTGACCATACAACTGTTTGATTGAATTTGACGTCCTTGAGCTCTTTGTGAATAAACTTTGACATTCTGCTGCCAATCAACATTGCTAACAATTCCAGCCGTGGAATTGTCACTTCTGGTTTCTTTGGAGCGAGTCTCAATCTGGAGTACAGCAGGCTTGACGTGCCGCTGTCATTTTCTGTTTTCTGGCATATGTATGCCGCTGCACTGTATGCCATTGCTGAGGCATCAACGAAAATGTGCAGTTGTGCATCTGCACCACTCTGATAATTCAGATTTCTGTTGAACTTGATCTGTCCAACTTTGAGCAACTCTGTCTCCAATTGCTGCCAAATTGCTGTCTGTTCCTCAGACAGGGGAGTATCCCACTCTTTGGCACTTGGTCCTGAATGCCATAACGTCTGCAAAAATCTCTTTGCTGGCAGTAGGACAGGACTGACGAGTCCCATTGGATCAAAACATCCCGCAGTCACCTTCGCAACTGTCCTTTTCGTGGGAAGTTTGATTTTCTGGTCAGTTTCTGATAATTGTGATTTCTGGACTGTCTTTGGCGTTTTCAGCCACATCTGGTCGCTCTCTATGTCCCATTTCATTCCTAGGACTGTTGTGACAATTTCCTTGGCTACATCTGACTCTGCCAATTGCCAAGTAAAGTTCTTATTGTTGCTGTTCCATTCTCTCAGATTCATCTGTGCCTCTGTGAACAGCACTTTGGATTCCTGGTACAATTCGATTGCTTTCTGCTCTGTGTCCACACTGAGGATCAAATTATCCACATACAGATTTTCATCGATCAATTTTGCATTTTCTGTGCCAGCTTGATTCAGGTGGTATCTGACTGTCAGCGCCAGCAGCGCTGGACTGCAGATTATACCAAATGGTACTCTGGCAAATCTGTAAATCTGAATGTTGTCCTCCATGGATGGTTTCGTGGGATCCTTGTACCACAGAAATCTTGTCACATCTCTGTCACTGTCCTGCAGACTAATCTGCAGAAACGCTTTCTCTATGTCTGCGACCAGGGCGATTCCATGCAACCGGAATCGCATCAGCATCCCTACCAGCTGTGGTAGTATCACTGGACCGCGGTACATGCACTCATTCAAGCTTGGCATGCCTGGCGGTTTTGCTGAGGCATCATATACCTCTCTGACCTTTGTGGTAGTTTTCTCTGGCGTTATCACTGGTTGATGAGGCAAAATATGGAATTTTCTGCCATCCATAATATCCTCTTGAACTTTCTCAATCACTCCTTGCTCCTCTTGTGCTTTCATGATTGCCTGAATTTTCTCCAGTAATTCTGGGTCTCTCTTGAGCCTGTTGGTGAGGTATCTGAACCTCTTGAACGCCATTGCTTTGTTGTCTGGTAGTTCATGCAAATTTGGCTTGTACATGAACTTAACAGAGTACCGTCCATCTGGGTTTCTCTGTACACTCTCATTGAATTGCTTGATGGCCTCATCATCCTCGACGAGGTCTGGCTGGTCCATTATGCCAATGGTATCCAGTCTATCCATATCTTTGACATTTGGTACAGGAGCAATTGACAACGGTGCTTCCTCGTACCACTTTTCTCTCTGAATTTGATGCACAATTGTGTTGACCACCACCGGATATGCGCCATCCGTGGTCCATTGATTTCTGTTGCTCGTCAGCTGCCCACCTCCCATCAGCAATCCCAATTCTGATGGAATGACATACAATCCTGACGGAAGTCTGGTGGTGCTGGTGTTTCTGGACATCAAGTCCCAGAAATAATTCAAGCCCACTATAATGTCTGGCTTGAACTTGCACTCTGTCTCTTTTTCCTTGGGAATTCTGTCTGCAAAGTAACTCTCATCCGGGAAGTACTTCTGCAGGTACTTTTCGTCCTGTTCTGACACAGGCACTTTGATTTGTTCTGTGGTCAACGTCGGGACCACATCTGCCACCATTTCCACTTTCTGGCCATTTCTGAGCCGCATTCTGAATTCCACTTGCTGTACTACTTTATAGTGCGGCTTTTCATTTCCGAATGTGTACACCTGGATGTGGTGTTCACCTGTACTCTTCAAATTGAGTTTCTTGGCCACTTTCTCTGACATGTACGTTCCCTGGGATCCTGTGTCCAGGAACGCTTGGATCTGTAGTGGTGGCTGTTCAGGCTCCATCTCTGTATCCATTTCTGAAGCTTCAATCACGGTTCTGGCTGTCATCAGCATTGACATATTCCTGTTTACTGACAGGTTCACTGACGTATTCTGTTGCTTTGTATTTGGTTCTGTGACCACTGTGCTGGATATGGTCTCTGTCTCTACCACTTCTGGTCCAGCTTCTTCCACAGTGACACAATTCACTGTGGCCTTTCTCTGTTGGCTATGTGCTAGTCGACCGGCCGTCGGCACAGACTTTCTGCCATTGTTTGCTGATTGCTGGCCATTCTGTTGACCATTCGCTCTGAACGCTGGAATTTGCCGTCCAGCGTTTCCATTGCCATTGTCACCAAATTTCTCTGGGCACACCGCAGTGTGGTGCCTATTGGACTTGCAATAGAAGCAACTTCTCGTAAATTGACATTGATTCATGTAATGCCCTTTCTGCAGGCATCTCAGGCATCGCTCTGCCTTTGACAAAATCACTCTCCTTTCTCTGGCAGTTTTGAACTTTGGACACTTATCGTTAAAGTGTAATTGCTGTGTGTCATTGCAGAACACACACGGCCTCCCAGGATTCATAAATCCAGCCTGTGGTGCACTCTGACCATTCTGGATCACAGACATGCTCCCTGTGCTGGTCCTTGGGTTCTCTGGCCCTCTGAATCGATTCCCATTGCCTTGGAATCGATTATTGAATTGCTGTGCGCGTGGATTATTCCCGAATCCCTGGCGCGATTGCTGAACTGGTGCCTCAGTTTGCTGTGCGTGCTGTACAGCCTCACTGAGCGCTAGCTGCTTGCCAAACAGCTTTCTGAATATCTCCACTGTCAAGGCTTCCTCAGTTCCCTGTTCCTTCTGGATTTCTCTGAGAACCTCGGGTGGCACTTTCTGTTGCAGCTGGCTCAACAGCATTGGATGTTCCACTGATTCACCCAGTGACTCCAACTGCTGGAGCAGCCTTTCAATTGCATCAAACAAAATTCTCATATCCTGACAGGTATTCCTGGCCTGTCGCAGCTTCATGATATTACTCATCAGCGTGTTTCTGACCACAACTGGCTGGTCATATCTCTTTTTGAGCATTGCAATTGCGGGTGCATAATTCTCTGCGGTCACACTCAATCCACTGATCATGCCAAATGCTGAGCCTTTCAGCAAGCTCCTCAAGTATGAGAACTTGGAAATGTCCTCCAAATCTGTCCGATTGTGAATGTGGGATTCGAACATTTGCCACCATGATCGAAATTTGACAATTTCCCCAGTAAACTGTTCCACTTCCAGTTTTTGCAATTTGACGCTTTTTGCTGTGGTTGCATTGGTTGAACTGGGTCCCTGAACAGCTCCCTGAGCTGTCAGAGCCATCTGTGCAGCCATCTGCTGTATGAATGCTGTGTTAACTTCATACATGGTATTTCCGCTCTGTTGCTGGATCATGTCTTGCAACTCTTCGATGTACACATTCATGGCTACTACTTTCTGTGTCACCAAGTCTGACATATTTGCATATTCCTCATATGAGTCTTGGTATATCTTCTGTTCTTGTTCCATCTGGTCGGGTTCGTCAATGTCCTTGACGATATCCCTCCATGCATCAAATTGAGTTCTCACTGCAGTCATTGCACTTTCCAATTTTGCACCCTCCTGTTTGATAGTTGCAATCACTCTTCTCATCTCTGTTCTCTTATCATCCTTTGATGCTTCCGCAAATAGTTCCAGGTCATACTTGGCAAATTCTCTTGCCAATCTACTTTCCACCCTGTGCTTTGCTGGCCCCAGGGTCTTTCTGATGTGACCCGTTGGCGAAACCATTTTCGCTGATGAATTTTCCTTCACTGTTTCTCTTTATAGTGCGTCGCCTGTGACGCTTGGGACGCTTCTCTGCGTCTTTCTGTGTAGTGCTCTGTGCACCACGGATTTGTTGTGCCACGCACAATACCAATGCAGTCCTACAGGCCCCTGACGTGTTCTCACGCGTTGACCTTTACTGCACTGGCACCAGGTGTGTTCCTAAAGCCCCTGACGTGATTGTTTACACGCGTTGACTTCAACACACCGGTCAAATCTACCTGGACAATAAACAATTTATTTGCCCAGCAGTGTGCGCCCAAAGAGGGTCCGTACACACTCTTTCTGAGCGCTCTGGCGCTCTTTCTGGCACGCCTGTGTGCCTTGTGACCACGCCGGCCACTTGCTTTCCTGAGCGGCTCCTGTGCCGCTGTGCGCAGTGCTGCGCTTGCCGTGTCACCTGTGACACGTTTCTGTGCACTCTGGTGCACTTTCTGATTCTGGGCAGTGTTTCTGTACACTGCTCTGCAATTGCGCCTGTGCAATGCAGAATTTCTGGCACTTTTATGCTGTCTGATCTGATGGTACCGAGCAGGCACAGCGTGTATATTTGATGGGAGCTCCGCAAAGCTCCTACACGCTACCAAGTATCCTAATACTTGGTTTTCAAATCCACTCTCTGTCAGCTACAGCCCTCTGTCAGCTACAGCCCTTTGTACACTGATACCCCTACTTTTGCACTTCCGAGGTATGAGTCCACTCTTACCCAGTGGAGCGAGGGACCTCCGCGAATGCCCAAAAACAGCCCTTTGACTAGCGTGGCTCTGTGGCGATCCTGTCTCCGTCAGGTCACCCTCCCTTGGCATAGGAAGGACGTGCGAGCGGTCACTGGCGTCCGGATGTCCAGGAGCGTCCAGCGAAAGTTTGACCACCGTCCGACAATGACTCCTTGTCAAATGCCGGTGCCGCCCAGCGTCTAGCACCTTGCCAGAGCACTGGTGAAAGCTGCCTGAAATCCTGACAGGCTTGTCAGAACTCCAGTGTCCTCCGCGCGTGAGCGTAGAACCGCTCCCAGGATGTAGACAGGAGTGCCGTGACTTTGGCACAATGCTGTCTGCAAATCAACAGCCAACGCTCAGCCAAGGCCAATTGATGTTCAGCAGGACTTTTGAAGTTCTGCCAACTGCCGCACAATGTCCGTTCCGGCTTGGTGATAGCACAATGTCATGCAATCACCCTGCTTGCTGCGCCATGTGATGAAGCCACCGAAGTCAGCGTCTTCTACCACCGAATCCAGCAGCTCCAAGACCGTAGTGAGAAACGGCCTTTAGAGTGGTTGATTTCCCATTGTAGCCGAACGTCCACTTGTCGACAGCCAAGTTGAGTTTATTTCGTGGTTGCGTGTTGAAAGGGGTTCAAATTGTTTCAGGTACTTTATTTGATCAGATACAGCCACATATAAAAGCGCAAAGCCTAGCGAGCTTCCTAGTCGAAGTTTCTATCGCTAGCTTATTTTCGTTCAGAAGCTTGGGGTCCGCAGACTGAAGTAAAAACTCTCAAAGTAGCTAAGACACGGAAATCACGTATAGAAAAACAGCTACAGTAATTTCCTAATACAAATGCACAAATAAGACATAAATGCAACAAATAAACACATCTAGCCGAAACAGTTGCCTTATACTGCGCGTGCATACATTCAAATAATTATGGTAAAGAAATACCAGGTACAAATTGGGCTAATGGAAAAACTATTAATCTTGAGGCGCGAAGTCGGCAAACTCGGCCGATTTACTAATTTGCTTCAATTTGTCAGAAAACATTGACGCACATTGGAACTAATAAATTAGGGTTTGAAACTGTAAATAGTAGTGCAAATGTTCCTAATGACGTAAATAGAATAAGGTATATTCAACATGATAATAATAATCACTTCCTGGAAACGTATGTTGAATAGTCTAGCAAATTGGGACTTATTTGAGGTAAATGGGTATTGTAATTGAGCAGAGTTTATAATATATTCAATTGAGCAAGGTATTATAATTATTAAGTAAATATAAATAGTTGTGAACAGGGTTATGACAATTATACCTATGCGAAGGGCTTTGTAAAGTAAATGCTAGTTGCCCGCAGGGCACCATTTCTCTATTAGGACGCTGGCCTGGATAATTACGCAGCACGTAAATATTTACAAGATTTGACTTTTGTAAACTGCAAGTAAACTATGCAAATGTATGTATAATCATGATCAGAAAATTACGGCGAGTTGAATGAGCCTAATTTTATATTAATACACCTAATAATAACATATTTGACCTTTTAACCTAAACATTCCACATAAACCTATCAATAACTTATAGAGCACTTTCCTAATCGAATATTCTCCATGGGTAAATAA
Organism: Sphaerolaimus hirsutus; assembly: GCA_964036195.1. Lineage (NCBI taxonomy): Eukaryota > Metazoa > Nematoda > Chromadorea > Monhysterida > Sphaerolaimidae > Sphaerolaimus > Sphaerolaimus hirsutus. The sequence continues at coordinate 13,256,208 of OZ038450.1, forward strand.
TATAGTGCAGGAAATACAATTTGATATTTTGCGTGGTAAATAAATATAGTGCATGAAAAGTAAAATAGTGCAAATAAGTAAATATGCGAATATGAGCCTAATTATCAATTCTCTGTATTTCTTTATCCATCCATTTTGCCACGGTCAGCACAAGATTTGCTTGCACTGTATTTGCAAATGTATACTTGGCGGACCGCAAAGTAGGTGCAGAATCCTACCCATAAAGAAATGAATTAAATCTTGTGATAAAATCGCAATTTATTATTCCATAGTTGAAGCGGAAAAGCTGCTTATCCCCAAATCCACCTGATAATCGACAGTTGATTAGACTAATTCCGTGCAGCGTGTGGTGTGTTGACATTGCGTAACTTTTTATTTAATATCTTCAAGCAAGATTGATCACATGAGCGGATTATTTGTGCTGCAATGACAGCGGAAACAATGAAAGGAGTGTGCTGCCGACAACCCAATTATTTGTGCTGCGGTGACACTGGAAACAATGAAAGGCCTTCACCGCCAGCCTAACTTTGAACCGGAATACCCAGAATAAAAGCAGACGTTGGGGGACTGATGCGTGTGGTTTTTTCTTGTGTGAGAGCACGGGTCTGTTGTGATGCGCAGGCGGCGAAAATCAGTGTGGCAAAAAAAATACCCAAGCCACTTGAAAGCGTCGCTCTAGCCGTAGTGTATAAGTGCACTCATTCGGCCGTCTGCGAATTCATTTTTTATTTTATTTTGTCGGGCGGGTTACTCGCATAGGTCATGCTTTTGTGTAGTCAGGTGGTCACTTTTTTAGCGTTCACTGTCCGCAACCGAAATCATGAGGGCAGCGACAAGAAAGACATGCATGCACGAGCGTACAAAAGCGCGACTTATGCGAGTAACCTGCCCGACAAAATAAAATAAAAAACGAATTGGCAGACGGCCACGAAATGACGAAATCGTGATTTCCGAGCCAAAATCGAAGCGATAACCGTCATATTGCAATATCGGCGACCTTAAGGGATAGTTTCGTGTATTTTATGAAACGCCTTGCTCTCGGTGCATGTGCGTCGATGCGGCGGAACTTTGAAAAATCTATCGGGCGTACGCCCTACCCTACAAATCTGTAGGGAGTATTAAATCTGGCCCATGCCAGTCCCAAACCCACATGCCCTGAAATGTGTCAAATGTCAAGCAGATTGTAAAAAGTCATGTAAAATTCCCTGTAAAATGACAAACATACGTCATTGTCATTTAACATAATTATAACTTTACAACTCGACTTAGAGCTTTTTTTGCTTTAGCACTTAAAACTTTTCTTATCGCTTATCACTATTAATGTAGCAGCATAGATAAATATTTACTTTAATTCATTCCACCATTGTTAAAATCATAAATAGCCTACAGTTTCCTACCCATACCCCCAAGTATCCATGTATATGGTATCCATGTGTATATTTTACATTATATACTATTTACCTATCTTGCATACATTTATGTAGGCGGGCCGAAATTTCGCTTCGGTTCAGTGCGTCTGAAATCCCAAAAGACAATGGAAAATTGTCTATTGTGACTCGCGCAGACCATTCAGACAGAAACGTTGCTCTATCACACGGATTGCACAAATTTTCTCCTACCAGCTGAAAATTCCACGTAACGAAAAGTGGCATTGTAACGAGAATACCGTATTTACTTGAATAGCCCCACTAGGAAGTTCTGTTTGTCAAACTTTCTTGCTGGGGTGGGCGGAGTCTCGAGGGAAAGACATATCAGTAATCACAGTGGACTTCGTGCCAACATTTTCATTGGTTTTTGTCACTTCTCTTTTACTTCTGTTCGTCGCATGTACCATACCGTAAATCCTCGAACGATTTTTCCCTGTTACATGGCCTGAGAGAGAAAACAATGAACTCCCTCGTCGAAAAACACCTGATGTTACATCTTTTTGAAATGTTTTATGTACCTATTTATGTATTCTCTGAAACCAGTTATTTTTTTGCAGCTGATGTTCACAATCAGCAGTTTTATTACTTGAATTATGTATTTCTGAAAATTAGATCATCAATTTTACTGGAAATTCTGACGAATTTTGGAAATGCTTGAATAACTCCCGACTGCCTTGAATACCCCCACAGTCAGAGAAGTCTGATGAAAAAATAACTATCCTGTCGACTTCCTTGAAGATTTATGCAAACTACTAAAATCCTATACAAGGAAGACCCTTTCCGAGGGAGTTATTTAAGGTTGGATGGGTAATCCCCCACCCGCAAAGACGGTGCATATGGTATTCATAGTTGTTAAAACGTACATATTTACCGTATTTCTCCGTGTAAACCGCCCCCCCATGCACAACGCCCGGGGCGTAATACAGCTTTATAGCGCCCCCGGGGCGCAATACAAGGTTTCAAAAACCATGAAAAATTGAAAAACCACACAACAAATAACACTGTGCAATAATAAAATTTGAACTGTTTCAATGCTGTGCCTTGCCGCGTCTGCGCGACATGCACGTTTTTCAGTTGAATAAGCTGCACGTTGGGAAAAAACATGTAAATATCTAAGGCACGTTCACAAAAAATGGGGTTTTTGGCATTGGAGGATTCTTTGCTGTTTTGTTGCTTGAATTCCGATTGCAAAATGGCTCGCACTTACTACACAACTGTGGTTATGTATAACGCCCCCCTCTAAATAAATTTACGCCCGGGCGTTATACAAGTTTTCAAAAAAGGTTGGTAAAAAGTGCCCAGGTTTTTTATAACGCCCGGGCGGTTTACACGGAGAAATACAGTACCGTATTTCCCCGTGTAAACCGCCCCCCCCCGTGCACAACGCCCGGGGCGTTACACAGCTTTATAGCGCCCCCGGGGCGCTATGCTTGGTTTCAAAAACGTTAGCCAATTTGAAACCTTCACATGAGTACATGACAAATCAAGCTGAACAGTAATGTAACGTCTACTTGGTTTGAACTATTTGAATAGTGTACCTTCCGCAGGCATTGTTATTCCGTGGTATGCACGTTTTTTTACCATTGAATTCGCTGCATACTGGAAGACAACGCAAAATATGTAAATATTTAAGGGAAAATTCTCCGTGCATAGCGCCCCCCTCGGAATGAATTAACGCCCGGGCGTTATACAAGTTTTGAAAAAAGGTTGCTGAAAAGTGCCTCGGTTTTGTATATTTAACACCCGGGCGGTTTACACGGAGAAATACGGTACGTTTATTCTAAAAATACACATACTCGAGTAGTATGTAAAAAGTCTACGTTTCATCTGAATGAAAGTACCCATACTCACGTTCACGCGTACTTTTTTAAAGTACTCGAGTACATAAAAAGTATTTCGTATAGGCTTCATATCAGCTTTTTCAAGACACAGAAACGGAAAAAGAAAGAAAAAAGCTAAAAGTAGGGAAAAATAGTGAAAATTTGGTATATGCCAAATATCCTCTAATAAGACCCTTTGGAATAACTACCCCCTGTTGGGCAAGTAAGGAAAAAATAACTTCCGTTGAATAGCTCCCCCTCTTGAATAACTTTTCCCTATTTGATATTTACATCAAGGACGTATCCAGGGGGGGGGGGCGGGGGGGGGGCTGCAGCCCCCCCCCTTCCCGGGGTGAGACAAGAAAAGTCCCGGAAAATGCGATTTTGGGGTGCAATATTGAAGGTATGCCTGAAAAATTTTGCGCGCAAGCGCGCAATCTTCCATCACACATAGTTATTTTCCGCGGATGGTCCGCTGTACACGCATATCCCTGAAAATGTCACAACTGTGTGCCTGTCGCTGTGTATATATGTATATTTACATACATATACAACGGCTCTTGGCGCCAGCGCCAACGCCAAAGGCGCCATGGCGTGGCGCCTACGAATGGCGCCAGCGCCATGGCGCCATTCTGTTACTATATATGAAAAGATTTAGGGGGGGGGGCTGAGCCCCCCCCGTTCGCGGGGCTCCGTAAACAAACAGCCCCCCCCGCTCAAAAATCCTGGATACGTCCCTGATTTACATAGTTGGAAAAGATGTTGGGTCAATTTAAAAAAACAATCATTGAAGTCAGATGAACTATTTAATTTGAAGGTGAAAATGGGCAAAAGGTTATGAAAATAAATGATCTTATATTCTCATGATCTTCTTATCTAATCAAATGAATTTTCTTTAAAACGCTAACCTTTACGTTTTACAGCGAAAAAGTATTTTACTGGTGTTTTCTCATGAGCTAAAGTAAAAAAATTACTTTATGTTTTCTTTATACAGGATTGAGTAAAATATAAATATTTATTTTACGTTTATGTTTACTTTTAGAAAAAGGTCCATAACAACTGCGGCACATTGCACTTCTTACAGCATAGGCGCTGCATGTTGGTGAAAAAGGACACTGGGAGACTATCACTTTTACTCGACGGTATTCACTGTGGTAAATATATACTGTGCGTACAACTGAAGTTAATCAAAGCATTGAAAGTGGTGCACTGTTTGCAGTTGATTTTATCCCAAATAATGCGCTACTCGTGAATTCGCAATTCCGCCTGCAGATTTTGCTAATGGCATTTTCATCCAGTGTCATTTCAAGCTCAACTGACTAAATCAGATACATCTAGATAATTGTAATAAAACTAGCAGGATTCTCTCCGACCTTCGGTCGGGTTTTGTGGTTCTCTACAATTAATACCATTGGAGAAAATATGATACTTTAGTTAAGTTTGCCCACATGCTAGGCATGTGTTTTGAAATGCGGTATGTAATCTACCAACAATAACAAGACCAATACCAAAGATGCAATGTTTTGGAATGGATTTTTGTAAACTTCTGTAAAATGGTTGGGCATGAAACTCGGTAGTAAAATGTAGACAGTTTGCGATTTGGTATGATGGTGTGCAGTGTGCATTCTGTGTGGTATAGGTTTTGTGATATGATAGTGTGGTTTTTGCAAGGTGTCAAACTTTGTTGTAATCTTCAATTGGTTACATTTGTGCTTTGCTGTTCTTTTTGTGTTTGTAAATCCTTGTGGTATAAATTGTAGAGAACCACAAAACCCAACTGAAGGTTGGAGAGAATCCTGCTATAGGTACCCACTACTCAGAGGCTTGCAAAAACTGACACCCCAATGGGGACCCCCCTCCAAATGGCACCCCCTGGGGAACCTCCCAAAAGTGGCACCCCCTGGGAACCGCCCAAAAATGGGACCTCCTAGGGCCCCACAAATATGGCACCCCCTGAGGACCACCAGAAAATGGCACCCCTTAGGGACCCCCCAAAAATGGCACCCCCTTGGGACCCCATAAAAATAGCACCCCCTGGGGACCCCCCAAACATGGCACCCCCTAGGAACCCCCACAAAAATGGCACCCCCTGGGGACCCACCCAAAGTTGGCTCCCCCTGGGGACTCTCCAAAAATGGCACCCCCCTGGGGACCCTGTGCATTCTGTGTGGTATAGGTTTTGTGATATGATAGTGTGGTTTTTGCAAGGTGTCAAACTTTGTTGTAATCTTCAATTGGTTACATTTGTGCTTTGCTGTTCTTTTTGTGTTTGTAAATCCTTGTGGTATAAATTGTAGAGAACCACAAAACCCAACTGAAGGTTGGAGAGAATCCTGCTATAGGTACCCACTACTCAGAGGCTTGCAAAAACTGACACCCCAGTGGGGACCCCCCTCCAAATGGCACCCCCTGGGGAACCTCCCAAACGTGGCACCCCCTGGGAACCGCCCAAAAATGGGACCCCCTAGGGCCCCACAAATATGGCACCCCCTGAGGACCACCAGAAAATGGCACCCCTTAGGGACCCCCCAAAAATGGCACCCCCTTGGGACCCCATAAAAATAGCACCCCCTGGGGACCCCCCAAACATGGCACCCCCTAGGAACCCCCACAAAAATGGCACCCCCTGGGGACCCACCCAAAGTTGGCTCCCCCTGGGGACTCTCCAAAAATGGCACCCCCCTGGGGACCCTGTGCATTCTGTGTGGTATAGGTTTTGTGATATGATAGTGTGGTTTTTGCAAGGTGTCAAACTTTGTTGTAATCTTCAATTGGTTACATTTGTGCTTTGCTGTTTTTTTTGTGTTTGTAAATCCTTGTGGTATAAATTGTAGAGAACCACAAAACCCAACTGAAGGTTGGAGAGAATCCTGCTATAGGTACCCACTACTCAGAGGCTTGCAAAAACTGACACCCCAATGGGGACCCCCCTCCAAATGGCACCCCCTGGGGAACCTCCCAAAAGTGGCACCCCCTGGGAACCGCCCAAAAATGGGACCCCCTAGGGCCCCACAAATATGGCACCTCCTGAGGACCACCAAAAAATGGCACCCCTTAGGGACCCCCCAAAAATGGCACCCCTTAGGGACCCCCCAAAAATAGCACCCCTGGGGACCCCCCAAACATGGCACCCCCTAGGAACCCCCACAAAAATGGCACCCCCTGGGGACCCACCCAAAGTTGGCTCCCCCTGGGGACTCTACAAAACCCAACTGAAGGTTGGAGAGAATCCTGCTTTAGGTACCCACTTCTCAGAGGCTTGCAAAAACTGACACCCCAATGGGGACCCCCCTCCAAATGGCACCCCCTGGGGAACCCCCCAAAAGTGGCACCCCCTGGGAACCGCCCAAAAATGGGACCCCCTAGGGCCCCACAAATATGGCACCCCCTGAGGACCACCAGAAAATGGCACCCCTTAGGGACCCCCCAAAAATGGCACCCCCTTGGGACCCCCCAAAAATAGCACCCCCTGGGGACCCCCCAAACATGGCACCCCCTAGGAACCCCCACAAAAATGGCACCCCCTGGGGACCCACCCAAAGTTGGCTCCCCCTGGGGACTCTCCAAAAATGGCACCCCCCTGGGGACCCCTCTCAAAATGGCACCCCATATGGACCTCCCCCGCAAAAAAAAATATAGCACCCCCCTGAGGACCACCAAAAAATGGCACCCCTGGGGACCACCCAAAAAATGGCATCCCATGTGGACCCCCTTTAAATGGCACCCCCATATGTACCTCCAGAAAATGGCACCCCCTGGAGACCCCCCAAAAATGGCACCCCATGGGGACCCCCTCTAAATCCTGTAAACACAGCCCCTAGTTTGGAAACTCCTGTAAACTCAGCCCCTAATTTGGAAAATGGTATGAATATTTCAAAAAATCACTATCATCAATCCACAAATGCATCAATTCACAATTTTCAATTTTTTAGCCCCAGGGGTTAGACTTAAAAAGTTATGGTAATGTAGAGTAGAAATGGAGTGCACATCTCAAATCAGTGCAATAAAAAACCCACAAATGCATCATTTCACAAATTGAAAGTTTTTGTGCCCAGGGGTTCATTATCAGGGTTTTAGTAATGTGGTGTCAAAATGGAGTGCATATTTGAAATCGCTACAATCAGAAACCCACAAACACATCATTTTATGATTTGAAAATTTTTGGCCCTGGGGGTTCATTTTCAGGGTTATGGTAATGTAGTGTCAAAATGAAGTGCATATTTCAAATCAAGGTAATCAAAAAGCCACAAATGCATCATTTCACAATTTCTAATTTATTAGCCCCATGGGTTCAATTTAAGGCTTACAGTAATGTAGAGTTGAAATTGAGTCATTTCAAATCAGTGCAATTAGAAACCTGCAAAATGCATCATTTCACAATAAGAAATTTTTGGGTCTAGGGGTTCAATTTCAGGGTTTTAGTAATGTAGTGTCAAAATGGAGTGCATATTTGAAATCGCTACAATCAGAAACCCACAAATGCATCATTTTATGATTTGAAAGTTTTTGGCTTAGGGGGTTTATTTTTATGGTTATGGTAATGTAGTGTGAAAATGAAGTGCATATTTCAAATGAGTGAAATCAGAAACCTGAAAATTTATGATTTCACAAATTGAAAGTTTTTGGCTCCAGAGGTTCATTTTCAGGGTTATGGTTATGTAGTTTTCAGGGTTATGTAGTGTCAAAATGGATTGCATATTTCAAATCAGTGCAATTAGAAACCCACATCAAATCATTTCACAATTTCTAATTTTTTAAGCCCTGGGCATATTTGAAATTGCTACACTCAGAAACCCACAAATCCATCATTTTATGGTTTGAAAGTTTTTGGCCCAGGGGGTTCATTTTTAGGGTTATGGTAATGTAGTGTCAAAATGAAGTGCATATTTCAAATGAGTGCTTTCAGAAACCCGAAAATGCATCATTTCTCAAATTGAAAGTATTTGGCCCCATGGGTTCATTTTTAGGGTTATGGTAATGTAGTGTCAAAATGGAGTGCATATATCAAATTGGTGCAATCAGAGACCCAAATTTGAAATCAGTGCAATCAGAAACCCAAAAATGAATGATTTCACAAATTGAAAGTTTTTGGCTCCAGAGCTTCATTTTCAGGGTTATGGTTATGTAGTTTTCAGGGTTATGTAGTGTCAAAACAGAGTGCATATTTCAAATCAGTGCAATTAGAAACCCACATTGAATCATTTCACAATTTCTAATTTTTTAAGCCCTGGGCATATTTGAAATTGCTACACTCAGAAACCCACAAATCCATCATTTTATGGTTTGAAAGTTTTTGGCCCAGGGGGTTCATTTTAGGGTTATGGTAATGTAGTGTCAAAATGAAGTGCATATTTCAAATGAGTGCTATCAGAAACCCAAAAATGCATCATTTCTCAAATTGAAAGTATTTGGCCCCATGGGTTCATTTTTAGGGTTATGGTAATGTAGTGTCAAAATGGAGTGCATATATCAAATTGGTGCAATCAGAGACCCAAATTTGAAATCAGTGCAATCAGAAACCCAAAAATGAATGATTTCACAAATTGAAAGTTTTTGGCTCCAGAGGTTCATTTTCAGGGTTATGGTTATGTAGTTTTCAGGGTTATGTAGTGTCAAAACAGAGTGCATATTTCAAATCAGTGCAATTAGAAACCCACATTGAATCATTTCACAATTTCTAATTTTTTAAGCCCTGGGCATATTTGAAATCGCTACACTCAGAAACCCACAAATCCATCATTTTATGGTTTGAAAGTTTTTGGCCCAGGGGGTTCATTTTAGGGTTATGGTAATGTAGTGTCAAAATGAAGTGCATATTTCAAATGAGTGCAATCAGAAACCCGAAAATGCATCATTTCTCAAATTGAAAGTATTTAACCCCATGGGTCCATTTTGAGGGTTATGGTAATGTAGTGTCAAAATGAAGTGCATATTTCAAATGAGTGCAATCAGAAACCCAAAAATGCATCATTTCTCAAATTGAAAGTATTTGGCCCCATGGGTTCATTAACGGGTTATGGTAATGTAGTGTCAATGGAGTGCATATATCAAATCAGTGCAATCAGAAACCTAAATTTGAAATCAGTTCAATCAGAAACGCAAAATTGCATCATTTCACAAATTGAAAGTTTTTGGCCCCAGTGGTTCATTTTCAGGGTTATGGTAATGTAGTGTCAAAATGGAGTGCATTATATATCAAATCAGTGTAATTAGAAACCCACAATGCATCATTTCACAATTTGAAAGTTTTGGCCCCGGGGGCCTCACTTAAGGATTATGGTAATGTTATTGTTAACTCCCATAAACTCAGCCCCTAATTTGGCAAACACCCATCAACTCAACTCCCATAAACTCGGCCTCTAATTTGTGAACTTGTGTCAACAGCCCCTTATTTTTAAACTTCTGTCAACTCAACCCTAATTTATAAACACCCATCAACTCAACCCTGAATTGTAAACTCAGCCCCTAAAAACTCAAGTCAACCCCCTATACATGTGCAATTGCATTCTTGGGAAGCAACTTTGCCATCTACTAACCCTGTTTGTCAAGATTGTGGATCGTGTTTGTAAAGGGCATTTGTACTAATAAATAGTGACTGCATTGTGTGCAAAAACACACACGAATTGGGCACAATGATGCCTGTGATTGTGTGTCCTATCTTTTACATTAGGCATACCTAGCACGCAATTCTTTCACAATTGTATATGTTTTGATGTCATATTATACCGACGGCTGGAAGCCATATGCGTGCACTTAAGCATTGCACCGTCAGTTCAAATTTCTCTACAAAAATCATACCGAATATGTCAGTCATGTTAATTGAGTTTTCAAATTGTGTCTGTTAAACATATTATTCACGTCATTACATGCGTTATACTGATTGGATCGCATGCTTTACAAAGAATGCTACCATATTTTCATGAATAAAGTAACCGAAATCGCGAATAGTGGAATAAATGCAATGTATTCGTTCCTTAGTCAGATGGCATATGGTGAATTCCTGTAAAGTTTTCAGTCCACTTTACCTACTATTGATGGCGCCATTGGCGCTGGTGGCGTGCAGACAAACGCCGTGGCGCGTGGCGTGACCAACGCCAAATTCGCGGCGCTTTTTATCACCACACTGTACCATCTGCGTCACGGACGGGTTTCGATTGAACCGCTCGTCGAGCAAAAACTTCTCAGTTTACTCGCGTTTTGCGCTCTGAGGTTTATTTGCCTGCATTTCCGTTTTGGACATTCGACACCACTACGCGTTTGTCATTTTGCAGCGCCGATCAAGCTTCGAACGCGCGTTTTTTCGGATTAAAAAATTTTAAAAGGCTCGTTGCCAGGGGAGAAATTCAATTGACCTGAACAGTGTTCTTTGGTGTTGATTTTTTTTGAAAAATTTGTGCGAAATGGCAACGTAAATATATGGCGCGCGTTCATTTTGTTCACTATTTGCGGGAAATAGGATACCTAGCCGTAAATTTAGGTATACAGTTGTAATGTTGATATTTAATGTTCTATTTGAAATGATGTTATAAATCGTCTGAACGATAATTGAGGCGTTTCTGACAAGTTAGCACATAACACCACTTTCTGCTGTTCCGACAGGTGAATTTCCCTACAATCCTTCAAATTCCCCGTGAAATACACAAATAGTTGCATGCACGCCTCTGCAACTTTGCATGCAACTTGCAATAGTTCAGACACCGCAGTATAAAAAAAATCTGGCACTTGACAGGCCACTCGGCACGGGTTGTCTACCTAAAACACATCGTTCACTGATAACAAGAACGGGGGTGCCTAAGGAGTTACCTAGGTGCCAAGCAAATTTTCATTGGTCTGTTTTTTGTGGAACTGATAGAATCTGTGAAGCCTGTCACTTGAAATTGATATTTATGTTCTACTGACAGCACAGCTGACAGCGAAATTTACCATATCCCGTCTGTAAAAATAACCTGAAATTTCTTATTTTGATAGTAAAATTACATGCGAAACTTATAACGCCACATTATTCAAAATAACCTTCCAAAACACATTCCGGAACCTGTTTTTTTGTACACATCAGTCATTTCATTGAAATCATTTTTGAACGGTCGTACAACTTCAAACTGAAAAACTTCGTTTGCCAAAACATATTTACAGCCGATAGACTTTTTAACACCGTAATTCCTTGAAATACCTTATCGGGATTTATTATTTCGCCAGCAAAATTTAAGGGGTTAATTTGTATGGGATTATTGTTTCGTCCGGATTTTCATGTTTTTATTGCGTGAGCATTCATTATGTATATGGATGTAAAAAATCAACAAAAAAGCTTGTAAGGTTTGAAATTTTACAGGACATTTCACATTACTTTTATTACTTCATTACTTTGCATAAACAATTTGCAAGGGTGGATATTGCGAGAGGGGCTGTTTTTCCACAGTTTACTCAGACATAGGTGATTTTGAGGGGAGGGGGTCATTCGGGTCAATACGGCGGGTAGGCAATTAGGTAGTTCTATTGAAAAAAACGCTGTAAGTTTACCAGCGCTAAAAGCTATTACAAGCTGAAAGCTAAAAGTCATCACAAACTTACAGCAGTACCGTGAAATAAACAGGATAACTGTAACAAGAAGTTGCATTCAAAAAATTTTTTTTTTAATTTACAAAAAGCTTTTCATGTTAATGCTCTTAATGCTTCATGTGACATTAAAGTGCGGCATTTTTCGCTTCTATGCATAATCATAATTGAAAATTTTATCATCCATAAAGCGGGAATTAGAGCTCAGCGTCGATTCGACGCGAAATGATGACGTGGAAAGATGTCGAAAAATTAATTACATGAGAACGGACAAAGATACGGTCTTGTAATTTCAGAATAAGATTGTCCTGGTAATTGTTTATAATGTCCCAAAAAAGATTTGAAAAATATTGAGTAATTAATGTGTTATTAATTGTACGTCAAAATTGCATCTTTTCACGTCATCATTTCCCGTCAAACATTTCACGTCAGCAACTTTTCACGTCAGCAACATTTCACGTCACATGAAATGTTGACGTGAAATGTAAGTTGTCGAATCTTTTCACGTCAGAGTGTTGACGTGAAAAGATGTTTACTGATAAACATTTTGCGTCAAAAACATTCTGCGTCAAGCTGTAATTAGAATTTTATTTCTGACGTGAAATGAATGAGTGAAGAGTGTGTAGTAGGGTTCAACCGGGACCACTTTTCGGGACGGGGAACGTGGCCGGGACCATAAATTCTTCAATGTCAGGACCGGGACCAAAATGTAGGGACAGGGACCGGGACCAGGACTGGAGGATCGTTACCGGTACCATACCAGGAATTTTCGAATGTCGGGACCGGGACCGGGACTGTGGTGTCGGTACTGTTGGTACGGGTACTGGGAGTTGTCGGTACATCAGAAATGAAATTTTTTCGGGGAAATGAACACTTAATATGCTATCTATAACATCATAAAGTACTACTGCTGGTCTCGTGTCTACCTGTATCTGTTGTCTTGCGACTATATTTAGGAACGTGGGAAAAATTTTGTAGTAAGGATTGAAAAAAGACACTGTGAACTTCAACCGTGAGCGGGAGTGGATTTTTTCTATCCGGGATCGGGACTGCGGCGTAGGTAAGTGTACCGGGACTGTGTCGTCGGGACTGGGACCTGGACCGCCCAGTGCAGACTTTTTGTCGAACCAGGTAGCGGAATCTCAGTCCCGTTTGAACCCTAGTGGATACGTAGACTATGCGATGATTATGCGATGACTAATGCGAGCTATGCGAGCGATTAAATTTTTTTGATGACCTACCCAACATTCCTTGTTAGACGACTCCAGTAGAATAGTGTGAACCACGTTTTATGATGAATACGCGTTGTTGGTCGGACGACCACAGGATATAATTGTCAATTAGCTAATTTCATACGTTACTTTACTTTACTTTGTTATGTTATTTTATGTTACGTTTTTATTGTTAATTTGTTAATGAAAGTTAATGTATTTATGTAAATATTGTGCACGTCACAAAAAAATTTATCTATCGTTTTATATATATTCATTCAATCGATCAATGAATTAATGCATTGAATATTCCGTAACGTAAATTTTCAAATAATTCCCAGGGAGATATATTTTGAAATGTTAAATTTTTGGAAATCAGTGGGAGTTGATGGAGGGGGGAAGTTATTTGTTTCTCTGTCATCTAACAGGGGGAAATTATTCGATTATTTACGCTAGTATAAAGAAACCGTTAAAATTAAGGATTACATTGCATTTAAATGCAAACAATATGCCGTAAATCATAAATTGTAAATTGTAAATACTTATTCGAGGATATAGCGTATATATTTTTATGTAGCACACATACCGCAACTGGCTCTACAAGTGATGGGTACAATATAAGAGCGAAAGAATAAAAAAGAAATCTAGTTGGATAGTAATAATTGAATAGATGATACAGTCAGTATATAAGGCATGGGAATGATTAATACTTACTTACTTACTTACTTACTTACTTACTTACTTACTTACTTATTTATTTATTTACGGACCTGAACATTTCTATCAGACACGCATAATTTTCAAACAGCTAAGCGAAATATGCATATGCGAGGTAAAAGAAAAATACGTAAACGTTGTACAAAGAGATACCTAATACCGTAGTAAAGAAATGTACAGAAATTACAATACACTACAACAAGCGGAGATATTATACATGAGTGACATAGATTTTTAAAGCACCAAAATGAGGAGATTTCAATTTGAGGGATTATGATGGCGAATGTTAAAAAATTTATAACTACTTTTAAACGAATAAACCATATTCAAAAACAAAGCATACATAGAAACAAGGACGTAGCCAGGGGGGGGGGGGCGGGGGGGGGGGCGGCCGCCCCCCCCCGCTTCCCGGGCCGGACCAAAAAATGTGCCAGAAATGGCACTTTCAGAAGACGATTTTGTAGACAGTTTGAAAAAATTTTTTGCGCGCAAGAGCGCATTTTCCCTTCACAACATACATTTTCGGCCGACCGGTCACCGCGGCCTCAAAACCAGTGAAAATGGACTCAATTCGTGTCCATGTCGCTGTATATGCCTGTAAAATACAGACATATACTGCTCTTTTGGCGCCAATGCCAACGCCAGTGGCGCCATGGCGTGGCGCCTACGAATGGCGCCATTCCCCTACTACAGGGGTAAAATTTTAGGGGGGGGGGGGGGCGCCGCCCCCCCGTTCGCCGGGCTCCGTATACAATCCGCCCCCCCCCCGCTCAAAAATCCTGGCGACGTCCCTGCATAGAAAAACATAAAAATCATTTGCAAAAACGAAACAAAGTATCAAACACATTTTTCCACTCCACTCTGTGATTCAGTGACTATTTCTTTTTTCTCTTTTGCGGCAGCGTCTTCTTTTTCTGTAAGATAAATTCAAATTTAATCTTTTGGTAAATACTCAAATACATTTTATTACTTCCAATCTAAATAACATATTAGAAATAATTCAACCTTCAAATTTTTCGTTTGAAATAAATGATATGCCACAATATATTAGAGGAAACACCACAAATGTATAATATTTAAAACCAGTACACAGTAAGGTGTAACAAATTTGGGAATGTTACATCAATATTTATATTTAATTCATAACAGAATGTATACTAACGAGTTTTTTTTCCATAACTTTCAAAGCAACGTCTGCTTTGCTCACTGCACCGCGTTTCTTCGTTATCACTGTCTTGTCACTTCTTTTGACGAGTGGACCGAACACGTCTTCGATCCTGAGTGGTGGAATTTTCTTACGCGGCGGCGTCGCAGGAACAACCATAGGAGGTCTCGTTTGTATTCCATCCTGAAAACATTGTATTATTAAAAACTTTTATGATCTCAATAATTATATTGTCACTTCAGGCATGGTACTACTAACTAATAATTAAATAAAAACGTACGTCTAAACATTAAAAATTTCACGACAAACATTCAACGTCAAACATTCCCCGTCAAACATTCCACGTCAACGGTTAAAAAATTCAAAAATGTAATTTTTGCATTTGACGCAGAATGTCGACGTGAAATGTTTCGACGTGAAAAGATTTTAAAATCTTTTCACGTCGAAACATTTCACGTTCGACTATTGCATGCAATAGTCGAACGTGAAATGTTTCGACGTAGATTCTTGATATATACTATTTTTATGTATTTTTATGATGTAAACATAAGTGTATTATTAGATTTTACAATTTTAATGCACATTTCTTTATTTTTTTAAGAGAAAATGTACATTTCATTATTAAAAATTTAAAAGTGTAACCTTTTGATAGATGACTATTTTCGTCCTTGATTCCACACATGAATCTTTGACCGCGCCGACCTTGGCAGCAGTTTTCGCGGCGCCCACATTTGTAGAAGTTTTTAAGTCTGTTTTGTTGACGCCGAGTTGATCGCAAACCTCGCCAACGTCGACACTGTCACATGAATCTGTGATTGTAGGTAAAATAAATGAAACGTTAAATATAAAACAGACTAAGTAAGTACTTGTACATATTTAAATAAATAATTATGAAATGTTACTATACACTTTATAAATATTTTTAAGCAATTTAAGACTACAATAAAGTTTATTGGTGTACACTAATATATGAAATTACCTTTATTGTTGGAATCCGCAGCGCCTGAAATCTCTAAACGAGACGCAATGTCATCTGGATTTTGGATTTGTGCTGATGTCGGACGCTCAGAAACAATATGTGACGCCGGCTCTTTTCCATTTGACATTGGGCGTTTGTCGGCAGCAGACAGATTCGGTTCTTGAGCCATTTGCGGAACAGTGGCACTCGTGGTAGTTACCTAAAAATGTGATTAGCTAGTCATTCAGGGACATATCCTGGATTTTTGAGCGGGGGGGGGGGCGCTTGTTTACGGATCCCCCGTGTGGAGGTGGGTGTCTGGTCTGAGCCCCCTCCCTAAAATTTTGCCTGCACAGTAAATGAATGGCGTCATAGGGCTAGGGTTAAAACGGGATCCCGATCCCGATACCGGATCCTGTGAAATTCCGGGATTTACCAGTCCCGATCCGAATCCCGAGAAACTCCAAAGTCCGGGATCCCGATCTCGGAAAAATTAGTGGAAATAATAAAAAGTGAAATAATGACGTTTTTGCATGCAAAAATGTGAACGCAAACCCCCAGCGTCCATTTTATCCCACGTTTCTGACATCCAACAGTTTTTTGAGATCTTTATGAACAAGTGTGTATGCCAGAACATTGGCCAAAATCTCTATCCCAAGACCCCAATCCCGATCCCGAAAAAATGTCAATACCGATCCCAGTCCCGTGACCCCAATCCCGGCCAATCCCGATCCCGATCCCGAAATATCACGAAACGTCAATTCCGATCCCGAAAATTGAATCCCGTTTGAACCGTACATAGGTCATCCATTCGATGACGCCATTATATGTTTGAGGGGTGATTGCACAATTTTGCACAATAATTCAAAAATATAGTTGAAAAGTTGCATTTCCAGGGATTTTTCAGGTCTCACCCAGGAATAAATACCGTGCGCCCGTCGTGCGCCACCCGGTATAAAGTGTCACATAATATTTACACATATTAACCCACCTCATTGCAATTTTCTGCAGGACAACTTTCAGCTGTGCACACTGGTCCTGGCGAATGTCGCTTCTGCTGGATAATCTCGTCACCATCGTCATCAGATATTTCAACAGTCATGTCGGAAATCTATAAATACATGAAAATATAACATTTCATTCATATATATATTGAATATAAATGCAATTGAATGTGATTACTATTAGAATGAAATGTTCTTTACAGTTCAATGAAATACATCAGACAGGTATATTTTTAACCGGTGTGGTTTTGTCCATAAAACTGGTCGGGGGTTGGATACAAAAGATACATCATTTTCGTTGTGGGGATGGGGCACACACGGGGTGTGTATACAATATATTTGATCGTGTGTGTTGTTTGTTTATTAAGCCTGGCGAAAATGGTATCAGGCACAAAACAACTTGAAACTGTGTCTACAGTTACGGAATGGCACCTAGGGTTCAAACGGGATCCCGATCCCCCCGATCCCGGATCCCGTCAAATTCCGGGATTTAGCAGTCCCGATCCCGATACCGAAAATTTTCAAATCCCGATCCCTATCCCGAGAAACTCCAAAGTCCGGGATCCCGATCACGGAAAAATTAGTCGAAATTACAAAACATAAAAAAGACATTTTTTGTATGCAAAAATGTCAACGCAAACACCCAGCGTCCATTTTATGCCACTTTTCTGGCATCCAACAGTGTTTTGAGACCTTTATAAACAACTGTGAATGCCAGAACATTGGCCAAAATCTCTATCCCTAGAACCCAATCCCGATCCCGGAAAAATGCCAATCCCAATCCCGATCCCGTGACCCCAATCCCGGCCAATCCCGATCCCGATCCCGAAATCTCAAAATACCAATCCCGATCCCTATCCCGAAAAGTCAATCCCGTTTGAAACCCTAAATGGCACCATGGTACATGGCGCCTAGGTTTCAAACGGGATTGACTTTTCGGGATAGGGATCGGGATTCACTTTTTGAGATTTCGGGATCGGGATCGGGATCGGGATTGGGGTTTCGGGATCGGGATCGGGATTGGTAATTTGAGATTTCGGGATCGGGATCGGGATTGGCCGGGATTGGGGTCACGGGATCGGGATCGGGATTGGGATAGGCATTTAACCGGGATCGGGATTGGGTTCTAGGGATATGGATTTTGGCCATTTTTCTGGCATTCACAGTTGTTCATAAAGGTCTCAAAACACTGTTGGATGCCAGAAAAGTGGCATAAAATGGACGCTGGGGGTTTGCGTTCACATTTTTGCATGCAAAAACGTCATTATTTCACTTTTTATAATTTCCACTAATTTTTCCGGGATCGGGATCCCGGAATTGGGAGTTTCTCGGGATCGGGATCGGGATTTGAAAACTTTCGGGATCGGGATCGGGATTGGTATTTTTGAGATTTCGGGATCGGGATCGGGCTTGGGGATTCGGGATCGGGATCGGGACTGGTAAATCCCGGAATTTCACGGGATCCGGGATCGGGATCGGGATCCCGTTTGAACCCTAATGGCGCCTGCGAAATTCATATTCGCCACGCCACGGCGCCATGTCTGGCGCCAGCAACCGCTGTCGATGTATGTATTTTTGCCAGTATATACATGAATAACTACTATTATAATGTATACAAACATACTTTTTTTGTCAGTCATAAAATTGAAATAAAATATAAAATATAAATTATTACCTGATACTTTTTCATGCGTGAATCTTTATTTCTCGTCGGATACTGTTCTCTGTCACAATTTGCGGCGATCTCTGAGCTAGGATGATATCTCCAATTACTATCACCCTCCCTGTCAGGTGATGATCGTGCACCACGGTCGTTGTGAACGGTCGAATCGGAATTCTGAAAAGCAATGTCACATTGTTCTCGATCTCAATAGATATACATTTTTCATGGCATTTACCGATGTACTACTGTTACTAAAAGTAGTCTTCAAAATGTCCGAAATTTTTTACAATTTATTTTACTGACCAGCCCAATTCACTGTATAGGTACAGATAATGTTCTCACGAAATGAGTCTGCCTTACCCCATTAATTAATCGGGCTCTCTCAATAAGCAATTAAACATGCACAAAAAATGGTTATAATTCATTTTTTTATGTTTCAATGTGATCAAACTAACTTTTTCCAAATCATTGCTCAAACGTGCCCATAATGACAACATCTTCCTTTTCCGCTGGGATGATGTACAGGTTGAATCAGTTCTGTCATCATGTCTTTCCATCGATCCATCGGACATGCCCGTTGGAACGTCATTGTACATGTTCTCATGTACGGGCTGAAAATGATAAACATAGCATACATAAATACATACATACATACATATAAACAAACAATCACAAAAAGGCCAGTCCCGGTAGGTACCTGTGTACCTGTCCCTACCACTTATTCCCGGTCCCGATCCCGAAAATTTTAATTTGTCCTTATAATTTGGGCAAAATGTCATTTAAATGTAGCATTGATGGGTTTGGCTTTATTATTTTCCCAGCCAATTTTTAGGTGGGGGTTAATTAGAGGCTAATAAATTAGGTTAATTAGAGGTATAATTCAAGGCTAGTATAATTGAAATAATATGTTTGTATATATTAATATTAAATTTACATTTAAAATATTAAATTAAATAAATAAAGCACTTACACTCGTTTCCGGCTGCATTACCTCATCGCAACATCTCGGCAAATTCGGCGACTGCGATGTCCGCGACGGCGATGGCGACTGCAATGTCGCCGACAGCGACGGCGAGCAAATATTGTCAGCATTTTGCGATTCGTCATTATTGTAAAATTCCAGATTTTGCACATCATAATCTTCAAAGCATCCCAATTTGTCCAATTTGTTGTTTGGACGTATTGAATCTGAATCTGAATCTGACGGAGCAATCTGAAAATATTTATAAAATTAAAAAAAATATATAATACAACAAAATAAAATAAATTATACATTTATTTCTGATTTGTAGTGCAACCCCGTAACCCCGTATCATATTGCAGCAAGGTATTAAGAATTTTTTTGGCGGGTGGTGGGCCAAAATTTGTCCCATCGTAGGAACAAGTGGAAATTTGTTTTGGCTCTGGCGCCAGCCAACACAAATGCGTTATTGGCGTAGGCGCCAGCACCAAGAACCAATTTTATGTATAGAAGTCTGCATACGTATACAGCAAAATTCGAAAGTATGTGTAACTGCATAGGTACACACACACATACATACATACATACATACATACATACATACACACACAAACGGAATGGTTGTGATTTGGTGTGTGTTTTTGTTATCATTGATATGAAAATATTTAGTATATTTTGTAGGGTGTGTCAACAAAAACTTTTTGGCGGAAAACGGAAAGGTAAACGGAAAAAAAATTGCACTTGCCGGAAAACGGAAACGGGAAAAAATTTGCACCTGCCGGAAAACGGAAAAATGAAAGGCCGGAAAACGGAAACGGAAACGGAAAAAATTTGCTGAAATTATGCCGGAAACGGAAAAAATTTCAGAAATCTTACTAGAAATAGAAACAATTAACATAATTGTGAACCTGCATGCATTGTTTACCAGTTTGGCTGAAACAGAAAACAGAGAATTGAGCCAGAAAATGAAAAAAAAATTTGAAAAACAGACAATTGAGCCGGAAAACGGAAAAAAGGCGGAAAAACTGAAATTTTAGCCGGAAAACGGAAATTGGGCCGGAAAAACGGAAATGGAAAAAAATTTGGAGCCGGAAAACGGAAACGGAAAAGGAAAAAACGGAAAACGGAAAGTTGACACCCTAATATTTTGTGACTGCAATCATCGCAGTTGCGCAAATTTCTTATCTGAAATGCATAAAACACAATTTACTGAATCTTACTTCCTAATATATTTTTTTATGAGCCTTGTGAAAGGGAGAGTGGTGTGTTGGCCCCGCCAACCGCCCCCCACCCCCGGCCAAGTAATTGGCTTAAACTACAAACATAAAAGTGAATTTATCAAAAAAATGTTTATACAAAAAAAATTACCTGTACAGCTCTCTCTTCGGCAACATCGTTCCCTCCAGCCCTCAACTTTTGCACTTTCGTTTCTCCATACTCAATTGCGCGACTGATTTGAGACACAATTATCTTCTGATAGTCTGGCTCTGTTATGTTAGAGAGCGAGTGCTCGTATTTGGCCAATGCATTGATAGCATATTTGGGCAGACTGTGACATCTGTCGCAATCTTGAACAAATACAGATTCATTCGATTTTGCCAAATTTTGACCGGCGACAGCACTGGTAACAACTGCTGCTAATTCTTGCACTTTGACAAGATCTTTTCCAGCCAGCTGAAAAAATGAAAGAACATTTCACGTCAAATCAAACAATACACGTGAAAAGTTTACGTCGAACTTTCCACGCCAAAGTTATCAAGACAAATTTTTCACTCCAAACTTTCCACGACAAAGTTATCAAGTCAAACTTTCCGCGCCAAACTTTCCACGCCAAATTACCCACGTGAACTATTTTACGTAAAACTTTCCACGTGTAAGTTATCAAGTCAAATTTTTCACTCCAAACTTTCCACGACACAGTTATCAAGTCAAACTCTCCACGCCAAACTTTCCACGCCAAATTACCGACGCCAAACTTTCCACGCCAAACTTGAAATTTTTCACTCCAAACTTTCCACGACAAAGTTATCAAGTCAAATTTTTCACTCCAAACTTTCCACGCCAAATAACCCAAGTGAAATATTTTACGTAAAACTTTCCACGTCTAAAATTTTAAAGTCAAATTATTCAAATACGCACCCCAAACGCTAATACCGCTAATCAAATAAATATCAACTTACTGTCGACTTTTGTCGAATCGCCTCCGCTTTTTTCACGACAATTTTTAATATATCATTGTTCGGTCGTCGCGCGATGATTTCTATGTACATGATAAAGTAATTTTACAATGTAAAATAAAAATAAACATACAAGTAAAGATTAATTTTAAAAAAAATCGGATCGGCCGAAATTTTTAGTACTAAGCACTACACTAGGTATTTTGCAAAAGATTTGCGAGCATGCATACGCGCAATTACGTAATTATACATACAGTAAAAAAAACTGACTTTTTGCGGCAAGTTCACTTGCAGCTTTAGCCTCCTTCTGTGATTTGACACAATCGTCCACCATGACTGCCACATGCTGTGAATTTCGTCTCTCTTCTTGGTCATTTGAATCGCCATCCATGGTGTACGGCGACATCACTTCTGTACGCTGGAGGCACTCCCACACCCTGTAAAAACTGGTGTAAAATGTCAAATGATATGGAAATTGTAAAAAGTCATTCATTGAATATAGGGTTCAAACGGGATTGACTTTTCGGGATCGGGATCGGGATCGGGATTCACTTTTTGAGATTTCGGGATCGGGATCGGGATCGGGATTCGGGTTTCGGGATTCACTTTTTGAGATTTCGGGATCGGGATCGGGATCGGGATTCGGGTTTCTGGATCGGGATCGGGACTGGTAAATCCCGGAACTTCACGGGATCCGGGATCGGGATCGGGATCCCGTTTGAACCCTAATTGAATATGACTTGCAAAATTTATAACTGAGAGCTAAATTTGTCTAGTTATTTTTTCCATGACTTTTGACATTTTACAAGACTTTTTACAGGGTGTGGGAGTGGCACCCGCAGTTCATTTGGACCGCTACTAGAGAGGCCACTTTGAATACTTCTGGTGACTACAGTTTCACCGCGAATTTCGCCTCTGTCACTTTCGTTGCATGATTGATCTCGCTTTCTCTTTTTAGGCGGCGATTGTTTTTCACTCTTTTTTTGCGGCGAACTTTTTCCACTGCCCCTCTTGGCCACTTTGCCTTCTCCTCGGAGCACTGGTTTTTGCACTGCATATGAAATATACATGATTAATAATGATTAAGTTGTTATACAATGGAAAACTCATATAAATGAATAAATTTTATTATAACAACACATCAGCAATATTTTGGAGTGTGTAGTAAATGGAGGGAAATTTTTTACTTATTTGAGTGAGTATTTATATTACATTATTTAAGAATGAAAATAAACGAATATTTTCAAAAAAAACTAACCATTTGCCGTCAGAACTGGAGCTAACAGTGGCCACGGCAACTTTTTAATTGTTTTTTCCCTTTCACAAACTTTCTGCAAATAATCTGTGTAATCATTGAACTCGTTTTCGGCGTCATCCCGTTCATTTCGTTTTCCAGTTTCATTTCTCATTTTCCACCAAGTGTTCACTTGTCTCTGGAAAAAAGTGTAAAAACATTTTGCCACGAGAATGGTGAGGTAATTATAATCCATATACCGAATACACAAAAATTGTGATTTTTTTTACCGATATCGAATTAAAAATCAACCCAACATGAAAAAAACGCAATCCCAATAGCAATCCCGTAATGTTGCATATTCCAATTACGGTTCAAACGGGATCCGGGATCGGGATCGGGATCCCGTTTGAACCCTATTTATGTGTAAAACTATTATCTTACCGTATTATCGTCCCGCATCGACCTGAACAGGGCGTACATTTTCGACAAATATTGCTGTTTGTCTTCTTCGTTTGTTAGCGCAATGTATGCGTCCCTGTAATCATCCAAAATCGCAATCTTGTCAAATTTATCCACAACTTTTGTACACCTCGGGCTCCTGTGTGAAAATTAATATGTGTGTTCTATCGAATAGTGTGTGGTGTATTGATTAGTGTTTAAATTAAGTCACAATATAATGCTAATCTATAACCATTTATTTTTCACAATACTAGAGGCATTTTGACTTGGTATTATAAAGTACACTAACATATCATGGCTTATTATGACACAATAGCATGAACAAATGTAATCTTTGACACTAAAAATGATTCAAAACCAATGAAAACATAAACAAGCACCAAAGGTTGGGGTCATGTTAAAATGCGCGTTTGCGCGCAATAAAAATGCTTAATACCGGTACCGAAAAGTGGTCCCAATTGAACCCTACATATAAAATGAATACACAAAAATACTTACGTAGATGACTTTTTCCAAATGTCCTCGTTTTCGATGACTTGCTTCTGGAACTTTATCAACTGTTTTTTACCTTCATCCTCATCTTCATCGTCATCTTCATCCCTTCTGGTTTCTCGCGGCATCAAATTCACGATATGCCTCCATCGTTTTGATCTGCGCAAAAATAATAAGAAAGAAATTTTTCATAAAAATAAAAAAATAAGATTTATATATAACAACATTGAACTCGATCCATCCGCCCGCAATAGTTTATCACTTTTGAAGCATAATTTCTAAAAATGTTTTCGGGATCACGTCACAATTCACGTTTAACTGTTCATGTTTAAAATTCCACGACTAACTTTTCACGTCTAACTTTCCACGTATAACTTTTCAAGTCAAAATTTTTGCATATTTTCCTATATATTTTCAGATTTTTCTTAAAAATTTTGCGCGCAAGCGCAAAATTTTTCACCCATGCATTCTATTTTCAAAGGATCGGCCACTGCGAACCAATATCATCACAAATAAACACATTTTTGCGAATTTCGCTGCATATGTATGCATTTTTACATACACATAAAGCGGCTCCTGGCGCTGGCGCCAGGAGCCGAAACGCCTTTCCGTCCCTATCAGGGACGTAGCCATCATTTTTGAGCGGGTGGCCCTAAACAAGCAGCCCCCCCCAGGGACGTAGCCAGGATTTTTGAGCGGGGGGGGGGGCGGATTGTATACGGAGCCCGGCGAACGGGGGGGGGGCGGCGCCCCCCCCTAAAATTTTACCCCTGTAGTAGGGGAATGGCGCCATTCGTAGGCGCCACGCCATGGCGCCACTGGCGTTGGCATTGGCGCCAAAAGAGCAGTATATGTCTGTATTTTACAGGCATATACAGCGACATGGACACGAATTGAGTCCATTTTCACTGGTTTTGAGGCCGCGGTGACCGGTCGGCCGAATATGTATGTTGTGTAGGGAAAATGCGCGCTTGCGCGCAAAAATTTTTCAAACAGTCGACAAAATCGTCTTCTGAAAGTGCCATTTCTGGCACTTTCTTTGGTCCGGCCCGGGAAGGGGGGGGGGCGGCCGCCCCCCCCCCCGCCCCCCCCTGTCTACGTCCTTGCCCCCCCCCCCGCTAAAAAAATCCTGGATACGTCCCTGGATGTAGGGTTCAAACGATATGACTTTTCGATATCGATATTCGATATTCGATATTTTTTTCTGAAACTCGATATTCGATATCGATACGATATGGAACCTCGATATCGATATTCGATATTCGATATTGAAAAATGGTCGATATTCGATATTCGATATTTCGATATTTTCAATATTCGATATTGCGATTTGCTTTTGGTATAGCAAGGCATATTTCAAGTGGCATATTGTATTTTCATGTGGTTGCACACATGGTTAATCATCTCTTTACTGAAATGTGAATGTTATAAGTGATTTTAACAAGGTTTACATCACTCAAAAGTAGAAAATGGACGAGAAACATCATGAATCAAAGTGTATCAGACAAATAACAATTGGTAGATATTACAGTTCATACTTATAACCTAATTGCTTAATGGCATGTTGCAAAAAATACCATATCAGCATTTTCTAGCTCCAAATTTAGCACTCCAACAAAAATAACATTATAAATACTGTAATTTTACTCATCAGATACAATACTATAAGCAAATCAGATCAATCATAAATATGTCAAAATGAAAATGATAACTTAATTTAGGGACACAATACAGGTTCGATATATCGAAAAAATGGTCGATATTCGATATCGATATTCGATATTTTTTCAAAATTTTCGATATCGATATTCGATATTCGATATGAAAAAATGGTCGATATCCGATATTCGATATTCGATACGATATATCGTTTGAACCCTACCTGGATGTATACCGAAATGATAAACTAACTTTCTTCCACAGTTGTAGTATTTCGTGTTCGACTTTGGTTTCTTTGGAATTAGTGAATCATCTGATGCGTCGTTTTCTTCATTTAACGGCTGCCCATGCCCAGATGTGCCGGGTTCCAATTCGTTTTCTTCATCCGATGACATTTCGATGATGCCTGTATGTTAAAAAGTAATAATAAAAGTAATATGCATTACAATCCGCCCAAGGAAAGGACGTATCCAGGGGGGCGGGGGGGGGGGCTGCAGCCCCCCCCCCCCCGGGGTGAAACCTAAAAATAATGGTAAAATGTGACTTTCAGTACCATTTTGCAAGGTGCAATGCAAAGGGCTGAGCCCCCTCCCCCCCCTTCGCCTTCGCTTCGCCTGGTTCTGATGGCAGAACATAGGCTAAAATCTCTATCCCAAGACAGACACCAATCCCGATCCCGAAAAAATGCCAATACCGATACCGATCCCGATCCCGATCCCGTTACCCCAATCCCGGCCGATCCCGATCCGGAAATCTCAAAAATACCAATCCCGATCCCGATCCCGAAAAGTCAATCCCGTTTGAACAGTACGTGTCGCAGATGCTCGAAATGTACATGCGGCAACATTTAAAAGTTTTGAAAAGGCGACGGAGATTTCTATGCGACACGCGAAATTTAAATTTGAGTTTACACAGACCAGTTGACACACGTGTGTCAACTACTGTGTGGTGGTATATTTCCATTTGCAACAAATAGCGTCCTATTCGGGTCGCTGAATTGCATTCTGCGATCATCGTGTGCGTATGAATTGGCAGCAAGCCAATTCATACTACGTGGTACCCAACGAGCCACCCACAAAACCGCATTGTCCTAGCCGAACTAACACGATAAACGTAGCGCCTGCCTGCCTGCCTGCCTGCCTGCCTGCCAGCACTTGACAGCGAGCCAACGACACAATTTTTTTTTCTCGAAAATATAAATATTTGGATACATGTTCCTTGTTTTATACAACATATAATTGAGTTTTTTGCAATAAGTAGACATAGATATTTCAATAATTGATCAGTGACACTATGTTTATTGCAAAATAAATTTAAAATTACACATTTTAACAACATAAATACATTAATTTTTACAATGTGTTGATATCCAAAATGATATCGCTATCAGTGCAAATTTGGCGAACGTCCAAATTTGCAGAGGTACCATTTGTACGAAAATGCATTTTATTTATTCAGAATAACTGCAGAATGTCGTGACTTATGTTGTGACTTTGTGAAAAATAAATTTGAAAAGCGCCGCATTGAAATGGTACTTTTTAGAGATTTTGCCAGTAACCCGGTGCTACTGTTCCCGTTGTGTATTTTGTTCCCCCAAATGTGTAAAAGTAATGTCTCAGAAATTGTTGACTAAAATTTAAAAAGAATTTTGTGTTCTGCGATTTAGACCAAACTGTGTCTATTTATTTACGAAACCGCCCCACACCACACGCAGATCGAAATTTGTCTTTTACACGCGACATCTAGCCTTTGGTGAATTTATTTTTGCCGTTTGGCAGCGGTCCAAATTCGTGCAGCAACATGTCTGGCGGCGGAAAAAACGTTCAGGTATGTGAGTAGCCGATTTTCTAACTTTACTCGGTGTTAAAATTCGGTACAAAAGAGAGATCCATTTCCAGTGTCCATTGACGACACCAGCTAGAAATGGGATGTTACATTTGGACTAATGGTAGAAATGTAACTAGGGATGGCCAGCGCTTTTTTTCAAGTGCTTTTATTTTAAAAAACCACAATTTTTTTTAAAAAAAAGCGCAAGTGTCCCAGCGCTTTTTAAAAAAAAGTGCGCTGGCAAAAAAAATTTGTACCTATGCAATACGTATTCTGTAAATTTTTTGCGCGCAAGCGCGAAATTTAACCATTACATTACCACTGATGGTTGTTTTCATTGGTTTTGTGTTATTTTAGTGTAGGGATGGCCAGCGCTTTTTTTCAAGCGCTTTTTTTTTAAAAAAACCGCTGGCAAAAAAATTTGTACTTGTGCACTAGGTATTTTGTAATTTTTTCGCGCGCGAGCGCAAAATTTCACATGCAAATTGCCATTGGTGGTTGTTTTCATTGGTTTTGTGGCATTTTTAGTGCCATTGCTTCTATTCCTCCATGGTATCATGTAATAATAAGTTGTGATATGTCAGTCTAGTATATAATATCCAGCCAATGTGCTCCCACATACTTCTACAGAGTGTAACATCACTGTCATGCATTAGCCTTCTCTTACAACGTTATTTAAGCACTATTCCATCCCTATCTTCACTAGAAGTCATGATACATACACAAACAGCGATATACATAACGAGTCAACATAAAATAGGATTTTTGTGGCAGAGATTAGGACTTATAATGCTATCTCATGATTACACAGCCATTCTATGGCTATATATCATCACAAGTAATACCACTTGTCTGATATACCTGTATATATTGATTCAGAACCCTATTTGGGAACTTTTTAGGTACCGTCTTGACATTTTTTGAAAAAAAGCGAAAAAAGCGCGTTTGTTGAAAAAAGCGCTTTTTTTTAAAAAAGCGGGGTCGTTAAAAAAAGCGCTTTTTTTAATCACTATTTTACTGTCATTCTTGCATGCTATCATATAATAATAAGCTGTGATATGTAAGTGTAGTATATAATATCCAGCCAATGTGGTTCCACATAGTTCTACAGTAGGAAACGCTAGTCTCAATGTATTAGCCTTCTTTTATAACATTATTTAAGCAATGTTTCATGCCTAAATTCATTTGAACTCATGAACATTTGACAATAAGCAATTTACATATTGAGTCGACATAAAAAGTGGTTTTTTTTTGCATAAAACCCCACATGTATTTCCATCCCATGGCTCCACAGCCATTCTATGAATATATATCATCACAAGTACTGCCACTTGTTTGACTTAGAACCATATTTGGGAGCTTTCTAGGATGCCAACGTGGAGGCCAACGACAACGTCGACGTCGACGCCAACGTCGACGGCAACGTCGACGCCGACGGCAACGTCGACGCCGACATGGACGTCAACGTGGACGCCAACGTGGACGGCGGCAACCCGGACAGTAACCCGGACGTCATAGTGGATGACAACCCGGACTCCAAACCGAGCGACGGCGATGGTGTCTTCAAGGTGCCATTCGTGCCATCCTCGGACCCGGACAATTATCCGCCTGCGATTGTTAGCCTGCAACGTATACCAGGTGGCATTCCGGCATCCTGCAAAGTAGCCTGTAAAATGTAAAATGACATGCAAACTGTGTAAAGTCATGTAAAACGTTACGTAAAATTGCACGTGAATACGACTTTTCACATTTTGCATGACATTTACCATTTTACATGGGTTTTACAGGGTCTCGGAGTGCCTCAAGAAGAAACTATGAAGACGCTGTTGGAGGAGGGAAAAGTTATTGTGAGCACAGAAGTCGCCAATGGCCGCCGTGGTGTGGACAAGTCTAGTGCGCAAGTGAGTAAGGCGGGTAAACAGTTTCGGGTGGTTTAAACTGTTTCGGGTGGTGTGATTTGTTTCGCCTGGTGGGTGTGAATTGTTTCTCAGGGTGTAAATTGTTTCCCTGGTTTTGAATTGTTTCCCGGGTTTTGAATTGTTTCCCAGGGTGTAAATTGTTTCCCAGGGTGTAAATTGTTTCCCGGGGTGTAAATTGTTTCCCGGGGTGTAAATTTTTTCCCCGGCTGTAAATAGGGTTCAAACGGGATCCCGATCCTGATCCCGGATCCCGTGAAATTCCGGGATTTACCAGTCCCGATCCCAATCACGAAACCCCAATCCCGATCCCGATCCCGATCCCGAAATCTCAAAAATACCAATCCCGATCCCGATCCCGAAAGTTTTCAAATCCCGATCCCGATCCCGAGAAACTCCCAAGTCCGGGATCCCGATCCCGAAACCACAATCCCGATCCCAATCCCGAAATCTCAAAAAGTGAATCCCGATCCCGATCCCGAAAAGTCAATCCGGTTTGAACCCTAGCTGTAAATTGTCCCATGGGCGTCATATCATTATATAAAAAGTATGTAAACTCGCAGGTGGTGGAGAAGAAGGTCATCAAAGAGGAAGCGGACAAGAGCGACAGCGATGACACGGACGTGGAGGAGGAAAACGACCCGGATGTGGACGACGATGACAGTGACGAGGGACCGCGGCCTAAAGTAGCGAGAATTGTCAAGGCTAGCGACGGCCAAGTCTATATTTCAAAATTTTGTGTTTCTGTTTTCCCGATAGTGCAAAGTTTTCGTTCCGTTTTCTGTTTTCCCTGAAAGTGCAAAGTTTTCCTTCCGTTTTCTGGCAAGTGGAAAATTTTTTCTGTTTTCTGGCAAGTGGAAACAATTTTTGCTTTTTGTATTGTGTAAAAAATTATTGTTGACATCCCTAGTGTGGCATACATGTATTGATTGTAAACTTTCAGTTTGTCAACTTTGCACAGGCTGAAAACGACTCGAACGTCAGTTGCAGTCCGGATGTCACGAAATCCGGCTCGGATAAAAGTGACACATCGTGTGAGAGCCCCCCACGACTGCGCACTGCTAGGGAAGTTATGCGGTCTTTGTACCCGAGGCGTACTTCGAAACTGGGATCTTCGGAAGGTATGTTGAACTTTTGAAATTTGGTTGTGTATGATTATCACGGGTATTAAATACGATGTTTGAAGTGAAGCAAAGGTGAATTTTTTTCAAATGTAAAACATTTTTCACAGTTAAATTATTTTAAATAAATAAATAAAAACATTTTCGGGAGAAAAAACGTTTTCAAGTAGATTGTAGAAAAAATGTTTTTATCACATTTTTCAGAT
Source organism: Sphaerolaimus hirsutus (assembly GCA_964036195.1). Taxonomy (NCBI): domain Eukaryota; kingdom Metazoa; phylum Nematoda; class Chromadorea; order Monhysterida; family Sphaerolaimidae; genus Sphaerolaimus; species Sphaerolaimus hirsutus. The sequence goes on from OZ038450.1 coordinate 13,286,781, forward strand.
GATTGTGACTCCGGTGCTAATGCGGATGTGGATACCGATGGCACCCCAAATCCAACAAGGGACTCGAGTCCAATACGGTCGGCCACTCCAATACCGGACACGCCAGAGAGGAGCACTTCTTCAGGGAGCATTTGCAGACTGTGTAAAGTGAAGTGTAAAATGTAAGATGTGACTGAAATTGTGAAAGGTTATGTAAAATGCCGGATAAAATGCGTACACGTTCGCAATTTTACATGGCGTTTTACATTACTTTTATCACTTTTCATGACATTTTACATTTTACACTGGTTTTTACAGCATCTGTGAGTGCCACTAGATGAAGTCGGATTCCCGATGGTCTTTCCGGCGGTCAACGTTAACGGCGGTGCAGTCGACGATGTTGTTGGTGGGCCCGCGCCCGCTGGGCCTGATGTTAGTTTGTTCGCGCGCGTTCAGGAAAGGCCGCCTGGTTGCAATCTCAGACCCTGTTAAGTGTAAACTAAATTGTGAAATGTTATTGAGAGTCTTAATTTTCACTTTTTTCATATCTTTATTTACATTGACGTTTTACATCCCATTTTACATGACATTTTATATGACATTTTACATCGTGTTTCAGATGATATTTTATAGGCCTTCCTACATGACATTTTACATCCCATTTTACATGACATTTTATGTCATATTTTACATCGCGTTTTAGATGTAAAATGTTATACTCCATTTTACATGACACTTTACATTTTATATGACATTTGACATTACATTTTACATCGCAATTTTGATTATGTTATATATTACGTTTTACATCACATTGTAGATGACATTTCACCGTTTAGTTTACACTTTAGATGGTGTGGGAGTGCTTCCAGTTGTCAATCAGACGTTTGGTCAAGCGGCAAGCCACAGCAGTGTATTCACGCTTGTTAGTTTTTGTGTCTTTTTCAATTTTATGTGAAATCAAGTTTATGTGAAATTTTGCACTTCCATTTTTTTCACAGCGCACCACGAGGATGAAAATGACGGTCAAATACAGGTGGCTCTCCCACAGCTTGTGAAATGTTTTGTAAAATGTGAAATGTGATGCAAAGTTTGTGAAATTATGTAAAATGCCCTACAAAATGGAAAATATCGTGTTTTTTTTCATTTTGAACGGCATTTTACATCATTGTTGACGCTTGACATGGCTTTTTACATTTCACATCTCATTTGAGAGGCTGTAGTAGTGCACCCAGGACGAATGTCAATGTGGCTTATGCGGATGTGCAGAGAAGCCCCCAAATGGGCCTCGGCGTCGTGAAATGCAGCATTCCGACAAACCTGTTGGTCAGGCGCCAATCGGATCTATTATGGGTTCGCGTCCAGGACAGCGCGTTAGTTCGGAGATTTTTAGGGGTACTTCTTTTGGTGACTTTGGAGGGTCAGTTTATGTCGCCTAAAGGAAGATCCATTTGTGATGTTATTTTGTTGGTGGGGGCGGGGGGTTGCACGCTCCTAAAGTGCCCACCCTATTCTAAACGCTGCGTGAAGGTTATCAATGGATTACAGTAGATTTTTCATAGGAATGATCTATTTTTCATTTTATGATCTTATAAAAAAATGTTTTTTAGGGATGCTGTAATCGCAAATGTGCAACAGGAGCCCATTACTGTCACATTGGACATGGAGAATATGGGCGAAAAGAGGGGGTTTATGCTTGTCGGTTTGTGGCTGGTGGAAAACGGGATTGATTCGTGTTCTATACATGCTACGTTGGTTGATTAAGGTTCTTTTTGTATTGTTCGCAGGGACGTATCCAGGATTTTTGAGCGGGGGGGGCTGCTTGTTTACGGGGGCCGTCGAACGGGGGGGGGGGCTCAGCCCCCCCCCTAAATTGTTTCCCTATATAGGGACGGAAATGCGTTTGGGCGCTAGCGCCATACAAAGGCGTCACGCCATGGCGCTATTGGCGTTGGCGCCAGCGCCAGGAGCCGCTTTATATGTATGTAAAAATGCATACATATGCAGCGAAATTCGCAAAAATGTGTTTATTTCCGAGGATATTGGTTCGCAGGGGCCGATCCGTTGAAAATACAATGCATGGGGAAGAAATTGCGCGCTTGCGCGCAAAAATTTTTAGAAACATCGGAAAATATATCGGAAAATATGCATTTTCCGGGACTTTTTGGGTCTCACCCCGGGAAGGGGGGGGGGGGGCTGCAGCCCCACCCGCCCCCCCCCCTGGATACGTCCTTGATTGTTCGTATATTTGGTAGGGTGGCTGGCCATGTAAGTTCTGTGCACATGTAGAGACGTGATGAGATTTTTGTCAATTTGCACGATCAAGTTATCATATTCCTGTAATAAAATCAAAATGTAATCAAAACAAAATCAAGAAAAAGTTTAAAATTGTGGATAGTTTTCGTATTACAAATACTTGCATTGTGGACAGTTGGTAGGGCATTCACTTGGCAGTTGGGGTTCACATGGCCAGTGCCTTTACAGCAGCGGCAGTTTACATAAGTTACATAAGGGGCGGGTACAGGGCTATCGCTTTATGTGTGTTTTATTCTATGCACCCTAAATATCGTACTGGTTTGTGTGACGCTTTGCGTTTTATTTGCCTCATTTTGCCCACTGTATCTTTGCTACTGTGTTTTTGTTTTTAAAAACAATGTTTTCTAAAAAATTTTTTTCAACTATTTTTGCTTTTCGTTTTTTATTACTTTCTCTGATCTTTTTTGAATGCCAGACAGATTACTGGCTGAATCTCTATAATCGAAAGATTCCTTTGTTGTTTTGTGAACTTGTCATGTCCGTTACTGGTTATATGAATAGAGGTTCAAACGGGATCACAGTCCCGAATATCGAGAAATTTAGGCATTTTGTGGTTCCGATCTGGAATTCCCAATCAGGATCGGTATTCCGAATGCAGAGAAAGTTGGCCATTTTGTCGCCCGAATTGCAATCCCGACAAATTTCTGCATTATGTGTGCGGTATCCGAAAGTCCGAATCGGGATTCCGAAAGTCCGAATCGGGATTCCGATTGCGAAGCCTACTAATTTGGGCATTTTGTCAGCCCGATTTGAATCGCGACAAATTTCTGCATTTTGTGTTCCCGATCCCGAAATCCTAATCGGGATCGGGATCCCGACTCTGAAAAGTTTGTCCCTTTTGAACCCTAGTAATGTAGGTGTATTTGTGAAAGATTATTTTGTAACTAGAAGTTTAGTCGTGCTAGAATTTTTGAAGTGTACTTATGATGTAAACGTTTGGCGTTTTCTTTTTAAGGTCTGTTTGTTGTATGAATATTTACATCTGTGGAATGTGGACGCTCTTAATGTGAAGGGCGGTGGTCTTGATGTGAGCGTTTGATGTTTTAATGAAATAAAAAATGAAATGTAAACAATGTATGACAAAATTAAAATCTTTTTAGTTTCTAGACATCATTTTAGTGGCTTTCATAGCCTTAACTATTTTATTTCGCTCGCTCGCTAAATCGCTAAAAAGGAAGAAAAATCGCTAAAAGTAGGTGTAATATAGCTCAAAATGGGTATACAAGAGCATATGGGGAGTTCAATTATAAAAGTTCGCAAGCGCCAAATCCAGAAAAATTGAGTTAAGCGTGGATATTTTTTTCACATTTTAGAAAAACATTTTATATACCATTTCGTTCAGGAGGTACATTTATTCAGTGTAATTCAGTCATCACTTGTTTGTGTCGGTGCCCTTTTAGTATCACTTTTCACGATAGGTAGACATCAGTGGTATTACAATAAAGAATGTAGGTACATAGCCAGAGGATGACGCCTTTGTAGTCTTTACGTGTGATGTGAACACTGAATGTCATGGCTATGTTCCTACAATGATGATCAACTAATCATCCATGAAATTGTTCACGTCATGGCAGCGCAAGGTGTCCGGGGGGACAAGAGTGTGCAGCATTTTGTAATACGCGTTTGCTTTCTTCTCTGTGCGCTTCACGTGTGCCACAAGGACTTCACCAGCCTTGGTCATCATGTTCACCTGGTGACACTCACATACCGTGTAAAAAGCCAGGGAAATCGTAAAAATGTTATTAATAGTGTCCATAGTCGTATAAAATGGCCTTACAGGTTATCTTACACGACTTTTCACTTTGCATGACATTTTACATTTTACTTGTATTTTTACACGGTTAGGGAGTGTCACCTTGCCTTCAAACTCGTTCATGGCAGTGTTGGCCATCTTCAGTCGGTTGTTGGCCATCTTCAATTGAGCATCAGCAGTGCGACAAAAATGGATGACCTCCTCCATCTGTATGATGTAGAAGTTTTTGTCACAAAATGTATGCATGGTGGGAAAACATGTACGCCAAAGTTATCAAGTCAAATTTTTCACTCCAAACTTTCCTCGACAAATTCGCCAAATTACCCACGTGAAACATTTTACGCAAAACTTTCCACGCAAAACTTTTTACGCCACAGTTATCAAGTCAAATTTTTCACTCCAAACTTTCCACGCCAAATTACCCACGTGAAACTTTTTACGCAAAACTTTCCACGCCAAATTACCCACGTGAAACATTTTACGCAAAACTTTCCACGCCAAATTTATCAAGTCAAATTCCAAACTTTCCTCGACAAATTACCCACGTGAAACATTTTACGCAAAACTTTCCACGCCGAATTTATCAAGTCAAATTTTTCACTCCAAACTTTCCACGCCAAATTACCCACGTGAAACATTTTACGCAAAACTTTCTACGCCGAATTTATCAAGTCAAATTTTTCACTCCAAACTTTCCACGCCAAATTACCCACGTGAAACTTTTTACGCAAAACTTTCCACGCCAAATTACCCACGTGAAACATTTTACGCAAAACTTTCCACGCCAAATTTATCAAGTCAAATTTTTCACTCCAAACTTTCCACGCCAAATTACCCACGTGAAACATTTTACGCAAAACTTTCCACGCCGAATTTATCAAGTCAAATTTTTCACTCCAAACTTTCCACGCCAAATTACCCACGTGAAACATTTTACGCAAAACTTTCTACGCCGAATTTATCAAGTCAAATTTTTCACTCCAAACTTTCCACGCCAAATTACCCACGTGAAACTTTTTACGCAAAACTTTCCACGCCAAATTACCCACGTGAAACATTTTACGCAAAACTTTCCACGCCGAATTTATCAAGTCAAATTTTTCACTCCACCAAACTTTCCTCGACAAAGTTATCAAGTCAAACTTTCCACGCTAAAGTTATCAAGTCAAATTTTTCACTCCAAACTTTCCACGCCAAATTACCCACGTGAAACATTTTACGCAAAACTTTCCACGCCGAATTTATCAAGTCAAATTTTTCACTCCAAACTTTCCACGCCAAATTACCCACGTGAAACATTTTACGCAAAACTTTCTACGCCGAATTTATCAAGTCAAATTTTTCACTCCAAACTTTCCACGCCAAATTACCCACGTGAAACTTTTTACGCAAAACTTTCCACGCCAAATTACCCACGTGAAACATTTTACGCAAAACTTTCCACGCCGAATTTATCAAGTCAAATTTTTCACTCCACCAAACTTTCCTCGACAAAGTTATCAAGTCAAACTTTCCACGCTAAAGTTATCAAGTCAAATTTTTCACTCCAAACTTTCCACGCCAAATTACCCACGTGAAACATTTTACGCAAAACTTTCCACGCCGAATTTATCAAGTCAAATTTTTCACTCCACCAAACTTTACTCGACAAAGTTATCAAGTCAAACATTTCACGCCAAAGTTTCCACGCCAAAGTTATCAAGTCAAATTTTTCACTCCAAACTTTCCACGCCAAATTACCCATGTGAAACTTTTTACGCAAAACTTTCTACGCCGAATTTATCAAGTCAAATTTTTCACTCCAAACTTTCCACGCCAAATTACCCACGTGAAACATTTTACGCAAAACTTTCCACGCCGAATTTATCAAGTCAAATTTTTCACTCCACCAAACTTTACTCGACAAAGTTATCAAGTCAAACATTTCACGCCAAACTTTCCACGCCAAAGTTATCAAGTCAAATTTTTCACTCCAAACTTTTTACGCCAAACTTTCCACGCCAAATTACCCATGTGAAATGTTTTACGTGAAACTTTCAACGCCAAATTTATCAAGTCAAACTTACACATTGCAACTTTTTTTGTCACAACATGTATGCATGGTGGGAAAACTGAAAACTTACTGCATGGAGGGGGGTCATTGATGTCATCTCCTCACGAGCACTATCCTCAACGCTCATGGGTGACGCAGTCGATACTGCACTTGTGGCACTGCTGACTTGCGTTGGCTGCACCCTGCTTGATGAAGACTGGAGGCGCCACTGCCGCCACTCGGGTGCCGCAAACGTTTGCGCGAAGTTCAGCTGCGGTACAGCAGTGTTCGGCCTGCTTGTCCTGCCATCTTGTGGCATGGCGGTGAACTGATGCTGGGTGAAGTCGTTGTTGCTCATGCTGCTGTAGTACTGCTGCTGCTGATGCTGCTGCTACCGCTTCTCTCACATTTATTCAACTTTTGCGGAAGTTTGCAAAATGCGCATTGTCATGTCCATTTTTTTCAGGAACAAAAGTAATTTTTCAAAAGTAAGTGCAAATATCCATCTCAGATCCCCTGTTGTAACCCTCAGATAACAGTAACTTCTTTTCGTAAGTGCACATTGTTGTGAATTGAGACGTTTACGAGACTTCAGATTACTTCTGATAATTTTGTGATTTAAATGGTGAGAGAGGCTTAAGCAGCTGTCAGGATTCTCGAATAAAAAAGATTAAAAAGAACATTGCTCTGTAACACTTGTTGGATGAGCATTGCTTCTCTTTATTGTTTTTGGTGGTGGAGAGGGACTCACTGACAAGCTGTACAATTGATTACTATCATTGTACTGGAGTCTGTCTGGTTCAAGCTTGACTGTTTCATGCTACATTGAATTAAGACACACGTCCAAAATTAGTTACTTTAAAGTGACTATGAGCAATACTCCACCACTTCGGAACACACGTTCCACAAATCCCAATTTGGGTCAAGCGTTGAGTACAGGGCCGTATCCAGGGGGGGGGCGGGGGGGGCTGCAGCCCCCCCCCCCTCCCGGGGTGAGACCTAAAAAGTCCCGGAAAATGCAATTTTTCCTATACATTTTTCGATGTTTCTTAAAAATTTTGCGCGCAAGCGCGCAATTTCTCCCCCATACATTGTATTTGTAGCGGATCGTTCCCCATAAACAAATATCCTTGAAAATGAACACGTTTTTGCGACTTTCGCTGCATATGTATGCATATATAAAGCGGTTTGTGGCACTGGCGCCAACGCCAATAGCGCCATGACGTGACGCCTTGGTATGGCGCTAGCGCCAAAACACCTTTCCGTCCCTATATAGGGAAAAAATTGAGGGGGGGGCTGAGCCCCCCCCCCGCTCGCCGGCCCCCGTAAACAAGCAGCCCCCCCCGCTCAAAAATCCTGGATACGTCCCTGGTTGAGTACACGCGAATTCTTTGAAGAAGCCGAGCGGCTACGTTACGAGGCGGATGGCTATGGAGCCCGGACTCGAATGAGTTCCACAGTGCCTCTTCATGATCAAATTTCCAAATACAATTACCAAATTTCCTCCATTCTTATTAGTATATCACAGACTGCCACAATTGAATCAATTTACATCAGCAATTTTAAGTGAACATAATCCTCAAAAAATTTGGCGCACAGCCAAATATAACACCGAAATGGCTAAACAAAAATATGTGAATTGGTTCAATAACCACAGGCATTCAAAAACCTTGGATAACATTCAAGTTGGTGATTTAGTTATGGTAAAATCAAATAATTCATCTAAATTAGATGTAAAATATTCCGGCCCATATAAAGTTTTATCAATCAAAAATAATTTAGTAACTGTGAAAAATGAAACTGATTCAACTGTTGACGACAGCGAAGTTCGATTGGAAAGATAGTATAAAATTCCAAAATAATCATTTTCATTCATTAAATTCAGTAGTCACAACAACTCAAACACTTTTTAACAAAAATCAATGACTTCAAAATTTCCTATCATACCACTGCAACTTTACAGGTTCACTGATATCACCGTAAATCATGCGTTTAAAAACACCACCCTCATTTTTACCTGGCAAATGCATGCCAATTTCACTAACGTGCAAATCTGGGGACGACAAAAAAAGAGCGCCAATTTCATGGACATGCATATCCGGCTGGTGGGAAATTTTCGTTTTGGACAGTAAATAATCATAGCAGGACATTTGTTCCTTTGAAAAATTGCATTCATCGACTTTCACAGCCATCACCCTGCCATCGCTTTTCAATTTGCGGATCGCTTCAAATTTGTACGTGAACAACTGAAAAAATAAATATCGGTATTTTTCACAGATTAATAACAAATAAAACAAAACAACCAAATATAATTTGAACTAGCCATTTCCTGAAAATCAGTCTCAATAAATCCGACCAGCAACATTTTGGAAATTTTCCGGTTTTCAAGACTGACAAAATCAACAATGGCGTCAAACAATTTGGTAGGAAATTTGTTAGCCAAATTGATCACAGTTAACTGCAAAAATGATGAAAATTTCGTTATTAAAATTAAACTAATTCAAAATAAAATTTCGCGTGACCTTTGTGCCAAATTGATTCGCCGGATAAAGACGAATCATGTCTAAATCTTTCAACTGTCTAAATTGCCATTCACAACATTTCTCATGGCAGCAACACTCGATCCACAATGTGCGTGTTGGTACACACGTTCCATCCACCAAAATAATCTCTTTGCAAAATTCATTCAGTCGAAAATTCACCTGATTTTATTTGGAATTTTAAATTAACAATTGTAATTAATTATTAGGTTGTAAACTAAATAACCTTAATTTTTTGCGATTTCACATTCATGCGTCCCATTCTGTTGTAAATTGGCGGATATTAATGACATTCCAGTATGTTGGGGTTTGGGGTTGGGGCTATGACGAAAAAAAATCGTTTCCTCAAATAATCCCCCAGTCCCGAGATAAGGGGGGTCTTTGAAAAGGTGTTCATTTTGAATGGTTTGATCAGGATGTTGGACGGATATTTGAAGCTCCATACATCAGCCATTTCTGGGCCGATTTGGGTCGATCAACACTTAAAATGATCAGTAAAACTTGCGGATTTCATTTTTGTGATCGGATTAGTGATGCAAGTTAAGCAAATCTTCTCCCATCGAAGATGCGTCAAGGATATGGATATGGAGAAGTTGAATTCCTGCCGCTTATTAATGCGGTTACCTATTTCTATAGTTAGGAGGCTAAAGTTCAAAGCGCTATAATGTTTGATTGGTAAGAAATATTGAGCAAAAAGAAAATTGCGTCAGATGGATTCTCTTTATCTAAAGTTGATGATAGCATGGTCAGAAACACAAATTTCTGGTGTTGAAAAACCGGGTCAAATCAGCATACGAAATTCAAACATCACTAATCCGACCACAAAAATGGAATCTGCGGGTTTTACCGATCATTTTAAGAGTTGATCGATTCAAATCGGCCAAGAAATGGTCGATTTATAGCTTCAAAGTCAACGTCCCGATCGGCTATTCAAAATGACCACCTTTTTATAGACCCCCCTTATCTCGGGACAGGGGGATTATTCGAGGAAACAAAAAGATTTCGTCATAGCCCCAACTCCAAACCCAAACATACTTGAACGGCATTAATATCGTATGTACAACAGAATGGAACGCATGAATGTGAAATCGCAAAAAATTAAGGTTATTTAGTTTACAACCTAATATAATACTGTAAATCAAATAAACAAAAATAAATAAATTTCACACACCATAACTTCACACTTTTCAACAACGTAATCATCTTTCAAATTTTCGACACTCCTCTGAAAATATTTCGCACCATTGGAAAGTCTTTCTTTGTGGTCATTTTCCGAAAAATCGACAAAACGGACAACAATTTCATCAATCTTGCCGTTCAGACGGCAGCCAACAATCTACATGTTTGAAGTATTTCAACTTAACACAATTAAATACCTAAATAAAATATTTGAAACAAACTTCGGCATTTTCATAGTTTGTCAAAATCAAACGCGTGGCATCACACATCTTCATTTTATCTAAATTTTCTCCACTTTTCAACCACGCACTCGGAGTGTTTCGAATCTGACCATCGTCCCAGAATTCGTCGCTGAATTTGTGCGGGACACGAGACGACAGAACGTCGTGCGCCATCTTTGTCAATGGAGAAACTGTAAAATAAATACAAATTTGACTGTAATATGCATTATTCTACAAAACACAACAATCACTTTTCAATATCTTACCCATTTTATAAATTTGAATCTCCCGCCGGTATCAAATACACAAATACAAGTGTACACACGTATTGATTTGGCACACGTCCAAAATTTTTTCCCTTTTAGTAAAAAAAAACAGAATTGGATACGGAAGTCAATATTCGACAAACGACAACTGGCTTCCATTTACCGCGTCTTTCCAATTAAAATCAGTGGCTAAAGAACATTAATCCAAAATAAAAATTGGCTCAATTAAATAAATCGCTTTGAAAAATAGCGGCATGGAAAATGCTAAATTGAGCCAACAAATATTTGATGGGTTCTGTTTTTGGCAATCGGCCAAGTCATACGGATTTGGCTTTTCTGGACGATTTAGTGGACAAATTCAGCGTGGAAGTTACATCCGCCATGCGCGACCATCGAGACGTGAGTTGTTGAATTTTTTGTTTCTTTTTTTTCCATTTTTTAACCGCTGCGGCTTTTGGTGACTGTGTATGTAGATTGTTTTAAACTGTTTATAAAAATTGCAAGCATTTTTTTGGACTCATGCACGGTGAAATACAAATAAATCGAGCGCAAGCGCGCGATTTCACACAAACAAACACACGCGCAGAAACCGTATTGCTTGTTTTCAGGCTTTCGCACAAATTTGGTCGTGTAGCATTATTTTCTGGTGTTCTGTATGCTTTAAAGCGTAAGCTGCAGGGGTATCTTTGATTTTGACCCTCCGAGTGGTTGGATAGATAGCAAATCGCTCCTCCGAAGGAATAGTTAGCTGAAAAAAATGGGGGGGGGAGGTGAGGGGTTGTGGTGGTTCAATTTATAGGCTATTTCGTGATGTGGAAGGAAGAAAAAGGAAGAAAAGTCGCTAAAAGTAGGTGTAAAATTGCTCAAAATGAGTATACAAGAGCATATAACAGTGAAAATAGATGAAAATAGGTAAATAGGAACAAAAACTCGTGATTATGGAGGTGAAAATCTATTAAAAAATGTATGAAAAATAGTGATTTTGGGCGAAAACTGGGGTGTAGTTTATCGAAAATCGCTCCAGATAGGTAGATAGCTGAGCGATGGGGGGGGGGGTAGGGAGTAGTAGGTTAAAATTTTTCCTCCGGGATAGATAGATAGCTGAGCGGCCTCCGGGATGGATAGATTGCTGGGCGGTTTGGGGGGGGGTAACACCCTCCCCACGAAACCCCCCATTCGAGACCCCTGGTAAGCTGTGTTTCATTGGCGGAAGTACACACGGTTCTGCTTATATATATTAATATATATCGCCCTCAAATGTGATTTCGAAGAAAAAAATAAGAATCATTTTGACTAAAGCTGTTAAAAAACTCGATTTAATAAATAAATAAATAAACCCCCCTTAAAACTGAATACGCCCGCGCAGTCGACAGCGCGGTCTGCGGCGGGGTTCCCCCGAGATCTGCACTTGTCCGTTCGAACTGCACTCGCAGCTGGAGGAGGCTGCGAGAAGCGCGTCGCCGCCGTCGACGTCCAGCCCGTGCTCGAACAGCTCAGGGCCCAGCTCGCTAGGAGGGCCGGGTCCGTTTTTTTATTTTTTTTGTGGAAAGGAAGGATTGGGATCGGATTCAAAGGTTTGGTGGAATTGATTTTATTGAATGGTGGAATTTTGATGGAATATATATTTTCAATGTCGATTTCTCATATCATTTCAAAGATTTTGATAACATGAATATACTCTGAAATTAGACATTCATTATCGCTCCATTTTCGATACCAGTGATGGTTCGATATCAGTGGTGATCAAGGACGTACGCAGGGGAGGGGGGGGGCGGGTGGGGCGGCCGCCCCCCCGTTCCCGGGCCGGTCATAAAAATTTGCCAGGAGTGGCACTTTTGTAAAGAGATTTTGTAGGTACTTTGAAAAAAATTTACCCCGTTGTATAATTTATAATTTCAGGAGTCCTAACAGTATTATAAAACTGCCCCACGTGGCCATAGTAACTATATATAGGTCTTAAAATATACCTGTATTTATAGTTTACGTTGGCGCCAGCGCCAACGCCAATAATGCCATGGCGCTGGCGCCTACAAATGGCGCCAGCGCCATGGATTCATTCCTTTACTATATGGCCAAATTTTAGGGGGGGTGGCGCCGCCCCCCCCCCGTTCGCCTGGCTCCGTATACAATCCGCCCTCCGCCCCCCCCCCCCCCGCTCAAAAATCCTGCGTACATCCCTGCCTCAGAGTATTTAATGGCCACAATTCAGATGCGGCCAAATTCCAACTCTGGAGATGGGCGTGCTGGACAAAACGTGCATCGCGGCGCGAACAACAATTCGAGGAGTTTCAAGCGACCTCGTACGGCGTCCAACAAAAGTAGTCTGGCTGTGGCAGGAAACAATGTGGTTGGTTTCCGTGTGTTTTTACTTTGGCCTTTTTTTGGTGTAGTTAGGGTTAGGGTTTGAAAAAAAAAGTTTTTTTTTAACTCGATGTTATTTTTAAAAAAAACGTTTTTTATAAAAAAACGTTGTTTTTTTTTAAATCTGCCAGATATGACCTAGTGTCAACATATATAGGTATATCAGACACTAGCAAAACTCTGTGATGTTAAATATGACCATATAATGGCTGTGGAGCCATGGGATAGCATTATAAGTGGTGATTTGTGTCAAAAATATCCATTTTTCGTCTACATATCGTTCGTATATCGCCTTATAGTCGAATGTTCGTGACTTCAGGTAGGGTTCAAACGGGATCCCGATCCCGGATCCCGTGAAATTCCGGGATTTACCAGTCCTGATCCCGATCCCGAAACCCCAATCCCGATCCCGATCCCGAAATCTTACAAATACCAATCCCGATCCCGAAAGTTTTCAAATCCCGATCCGGAGAAACTCTCGTGTCCGGGATCCCGATCCCGGAAAAATTAGTGGAAATTATGAAAAGTGAAATAATGACGTTTTTGCATGCAAAAAAGTGGATGCAAACCCCCAGCATTAATTTTATGCCACTTTTCTGGCATCCAACAGTGTTTTGAGGAGACCTTTATGAACAACTGTGAATGCCAGAACAGTGACGAAAATCTCTATCCCTACACCCAATCCCAATCACGAAAAAATGCCAATCCCGATCCCGTGACCCCAATCCCGGCCAATCCCGATCCCGATCCCGAAATCTCAAAATACCAATCCCGATCCCGATCCCGAAACCACAATCCCGATCCCGAAATCTCAAAAAGTGAATCCCGATCCCGATCCCGAAAAGTCAATCCCGTTTGAACCCTAAGTGTTGTTACATTTGATAATTTAAATTTATTTATGGAATAAAGCACATGAAAAATTTGAATTGACAATACTAATTGAGACTAATGTACACTAATTGACTAATTGACACAAATTTGAATAATAGCAATGTATCTTTCAGCTTTCAGCTTTATTTTCAGAAATTACTCTTTCAGATTAGTTTTCAGATTTTTAGCTTACTTTTTGGTTTCGGCATATCCGGCAATTTCCACCATGTCGTCTTCGACGTCGACCGATTCGGTTTCCAGTTATGCTTCGTCGACGAATTTGTTTGACGTTTGTTTTTTCCCCCTTTTCGTTCCTTCTTTAGTGGTGAGTGCTATGTTGCTTTCTATCATTATTTTATAAATTTACATTGAATTTTTTCCCTTTTTCAAATTTCTTTCCCTGACAACGCCTTGTATCCGTCAAATCTCATGTAACGTTTAGCTCGCCCAAATCCGTCATACCCCCCCCCCCCCAATGCAGGAATTGCTCGGCAACTGCACCCCAGTCTATCGTGTAACAATATCTGGCCAGCGATTACAGGTGCCACTCCCAGAACCTGTAAAATGCCGTGAAAAGTGTAAAATGTACTGTAAAATGTGAAAAGTCCGGTAAAAGACTCAATACATTATTTTGGACAATTAGCATGACATTTAACACTTTACATGGCATTTTACAGGTTCTGGTAGTGCCATCAGATCCGATGCAAATACCCGCCGGAATTCAAACATCTCGCCGTGCATCCAGCGGTGCCCGACGAGGTCGTTTACATCCCCCTGAAGGCCTTGTTCGAGGGTGAATTACACGGGCAAAACCTTGGCGTGCGCTACGTCACGGTCGATGAACAGCAGTTGGTTCGGGAATTTAGATTTTTAACAGCAGTTGATTGATGGCAAGCGCTTTTTTTTAAAAACGACGACGCTTTTTAAAAAAAAAAGCGCAAGGATACCAGCAATTTTTAAAACCTGTATCTGTATATATATATGGACTCTGGACCTTTTTTGGTAGCTTTTTAGGTAACTTCTTGACATTTTTTAAAATAAAACGAAAAAAACGCGTTTAAAAAAAACGCTATTTAAAAAAAAGCGTTTTTAAAAAAAAAGGGGGACAGTTAAAAAAGCGCTATTTTCCATTACTAAGCAGTATGAATCTACCCCCCCCCCCCTTTGAATAACTTCCTTGATTCTTGAATAACAAAAACTCCCGTGTATTCCTGTATTTCCTTATATTGAATACTAAAAATACAAAAACATTTCAGTGTCGTCTGTGTTGCCAGGTTCGACGGTGGGCACCAGCACAAGGATTTCAATCTGTGCATCGAACACGAGGATGATGGCACGAAAGATGGAGTATCTGATGTGTTTGTATACATAAACATGTTGAAAGTGGGACCGAGTCATTTCGCGTTTACAATTGCTCCGGAGCTAGATGGGCCAAATATTTGATTGATTTTTAGTTTTTCGCGCTGTTTTTTATAATTAGAACCGTTAGAAAGTCGCCCCCCCCCCTTAGTTGACATGGTGAGTAATGTCATCTCTTTTGGATCGCAATTCAAAGATTGCTCGGCAGCCAAATAATTTTGCTTTCGCCAAATTATTTCGAAATGCTGCTGAGCAAGCTTTGAATTGCGATCCAAAAGAGTTGACATTTCTCACCATGACAACTACAGATATGAAGTACCATTTTTAATTTTTTTATATAGTGTGCCTGAAAATGTGCGTGTATGTTTGCCTCAGTTTTGCTCAATCGTTCTTTTAATTTTTTAATACATAATGAATTGTTAGATTGTCATTTTTTACTTCTTTTGTTACTCGCAAATATGTCGTTGTTATGAAATTGTGTAGAGTGTACATTTTTGGCAAAATGAAATGAATAAAAAGAAAAAATGACTTTGTATTTATGTTGATTTTTTTCAATGTGTATATAATGTGACACAAATTGAAATACCTGCAATTTTTCCAAATTTTAATTTTTGTATAAATTCATTATCATGATATAATTGTTCATTTCAGCTGCTATTTACCGCCCCCCTGCATACCACACACGCAATGTCTCGCAGAACTGTTCTTCCATTTACCATTATGGGTCAGAGGCTGAAGGTCACCTGCTGTTACCCCAGTGAGCTTGAGTATGTGGCTGTTGAGGTGGAGCGCACGCCCGTTGAGATCTGCTACGTCGGCCTGACTGCAGTCAATCTCCAGGTGTCACTCCCGGACACTGTGAAAGGCATTGTAAAATGTCATGCTAAGTGTCACTTAGCCCGTAATTTTGCCAATTAAAACGACATTTTACATGAATTTGGATAATTAGCATAACGTTTGACATTTAGCATGACATTTGACATTTTACAGGGCCATTTACAGGGTCCGGGAGTGAGTGCCCGCAGGGTAAACTTGAAGCGGGCACACTCGGCGACAAAGAAATAATGGTGGGAAAACCTGAGTTGGTGGGGATTTTTGTTTTTTTTACATTGAATGTTTTAGTTTTTCAGTGAATGAACTTTGTTCCCACGAGCCCCCCCCCCAGAATATTTTCTAGCTATCTATCCCTCCCAAAATGTGTGCCCAGATGTAAATTTGGTTGGTAAAAGTATTGGTTGATAGTTGACGTTTGAATCAACGTTTTCCAACCTGAGTTTGTGATTTTGAATTACAGGACCTTTGAATGAGCGAATGCTTGAACCCGCAAAATTTTTGTGTTGAAGAAATAACCGAAAAATATATTTGGTTAAATTTCATTGATAAATAGTACTCAAACAACGTTTTTTATCAGTTGACATCTGTCAACTGCAGTAATCAAAAGTTATTTTTTTTTTAGTTATGTTGAAAACCATGTCACCCTGTTAAACCTGGAAGAATGTCCTGTAATACCTCCCCCCTCCGATCACTCCCTAATAATAATCCCTGGTGTGATATTTGTTTTTTTATTTTTTTATATTCAATGCGTAACATTCAATACGTAACATTAAGGATTGTCTGCGTGGGCAAGTTTTCTGGCAAGCCCATCAACTTGGTCATGGAACATAGGGATGGCATGGACAAGTTGTGGCTGGAGAATGTGCCCGTGAAGATAAATATGATTAGGATGGGCCCGAAACATGTATTATTTTCGGTTTCTCGTAAATGATTGCTTGGTATTTCTTTAATTTGTTCGTTTTGGTGGGCGTTCACTACATTTTTAAATGACACTTTTCACGAATAATATGATAATATTATATTTTTAAATGTAGTGTGCCTGAATCGATTAACTTTTGCATTCGTACATTAGTTTTTTGCTGAAATTTGATTGTTTTTCGCTCAATTAATTCATTCGATTCTGACATTCATAAATGAAACAAATAAAAAAGGAATACAATTGTGTTTGCATTGTCGGCAAAAGTTCACAGTGTTTCTAATGAACACTAATCATATTTATGACCTATGATGCATTCATTCGTTTGATTTGATTCGTACATTGGTTACCGAACACACACCCTCACCCAAAAAAAATTTCCAGCCACCTTTCCGGAGTACAGATTTGCTATCGCTCCAACCATGGACGTAGCAAGTGTTTTTTAGCGAGGGGGGGGGGGGCAGGATTGTATACAGAGCGGCCGGCGGGCATACCGTACACGTTCAATTTTCCACGTGAAATGTTCGACGTGAAATGTTTTACGTGAAATGTTCGACGTGAAATGTTTTACGTGTAATGTTCAACGTGGAATGTTCAACGTTAAATGTTGAACGTGTAGTGAGTGATCGTTAATTTGCTCCATTATAACTGGCTTTTAGGCGGCGGATATGATTTATCAAAAAATATATGTTGTGAAGATTCTAGATCCAGATCCGATCCCGAAAATGTTCACTTCCTTCCCGGTGTCGAGAAATTCCAAATTCCAGGATCCCTATCCCGGAAAAATTAGTGAAAAGTATCATAAGTGAGAAAATGACCTTTTTATGTGAGAATGTTAACACTAACCCCCTGCGTTCATTTCATTCAAATTTTCTGTCATCCAACAGTGCTTTGTGACCTTTATGAACAACTGTGAATGCCATAACATTGACCAAATACTCTATCCCAAGACCCAACTCCCGTTCCCGAAAAAATGCCCATACCCATCCCGTGACCACAATTCTGATCCCGATCCCGACATCTCTAAAAACCAATCCCGAATATTAAATCCCGTCTGAACCCTACTTATGAGCAGGGACATACGGAGGGCGGGGGCCGGCGCTGCCCCCGCCCTCGTTCGCCAAGCTCCTTATACAATCCGACCCCTCCCCCCTCTAAAAAATTTTGCCTGAAAACAGTGTATAATTTTTCGTTCATTATTTTTGTTTTTCACAGCGCTTTTAAAAAAATAGTGTACTTTAAAAAATGTGTTGCACAAATTAATTATTTTATTCTTTTGTACAATATATTCAAAATTCAAATTCAGGTTGATTTTTTTAAAATGTCTAAAAACGTCGGCAACAGTTTAGATAAAGGTCGTCCTACAGTGGGACATGATTTACAAGAAACGCAAAGCGAAGTTTGCACTGGAAAGAGGGGATCAACGCCGAATACAAATGAGGTATGTAGTTAATATGAAAATATTTCTAAATATTATTAACAAACCGCTTTTCCTAATTTCGTTTTTTTGCCGTGACAACGGGTTGTCACGGTTTTTGAAGTTACGTATGCGTTTTTGGTAAAAAATGTTTTAAAGACAACATGTAAAAAATAATGTCTTCAAAGGTACAGCAGTAGTTTCTGGTGTTAAATGTGGTCATATAAATGCTGTGTAGCTAGTCATGGGAATCTACATACGTTGCACTTTTGTTTGTCCGACTGAGTAATGGGTTGCGGGCGGCAAAACAAACGAAAACAAACAGAAATGGAAATTTGCATTTGACATTACATTTTGCGGAAATTGTTTCAAAATACATGGTGCATAATTAGAAAAAATGTTTTGCTTGCACTCGTTATGTTTAAAAAGCACTGGGGGACCGTACATCCGTACAATTTTTTTCTAAAGTTGATTTTGTATAGAAAAACACGCTTGAAAAAAATCGTTGGGCATTACTACTGCAACCCACTCTGCCCCCCCCCCCTGGATAAGTCATTGTTTTATATCACATTATGACAGTTTAGAACAGAATATAATTCATCACAGGATCAGTGCGATGCTGAAACTGACGAATTGGTCAACAGGATAATTGAATCCAGTGCTGCGACTGCATTGGCTGCGTTGAAATCTGAATCTGGATGTAGCCGCTGTAGCGGGTTACCAGGTGCCTTTTTCTCAAATTGAGAAGTGAGAATTAACATGGATAAATTTAAGTGACATGACATGTCAATTGCTAAAGGTTACGTAAAAAAATAAATTTATAAAGGTCTTTCACACGGATTCTGTGCTGTGCCGACACAAAAACTGAGTTAGAAAGTTGTATAACTCTGGAATAAAGTTCCATATCTGCAAGAAAAGGTGGTGAAGTGTGCTCACTATTTGAGTGTACACACATGCCAATTTGCAGATAATTTTAAACTGTCGTTCACTAATTATAGGCATTTGAATATGAATTTTATTTGTCGGTTAGGTTTTACTTTTGAAACCGAACCGACAACAGAAATTCATCTTCAAATGCTTATAAGTCTTGAACAAACGATAGGTTCTAATTATCTGCAAATTGGAATGTGTGTAAACGTAACTAGTGAGTTGTCCACTGGCTTTTCCCGCACATAAAACATTATTCCGGAATTATTGAATTTTCTAACTCATTTTTATTTGTCGGCACAGGAAACCGTGTGAACGACCATTTAATTAATAACATGTCATTCTATTTTAATTTTGCCATTTTAATTCTAACTTTTCAATGTGCGAAACTGGCGGCAGATTATTCATTGATTGCGCTCAAAGTAAATGAGGGTTTATTAAACAGCGTGCAAAGTCCATCTGATAAGCAGAGGATGTCACAAGTGATAAATTTGTCCGTGATTAAAGAGCACAATGCAGCTACCGGCAAAGATGTAGACATTTCCATCGATGATAAAAGGAAAAAGGTACATTTTTATGCTTCATTTGTATATTATAAAGTTGCAATCTTGAATTTTTATCAATCGATAGATAGATTGTTTTATATAAATAACGTGGAAAGTTTGTCGTGGATTGTTCAACGTGTAATTTTCAATGTTAAAAGTTTAACATTCACGTTGAACATTCCACGTTAAACATTCCGTTATTTATATAAATCAATCAATCTATGTTAAACGTGGAATGATTAACGTGGAATGATTAACGTGGAATGTTTAATGTGGAATGTTCAATGTGGAATGTTCAATGTGGAATGTTCAATGTGGAATGTTCAAAGTGAATGTTCAACGTTTAACATTGAAAATTTATTTGAATATATAAATCAATCAATCTATGTTAAACGTGTAATGTTTAACGTACGTGGAAAGTTTGTCGTGGATTGTTCAACGTGTAATTTTCAATGTTACATTCCGTTATTTATTCAACGTGAAATGTTTTACGTGGAATCTTTAACACGGAACGTTAAACATTCCGTTTGTTTGTATTTTATAAAGTAATGGTTAAGTTGCAATCTTGAATTTTTATCAATCGATAGATAGATCGATTGATATATTGATTGTTTTATATAAATAACGTGGAAAGTTTGTCGTGGATTG
>OZ038450.1:13307143-13320316 GCA_964036195.1 Sphaerolaimus hirsutus
ATCATCCATAATGGTGTTGGTTTTTTTCTCGTTTTTTTCCCGTTTGAGTCATTTTTATGTCCTTAATTAGAAAAGGTACTTTCATTTTGCCTACACTCCCACATTTGAAATGTTGCTTTTTACATTCTGGCGCAGTGCCAATTCTTCATATGGGTAATAGCAAATTATTTATCAAGAAATACATTTTGCCGAGAAAAAAATGGTACAATGAAACCGAATGGAAGAAAGGTCTGAATGTGGTGTATTACTAGTTCTCAATGGCCTAGTGATGGAAAAGCGCCAGAAAAAATGGCGCCAGGCGCCAAGGGCGCCATGGCGCCATTCGGAAAGTGGGCGCCAAGCGCCAAGGGCGCCACAGAAAAAGGGCGCCAGGCGCCAAGGGCGCCATGGCGCCATTCAGAAAGTGGGCGCCAGGCGCCAGGGGCGCCACGGAAAGAGGGCGCCAAGCGCCAAGGGCGCCATGGCGCCATTTGGAAAATAGGGCGCCAGGCGCCAAGGGCGCCAGGATAAAAAAGTGCCTACAACACCATGTGTGTGCTAAAAATGTTTCTACAGTACCATTGTACGCGCATTCACTTCTTAACTCGCGTTCTCCGGGATGTAATGAACAAAAACAAGGCTAGCAACAAAAATTTTTTGAATAAAATCCACATGACGAATTCAAACGCAATGGAAATTGTCATTTGACAACAATCCATTCATTACAAATAGACCTTTCCAAACAATGTTTCCTAATTGCAACGATTTAAATCCGTTTATTTATGATTTTGCAAGTTATACGGTCCATCATTCTTGTCTTCTGATCCGTCAGACAGATTTGATGAACCGTTGGATGAAAGATTTCCACCCACTCACACCACTCCGTCCATTTTTCTGGCGAATTTATTTATTTATTTCTGATGTATTTTGGATTGCCTACATAAAGGAAAAAAAAAATCCCCTATACAGGCCTCGGTTTTCCACGTAAAAGGTATACCGATCCCCAAACCTACATTACGATGCCCGCCGTTACAAAATCACACAGATCAGTGAAGGTCATGCAATCTTTTGCGGCTGGCGTGATAGATATCGATTCTCTGCGTGATGAAACATTTACACAATGAATACACACAGAATACCTAAATTATGCATGCAATCTCGAAAGATTCTTACACGCTCTATTTTCTGCATACCGATTGGAGTGATCTTATATATCCGTACATTTCCATACTGATTTTGAGTGATCTTACCAGTCCCTACATTTAGATATATTTTATGTCCATACATAACAATGTAGCATTTGACTTTACCAATAAATGTACAGATAAAACTTCACAGTTGACCGAAGAAATATCTAGAGATGCACACATCATTAATTTTCCGGAATGGCTTCTTGAGAAATTCCCGAGAACCACCCCAAAAACGATCACGATGCCGAAATCCAGAGTATCAAATAATCAGTCAAATTTTCGCACCTCGACAATGCCGCACTGCCGTATGTTGGAAATTTATGGGCAGCACGCCAAGTTGAAGTTTGCCGAGCCACAAATGCGACTCCAGGGACAGACTACGATCCAACTGCAAGCGAATGGAACCGTCGACTGCAGCGCTGAAATCATCAACATGTATTCTTCTGGTAATGATATCAGGTATAGTCAACCCGTTATGACGCCTAGACACCACTACAGAAGTAACCGTAATTTAATATTCCACTTTCCAGTAGCATATATTGAATACCCTTCCCTCTTTCTGAGAAATAGTAAAAATAAAAAGTTTGTATTTTCAGATAAAAAAAGAAATTTATTCTTTATAAACATTCATTTTAATCTTATATTTTTGCAGCCTATCCGCCCGTGTCAATTTACGCACGAACTGTGAGATAGCTGTCAAATGCTGGGACATTCCACGGACCCTTTGCCTCGCTCATGGCGACGTAGATCGCCTTATTGAGGATTTTACGGTATCTTACATGAAAAGGGTAAAAATATTGACCTTCCCATAGCTACCTAATCCTTGATGCAGACATTATCCTTAAACTCGAACAATAGCTGCAACATGGAGCAGTCAAGCATCGGCACCGAGACGCCCGGCACCGAGACGCCTGTCAACACCATCGGACTGGAATGCCTCTATTCTGTACACGTGACCAGTACAGAGATGGAGGACAGGCCCAGATTCGTACGTTTATCTGCGTTTTGTCACGAAGACGTGATTGATGTGAAATATATTGGCCAGTGAATTGACCGCACAGTTTTGCTATTATGTAGCTTGAACGTACAAATTTGCACTTTTGTAACTTTGAGTGTAAATACTGACCTCATTTATATATTTACGTATTCGAGTAAATACTGATCTCATTTTTAAAACTATATCTCTCGCCATCTACTTTGAGTAGCATGCAAAAGATAATAATGATGTCCGATAACCAACTTAAAGATGGCGGCGTAGGAAATTAAGCAAATTAAAGATGGCGGCCTTGGAAATTAAAGATGGCGGCCTAGTAGAATTTGTAAGATAAAGAGACCAACGTGAGAAATAGACAACATTTTCATCATTACTCAATGCATTTTTAGGAGTTAACACCAATCTGGCTGACTTGTAAGCATATTCAAATGTATCTGGGGATAATTCCAGACTTTGATCATTTGCCTAGCTTACCAGTCAGTTTCGCAGTGTTAGCCCCTAACATGCATAATTCTGCATACCTGCTATTATCAATTTATCCACGGCCTTCCTATGGGCCGGACAGGTGAGATGTGAGAGCCAGTCTTTGCGTGTTATACAATGTGATACACACTTTATACTAGAAACGGCATATCGATATTCATCAAGGGCAGGGCATATGTATAGAATATGGTTAAGGTTGCAAATTATTTTAACATTAGATGAACTACACTTCACACAGTGTTTCCTAGTGCTACCATTATGACACCGTATAGCGTTGTGGCGTGCTGCGAACCAAGCCAAATTGTTGTAATACACTTTACTTGGGTGCATCTGTAATCCTACATCTTGTCTGACAGTTACAACTTTTTGCCTTAGCGCAGTCTCTTTCGCAACCGACATACGATAGGTGCGACATGCCAGTTTAACGTTTGTTTTTGTAAGTGTTTTAGCTTCACATGACTGTAATGAAATGTCTTTACAACAGTCTGACATTCTATCAGTTAGTAATCTAAACCCCCTTTTTGTCAACCTAACATTGTTCATAAGAGATTCTTCACATAACATCGCCTTTTTCAGTAATCTATCAGCATTAAGTGAGTTTGCATAATTTGTGTAAGTTATTGTCATCTGACGATATCTATCCGACGGTAGTTCACCACCTAAGTCTAATAATAGACTGTCACCGCTGCATGATTTGGGTAGTCTAACGCAACGCTTCATTGTCTGAAGGTATAGCTGATCCATTTTCTTAAGTAGTCCCGTGTTGCACCCCGTTACTTCCAGACCGTACATACTGGCACTTTCTATGTATGATTTCCAGGCTATTTTTCCATATAACAATGGTTTCGTAGTTTTCTGTGAAGAAAGTATCGCCAGACTGCTATGTTTGAGAAATTTATTGTAACATGATGTTATATGTCATTTGAATGGCTGTAAATCATTGGTTATTGTGACGCCCAGATATCTTATCTCTGTTGTTTCCTTTATACTATTAAGCGATTTATTACTATCGTAACCCAATTGCCATTCAATGTTATGTGTTGGTTTACCCCATCTCAGTACTGATGATTTTTCTTTGTTTATCGACACGTTCCATCTCCATGCCCATTTACTGAATATATGCATCAACTCTTGTAACTCATATTCTGTATTGGACAGTAGCACAATGTCATCAGCAAAGAATAGTCCCGGAAGTTTAGGTTGTTCTTTTCCTAATTTTGCACCAAATCCCGTGTTCAGTAAATCATACGCTAAATCATGCATGTATATTGCGTATAATGTAGGGCTCAAAGCGCAGCCTTGGGCTACCCCTATTGGGTATTCCATTTCCTCACTAACGTAATCCCCATACGTCATTTTAACACTAATATTTGTGTATGCATTTTGTATTGCACTTATAAGTAAACTCGGTAGACCCATTGTTTTCATTTTAAACCATAGCTTCTCCCTATCTACTCTATCAAATGCCTTAACGGCATCTACAAAGCACCCATAAAAGTTGTTTCCCTGAGCCTGGGCATAATGATAGCATGTATTAAGTATATGGACGTTGTCACATGTTCTTCGGTTCGGTCTGAACCCCCCTTGTAACTCTGTAAAAACATCGTGCTGCTCCATGACATGCATTAATCTATTGTTTAGTAGAACCATATACAGCTTTTTCACATTACATGAAATACCTAGAGTTCTATAGTTTTTCATGTTGCACCTATCTCCTTTTTTGTGCAACAATACCATTTTGCATACTATTGCATCAGGCGGTATCGGGCTACCGTGTAACCAAGCATTGTACGTATTAAGAAGGACAACCCGTGTACTCCCATCCATATGTTTTAGATGTTCATGATGAATATTTGACGTTCCCGGAGATTTATTCAGCTTTAATTGTTTTATCGCATTGTCTAATTCCACCAAGGAGAAATCAGATGTTAGATTATCTATGTCAGATTCCTCAAAGTTTCGATTGCCTACTTCATAATATGTTGGTGACCCTGGATTCGCCTTCATTATATTCTTCCAAACCATACCCATTTCTACATTCATTTCCGTCTCAGTTTCAATGAGTTTTCCATCTTTGTTTTTCATTGCGGTAACTACTTTACCAGTTTTCCAATTTTTA
Source organism: Sphaerolaimus hirsutus (assembly GCA_964036195.1). NCBI lineage: Eukaryota > Metazoa > Nematoda > Chromadorea > Monhysterida > Sphaerolaimidae > Sphaerolaimus > Sphaerolaimus hirsutus. The sequence continues at coordinate 13,311,909 of OZ038450.1, forward strand.
TTGATGTGTTTGTAGATAGTGTTCATTTCTGCCCCCTTATTTTGCAGTGTTTTTTCTATATTTCGATCGTTTGATTCGAGATATAGTCTCTTTTTTTCCTTCTTGAGTCTATTTTTGAGTAGTGTTAGTTCATTTTTCAGCTCGGCTGTATAACTCACTCTAATTTTCCTACATGTTTTCGCTATGTTTCTGTGAAGTTTTTGAATTGAACGAGGTACAGATGGTTTGTGTAATTTAACACTTCTGTTGGCTGTCGCATAAGACGATGCAGACTGAATTGACTTAACGATTTTTTCGTATGATGAATTTTCGGGTATATGTAAGACCTTTTTATAACTCACCCACTCATCTCCCTTTGGTTTAACTGTCAAAGATGTCGGTTTTTTGCATGGTTTCATATCGTTCACACGTAGAAGAATTGCATGATGATCTGATGATATTGGACATACCACACCATTACTATCAATCTGACCACTAATTCCATCGATGGGAAAGTTCGAGAAGCAAAGATCGATGACTGAGCGTGCATTTGACCGTTCATATGTCCATAATTCGGAAAAAATGTTATTTATCAACGTCGGACCATAGAATGCCCTCCAATCCCTTACTAGTTTACCATTCATGTTTACGTCAGCATTATTTCCTTCAATACCTAGTTCATCATTTCCAATATGGCCGTTAAAGTCACCTACTAGAATTGTACGCTGTGAGTATTCCGTATGGTGTAGTAACATTTCACCTAGTTCTGATAGGATAGTTTCATTCTTCTCGGCTACCGAGCTTGATTTCTTACATTTACTATTGTTTTCTAGATAGCATGCCACTATATTTTGAGTTTGCATTTTGGTTTTAACAGAAATGCCAACTAAATTATTTTCATTTTTAAACGTAAGTATTTTGAAGTCAATAGCTTTCTTGATGTATATCGATATGCCTCCAGTTTCTAAGCTTGTTTTAAAAGTGTGTACCGCACTATACCCTGGTATACAGATTGCATCTGTAGCACATCTGAAATGAGTCTCCACCAAGCATAAAATATCTGCACATGCAAGGTTAGCAGCTGCAAATAGTTCCTCCTTTTTCCATCGTAATGAGCGAACGTTCTGATACAAAATTGTAAAAGGTATAATAAGGGATTGTAAAACCACTGATGTTGAATCAGTTATTTCCGAAGTTCCAACTAGATCACCAATTGCATTTATTGGTCGTATCAGTGTGATCACAACGAGTAGGACAGTAAAATATTTGACCTGTGACACACCGCGGATAAATTTCAGAAATGTTGACCAGATATGTAGTATCCCTGTAATAGTTACAGTCAACCATAACAGATATTTAACAAGGGCAACAATTCTGGAATTTTTTATCCCAAAACTAGCAAAATAACCCAATTTAACGCCAAAAGTGTAAAAATTCACATCCTTCAATTTTGATGCAGTTGACGCGCAAAGTGCTGCGTCAAGGTGCGATTCCCCGGTGTTTGATTCATGTTCACTGCTCCAGATTGATGGGCGGAGCTTGATGCGGCAGCCTGCGTCGTGGTAATGTTGTAGCATTGTAAAAAAAGAGGGTTTTGTAGGAGTAACTGACATTTTTAATAACTCTCTCCTTGTAACTTCACTTAGCACCATATTGCCCAATTCTGACGTATGGATGCCATCGCGGGCCATCATACGCATAAACAAGTCTATGCTGTCATCACATTTACACATCCTAAACTCATTGCAGATAAACTGCATCAGTGGCAAAACAACAACTTTTTCCAAATTATCTGTCACAAGGTCAATTAGCGATCGTTCCAACATCAAGTAGAATTTTAAAGTGTCAGCTAACAACAAGCGAGACCACCCATGTTTAATGTGCCGATTCATTGTCGGCCCTATTAGAGACAGCAAAATTTTTCCTGAGGGCATTAGTTTCAGCCCTGTCGAATTACAAACAGTTGAAACACACTTGAAAACACCCGACAAGAAAAAGTCATCGACGCATGTGCTGCTGAATTTTTCGGAAAAGTACTGTTCGGCATCACATGCGTCCAGAACACATCTGATGACAACTGCGTCATAACACGTATCAAACTGCACATCGGACAACGCGGCACATACAGTTGGCAGGCGCTTGCCATTGAACAACGATTTACTGCTGTGCACCGAAACGGGCACGTTGTGGCTAGCACAATCATTCCCAAACATCATTTGAAGCGAGTGGGCACATGAATCCCCGATTAGAAAAACGGAAAAAAAATATTCGTATGCGTCAACCCTAACTGCACCGAATTTCGAGCATGTATTGACAAATGCCGGCACAGAGTCACAATCCCTATAGGCAATTTTCGGACCTAAATCGCACGAAATGTGTAAACTGCGCAAAATTTCCGAAGGTGATTTTATTTTGTGCCCAAAAATTTTATCACTGAAAACCCCGGTCTCCGGATTTTTCGCAGTTGATTTGACAAATGATGCCAGTGTTTTGGCACATTTTGCCGCCGTAAGTGGATTCAAGTTGTTCAGCCGCAGCCCTTTCACAATCGTATGCTTCATACGTGATGCGCCAATGCCACGAACCTGATGTGAGGGGGGTAGGTTTGTTGTCCGTTTAACGAAACGTAATCCCGCGGCTGCGCTTGCCTGGGCATGCCCCGCGTAACTGCCATCAGTCGGCTGCAGGCTCGCCGGCCCGGGTGCACCAGTTGTCTGGCGCGCTGCCAAATGTGTAAAAGTCGATAAATGTTCTGTTTCTGGAGTAAAATACGTATGACATAAAACTCTAAGCAAAAAATCGCACAAGCAACTCGTATAACCTGGTTGACTGTCGACCAGGGGTTCATCGTCTCCGAAGTTTGGCTGAAGCATACGTTGGTGGCGCCCTTGCCGCACAAGTGTGTCCATTTGAATATCAGGCCCGTGCGCAACGTTCGCAGCTGTAAATTTGTAGATTTGTAGCAAAATAGCATCGTAGCGAATGTAATCACAAAGTATGTAAGAACAAAGTGTACCTGTGGCGGATAATTCTGGAAAGTCGCCATCCCAGTAGGGCTCTGTGTCGACCAGAGGCTCTTGCATGGAAAGCAGGTCACTTTGTGCTTGTTGGTGCGCTGTTCGTTGTTGGCGCACACCGCCGTATGCACCACGCGCTGTAAAGTTCGAAGGCATCGATTTAGTGCATGTAAGTTGTGACAGTAAAGTGAGCATGTATATAAAAAAAGTATAATTCAAACCTCTGCCCCGTTGGCCAGCACCAAACGTTTGCCCGCGACGTTGTCCGCCGCGGCTGTTAAAATTCCGTGGGCGGTTGTCCTGAGAGCGTCCGTTGCCCACCGACGCTGGTTGCTGTGTGGGCCCATCTGATCCACGTTGGTTTGTACGCCCGCCGCGCGTCGAAATTGGATCCAATGTGCCTTTTCTCAACTCTGCATCATTTCGCTTCTGTAAATAGTACACAGTATTGTAGCATAACCTAACGTTGAGTTTAACGAAACGTTGTAAAACGTGTAGGCGCTCACTTACTTGGACAACGTACCACTGTGGCGCCACCAAATTTGCTTGCGTTCTGGCATACAGATTTCCAAAGTCCATAGCACAAAACTGTTTTTCTTTTAGAAATTTTCCAAACAGTCTTTTGTCCGGGACATATTCAAGTTCACCATTGTCCATTCTCTTGGAGAACACATTCTCTTCCAGTAATGTCTCTCTGATCTCCATTAAAGCTTCGCCATAGAGGTTCATGTATGGGGCCAGGAAGTGGGGGCCGTCCGCAGTGGAGACCGTGCACTGCAATGTGTGTAAATCACTTTTTGACAGTCTGTCGTCAGTCATATGTATAGAATCATAGTTCACAGAAGTATGATTAACAGACTTTTCCACAAAATATTGAAAATGCAGCTGAGAGCAGATGTTTGGCACTATGCCAAGATGTTTATCGCAAAGTAATGTGAAATGTGTTGTTTTAGAGCGGTAGTCTACCGAATAGTGTAAAACCACACCTTTAAGTACTATCGCCTTTATGCAACCAAAAATCAAACTTGGCCGTGTGCCAAAATAAATCAAAATACTTACTTCTAGCCTACCCTTGTTGTACCCACTCATCATGGCGCCCTTCCATCCATAGTTAGGTGATTCCCCGGCGCAGCGAATTTCCCTATTTGTGATTATCCAGCCGCCCTCAACCTCGTCGTGGCCGGACGCCCAAAGTAATTGCCTATGAACAATGTATTGCATAGGTTTTGGAAGCACCAGTGTGTTTTGGTTCCTACAAAAGTTTTTTAGAAAATCAATGATATGTGCGTAACCATTTTGTCGACATATTTCCCTCAAGGACAAGTATTTGTCATTTGTAACCCAAATTACTGAAATAATCGCCATAGTCAAACTAAATCCCGAGTCAGTTGTCATGTTACATGATGTATTCAACTCTAATGCCATGAAGTGTAAATTTGTTATTTCAAGTCGATTTTGTGACCGTTCGTAGGTTTTCAACAACATACGGACTGAACTTTTGTCAACAAATACAATAACTAATACTAACCGTAAACCCACGTTGTTTTCCGCGGCATTTTGCAAAATAATTAGAAGCGCCGTGTACGCAAACGTTTTTTTGGCCGCATCCACCGAGTCATACAAAACCCCGGCCCCCGATTGCCGGCCGTTGCCAGATTTGAACCACACCTGGCTTGTGTCAACATTCTGGTCTTTCACAAACCGCCCAATGTTGCCCATGATTCGTTTGCAGTGTCTGTTAAATTCGTGGAATTTCGGGTCCCAGGCCAGGCCATCTGTCACAGCAAAGAGCTGATGCAGGTTTAGCGCAGTACTTGCCAGCGTTTTGCTCCCACAAGCCTTTGCCTCAGCCTGTGTAGGGAAAGATATAGATTCAAATCGTAAAGCAATCCCGCAAACTCTGAAAAAAATACGTAATTTGATGGCGTACACTACCCACGTCATGTAACTCACATAGATCATCGCGGTGAGGATGCAGTCGAAGGTTGCCCCATCATACTTCACTTTCCATTGGTAGTATCCCCCAAAGGGATCGGTTGGGTCATCAAAGCATATCACCACGTCACTGGCGCCCGTCTTGTGCGTGTTTGACGAGCACTCGGGCGCGGACGAGGACGGAGCCGTGTCCATCTGAAACATATTCGAGTTAGTAGTAGTTATCATATTGAATATGAACTTGTTTAAAAAAATGAATTTTAAGATGTATAATACATTATAAAATCTTATATTTGTGCATGAAATTTCAGGATAAGTTTCCCATAAAACGGTGGTATGTGTATGTAGATGAAAGAAATGTTGAATGCTATGCCACTGATTTAGTGAATTGAATGTAACTTCGCTGTATGTCCTAGCGAAAAATAACAATTTTTGGGAAAGTGCCAAATACCCCCAATTCACCTCAGATATCGTCTGAATCGTTCTCGGACGTTTTGCTGAGCGCACAACTGTGTGCACTTGATCTGTCGAAGGTTCTTTACGCTTGATTGCAGATGTCGCCGCGCTGGATGTATGTACTTGTCCATTTTCTAGCGCCATCAAACGAAGCCGTATGGCCGCTAGCGAATCGTCCATATCAGAAGAGTTCTGCGTATGCACATATTTACATTGATTATCAGCCAGAACTGTAATCTTTAAAGCAAAACTACAAAATTCTGAATTAATCATGTTGTCTTTTGTAATTACATATGTGTAAGTGTGAATTTTTATTTTCTGACTATTGTAAAACAATATCAATACGGATGACCCTCCATTTACCTTGCGAAAAGCCGCCGTTTCATCCTCCATTTTTTTCAATTTTTCTGATATTTTTGAAATTTCGGTCTGCAACTCGGATTTTGTGTTCGCAGACATCTGACCCATTGCCGATGCGATCTGAATTTCCAGCTGAAATGTAATTGAAAATGTCAATTTACAGTGTGCGTGCATAATCAATATTCCTATATTTGGCTGCTCTAGGCAAATACAAAACATTTCAGTTTTTTTAACCGAATTTATCAATTGTAATATGAAAATAACTGTGTGTAATTTGAAAACACAGCGTATGTGCAGCGATATCATGCAACAATGCCTATTAAGATGGATAACTCCAAACCGCACCCTTTGGATGTAGTCCCCCTGCCGGCGCCTACTTTCCTCTAAATCCCTAATCAAGTGGGCCAAATAAGCAAATTCTTGAGCATTGGGTGTAGAATTGGGTGATTCCAAAAGTTTATCCTCTAAAAACCCAGCCATTTCATACGGGTGAAGGTTAGTCCCAGCCACCAGGTGTCCAGCTGACGCATGCACCGAAATTGGCTCCCAGTCAACCATTTCGGGTGGAGTCGTATCGCAGCCTGTGTTATCAATACGTTTAAATGTTTGAAACGTTCCAGTTTTGGCTATGTGCCAATATGTCAATTTACCATATTTAATTAGTTTAGACGTATTATTATACATGTAGTTGTGCAAAGACGTAGTGTTTGTACACATTTTCAAATGTATCACCCACACGTTTAGAATGGCAGAAGAACGACCAAAATCACCTTTCATGCGGGCTAGCGACACCATTTTTGTCGCTTTGGAAAAGTCCGTGCGAACCACTACGCCCGAATCAAGACGCAAGAAGCCCGTGTGTGATGCGTAGTACCCCGTACATTTAGATGGGTCAAAACCCACTCCATAATTGACATAGGGCACTTCGTCACCGGAATCCTGCCCATCAGTATTCGATACACAATCCCCCGGTTCAACCAAGGCTTCAGCGATTATTAGGGCATTGTGGTCACCCTTTTCAACAATGACAGGTTGTCTAATAGTGTCAGTCAGTTGCGTAATGGGATTGTCTGGTTGCGTAGCGGGCAACGTTGTTTCATGTACCGATTTGACCACCGAGCGAACAGATGCAGCCGTGTCTGGACGTTCATCTTCCAAATTCGAATCTGCACACGTAAATCTACGTATACATACTGTGAAATATAACAGTGATTCAATGCACCAGCACACATCTCTCAACGTTCTAAAAACGTGTTGTGTAACAAACTCTTTAGTATTTTGCATGATATTTGTTATAGTCTTTGTCGACGTTTTGGTGGATAACGATTCATTCGTCGAAAATACCTTTACATCCAATGGGATAAAGCTCCGTAGACAACACACCAATGGGATAAAGCTCAGTAGACAACACTCTGATTTAGATCATTGTGATTAGATGCGTTTTTCATTTTTTTTCGTTTACACAGCACTCACCGTGAAACCCTGCAGGCGCCTTTTTGGCGCCCTTCTAAAGCAGGGCGCCACGGAAAAAGGGCGCCAAGCGCCAAGGGCGCCATGGCGCCTTTCAGAATGTGGGCGCCAGGCGCCAAGGGCGCCATAGAAAAAGGGCGCCAAGCGATACGTGTAAATATGATACAGAACACACGTTGAAACCAAGAGGCCAGATCACTTCAAATGCTAGTCACTTCAAATGCTGTAAGGCATCACTTCAAATGCTTTTTTACTTCCTAATTCACTTCTCATACCACTTCTAGCACACTAGCATTTGAAATGATGCACTACAGCATTTGAAGAGAGATTATTGGCATGTCTATAAACACATATACACTCCGGGAAAAATGTCTTTGTTTTTGTTTTTGGTGTTTTGGGTTCAGTTGCATACCAATCATCAAATATGGGTTCATTCGGGGTGACACTTATTTTTAGGGGTAGTTATAGTGTCGACACCCCTTAGTAGAAATATCGCTGTCCCCCTGCGTATATTGTTGATTTTGGCTACACTGAAAGTGCGGCACCTTCAGAATTTTGAGAGTATAGCGATCGGTAACCTTCCCGATCGGTAAGCTCTCGATCGGTAAGGTTACCGATCGGGATTCCCTCAGAATTTTTTGTTTGCTTTTTTGCAGTTCTCTTTAACTGCATAGCTGAGAGTTGGCATGGTGCCAACATTTCACATTTGTATACTCCGGTTACTTTACACCCTGCACGCGTGGTTCCCGCTGGAAGTGTGCCAACGATGGTTAGCGCGTCCGAGTTTCATAAAAAGATGACAAAATTGATTGTTGTTATAATGTTATTCATTAACATATTCGCATCGATGAATTTTTTTCATCTTTTCACGGAAATCGCATGACTTAACAATCATTGGCACGCTTCCAACACGAGACATAAATCAGTGCGACGGCAGAGTATCATGTACGCCGAGTATACTATATTGAACACTGCCATAATGTCTGACCGATATCTTTCTCATGACTGGCTGCAAGTGATAGCCAAAAATGATGGCAGATAGCAGTGAGCACTATATAGCCAGCACAGTCATTCGCTTTAGGGGATCCCACTCACTTCTGAGGGGGTTCCAGCTGTATAGAGTGTGATCTGCAGTAGCACTGGTGCTTTCAGTACGTGTTTTTGTCCTGGAGTGTACCTATGTAATTCTAT
>OZ038450.1:13320516-13612558 GCA_964036195.1 Sphaerolaimus hirsutus
GGAAGAAATTGCGCGCTTGCGCGCAAAATTTTTACATCGAAAATATTTAGAAAAATTTGCATTTTCCGGGACTTTTTTGATCTAACCCCGGAAGGAGGGGGGCTGCAGCCCCCCCCCCCCTGGATACGTCCTTGGATTTGAGATTGTAATTTTTTTGTTATTTCGGAATATGAAATTGGGCAACACACGGGATCGGGATTTTGGTATAGTGATGGTTATTGCAGACTTTCTTGCAATAACCATGCGTAAATGTAAACAGTTTTGGATGGATGCGAGAAAAGTGACATGGAAAATATTCGGAATATGGTCACATTATCGTGATATTTATTTAAAAATTTTGATTTTGCATTTGTTATTTCAGATTGTTAGCCGGCGATTGCATGGCCGGGTGTACCAAATTCGATTCGAATTCTGCAGCCATCTGCACAAGCATTTCGAAGATGAATACGGTCGGTGTGCCGGAACAATGGTGGGTGAATTTAAATTATTTTTACTTTGGTGCATGCAGTGTAAAAATCTCTTAAATTTAAAACCACTTTTACTGTCTAGGATGGAATCTAAATACTTTTCACATCTAAATTTTCATGTAGAAATTTGTCTTGTCAACATTTCACGTCACTCACGTGAAACTTTTTACATCAATAATTTAATACGCAGATATATTTCCGCAACGAGTCGGCGTCCATTGCCGATAAAGACCTTCGACACGGCCCACTTCGTGCAACCAGGTGGCACTCCCAAACCCTCCACAGTGTGTAGTGTAAATTGGAAAGGAAAATTCAAAGTAAACTGTCATTTGTCAAAAATTTTCAGATATTGTTCAAATTTTTTTTTCAATGTTTTAATTTTATGGAGAGTTTACTTTGCATTACACTTGCAATTTACACCTTACCTTACAATTCAGAGGGTTTGGGATTGCCACTAGGCGTTTTGTGGATAAAATTGTGCACCGAATGTGACAAAAATGGATATGGATGCGGTACGATGGAACAACTCGAAATGATGGAACACTTTTCGTTCTATGCGCCCATCCCGGAAGGATATGAGGTTATTTACATTTGTAATTTTTTATGAATTTATTTTTTTTTATAACATTATATACCGAAGTATGTTGCTTTTTGGCGTTAAATATTTTAGTAATATGTAATATTATAAAATAAATTATAAATATGTTCACAATTTTTTTTTCTGTCTGAATTCCGGACTTGGGGAAACAATACCGAAATTGAGAGCAGATACTTGAGAGTATTTTGGGATAGGGATATGGGATTAAATGTTTTCTTGATCTGGTTTTTTTATTTTTAGAGTGCGGTGTCCCATTTTGTTTTTCGGGAGGTATCGTGTCTGTCAACTGCCGGAATTTCTCTGAATCACGGATACTAGTATAGATCTATGTTTAAGATATGTTACTTTACATTACGATAATCTCATTCATTTATAGGTGACAATTTACGCGGATAGATCGACGGAATTCGTGTCGAAGGACGTCGTCAAGACAGTCGTAGACACCGCGTACGGGCTTTGGAACACGGGCAAATTGAAGAAATTAACGTTTTTCGGCTGTGGAACTTTCGAAGACTTGAAGGCTTTCTGCGAGGTATGTTTAACGTTCAAATGTGCAAAACCAAGATTACACCATTGTACATCTTCCATGTGAAAATTTTTACGTAAAATGTTTGGCGTAAAAAATGTATGGTTGTTTGGCATGTTTGGGGGGTTGGGAAGTTTGGCGAGAAAAATTTGACTTGAAAAGTTTAACGTGGAAAGTTTGGCGTGAAAAATCTGACGTGGAAAGTTTGGCGTGGAAAGTTTGGCGTGAAATATTTGACTTGAAAATGTGACGTGGAAAGTTTGGCGTGAAAAATTAGAATTGAAAGCCAAACTATTCACGTCGGATATTTTACATAATCGGTTTGCGCCATCATTTTACGCTGATATGTATTTTCACGGTATGAATTTACATTTATATTTCATAATCTTAATTCGAGGGAGAATTTTACATAATCGGTTTGCGCCATCATTTTACGCTGATATGTATTTTCACAATATGAATTTACATTTACAATTTATCATCTTAACTCGAGGGAGGTAGTTCATTTTTCGTCACTTTTTCTAGGTAGTAGTTGTTCAAGGGTGGGGTACAAATATGTCGAATGTTCCCCCCCCCTAAAATGTTTAGGAAAATGTAACTTCACGGGCACTTATTCGAGTATTTACTGTATACATGCCATGTATATATTTATTTACTTTTTTAGTTCAACGTTTACAATTTACAGCCGCTGGACATTGATAACAAGCACTTATATCGCAACGAATTGGATCGGATGCGCGGGGAGCACTTCATCGGCAAGGTGGATTGTCAAAAGTTGTGCGAAATCGAGAACATCGATCAATCTTTTTGTTCACACTGCATGGACGATGCATTGCCGCTGTTCCCGTCGTTGCGCCAAAGAGGCCGCCACATTAGGTTATTGGATGAATATCATGAATATGGTATTCACAGTAATGGTAAAGGGAAGCAGGAAGGGCACGTGGAAATTGATTATGATGATAGTGGAAAGCGTTCGTTTAAGGCAATTTTGTGATTGATTGATTGATTGATTGATTTAATTGTTTCTTTTCGGTAGTACGGTTCAAACGGCATCAGGAGTGTTATTTTGAACTTTCTAAATCGGTATTGGCGTTCCTGGATCTGTATTGCCTTGTTGACTTTTCATGGAAGATATTACAAGATTATGAGAGATACCGTTTGAATCCGTATTCACAGATAGGGTGTCAAATTTCCGTTTTCCGCAGTCAATTTTATTAAGTTCCGTTTTCCGGCTGCTGAAATTATTTTTCCGTTTTCCGGCCACCCACTAAATTTTACGTTTCCGGCGTATTTTTAGGTTTTCCGTAGTTTTACCGTTCTCCGGCTCAATTTCCACTTTTCAAAAATTTTTCCCATTTTCAATCTTTATTTTATATGTTTCGCCTCATTTTAACTTTTTCTGGCTCAACTTTATGATTTTTGTGAAGCCAAAATTGTGAACATTAATGCAGATCAACTATGTGAATTTTATCTGTATCCAGCAAAATTCAAAAAAATTTAAACTTGCTTCAAAATTTCAGCAAATTTATTCCATTTTCCAGGTAATTTTCGCAAAAAATTACATCTATCCGTTTCCGTTTTTCCGGCCCCTTTTTACTTTTTTCTGCCGCGGATAATTTTCCCCCCCCTTTTCCGTTTTCCGCCAGTGCAATTTTATTTCCCGTTTTCCATGTACCTTTTCCGTAAAAATTTTTTTTGACGCCCTAATCACAGGTAGCAATCCCAAGTAAATAGGTTCAAACGATATCGATATAGATAATTGATATTTTTTCAAAATTTTCGATATCGATATCGATATTTGATTTGATATGGAACATATCTATATTCGCTATTAAAATATGGTCTATATTCGATACTACAAATTTGTCGATATTCCATATATATATATATATTTCAATATTTTCGATATTTTGCTTTTGGTATAGCCTAGCAAAGCTGCATATTTTATTGAGATAATATATATGGATGTACAAGTGATTTTAACCAGCAGTATTCGATATCGTTTGAACCGTAGTCTCAAGCCCTTTCAAGTGCAAAGTAATGTGTCACATGTAAAGTCAAATGCAAAGTCAACTGTCAATTGTCATGCAAATTTCAGTAATAAAATATTTTTGTTTGTTTTCATTGACACTTTACTTTGCATGTGACTTTACATTTGACACTTACTTTACCGTTCGCCATTTACCGTATTCACTGCGCGCGCCCCCAAATATGTCGAAATATCTTGTCATTTTCTATTGGTTTCAGTTTATTCATTAATGCCGTTAAGTTAATAATGATTGTCGTTATATTAAATTTCTTAAATTTGTTTGTTTTAGCGTAATCGCCCTACACACACTACTTTTCACCGTGATCGATGTGAAAACTGAAATGGCGACATGGCTCCATCCAGCCTACTCTTTTTGTATCTATGCTATATGTGCTTTAGTTTTCTAATTTACAAAGTCTTACTTTCATTAATTTAAACTCAAATTAAATTTAAATAAAATCGTTCAACCGTGTTCTTTCATTTACATGTCTTCACACAAAGCCTCGGTTAAAAATAGTGTGTGTGTGTGTGTGTGTGTGTGTGTGTGTAGGCAAAATATTTTAATAACCTCATTCAAAAAATTAGTTGTACTCACTGCTGTATTTTCTCTCCCTGGGGGTGATTGCTTCATATTGCTCCCGAGAGGGGGAGTTAAATGAGGGGAGGGGGTCATTATTTCGGTAGAAATTTTTTGAAATGCTACTACAAAATCGTTAAAATACACGAAAAAGTTATAGTTAATATTTTGTAGTAATTACACAAATATTTTATGTACCGTAGTTCATCCAGATACACTCAGGTGGTTCATTTTTACACACTGAAAATTTAAGGGGGTATAACTTTCTGCATTGTACGTATAAGAACCCAAAACCATTTTTATTTACATTATCTATTACACTACATCTAGGGAGAGGGCACGGCTGTATCCAGGGGGTGGGGGCGGGCGATACAAGAAAGTGACCGAAAAATTCGACTTTTTCAATGTCAGCGTAAAAAAATAATTCGCGCAGGCGCGCATTATTCAGCAGACATAAGGTATTATCATCAGATTTGCTCCATGTGGCCGCCGCAAATCTTTATAAATACACACAATGTTTTGCTCTTCGCTTCTTTGTATGTATATTTACATACATACATACATACATACATAGGTACATACATACATACATAGGTACATACATACATACATAGGTACATACATACATACATAGGTACATACATACATACATAGGTACATACATACATACATAGGTACATACATACATACATATACCGCGTTCCATGGCGCTGGCGCCAATGCCCATGGCGCCATGGCATGGCGCCTACTAATGGCGCCAGCGCCATTAAGCCACTATGTAGCTTCAATTGTAGGGGGGGGCTGAGCCCCCTCCCTTGCCGCCTCCGTAAACAAGCATACCCCCGCTCAAAAATCCTGGATACGTACCTCAGGGGGGGGGGGGTATTTAGCGTGGTGCTTTATAAGTTCATAGCTGAGAGGGGATCGTATTTCTAAGATATACGGCGCAAATAGATTGAAATGGAATGTAAACTGTCTATTGTCATCGAGGTGGCAATCCCAAGCCCAGTAAAGTGCCAAATGTAAAGTCAAATGCAAATATAACTGTATGATAACTTTACTAATAAAATCATATTTTTTCGTTTTTATTACAATACTTTGCATTCGACTATACATTTAACAGTTTACTTTACACATTACAGGTCTTGGGACTGCCCCCGGGGCAAACGTTTTTTCATGTATTACGTTGTAAATATGTTCTTTCGTTTATTTCCGATGTCGTTATTTTTTCTGTAACATATTTCAAAATTAAAATGTAAATATGTTCTTTCATTTATTTTCGATGTCGTTTTTTTCCTGTCAGATATTTAAAAATTACATTGTAAATGATCATTTTCACTACTTCATTTTGTAAGTAAATAATGATTACAATTTTTTCAGTAAGATAATCAGATATTTCAAAATAAAAATGTAAATAATCACTTTCACCACTTCATTTTGTAAGTATTTAAGATTTTTTCCGTTCCATAATGTGCTATTTTTTTCTAAACATTTCTTTCTTTTTTTGTAACAATATGTTTAATTAATAAAACGTAGAAGTTGATTTGTCATAATAAATTACAAATAATATAATAGCTATTGGCAAATAATTAGTAAAAATTAAAGTAAAACAATGAATAAGACCCTTGAATAAGACCCCAGGGGCGTTATTATTTCGTATGAGGTTTTGGAGGGGGGACTTATTCAAGGGGGGTACCATTCAAGGGGGGGGGGGACTTATTTTTTCCTCAGAACGTCCAGGAAAAATTTCACTTTATTCATTGTTTGTATGCATTCCGTCAACACATCTAATGCAGAAAATGACCAGTTCAACAAGAACAAAAACAAAGTATCCATCCTAAAATTCGTGTTCATCGGCGTCTGAATAATTCAATTACACATTGTCGTTATCACAAAATGTATCTGCTGTGCCGTCTCGGCCGTCGGCTAACATTCTTTTGTATTTTTCGTTTCACACACCAAACCCCATTTGCATTCGATGAATCAGCCCAGACATAGCTTTCTTTTTCTGTTTGTCTCGTTTTCATTTTCGTCTGTTGCTGATCGTTTTACCAAGAGGGGGGACTTATTCAAGGGGGCGGGTATTTTTCGAGGGGGGTATTACTCAAGGATATACGGTATATACAAATCTCATATCGAAAATTTTTTCCTTGCTGAAAAAAACAACAACTGAACGGAATGGACAGACAACTAACTGCTATGCTCTGGCTGACATTTTGGTTTGATGGTGCTTTCGAGATGAAAAAAACAACAAAACAAAACAAAGAAACATTTACAGTATAGTGTATTAATTATTTTCTATCTATCATATCATCATTTTCCATCTTGTCCAATCTTTTCACGTCACAAGTCGTTTATTCGTCGAATCTTTTCACGTCACAAGTCGTTTCGTCATCGAATCTTTTCACGTCACAAGTCGTTTCGTCGTCAAATCGTTTCCTTCAATCTTTTCACGTCAAGATGTCGTCGGATCTTTCCACGTCACCATGTCGTCGGATCTTTCTGCGTCAGATAGCTGTAATTCAAAAATCTTTCCACGTCAAAACTTTTTGCGTCAAACATTCCACGTCATCATTTCACGTTACATGCTCGAGCTCTAATTCCGGCTTAATGGTGTTGGTTTTTTTCTCGTTTTTTTTTTCCGTTTGAGTCATTTTTATGTCCTTAATTAGAAAAGGTACTTTCATTTTGCCTACACGCCCACATTTGAAATGTTGCTTTTTACATTCTGGCGCAGTGCCAATTCTTCATATGGGTAATAGCAAATTATTTATCAAGAAATACATTTTGCCGAGAAAAAAATGGTACAATGAAACCGAATGGAAGGAAGGTCTGAATGTGGTGTATTACTAGTTCTCAATGGCCCCAGATATTTACACAACTTTCCGGCAGAAACTTTAGAAGCTAATAAATCAACTTTGGACGCATTTGA
The DNA here is from genome assembly GCA_964036195.1 of Sphaerolaimus hirsutus. NCBI lineage: Eukaryota > Metazoa > Nematoda > Chromadorea > Monhysterida > Sphaerolaimidae > Sphaerolaimus > Sphaerolaimus hirsutus. The sequence goes on from OZ038450.1 coordinate 13,327,646, forward strand.
GTTGACCGGAGTGAGCAGTCCGTCAACTGCTGTTGACAGAGGTAATATATTGATTCACTCTGGCAAGCTAAAATGTGTTCTCAGACAGATTTATAAGTTTTCGAAATTTCGGCTGTGAACTAGTGCAGTGTTTACTTGTAGAGAGACATTACCGTATTACCTCTAATTAACACCTTGAATTAACACCCCCTCGAAATACCCCCGAAATTTTGACTGAAGAAATAATACCCCCCTCGAAATACCCCACCCAAATTGAGTGTAAAGAGAATGTACACGACAAATACCGCGGTTTGTGATCTGTATGATACAGAACACACGTTGAAACCAAGAGGCCAGATCACTTCAAATGCTAGTCACTTCAAATGCTGTAAGGCATCACTTCAAATGCTTTTTTACTTCCCAATTCACTTCTCATACCACTTCTAGCACACTAGCATTTGAAATGATGCACTACAGCATTTGAAGAGAGATTATTGGCATGTCTATAAACACATATACACTCCGGTAAAAATGTCTTGCTGTTTTTGGTGTTTTGGGTTCAGTTGCATACCAATCATCAAATATGGGTTTGACACTTATTTTTAGGGGTAGTTATAGTGTCGACACCCCTTAGTAGAAATACCGCTGTCCCCCTGCGTATATTGTTGATTTTGGCTACACTGAGAGTGCGACACCTTCAGAATTTTTTGTTTGCTTTTTTGCAGTTCTCTTTAACTGCATAGCTGAGAGTTGGCATGGTGCCAACATTTCACATTTGTACTACCGTATTACCTCGAATTATCCCCCCCCCTTGAATTAACCCCCCTCCAATTAACCCCCCCTCGAAATGGGCTGGGGAAATAATAACCCCCCCCCTCGAAATACCCCCCCCCCTTCGGAATGATGTACGTCATGTACATAATACGTCATGTATGCAATGTACATGATGTATATTACTGTTAATTTGCATTGCAGCTACACATAGACTAGTTTGTGTAGCTATCTACGTTTTTATGTCCAAATATATCCTGTTTGGACACATTTATTACCTGTTTTGGGTATGCAAATGCCTACTATTTACTACGATCCTTACGAAAATTTCTGACGAAATCATAAAACCCCCTCGAATAAACCCCCCCCCCCCTCGAATTAACCCCGCCTGAAATTTTGCTGGCGAAATAATAAACCCCCATGGGGTTATTTCGAGGTAATACGGTATATTGAACACTGCCATAATGTCTGACCGATATCTTTCTCATGACTGGCTGCAAGTGATAGCCAAAAATGATGGCAGATAGCAGTGAGCACTATATAGCCAGCACAGTCATTCGCTTTAGGGGGTCACACTCACTTCTGAGGGGGTTCCAGCTGTATATAGTGTGATCTGCAGTAGCACTGGTGCTTTCAGTAGGTTTTTTATCCACCATTCTTTGAAAATAAAAATAAAACATAAAGACGTTTTCCGTGCAAATTTTGACTTTGGACAGCCACCAAAAAATTAGGGATGCATTGATTTTGCTGAAAATGGACATGCTGCACAAAGACACCTTAATTTAAGACATGGTATACTGGGTAAACACCGATAGCTGTCACATTTCAAATGTGAGGACAGATAAAAAATTTACTCCCATAAAGACATAAAGACATTTTTCCTGGAGTGTACCTACCGTATTTCCTCGAAATACCCCCCCTCGAAATACCCCCCCTCAAAATGGACACTATGAACTTATAAACCCCCCCCTCGAAATACCCCCCCCCCCCCAAAATTTAGTGTATAGAGAACGTAAATGACAAAGGCTGCGGTTTGTCATCTGGGTAATGCAAAACACACGTTAAAAACGATGATTCTGTTATGTGAGCACAGTGATTATACGTCTACACACTTATAAACTCGGCAGACATTATGCGAGTCAATGGTCTAACGAATTTTTGTACAAGTGCCATTCTAACCCAATTTCATTGTTATTGACACTCGTATTTCATGCGTAGGGATGACCATCAACAAATTTTTCAATTAGATAAGTGAACGTCACCGTCGAAATTTGAATTTAAGATCTACACTTGATAAATATACGATAATTTCTTATTATTACGAACATAGTGAGCATTTTATGTTATTCAGAGCAATTTTTAGATTTTCAAAACGATCCAGATTTAGCTAGTGGTGTACAGTGTACAGGGTCGTTCTTCCCTTGTTCTATCGCATGCACACATACGTACTTTTTGTTGGAATTTGTCCGGGCTGTTACAATAAAATACCTTGTTATCTGCTTTCATATGACAATATGCGTGTTCAGTTTATCCTGTTCTCGCATAAAACGTCGGATTGAATAAGATTTACCATGAATCGATTGGAATGCATTCATTCAAATTCAAAATTAACTTAACAATTTTAACGAAATTTAAAATTGGTACGTAAGGGCCGAATCACTGATTCCTTTCATGTCTGCCGAGTTTACAAGTCTTTAGAGTCTTATAAATGTCGATTTTGGTTGCATTTTCGACGTCTACCTACGTTTCAGACGACAATTTAGTACTTGGTTTTCAAAAAATTTCTGGCGAAATAATAACCCCCCCCCCCTCGAAATACCCCCCCTCAAAATTCTCACTCTGAAAAAATAAACCCCCCGGGGGTATTTCGAGGAAATACGGTATGTACTTCTATGTAATTAGCATTGAAAAAATCACTGGGAGATTTATATTTAAAAAATCTCAGAAAATCTCAGAAAATATAAGATTTTCTGAGATTTATATTTTTTCCACGATTTTCCAGCGAGATTTAATTATATTTTTTTCTGATTGAGAAAATCTCCTGAGAAAATCTCTCTAAAAAGTGAGTATTTTTGAGAACTTTTGCCACAATTTTTCTCAAAATCACCAATTTCCTAACTTAAACACATTTTCACCTTCAAATACACTACTTCATGTACTTTTTGCCTATTATCAGCTATTTTTAACTATTATGTACCTTTATGCCCATTTTGGCTATTTCCCTTTGGCTATTTTAACGGTTTTCTCTCCCCTTTTTCCCTTCTATGGCTTGAAAAAAAACAATATCAGGTTCTATTTGAAACACATTTTCTGTACTCAAGTACTTTGAAAACGTGTATGTAAACATGAGTACTGGTAGGGTTCAAACAGGATGAGATTACCAGAAAAGAAGCATAAATTGGACATTAGAGGTTTATGTTCACATCTCATGGTGCAAAAACTACACACATGGAGTACTGGTACTTTTTCAGAGCAAACATATACATATTTAGTCAGTACTCGAGTATACATATTTTTGGAGTAAAAGTAAAAGTTTTTAACCACTATGTAGGACTGCATGCTTTGCAAATAAAGTTACCACAATTTGGTGACAAAAGTCATCTGATAAATTCTGTGGGGCACGTGAACATGGTGTATTCTATAATGAGAAAAAATGTACCCAAAGCATATTTTTGTTGATTATTCAGAAAGTAAATGGTATTAGCTTGTTGCAAAAGTTTTTGCGTTGCAACATCATCTTCAGCATTGTCTCCTATTGGATCACCCTGGATTGTTAGGATTCAGTCCGGGTATATAAGCTGGTGTTCAACTCTACCTAGGTTTCCAACTAATGTTCCATTGAAATTTCATTGAAAAATCAAAACACCGGAAAACGGTGGATGGCAGAGTTGCGAAAGCGTATTTACGCTTACCCGAAATACCCGGGTAAATGGGTATTTATACTTACGCTTACGCTTACGCTTTCATAAAATACCTTTACGCTTTATTACGCTTTCCCGGCCGAATTACCCGGGTACTAAAAGCGTAAAAAAACTTTTCACACGGCCCAGTTTTACGGTTTTCAAAAAGCGTGAAACTACAAAAAAAAGCGATATGAACGACAATGCGTACCAAAGAAAATTACTGCGTGTGTGCATAAACACTGAAAATGGTGGCACATGTAAATACAAATTGTGCTAAAAGTCTGGCGCCTGCAATATCGTGGCGTCAGACTAGAAATTTTTGGGGTGACGATGGATTCCGTCAACAGCATTACCGTATTACCTCGAAATACCCCTGTGGAGGTTTATTATTTTGCCAGCAAAATTTGAGGGGGGTTTTATTCAAGGGGGGATTATTCGAGGGTTTTTTATTATTTCCCGAGCCAATTTTGAGGGGGCTGGATAATTCAAGGTAATACGGTGGGTCCCAGTTAGATGAAGTTGTGTTGTTATGTGGTGATCATGTTGATTAAATGATGTGAAAAAATGAATGGAAATGATATATAAAGTAGTCTAAAAGTGAAAGCTAGGGTGTTTCCCCATGCTCAACAGCAGGAGCACTTTCTAGAAAATTTTTACGCTTACGCTTTTTTTTACGCTTTCCTAAATATTTTAAAAATACCTTACGCTTTTAGTATCCATACTCAAAATTTGGAAAGTGTATTTACGCTTACGCTTACGCTTTCCAAAAATACTGGTATTTTAACAACTCTGGTGGATGGTGCATGTTGAGTTTTGGACATTATTGAGATAAATATTAGTACTGGATCTACTTTCACATAATTAATTTCACAGTAAAATTTTATGATTGAATGAATTCTACCTACTTTGTATAGGTATCCTGGCTGAAACCCCATTGATTGTCCAGGATGCTCCAATGCAAGATGATCCTGAAATGGAAAAAAACTTATGCATCAGACCAGTAAAAAGTGTGCTGTCATGTCAGTAGAAGTTGTTAGCATTTGAAAATGTGAATGAAAAGCTTCAACACCACATGTTGCTTAATATCTACTCTTAATAGTTCAAGCCTTGAAATATGATTATAAGTTGATTTAAGTTGAGAGATTTTCAGAAATTTTTTTGAACTGAAAGAGATTTTCTCAGAGATTTAATTATATTTTCAAAAATCACCTGATAGATTTAATTATATTTTTTTCTTGAGAGATTTTCTGAGATAATATTTAATTATATTTTCTCAAAATCGATCATTTTTTTCAATGCTATATGTAATTGTTCGATTTTTATACATCTATGTATGTGGAATTTAACAAAATTTCTGGCGAATCAATAGACCCCCCTCGAATAAGCCCCCTCGAGTTAAACCCCACTGAAAATTTGTTGGCGAAACAATAAACCCCCTGGGGATATTTCGAGGTAATACGGTGTATAGAACTTCGAAATTCAGTGATAAGATTCATAGTCAGACCATCAAACCGCTGAGAAAAGTACGCCCCAAATTGAATAACCGAAATTCAACCAATGTCCACGGTTGTTAAAATGAATTTAGAATTACTCGAAAATAAATACATATACATGAGTACTGGGTAAATACATTTACACATACTTTTAAAAAAAGTACCTGTACTCAACTGTATGCGTACGTTTAAAGAATAGTCGTGTACAGAAAACGTATTTCTGAAATTTCAAATTGCTTTTCTTTGTTGCTAAAATAAAGAAAACTTTAAGCAATCATATCATTTTCCCAAGTACTCGATTTCACATTTCCAAGAGAATAAGTACTCGCTTTTACATCTTCTTGGAAAAAAGTATTTTACCCATATTAACTCATGAGTAGTGATGGAATGGCGCCATGGCGCCCTCTTTCTGTGGCGCCTGGCGCCCACGTTCCGAATGGTGCCATGGCACCCTTGGCGCCTGGCGCCCTTTTTCTGTGGCGCCCTTGGCGCCTGGCGCCCAGATTCAAATGGCTCCATGGCGCCCTTATTCCTGGCACTTTTCCATCACTACTGATGATGAGTTCGAGATAAAAATGAATTTTAGATTTGCTGTAATCAGGGGTAAGAAAAAAAAGTATTTTATATACCTATACATGAACTTTGAAAATTTAAGTAATTTAAACAACTCTGCCCAAGTCCCAAATACGTGCAACCTTCGGTCCAAATTTGCACACGAGTAACGATGGCAAAAAAAGATTCGAAAATTCGAAAACATTTTCGAATTTTCGAATTTTTTCGTAATTTTCAAATTTTTATTTCGCCCCTAGAAAAAACACTTAAAAATCGATTTATTTTTCAAAAGATTCGAAAATTCGAAAATTCAAAAATAGTTTTCGAATTTTTTAGGGAATTCAAGGCAACAAAACACGCTGTTAAGTTCAACGTGCTAAATAAATCAACGATTGATACTCGGCGCGTATCGAAAAGCGAAACGTAACAAAAAAACGTTGAAATGTCATCCACGGCGGAAGAGGCGGACTTCGACGCATCCGTTTTTTATACTGTATTTCCTCGAAATATCCCCCCCCCCCTCGAAATACCCCCTCAAAATTTTCACTATACATTTATAAACCCCCCTCGAAATACCACCCCCCCCCCAATTTGGTGTATAGAGAACGTAATGCAGTTTGTGATCTGGGGAATACAGAACACACATCAAAAACAATGACTGTGTTGTTTAGAACAGGGTCTTATAAATGGCGTTAGTACCATCTACGTTAGTACCATCTAATTTAGTACCATCTACGTACTTATATAAGTATATAGAGTCTTATAAATGGCAGTTTTTGTTGCATTTTTTGACATCTGTGTTACCTAAAAACAACAATTTAGTACTGGGATTTCGAAAAATTTCTGGCTAAATAATACACCCCGTCGAAATAACCACCCTCGTTTAACCCCCCCCCCCCAAGTTTCCACTCTGAAAAAATAATATGGTATTTGATGCCAATTTTATATTTTTTTGCTGATATTTGATTTGATGCCAACTTTTAAATTGTTGTTTTTATTGCCTTCACTCTGTTGGCGAATTAAATGTATCAATGTGTGAATTAAATGAAGCAGCACACTGGTTTGCATAACTCCTTCGTCCATTGTTAATACTAATTTATGGTTAAAATAAGGTTATAACAACTGAGCGGACAGGAAGACAGTCTAAATTCTGTGTTTAAAGCTTAATATTCAATATTTTTCAAAAAAGATTCGAAAATTATTTGAAAAAATTCGAAAACTAGCCAAAAAAATTCGAAAATTGCCAAAAAAGATTCGAAAATTCGAAATTCGAAAATTAAATTCGAAATTCGAAAATTATTTTGAAGAAAAATTCGAAAATTCGAAAATTCATTTCAGAAAAAACACTTAAAAATTTAAATACTTTTTTTTCGACTGTTTGCCATCGTTACACACGAGTGCAAGTCCAAATTTGCACACGACCAGCGCTTTCGCCAGTAATCATGTTCGCATGAAATCCTCTTAGACTTCAAGTGAATTAAGTGGGTGGAGTTAATTCAATAAAGTTGTTGTCGTTTATACTGAGGCAAGTATGCATTCGGTAATTGAATTCACCGTATTTTCTCGAATAATTCCCCTGGGGAATTATTTTGTCATCACACGTCTTGAAGGGAGGGACTATTCAAACGGGAGGGATTTTTCAATGCGGGATTTTTGCTTCTTCAAAATTTCTCAAAGCGTGTAGAATCAACTCATTCAACGAAATATGTTTCATTCACAAAATAACATGCAATTTAATAACATAAATTGATCATATGCCTAACGCGGAAGTATTCAAAGGGGAACTATTTTTCCCTCACTCTTCTAACAGGGGGGGGGGGGATTTTTCAAGAGGGGCATTATTCAAGCAAATACGGTATGTACCCCTCAGACCCTGAATGAATGTTGTTATTTGCAGAGTTCATTGAGCTGGGGCTTAGCTTATTGATGATTATTTTCTGGAGTAGATAGATACCTAAATGAATGTCAAAAAGTGAGATATTGAGACAAACTTTTAGACAAAAATATCATTTTTCAAACTGAACATAAATAGGACAGTGGCGCTTCATGTGTTTTCTACGTGCGGAATCTAGTTTCCATATGCTCTGCAAAAATTGTGAAAAAGCTGCTTCTCATCAGCGCCCATTTTCAATTTTCGCAGTTCAGTTTGCCTACCTAGATCTATTTTTCAAAATCAGTTTTTATGACCGAGGCAGTCTATCACCAAAAATGACCCTAGAATAAGTTTTAAAAATACTCACTTTAAACAAGAAAATTTCTGAAAAAGTTACCTTTCAAAATGAATACAAGTTTCAGCGAAAAACGTTCACTTTTAATCGCAAAAACAAAATTTTCAGCCAAGCGCACGGTAGTGAACGTGTTTACTGCACTTGTGGCTACAGCGGGTATACAGCTGTTTCAAGCAGAAATTTGAGATGTGCCGGCTTCGATGCACGGCCGGGGTTCACTTGGGAATTCTGAAACTTTCTAAAAATGCTCTACTCAAACATATATACGGTATATTCTTGAATAAGACCCCCTTGAATAACGTCGCATTGAATAACCCACCACCTCCCTGCTCGCTGGGCGAGGAAAAATACCCCCACCCCTTGAACAACTCCCATCGTTTGAATAACTCCCCCATTCGAATACCGCCCCTCTGTTATGTGTGCAACAGATGTTGCAAATCAAAAAAAGATCACACAAAAAAGAGTCGGAACAACGAAATTTAGCTACGCCTGGGCTGAATGCAAATGCAGTGCAGTGTATGAAACGAAAAATACAAAAAAAATGTTAGCCCACGGCAGTAACAGCCGATTACACGGTGTAACTTTGGGGAAAACCCTCCCCTTGAATAACCCCTCAAAAACTCTGACGAAAAAATATATCCCCCTGGGGTCTTATTCGAAGATATACGGCAGCTTCTCCTCTATTTATCACCAATTCTTTTCTGGAGCCAAGCAAGATCGAGCATGCATTGAAAATATGCCGCTGCTTTATTGTCGTAGCAAAAAAATCTAGAAATTTTCATTCGGTATTGCCAAATAAAGTATTCTGTGCTAATTTTGAGATAAATATTTTTTGTCCTTCGTCTGTCCAGTGGCCATGCGTTGAATTCCAGCTCACTCTTGAGCAAAAGGTTGTGCAAAAAACGAATTTGAAACTTTATCTAGAATGTGCAACTTGACCGTGTTCGAGATCGGTCCGTTTAAGACCCGCAAGCAAATACAGTGTAATGTAGTTTGACGGATGTCTTTGATAGCGTATTTATTAAGACATTGATGCCGGAATTTTCATAGTTCATTAAAAATGCAATTCAAGCCGGAGGACTCGTGCGCGGTGAATTTCTTTCACATTTTAACCTATATGATCTACCGCAATTTGCCCACATAAAGCCTATAATAAATGTTGATGATTGATTGGTGGTGATAAAATGGCACCATGGGAGTGGCGAATTTGAGACATCAAAAGGGTGCGGAGCCACTGGCGATTGAAACGCCATTTTTCTGTGGCGCCCATTTGTCTGATTGAGGCCAGGCCACTTTACATCCTGGACAGTTTACATTCTTCCACAAAGCGACACTTCACATCCTATGGTACATTCTATAGGAAATAATTTTAACTAATGTTAACATGCACGGTACTGTGGAATGTAAAGTGTCCAAATACAGAGAATGTGAACTGACTAGGATGTGAACTGACACTAGTTCGTCTGATTAGTGCTTGGCACCCTGCGGCAGCTGTTCGCATGGCCATGGCTAGGGTGTAAAATTTCGGTTTTCCGCAGGCAAATTTTTTCCGTTTTCCAGCAAGTGCAAATTTTTTCCGTTTTCCGTAAGAACATTTTTTGACACCCTAGCTATGACGCCATTTTTCTCATTAGTGATTGGTGGTATTTTAGCCAACGTCAAGTATTATACAAATTGCGCCTATAGTTTTACGACAGATGCTTTAAAAATTAATGAAGCTTTTTAATCGTGTTATTATCATTCAATGAACGCGAACTCATTGATGATGCATATTATTTCTGCTCTCAGGCTTGCCCTTTCGCAACTCGCAAGTCGAGATACACAAATATACAATACTCTGGCTGGTGTGCTCCACAAATATCCACTTCTAAAATCCATAACTCCAAAATTTTTGAAAATTCAGTTAAGCGCCGAAACGGCATCTTGAACTGGTCCCGCATATTATTCACGATTTTTCAAAAAAAAATTTACGTCAAATTTAGCACACTCCGAAGTTTATTTTTGAAAAGTTGCATCGTACTTTCGTACAAAACGTCAGCAAGGTACCTAATTTACATCGTTTCCGGTGCATTCAAATTTCAAACGGCAAAATGATATTGACAAAGTGCCAAAATCTCGATGTATCAGGCGAATTAAATTCCACCCCTGATCAAAAAAAAGACTCGTCCCAGTGCTTTCTCTATCAATCAGGTGGATTGTGTTCTTATAAGGAAGTCATTCTTTTCGCCAATCCATTGACAATTGTGAAGTAGATTTATGTGATTTTGACGTGGTGAATAATGCATTGACGTCAAGCTTAGAGCGCCGGCTTTCAATAGTGTCTCCGCTTTTGTATTTTATGCTGCAGCGTGGCATTGACAGGAATTTGACCTCTATTTCTTGAAGTAAGTAGCGCGGAATGGATGGAAAATCATAGAAAGACTCAAGTTCCGAAGCCTGAGTTATGAACAGGGGTCTCCAGGATTTTGACCCTCGCGAGGGCTGGATAGTTAGCAAATCGCCCCCCCCCCCCGGAGGGATATATAGCTGACATCTATGGGGGCACGGGGGTGCCTCACGGGGGGGGGGCTAAATAGGTATAGGCTTTTATAAGGTATAGAATGCAGAAAAAGGAAAAATCGCTAAAAATAGGTTAAAAGTAAGCAAACTAGATTAAGGTTAAGTTTAACCAAAATAGGTAGGTCAAGTTGAGAGTAAGTTATAACCTCATAAGACTAGCTGAGTGCTAATGCTGTCAGCCCCGTCCGTGTCCAGGGGCTCCTTTCTCTCCTCCTAGCTAGATAGGTACCTAGTTTCTATTAGTTTGTATCTGGGTATTTTATTTGTACCTTTTGTCTCATCTGATCACATTTTCATGGTGTTTGTGGCATGTTATCCTTTCCAGAATGTTCTCCTACCAAGAGCAGATTAAGTATATTGCATGATAGGTATTATCTGTTAGGTCTTTTCTCACATTCTCAATTATCATGCATACCTAGGGTCGGAATAAGTTCCAACGCACAACACAATTGTGTCGCGCAGTTTTTGTCGCGCTTCGACATGATTTTGTCGCGCAGGTAGTGATGGAATGGCGCCGTGGCGCTGGCGCCATTTAAGGGCGCAAGGGTGTTGTGCCATGGCACCACTTGTGCACGACACACATTTGTTGCGCAGTTTTTTTGTGCAAGGAAAGTTTGTTTTGCAGGAGACAACGCTGGTGATGGAATACCGCAATAACCTCAAATGGTGCCAGCACTGTGGCGCCATTCCATCACTACCTACGCGACACTACCTGCGCGACAAACTTGTGTCGCGCAAAAACTGCGCGACACAATTGTGTTGTGCGTTGGAAATTCCGGTGAGCCGCATACCTACATACATTTCATTTAGGTAGTATATGGTCTAAGTTTGATATTACCTTTGCATGTTTAGTTGAGCAGTAATTACATTTAACATAGGTATCTTGTTTCCATCAGCCCCCTGTTGCTTAAAGCGTTGTGTTTCGCTGAAAACAACAATAGTTCATTGTAGGTAATGTACATGTTTTATGTCCACTTCTCCCATCTTTTTTTCATATATTTCCAGGTCGTCTGCATGATTTAGCATCAAATTTAGTGTATGGTTTGCTGTCAATCCAATATGAATACTACAAATTTTGGCGATAGTAGCCAAAAAATTTGCCTCGGGATAGATAGCTGGCCGATTTCCGGCCGTTCGATGCAATCCATGCGCTTAGGGTAGGTAGGTAATTGTATTTACCGTATTTCGTCGAATTACGCCCCGGGGGGGTTATTTTTCAGAGTGGAAATTTTGACGGGTGGGGTTAGACGAGGGGGGGTATTTCGTGGGGGGGTTATTATTTCGCCAGGAAATTTTTGAAATCCCAGTACTAAATTGTTGTTTGTAACGTACACCGACGTCGAAAAATGCAATAAAAACCACTATTTATAAGACTCTATAGACTTATATAAGTACGTAGACGGTATAAACCCTGTTCTTACATAACACACTCATTGTTTTTAACGTGTGTTCTGCGTTTCCCGGAGCTTTCGTTATCTATGTTCTCTATACACTGAAATTGGGGGGGGGGGTATTTCGAGGGGGGGGGGGTTATAAATTCATAGTGTCCATTTTGAGGGGGGAATTTCGAGGAAATACGGTAGGTACCTAATCTCGTGTGTTGACAACTTCTCGCAGCAAGTGACTTTGCAAATTCGATTTTGCACATACGAACGTATTGACGTATTTATTTAACTTCTGGAGTTTATCCGTCGCGTTGCAATACGACGATTGAAAAAAACCAAAAATTATTTTCGATTCATTCAGGTACCACCACTAACTCAGGAGGACTAAAAATGGCTAGCAAAAAATTATGGCTGCTTAGCGCTATAGTTATAATTTCCGGTGAGTTCACATCTAAATTTTGAAAACTTCTTTTCTATAAAAAATCGCAAAAAAAACAACGAAAAAATTCCAGTGATCAAAGGCGCCAACTGCGAGGAGAATAACGAAGAAACTGAAGCGGATCCAAAGGACAAAAAAGGGGGCGCGCGCCAATTTTACAAGCGACCGCGACAATTCTACGATGGACCAGACAAGCGGCCGCGCCAATTCTACGATGGACCAGACAAGCGGCCGCGCCAATTTTATCAGAAACGCTTTGGTGGGTTGGGGGTGTCACTTTGCTTAGTGAGGACAATCCCGCACCCTGTAAAGTAAGTACAAGGTAAAATGTTTCATGACATGCAAAGTGTAAAACAAATTTGTCAAATGTCATAATGGCAAAAGTTCAGTAGTTAAATATTTTATTTTTATTTTTATTGACACTAAATACATGACATTTGTCAACTGACAGGACACTTTACAGGGTGCGGGACTGCTACCTAAGGTGTAACTTTATTGACTGTGTGCGCATAGGCTCAGAGTAAAAAATGGGTGTGGGATGTGCCATGGAGTGTTGCAGAGTGTCTTGATGCATTCACACAGAATAGGCATGAAAACACTTGATTGTGAATGCAGATGCTTCACATTGCTTCACAAACTATGCAAAGTATGCCAACATGGTTGGTGAATATATCATCACTGGTATGGGTGCACATCGTTGGGTTGTGTCATGGGTGTCACTTAGTTGACTGGGTGATGGAATGAAACCCATTGTTTGGTTGGTGGCACCATGTTGGGTGAGCAGTGGGGTGGGTGCACAATGCGCCACTGTGTCGAGTGGAGGCGGTATTTACATTGTCGGATTGTATAAAAACAGGCACTTAATCCAGGCTGGCGCCCATCATCGGACGTAGACGAGGACAATTACGGCAAACGTGGCGGCGGTAGGGCGTTCGGTCCGAGCGATGACTACAAAAGGGGCGGTGGTAGGGCATTCGGTCCAAGTGAAGATTACAAAAGAGGCGGCGGCAGGGCATTCGGTTCCAGCGAAGACTCAAAGAGAGGCGGCGGCAGGGCGTTCGGCCCCGCGGACGATTACAAGCGGGGCGGCGGCAGGTCGTTTTATTCATCCGATAACGATAAACGGGGTGGTGCCAGGCCGTTTTATATGGACGATTACGGTAAGAGGGGCGGCGCCAGGCAGTTCGGCGGCTACAGGAACAAACGCCCGGGGGCTAGGACCTTCTACAAGTTTGTTGCAGTTTGTTGGCAATTACGACCCTGTGCCGGTGCTCATCTAAACCCAGTTCTCATCAAGCCCCGGTGCTCATCTAGCACTACCCGGTGTACATCTACACCCCCCCACAGCCGGCACACGTGCGATGTGCATTGCGAGACTGTGCGGCAGTGCACACAAAGGAGCGTACCGCTGGTCACGTCATATTGGCAGCTGGTCAACTCATCCTGTCAAAAATTTGAGACATTTTCTTGACGATTCCCTCCCGCAAATGGTTGAAAAAAACAAGTCGAATTCCTTCGAAGTGATGAACTGACCATCCGCTGACTTGACTTTGACGTTAGCTCGCTGCCGTCAGGTAACACGCTCATTGATGTGTACCGCCCCAGAGTTACGCAATGCACATCGTTGGTGTGCCGGCTGGGGGGGGGGGGCGTAAATGAGCACCGGGATCACATGAGCAGAGAGTCTGCCGCGGGAAAGCGCTGCTAGTATTTATTTACCATAAACGGCAGAGTGGGTTGCACATGAAATCCTCAACTAGGAAAAATAGAAACTCAATTCGCAGCAACATGGACTCATGGCAGAAACGCATGGGCGGCCGTTCTTTCTACGATCAATTTTGATGGAAAATTGGCGACGCGCCGCGCCGGAGCTTATGGCAGGGTGTGATCGTGTGCAAAAATAAATTAAATGATTAAACTAGCTGTTTTGGGACAAATTGTGTGCAAGCCTGCTGTGGGGCGCCATTTTTACTTGGAAGACTGGTTGATTCAGTGAATTCAGTCGGTAGCTGAATACAGCAGGGGCGATATTTAATTAGCTCGAAGGTTTTTTTCGGGTATCCGATTGAAAATTCACGAATCGAAATTGTACGCCGCCGCATTCGAAAAAGTTGAGATTCAGATTTTAGTTGACGGCAAAGTCGAAACGGAATAAGTTGAATATTGTTTCGCGACCAATCAACAAAAATCTGAATGGAAACCAGTCGGCCCAGTTGACACCCGGCGTCACTGTCAGCTGAATAGTTGCGCAGGGACAACTCAGTCAGGCAACGTAACAATTTCCGATTGAATTGTAAACAAATTGCCCGAAAAACCGTAGCGTTAATTGACTTCCAGCCAGTGAGCACCGCACGTTTTAAAATTACACTCATTAAAAAAACAATAATGACTTTCTGACCAACTCTGTTGGGCTCCATGATAATGATTCTCAAGTTTTATCCACACCACTATACACGATATATAGTCGCTTCTTTTACAGGGTGCGTCTGACAAAATCGGCACTTTCTGATCTCAATACTATTCAGACAGATAACTAAATGAATACACCCACTTTGTACAGACCTCCATCCATGTAGCGGTCACGTACCCTGTAAAGTGTAAAATGTCTCGCAAAATGTGAAAAGTTCAGTAATTAACTTTTTTCTTCCATTTTATTTGCCATTTTGCATGACAGTTTATACTTTACAGGGTGCGTGACTGCCACCATATCGTATTTTACGCAATAAATAAATACAACGCGCAGTCTCAAAGAAATCCGTGGGGGATCCCCATAGTTGTTAAAACGTATAGAGCGGGAACGCCACAGTTACAGGCAATATAGAAGAATCAATCATTAGTCATACAGATAGGGGAATCAATTGTTCCATTGTTACTTCCCCGATAGCCATTCATGGTGGGGGGGGGGGGGTTATCGAGGGAGTTGCCCTAGAGAAATGCCAACAGAGCACACCGCATGGAAATCTACCATATTTCATTTGAATAATGAAGCAAAATTTGGCTTAGCTATGAGATAACCTCAATAGATGAAAATTGATCGCTTGACTATCTATTCATCAAATTATGGTAACATTCACAGCAGCGTGTCGCGGATTCGAGCGGCTGGACGGATAATTAAAAAAACAACAACATCGTTTTTTTCATTTTGAAAGCGGCGCATAAATGTCAAATCGTAGAAAGAGTATTTACGAAAATGACAAGGTGGTCTAACAGTTATAGCCACATAGGTAACTAAAATAATTATAAGGTTGACGGTGCACAGGGGTCTCCGATGTGGGGGGGGGGGGGGTTACCCCGAAATCGCCCTATCTATCTATGAAAACTATCTATCTACGGCTTGAAAAAGCTTATATATTGGACTTTCGCGAGACTCAAATTATTTTTCACCTGAGCTATTCCTGATTTGCTAAATATGTATCCAACCCCCCGGAGGGTCAAAACCCAGGATACCCCTGGCCTGGCAAAGTAAATACACACATACATAATAACAATTTTTTACCGCAAAATTAGCGTAAAAAGATCGAATAAAGCACAATAGAGCAAAAGTATAGACTGGAAACGTTTTATTCAAACGTTGACAATATGTAATACCCTTGACCCGGATTAGTGGTGTAAAAAGCGCCAGACTTTTGGCGCCAAGCGCCAAAAGCGCCATGGCGCTTTCAGCATGCGAGCGCCAAGCGCCAATGGCGCCACAGCAAAATAGCGCCAAGCGCCAAAAGCGCCATGGCGCTTTTCTAGAACAAGGCGCCAAGCGCCAATGGCGCCAGAGGATGTTGGCGCCAAGCGCCAATAGCGCCAGCGCCAAATTGTTTTGCTGCTCATAAAGTGCAGCCATGCTAATGCAGGTGTTGGTTAGGTCCTGTCGGTTTAGGTTTTGGAGTATGTTAAGTAGGTTATGTATGCTAGCTAAGGGTGCTGAGCACTAATGAGACCCTGGCACCCGCCCCAAAATCAACCCCTGTCTGTTCGAAAGGGTCGAAACCTTTTTATTCAACCTTTTTATTCAACAACATGTACCTTTTATTCAACAACAACAAAACTTCATTTGAACGTTGCTCGTCGGCTTGTGAGTAGTGATGTAAAGGCACCGGGGCACCGGTGCCCCGGTGCTGGGCACCGAAGGGCACCAGCACCGGTGCTGGTGCGGTGCCATTGCAATCTTCAGGGGTGGCATGCCGGTGCCGGTGCCATTTTTTTTCAGAATAGCACCGGTGCCGGTGCGGTGCCATTTTTTGGCCGGTGCCAAAGGTGCTAGCACCAGGGCCAAAGTAAAAGGCACCGGGAAAGGTACCGGCCAAGGCTTCATGTGCTATGCAATTTTGTCCATAGTAAATATGTGCTTACCGTATTTGCTTGAATAATCCCCCTGGGGGATTATTATTTCGTCAGACTTTTTTGAGGGGGGAACTATTCGAGGGGGGGAATTATTCGAGGGGGGGAATTATTATTTCGTCACAACTTTCAAGCATGTTTCTATCAACACATTGATTGAAATATGCTTTATAAACACAGGAACGTGCCATTTTTGTTAATATTGGGCACAAACAATTGATCAAATCTTTTAAGGGGGGAATTATTCGAGGGGGGGAATTATTATTTCCTCAGTCGTCTTACAGGGGGGGGGGGGGTTATTCGAGGGGGGAATTATTCAAGGGGGGGGGGGAACTTTTCAAGCAAATACGGTATTCATAAATATTTCTAAAAACAGCGATATATTTACCCAACCGTTTTTGCCTATTTTGTAAACCTCCCATCAAAAAAGTATACCTACTGTGAAATCCATTATACCCGATACGTGATCTGATGAGCGAATCTAAAATTTTGTTGAATTATAAATCATTTTTATATTTATCTAACTTTTTTGTTCAAAATTTGTTGTCAGTTTATGACAGAGATAGTTCCATTCTCTGTACAGCAACGACTCCGATAAGTAGACAATAGTGGCTATGGACATTGGAGTGAATTAAATATTTTAAATTGCTTTATAAAAGTGATTGCCACATCATTCTGATCATTTTAAGTGCTCAACCATCAAAATCGGTTGAAAATTCATGGAAATATGCACTTCCAAAGGTGAGACCACTGAGAAACTGCCCGATATTTACTTCAGAAATTCCAGCCCGGTGCGGTGCCTTTCGGTGCTAGCACCGGCAACCCGCCGGTGCCCTTCGGTGCCGGTGCCATTTTTTCCAAAAGGCACCGGTGCCGGTGCGGTGCGGTGCCATTTTCTGGCCGGTGCCCCAGGGTGCCAGGTGCCCTTTTCATGCGTTGGCAAAGGTGCCGGTGCGGTGCGGTGCCATTTTTCCCGGTGCCTTTAACATCACTACTTGTGAGCAAGCTTTGAATTGGGATGGGAACCATTAGGCCCATTATTTTGGATTTTTTTAAATATCCTTGCAATTGCATTGACTTGGTTTACAAAATATGAAGTGGCGTGTTTGTTCTTCCTGGAATGCACGTACAGTAACACATTTAATTGTGAAAATTTTGTACACAAAGTCTTTTTACATAAAATAATAATCGATTTTTTGAACTCCTTGGCGCTTTTTATAACGCCAGCGCCAAGCGCCAATGGCGCCACGGCATCATAGCGCCAAGCGCCATGGCGCTTTTCCATAGCACAGCGCCAAGCGCCAATGGCGCCACAGCAAAAAAAACGCCAAGCGCCAAAAGCGCCATGGCGCTTTTTGCTTTGGCGCTAGCTCCAGGCGCCAGCGCCATGGCGCTTTTACATCACTAATCCGGATATGCTATACATATATCAAAATAGGTACTTAAATAATATTAATGTATCACAGCCAGGTAGGGTTGCAACAATATAAGTTTTTGATATCTACTGTATGAAAAATGTTCCATACTAAACATGATATCGCGATATATTATTGTCAAAATTGAAATATTTTTCTTGAAATTACATTATCGCTACAGGAAATCAAACATGTCCGATTTGTATTCGATATAGGTATTGTTGCCATCCTAATGAAACCGGTATGTGTAAATCTTATCTTATGATAAATACATGACTAATTCAAGCTATATAAAATCTACCTGTACAAAGTACGGCACACTAATTAAGCAAATTAAAACTCAGCAAAATAAAAATTGAATGTACAAAATAGGCACTCGCAAAAACGGAAAACCCGCCTGCGAAGGATCAAAACCAATGTCTCGTGATCATTACCCAGTTACTGAAAGCTGTGACTCCATAAAAGAAAATAATCACATAAAAAGTACCTGAAGTAGCCAATGCAATGCCTGAATAGAGCAATGCCTATTCTATATATTTTCAAGATTAATATATATATAGGGATGGCTGGAGATTTTTTAGCAACTTGAAAAGCGTTGCTTTTTAAAAGAACCGCGAGAATCGAATCCGTTTTTGTAAAAAACGGTAGCTGAAATTTTCTGTACTAGGATTTCTAGTCTTCACTAGTCTTCACTAGGATTTTGCAATTTTTATGTTTTTGGCAAAAATAACAACTTGAAATGCACTGTAACGTGTCTGATACACCTGTAATTCATAATTATGTTGACTACTGTTGACTCCATTTTTGGGAGCTCTAAAAACTGATTTTCTTTAGAAAATGGCTTTTTAAGAACACAACTGTTTTTTAAAAACGGGGTCGTTAAAAAGTTTTTGTTATCCCTATCCATAGTTAAACTAAATACGGAATGCTAAACTTCACAAAACGCACTATTTCATCAAACACTCACCAAAAGAATTATTTTTCGCCGCTAGTTTCAGAGGGGAGATTGCAATTTTACACTTATTCTCAGGGCGCCACCTCCGCATATGAAGGGTGTGCTTCTAAAAGTACCGATCTACAAATTTTTCAAATTTGAGTTAGGACCATTTTTTGGGTCCCCATAAACATTCGCTTCAAAAAAATGTATAATATGTGGGGGGTGCGAAATTCAATTTTGAGACATGGGGGGTCGAAAAAAGCAAAAAAAATCACAAAATACGGTTTTTGAAATTTTTAAAGTACCGATCTACAAGCTTTTTCAGCTTTTGTGTCTTTAAAAGTACCGATCTACACACTTTTTTCAAAATTGTTCTTTTAAATGTACCGATCTGCACATTATTTTTTGTGCTTCTAAAAGTACCGATGTCAGATCGGCGTCCGATTGAGCAAAAACTCATTTTGTGCTTTTTTATTATGGGTAAAAGTACCGATCTACAGCTGTCTGATTTTGTGCTTTAAAAAATACCGATCTACATGCTATTACCAATTTGTTCCTTTAAAATGTACTGTACTACAAAAATATAATTCACTAAATTTTATATAGCTAGTATTATGTGTATAATCAATGATTATACCCATGCATGTGGATACGCAACAATATGGCCGAAATACCCATACCCAAAATTCCCATACCCAATACCCATGTATGGGTATTGCATACTCCAAACTTTCAATTGCGATTATCTCAAAATCGATTTTTTTGTAGATCGGTACTTTTAGAAGCACACCCTTCATATGGACAAGTGACAAGAAAAGTGCTGTGGGTAACAATGGTAAATGGAGCTGTAACAAGTTTACCCGTCACTTGACTTATCACTTTGCTTATCTCACCGAATCCTTCCTGTCACTTCTGCACTTATCTGGTATCAATGGCCTTACACAAATTACATGCACATGTCATCTAAACACACTGAGACTGATCCCCCACCTGCTGCTCATCTGCGCAGATGAGCAGGGGCATAGATGAGCAGCGGGTCTAGATTAGCAACGGGTTCAGATGACCACCGACACTAGTGTGCGCAAGGCCAATGAATCATGAAATACCCAATGGTGATCACCACAGCGTAATCGCACCAGTTTCCGTAAAAACAACCATGGCCAAGAAAACTACATATATCGCGAATAAATACCCGGCGTAAATTCGGGTCGCCTCGAAATTGCTCAAAGGCAAAATTATGAGAGAAGTTAGCAGCGACCATCCCAATGAGAATACCAAAAGGAACAGAACTGAAGTGAATTCAATTGGCAACGAGCCAGAAGGGTGGCGAACGCAGGCGATCGTGAACGTCAGTCCGGCGCCCACTAGAAGATCTGAGTGAAGATATTCAAAGTGAAAAACAGCCCTGCTTCAAGAAGCACATAAAAAAATGACTGTGCGATTATGATTGCATGTGACCGACATTGAAGCCCTGGTGGCAGTCCCGCACCAAGTATAGTGTCATGTCGATGGTCAATTGCTATTCAGTGTCAATAAAAATGAATAAGAAAAGATTTTATCACAGACTTTTTTTGACATTTGACACTTTACAGGGAGCAGCACTGCACCCAGGTGCCAATTCCCAAGTGGAGAAGTAAAAAACAACAATTATCAATCAAAAATGAAGTGAGAAGTATAAAGTTGAAAGAGATGTCACCTTAAAAATTTTCTTTTAACTTTTCAGTTAAAAATAAGTTTTTTAAATAATTTTTTACTTCTTATTGCAAAACTGTTTGTTTACATGCGGAATCGACCCCTGGTGACAATTCCACAAGTGTCGAAGTGCCAAGGAAGTAGGTAAGTGATAGGTCAAATACATATTAAGTAGTATATAAATCAAATAAATACTCAACTTCCCAAAAACTCACTAAAAAGCGGCCCTCCAAAACAGGCCGAAATAGCCATCCTAGGCAATCCCTGTCTGGCCACAGACACATCAGTGATTATATCACCCAAACTGTTGCTCCAAGCGAGCAGCGTCAAGCCCAGCAACTCATTCGATGCCCCCGTTAAAGCACCAAGAAGGGTTACAAGGCCGACCACTTCACGCGCGAGCAGATAGATCCATAGAACGGACACTGTGAACCCTGAGTGACAAGGTGGGATTGCGGGTGGTGATAAAATTGTTTAGAAAACTTTTTCACCGAGATTTTCCGGTAAATGGGTGCGGTTAACGGTACGGTATGTTTGGAAAACGCGGTGAACGGCATGGTAAACATTCAAATGGCAGTAAACGGTACGGTAAACTCCGAAAAAATCAGTTATCGGTACGGTAAATCTTTCAATTAAAAATCCGTCGCCCTGGTTCAAGTCGATGGGAACAGATAAACAGAAATTGGGCTATCCAAAGATCGAGTAAAGTGAAGAAAAAAAACAAATAAAGAGATATGCAACTGAGAAACTGACCAACATAAGCCAAATATTTATGAAATCTGGGTTTTCTGCGTCTCCCAGTAAAAACAGCCACCAACACAAGCACTGGGAGCGC
The DNA here is from genome assembly GCA_964036195.1 of Sphaerolaimus hirsutus. Taxonomy (NCBI): domain Eukaryota; kingdom Metazoa; phylum Nematoda; class Chromadorea; order Monhysterida; family Sphaerolaimidae; genus Sphaerolaimus; species Sphaerolaimus hirsutus. The sequence continues at coordinate 13,349,166 of OZ038450.1, forward strand.
CAAAAACAGCACTGGAACTGCAAGTGGCACTCGTACAGTTCCAGGGGTCATTTTTGTGATACCTGAATTTATAGAGGTGATGGTTAGGATGCTGTAAGTAGGTTTGGAATGGTATAAATCAACGAATATTTAGCGAGATCTAAAATGTTTTAAATGTACTAAACCTAGAATATCGTGACCAAAATCAATATCAGCTACCGTATTTATCTTAGCGAACATATTTAGAGTGTCGAGCGCCTTGGCATATCGAATATATTAGATATAGATTTAAAAAAATAATCGACCATCTATATCCAAAAGAAATATGGCTCCAATCCAACCACACATAAATACTCCACACCCCAATTAGAAGTATTTAAAACAAATGAAAATTACACACACCTTTGACAGCGAAAAGCGCAAACAATGGGCAAGTAAGGCAATGAAGCGCGGCCAGCGGCTTTGACCAATTGTGTTCGTGCATTTCAAAGTCCACCACTGGCACGGTCAACTTGAGCAGGCACACGATCGGCGCCTGTGCCGTGGACACTTGGCCTTTGCTCAATTTCAAATTACCCATGCAAATCGTATTAAAATATATATAACCATACAACGATGAATTCATTGCCAAATCGTTAAATTTTCACTGTAAAAAGCACTATTGTGGTAGTTGATTAAACTTATTGCCTATGACGGCCGAGAGAGAAAGCCCATTCCACCATTTATGTTCACACTAGGGATGGTCGGTGTTTTTTGAAACATTTTTTAACGTTTTAAAAACAACGAAAATATTTTAAAAAACCATCAAAACCAATTTTTAAACAAATAAAGTTTTGTTAGTACTTATTCACCAGGTATTTTGCAATTGTTTGCGCGTACAAACGTACCTTAAGCACGAGCATCGCCCTGGCCGCCAACGTGGAGTCGCGCCAGCAGCCCGCCGAGAACGGCCGCAGTGCCATTTTCAATTCTCCGCCGATGCTACGAGCCCGACCAGTTTCTCCGGCGAAGAAAACGCCTGCATTTGTGTTTGAACAGTGAAATAAGATTGAGCTGGTCATTGGAACACACTTTACTTGGGAACGCGAATTACAAACGCGGAAAAAAATGTCTACCGAACAGATTTCAGGAAAACAGATTTCAGGAAAAGAAATCAGGCCCACTTGGGAATCGCCAACAGGACTGCAAATTATTTTAAACTTTCTGCGATGGGCATGTCTTTTTTTCAATAATAGCATTTTTGAAAATACCATCTCCGCGGATTTTTCAGTGTGTATTCACAGCAACATAAGAAGCCAAATTTAAAAAAATACACCGACTGTCATCGTCGGTGACAAAATCGTCCGGGTCTGGCATCATTGGGTCCGGCTGCTCAGTGTGATGGTGCGCTTCTGCGAGGTGATTGGTCGGAAAGCTTTTTGCAATGTTTTTTTCTCTCGACGGTGTAATGGGGCAACCATAGGATTGAGCAGGGGGCGGGGTTAGAGTGTGTAACCCCCCGAATGTCCCAGCTATCTATCTATCTATCTATCTATCTATCTATCTATCTATCTATCTATCTATCTATCTATCTACATGACGTACATGACAATAAAAGAGTTTGTGAGGTGCGAAATGCGCGCCTGCGCGCAAAATTTTTGTAAACAACGCACAAAATCGATATAGAAAACTGCTATTATCGGCGACTTTTCTATCTGACCCGGGAAGGGAGGATGCTACACCACTGCACACGACAAATATCGACCAGAGGTCCCAAATCCAACAAAATCGAAAACCGAAACCGACCAAAAGCAGGGTACCTCCAATTAGCCTCTTCAGCAATTGAGCTAAAACTCATATCCCTAATCAAAGGTCTACGTCGCTGCACAATCTGCTGTCCGCTTTCGGCGGCAATTTGCAGCGGACCAACTTGTCCAGGGTCAATTTGTCCCGCGTCACTATCGTCCGGTAGCGTTTCGTCACGCCGCCGCTGCATAGACGCGACGCGAACGTACCGCCCGATCACTACCACGGCGGCGTAGATGGCGTATAGGATCAGGAAACCTGAGAGTGGGGTGTGGATGGGGTTTGAGCAAATACGTTTTTTTCAACGATTTTTTTCATGGTTTATCGTACATAATAATGGGTAAAAAGTCATAATATGTGAAAATGTGAGCTGGAACACAATAAATGTGCTATCGCATTGTGCTCATATTTATATAACTCGGACGTCCATCAAATAGTAAAGAATGTGATTTGCGCATAAACATTCTAAAACTTAAAGTAGACCCGCATATCCCACGCAACAAAACTAATTTCAATAATTCCCAAACAATTCAAAAATTCGAAAAAACGCAAGAAAAAAACATCGAACCCCACAAATACCAAACTCCGCCCACCTAGTGCAAAAGCCAATGTGACCCGTCCATTGAGCAGCATGACCACCGCCAGCAGCAAAGCGCCGATGAAAAAGGTCAAGTCTCTGAGAAGTGGGCGGCGCATCACCGCGAATGGACCGATGAACGTGATCGTGCCAGCCACGAAGGTCGTCAGAAATACGCCGGCCCCTGGCAGATAATTGAGATGGACACAGTGACTTTTTATAGATATTTTTAATTGACTTTTTGTAATTCAGATTTACGGAACAGGGAACAGATTTTGCAGGGCAGCCGGAAAAGTGAATCTTTTTACAATCCGACACTTCGGGGTGCATTCCCGAGAGCCCTGTAAAGGGTAAAGTCAAGTGTCAAATGAAGAGTTCCTTCTAAAAGTGCACGAGCGCCAAATGCAGAAAAATGGAGTTAAGCGTGGATTTGACATGCACACAGTTTCAGCACAGAAAAGCACAGCTTCCTTTTCAGTTTTATAACTCCATGCCAGTTCGGTAGTTCCTTTTCTTAGTCACACATTTACTGTCCACAAGAACTTAACGAGTTCACAGCACAGAGTTTTCAGTTGACCGGTAGCTCAGTTGACTCACTGTCAACTAATGTGCGCAACGTCAATACAGTACCTCGCATGCCATATCAAACAGAAATGAAGTCTCATCTGGAACAAACCGAACAGGGCGCCGAGCGCCATGTCCGGCTTGGGCGTCTCGGTGCTGACCACGGACGCGAGCGAAGAGAAAATGTCCGGCGCCCCGTTGCCGAAGGCCAGGAACGATACGCCCTGCGATAAGTTGTTTTCTTTAAATACCAACAGGGGGCGGTCCCGCACCTTGTAAAATGTAAAGTGATGTGTCAAGTGTTAAGTAAAATGTCAATTAACATAAACAAGAAAATATTTTATTACTGAACTTTTGACATTTAGCATCACATTTGACAGATTTGTATGACATTTTCGATGATATTCGATACTTTGCTCTTTATTTGCTACTTTATGATGTCCGCGACTGTCACCAGGTGATAAATTGGTTCAGAAGCGCCAGAAATATTGGCGCCAAGCGCCAAAAACACCTTTCGGAAAGATCACGCCGCAGAAGGGTGGCAGGCGTCAGGCATTTATCGCAAATTGTCACAATAACGTTTGAAAGTACATCACCGATATCACTTTCCAACCCCACAAAAACAGTTTATTTCTCTGTGGAAAATAAAATGTGTAGCGTTAAAATTTTGTTTCAAACGCATTTTTGTTAAAGCGGCGTTTACACGGTTTCGTGTGCCGACAACAAAAAACGAGTGAAAAAGTTCCATAATTCCGGAATAAAGTTCCATATCTGCGAGGAAAGGCACTGAAGTACTCACTAGTTGAGTGTACACACATGCCAATTTGCAGATAAATTGCGCCTGTCGTTCAAGACTTGAAAGTCGTGAACGGCATGCCCGAATTATCTGCAAATTGGCATGTGTGTACACTCAACTAGTGAGTATACTTCACTGCTTTGTCTTGCAAATATGGTACTTTATTGTGGAAGTATGAAACTTTTTGTCTTCTTTTTTTGTCGGCACAAAATGCAGTGTAAACGCCGCTTAACAAAAAGGCACCATTTGTTGCCTCCACCAGCACGAATCAACCAAGATCAGATATTGCATCCCCGTTCAATAAAATCCATTAATCCATATTTTCAGTTGACACCTAAACCTCTGTCAACTAGTACCAGTACGCGTAGCCACAAAAAGGCAACCTACGGCGATGTTCTGGCTGATCTTGAGATGGTCAACAATGACTGCAATTGCTGGACAGAAAAACGCATCTGCAGCCACGCTCAGCGCGATCAGAAACATCAGCAGCAGCAGCGAAACTGGAATCGGGTTTTGGACCTCAAAGGTGATATTTTTGGATGGGAAAAACGTTATTTGAACAGCAATTATTGGGCAACAGGATTCCGTTTGAAGCCTAATATTAACATACAATAGTCGAAAACAGACAATGAGGCAAAAAATTAGTGACTTTGAGAAGTGGGAAAAGATACAATATTTAGCGATTTTGAGTGTAAATTAGGATAAACCTCGTTTAAAATTTGCACCATATCACAAAAGACCCACACACTCACAAGCCACCAAAATGGCTATCCTTTCAACACTTATAGCGGCGCAAAAGTACCACAGCGCGTACGGCACGTAGCCGCCGCCAGCGCATACTGAACTGTGATTGGACACAAATTGGCACTGCGCCAAGTGGCTGAGGGGCTCGCGCCACGTGCATGAAGTAACGCTGGGCGAAACCATGGTGGGAGCAGCTGAAATGTGGAGTGTTGAAAGTACCGGGAAAAAATCCTATTTTTGGCTGTTTGATTCAAAAATGAAAGAAAATGTAATTGTTATTGTGAAGCGTGGTCAGTGGGTAAATATCCATTGTTGGTAAATAGCGATTCAGGTCGACTTTTTTGATAGTTGTAAATATATTTGTGTTTCGCTGACAGGTGCCCGCAGGGACCTCCAATCAACAATTTACTTATTGTTGTAATTTTGCCAATTCCTCAAACAAATCAGGAGTGGGTGTAGAAGACGGCTCAGCAGCTGTGGACATCAAACACCCCGGGACAACAAACACCCCCGGACAACAGCGTGTGCGCAGTGGGCCGCAATCACCCCTGGACAACACAGACACGCGCATGCGCCCGCCAAGCCGGCGCCAATGCGTGAGCAGCGCATGCGCTCGCGCCCGACTGGCGCCATTTCTGCCGCGAGGCTGTGGATACTTTCATGCAATTGTTATTATGTCGTTAGCGCTTACGTTTACTCCAAAAACAAATCAATTAATAAGAAGTCAAGTCAATTAGATTCCGATAGCATCAATTGATAGTTTCCTATCCATATACCATATAATGGATATCAGTGCTGTGTGAAATTGAGCGATTAGATTCGAGCGCTGTGCGGCAGTGAACAATGCATGACAATGCGTGAGGGTGGACGAGGGCGCGCGGCAGAAATGGCGCCAGTCGGGCGCGTGCGCTGCTCACGCATTGGCGCCGGCTTAGCGGGCGCATGCGCGTGTCTGTGTTGTCCAGGGGTAATTGCGGCCCACTGCGCACACGCTGTTGTCCGGGGGTGTTTGTCGTCCAGGGGTGTTTGATGTCCAGGGGTTATTCGCCGTAGAAGACACCCGACAGGTGTAAATAGGCATTTCTGGACTTGTTAGAGAAAAAAACTTAGTTGTGATACTGTTCAGTACAGTACTTTTTTACAGCAACAGTTTGAAAAACTCAACACACGAATACCACTTTTATTGCCAAGATGGCGACATGAAACAATAAATGGGCGCGAAAAGAGAGCGTGGGCACCTGTCACCGTCACAGCAAACCTAAAGGTTCAGAGACGAAATGCCGCCCTTAGCAAACTTAAATATACTCCAGCAGTTACTTTACATCCTGCACACGTGGTTCCCCCCCCCTGGAAGCATGCCAACGATTTTTACGCATGCGATTTTCACAGAAGTTGAAAAAAGTCATCTCTGTTATAACGCTATACGTTAACTTATTCACAACAGCGACTTTTTCATCGTTTATACAAAAGTCGCACGCTTTATCATCATTCGCACGCATCCAACGTGAGACATAAATGAGCGAGAGGGCGGAGTATCTGTCAGCCGACTATACCACGCACCCCAGCCAGCATCAGCGGCGAAAAACTGCGACCCGAACCCACTCGACAGAAAAACACCAACTTACGGAGAGCAGGAGACTTTCACGCGTTGCATTTGCAAGCCGGGCCCAACGAACGAATACGGTGAAGCTCGATACAAACTGCCCCGCCCATCGCTGCGTCAACACTGTTGAACTGATTGACACTGTTGACACTGCCAAACTGCTTATAGAGATTGAAAATAAATAATTCCGGTCAGGGGTTTAGTGGGGGGTTGGGGGTGGGGGTTACCCCTCACATCCGCCAGTTATCTATATACCCCGGGGGCACAATTTTTGGCTATCTATCCCCAAAATCGGCCAGCTATCTACCTCTATGGAGAGATTTTTGAGAAATTTTGCCCCAATTTACGCTCAAAATCGCTAATTTTCGTACGTTTTATAGTTTTTCACCTTCAAAATCGCTGTTTCATGCGTTTCATTGCTAATTTTCAGCTATTTGTGTACAATATATGCTTATATACCGATTTTTTCCTTCTATACCTTGGAAAAGCATATATTAATGTGGAACCCCGGCCAACCCCCCATTTTTTCAGCTGCCTATCCCTCCGGAGGAACGATTTACTATATATATGAACCCCCCGCGGGTGTCCAAATCTACAAAACCCCTGATTCCGGTTAACTCAAATGCGTTCAAAGCTGATTAATAAATCAAAAATTTCAGCTGGAAATTAGTACGCACACCATATACTATACATGCACCAACACCGTTTTTTGGATAAAATGATTACATCTCAGGGCAAGACTGGGTCAAATGGAGCAATAATGAAAATGACGCATTCACGTAACGACATTTCATTTCTGTCATTGTGAAAATTGCACAACGAAAAATTCATAGCCATTTCAACGTTACGTGAAAAAATTAATATCACTATTTATCACTGCCACCATTCGCATAATTAGAATGTCCAATAATTTCTCAATTTTTTCAAACTCTGAAAAAATGGTGAACAGTTAAAAAAACACCAAATGAGTACGCAAACTCGTGCATTTCAATTTGCAAAAAAACAACTACCTAGTTTTGCGTAGATGTGCTGTGCAGGGTGGCTTTTCAATTGCACCGACATGATACTGTACTAAAATAACTTTGCACAGCTGGGATTTGTTAAATATCAGTTAAAATGTAAAAATAATCCCACACCTAGAATAATCTATACTTGACAAATTCAGTTTGACATTTGACACGATGTGGCAAAAACCTCACTCTCACACATTCGAATGCGCCCCCCCCCAAAAAACAATCACAAAAATTCAAACGCACTTTTTGATAACCTGCACCACATCTTCATCGTTCAGCACGTGGTCCTTACCCACCCGCTGCGGGTTGTGCTTCACCGACGAGCCCCACACGAGCGCGCTGAAATTCGGAAAGGGAATTACGGTATCCGCTTGAATACAACCCCCCCCCCCCACCCGCTGAGGATGTTTTTCGTGGGGGTTTTAGACTGGGGTGTCCTCAACTGCCGGAGGGGCACGTATTTCGGCTAATACAAAAGGCATTACGACCGTACTGTCGAAAAGCGGTGGGTGATATAAAGCCCAATAGCAGCACATTTCTGACGAAATCAGCACACTAGCAGCACAGAAGGAAGTCTACCATTACCCATCTGAGAATAGCCAAAATTTGATATTTTTCGTCACTTTGCGTCTCATTGTCACTGCGAACGCTAGTTTACTCACACCAGTAAACTAGCGTTTGCAGCGACATTATGGGTGAATGTGAGGCACAATTTTTCATGTGAGTTTAATAATTAATCGAAACATGGTAAAATCACGAAAATTTCAATCAGTTTACCGTATACACTCGAATAAGAACCCAGGGATCATTATTTCGTCAGAAGTTTTGGAGAGCGTGTTGTTCAAGGGGGTGTTATTCAAGGGAGGTCTTATTCAAGTATACGGTAGCTACATAGTAGATATTTATAAAGGCAAATGCACTCAAGTGGGATTTTAACACAGGCGCTTACAAAATAAAATTTGACAAACAAACCATTTGAATTCCTTCTGCAAGGTCTTGTGAATTTTAGTGCACAAATCATCAACGGATCTTCTCTCGTACGGCAGCACAATAGGAGTGGAATAATCAGGTAACTGCCCTTTCGGTTTTGTGTAGCTGATTTTTTTTTTGTGAATTTCGGATTTGTACAAAAATACCGTATTTCTTCTAATAGAAGGGCAGGTCTCTAATAGAAGGGCGTCTCCGATAGAATGTACACTTTTTCGACGTAATTTGGGCCACGAAGTAAATAGAAGGGCATTCTCCAATAGAAGGTACACAAAGTGCTGGAATTGTGCCACATGCATAAAAAAATAAAAAATATCAGCGGATGCTGTGATTTTGTGGCTTTGGTCCATTGATTTTGTGCTATTTTAACATCAAATGTTGAATGGACTCTATTTATCGTCATTCAATGAACTGTCTGTGACGTAACACTTTGAAAAGCCTTGACAGAACTTGAAAAAGATTGGCTGAAAATTTAACAAAAAATAGAAGGGCGGTCTCAAATAGAAGGGCAGGTAAAAAAGTTGACGAAAAAAATAGTAGGGCGCCCTTCTATTAGAAGAAATACGGTAAGTGATAAAATAAAATACGTTTCGACAGAAAATGAACATTTAAAAAACGAACAGTCTGACGAGGTTTAGGTAATCCCACATTTTTTCCAATAGATCATCGAAGTTCCACTTGTGGTGAGCAGATATCGGCACGCAGTGGGGTATCTTGTAGATTATGTCCAATTCCTGATTGTCAATTTTTTCAGTTGATAATTAACTTTTTTTAAGAATGAAAATCGACGGATACACACCTCTATAGTAATCTGGTCAATTTTATTGAGCACGTAGATACAGGGAATGTAAATCCGATTTCCCTCAACGACATCAATCAGTTCCTCGGCAGTTGAATCGACTCTGCAAGAAAGAAAATATTAAAAAATAATGAAAAATCTTTTTTAACGCGGAAATTCGAGACCAAATTCACCTGAGCCCCACGTCAGCGTTGTGTATCTTATATTCGCCCAAAATCGTTCGCACAGTGTCCAAATCCAGTTCAGATTGGGGCACCTGCAAACAGGTTAACAAACTCAACCAAAACAATGAAAAATCGCTCAAAATCGTTGAAAAACACAATTTCAACCAGCTCACAGCGCAGGTCAAATTAATGCCGCCCTTATCTTTCTTCCTAAACCCAATATTCGGCGGCTGTTTATTCAATCGAATGCCGAAACCCTCCAACTCGTGCTCGATCAGCCGCTTGTGCTGTAGCGGCTTCAAAACATCGAGTACAATCAAAATGAGCGAACTGGGGGCACTCACAGACCCTGTAAAATGCCCTGTAAAATGTCAAATGTCAAGAAAAGTGTCAAAGTCATCTAAAATGTAAAATGGTAGACGAATTTGTAAACGGTAAGTGACCTTTGACATTTTACAGGGAATTTTACAGCGTCTGGGAGTGTCACCAGGTGCGCGCGACAGCGATGACCTGCCTGCCGCGGCCCTTGCCGTCCTTGGCGCCCTCGATGATGCCGGGCAGGTCGAGCAGCTGCGAAAGGGTGCGGTGCGGTGTGTTTGCGCTGAGTGAAGATGGAAAGGCGTCGGGAGGATTGACCACGGCGCCAAAGCTTGCGCCGCGCCAGGGACAAAGGGCGCCGGGGAAACAGGGTGCCAAGCGCCGTGGCGCCCCCAAATGGCGCCATAACTAGGCTTGGAAAAAAACGTTTTTCAAAACATGTTTAAAAAAACGTTTTTCAATTTACACGTTTTTTTAAAAAGCTCCCAGATAAGGTCATGGGTCAATATAAATATATAGGTATATCAGACAAGTGACAATACTCTGTGATGTTATATATGACCATGTAATGGCTGTGGAGCCATGGGATAGCATTATAAGTGGTGATTTGTGTCAAAAATGTCCATTTTTTGGCGACATGTTCGTAAATCGCCTTATAGTCGAATGTTCGTGACTTCAAGTGAAGTTTGGCACGGAATAATGATCAAACAAGGTTATAAAAGGTTTCGTTTATAAAAGGTTATAAAAAACGTTTCGGACTATGTTTTTTTAAAAAAAACGTTTTTTTTATAAATAAAACGTTTTCAAAAAACATCGGCCAACCCTAGCCATAACATTGTCTCGCTGCGCGGTGCGGATCTGGCATGTCTGCTAGTAACAGTGGCGTGAAAGAGCCAACAGTTTATGCAAACGCCAAGGCGCTTTTTCCATTGGCGCCCATGACGGACACAGGAAAATGGCGTCAGTTGAAGGCGCTAGCGCATTACAGGGCGCCATTCCATCACCGCTCACAACCAATCATCTAACATTCAATACCGTCAATCCGCCCCCCCCCAAAAAAAACACCTGTATCTTGGCGCCCTTGTACTTGATCACGCCGGGCACGGTGGTGAGCGTGGTGAACTCGTAGGCGGCCACCTCGCTGTACACGCCGGCCAGGTTGCTCAGCAGCGTCGACTTGCCCACCGACGGGAAGCCCACGAAGCCGATTCGCGCGTCGCCTGGGGGTGGTTTTTTATGCGGGCGGCACTTGGCTGTGTGTCTCTGGGCAACTACACACACACTAGTTGACATTGCAAATAAATGTCAACAAGGGGTAGGAAAGGGGGGGTTGGAGGGGGAGGTTACCCTTTTTGGGCTACTATCCCCTAAACGGCTAGAACCCGATGCACACGTTTATTCGGTGCACAAGTAGCGATATCCGGTGCCAATGTAGACCCGGTGCTTAGGTACGACACCCGCACTTGAGCACTGGGTCTTCATGGGCACTGCAGGGGTTCAGTATAGGGGGTTCGCGGAGGGGGGGGGGGGGGGTTAGCCCACAAACGCTCCAGCTATCTACATATTGATCTACCTATCTACCATTTTTCTCACTTCTTCCTTCTAAAGCTTTAAAAACCCTATATACTGGGTTATATTGAACCGCTGCGAACCCCCCTTCAAAAACAACAAGTATACACATGATTAGTGATGGAATGGCGCCATTTGAGGGGGCCAAAGTATTTACGCCGCACCATCGCACACTATGTATTACTACTTTTGCTACTAGTGCACAGGCACAGGGCTCCCTAAACGCCCCCCCCCCAAATCGGCCAGCTATCTACCTATCTGGAGCTATTTTTGAGAAACTATAGCCAAATTTCGCTCAAAATCCCTATTTTTCATACCGTTTTATACATTTTCACCTCCAAAATCACTAGTTCATGTGCCTTACGTTCGTAACTGCTATTTTCAGCTATTCTTAGTACTATGTGGGCTTATATGCCATCTTTAGCGATTTTTCTCCCTTATACACATTAATTAAGTGTCACGATATAAAATTAACTAGTTTAAATTAACTAACTAGAATAAATTAAAAAGTTTGGCCACTAGTTTGGCAATTAAGTTTGGCCATCCCCAAGATCCCCCCCCCCCACTCGCTCTACATCCTTACAATCTTCGCTCAAAATCGCCAATTTTCATTTTTTTACATTTTCATCTTCAGAAAGAGTAGCTGAATTGTTTTTTTTTGTCTATTTTCGGCTAAATACGGGCTTATATATATATATATATACCTTTTTGTGGCTTTTGCCCCTATCGTTCAAGCGATCTTTTACATTTTTAATTGCAAGCTGAGAGCACAAGAACGTTTCTCAGCTACCTATCTATTCATTCGTAGTATAAATTTACCATCGAACCCCCGCATAGCGGCCCAAATCTACAAGACCCCTTGGAGCCTGGACACTTCTGAAAACGGACCAGTTTTGGCCACATCGAACCCCTCGCCGGCACCCCCGCCGCCCCCCTTGGGGGTGATCAATTCGCGCCTCAACTTGGCCAGACGAGCCTTCAACAAGCCCAGATGTCCCATGGTGTTCTTGTTGCGCTGCGTGCGAGCCATCTGCAAAATGGGTTGGGATTTTGTGATTATTGCGGTGTTGTTCGTTTTGGTGCGATGTTAGAGTAGGTAAACTTTTTGGAATTAAAAAATCACAGGGAAACGTGTATCTATGTCAGGAAGATAACCGAAAAATATGAAGATTTTTAGTCCAATCAAAAGTTTTTTGTTGTCTAGCCGGAAAAGGCTAGAAAACGCGAAAAAGGACACGGATGAAAATAATTTTTATATTTAATTTAGAAACACCTCGAGACTCTTGAAATGCTCACGACGCTCCCTATAACAATTTCCATCCAAAATGCACCATCGTGCAAAACAACGCTGTACCATGTTACCATGTTATCTGATTTCACCGAGAAACGTACCTCCGCCTCGATCTCTGCTATTTTCTGCAGCACGGACATTTTGTAGACGTAGCTTCAAAAACTGGCAAACAAAATCTGTAATGAAAACGTACAAACGTCACAACTAAGCATTCAACAACGGATATATTTTATTTACTGTGCGACATAAACGCGAAAAAATTCGACATTATTGTATACCAATAAAAGCGCAAACGTATATCGAAATCTTTATTCACCATTTTCCGCACGTGGACAATAAAAATTATTTGAATATCGAAACAAATCATGAATCGAGTAACAAATAAATAAAATACAGTCTACGATGCAGCGTAAGGCGGTATTGGCCCCACACACGCTAGTTGACATCGACACCAAATGTCAACTGGTCCCGTTCCTAATTCAAAAATTGCGTTTGAACGTCGTTCGTACACTCCTCAGCAAGCTTTGAATCGGGATTGGCATGGCACCAGTTGACATTTGGTGTCGATGTCAACTAGTGTGTGTGGGCCCATATAAACTATTTTACGCAACGCGCAAAGTCCCGACATAATTTACGGGGTTGCAACGAAATAGCGTAACGAACTTTTGAAACAATGGCCCTACACGCACTGGGTGTCAACTGTGGGTTTCAAACGGGATCGGCATTGGTATTTTGAATATTCGGGATCGAAATCGGATTAGGGTCTCGGGATTGTGGATGACGTCTCAGTATTCAGGGTTTTCTTCTAATTTTGCCAAAAAATGTCTAAAAACACACTTGGATGCCAGAGAAGTGGCGTGAAAATGCGCACCAGGTTTTTTTTTATTGACATTTCACAGTGCAAAAAATCATTTGGCAGATCCGGATCAGGGAAAGGTTATCGGGATCGGGACCACAAAATCCCGAAAAGGATTCAGGGTCCCGTTCGAACCCTAGACAACTTGTCAACTATTATAGTGTGTAGGCCCAATATTGACAAAATTGCTACAAAAATATTGAGATATCGAGCGTTTGTTGGATATTTGAAATCTATGTTGTTGTCGTTTCATGTTGAAAAAGTTCGAATATCGGAAAGCAATATCGTTACAACCACAATTAATTAACTAAAATGTAACAACGACATTTACTAAAGAAATTATATCCAATAAAATAAATTAATAAATGAATCTAGACAAATGTTAATGTGCACAAATATGTAGACATTAAATCAAGATGTTGTTTCCTGTTGAGTGACGAAATTTAAAATTTTGTGCGGTGAAGGACATACCATAAATCTTCGGGAAAAAACCCTTGAATAACTCCCCCGTGTTGACCGCATGAGGGAAAAATAACACCCCCTTGAATAACTCCCACCTCAAAAACTCTGACGAAAAATAACTCTCCTTGGGTTTTATTCGAGGATATACGGTATTTGTTAAAACGTATTTACTTGAAAAATACGTATACTCAAGTACTGCGTAAATACGTTCACATTTCCTCTGAAAGAAAGTATTTACTAGTACTCACCGTTACGTGTACATTTTTAAAGTACGCAAGTAATTAGTGATTTTGAGAGAAAATTGGGGCAAAATTTCTCAAAGATGTTCACTTAAATGTTGTCCGGGGGAAAGTTACCTACTCACATTAACTCATAAGTAAATGTAAAAAAGTTAACTTTACGTTTTATGTACTCAGGGGTGAGTAAAAATAGATAATGTACGTTTACGTTTGTTTAGAAAAGTTCAGTACTTTAACAACTATGGTGAAAACCAACGTCATCAAGAGTATAATCAGGAATCATCTATCTATACGAAATCTATGTGCTAAATCGAAGTAAATAACTAGACGTGTTGCGCTTATTCCAAAAAGATACAAAGATAAAAAGTACACACTAAAGAAAAAAATGTCCAGACAGCAAACTAGGCAAAATGAAGAGAACATGGAGTGTTTGGAAAAAATCCCCGTTGTAAACGCAACAGACCCAGTGACCATTTAACTGAGCCATTACTGACTAAACTTCTGTAGGACGACCCTGTGCCGCTTGGCATGTAAACACGCTTGGCACATAGACCCGGTGGGCACGTCAACCCACTTGGCACATAGACCCGGTGGGCACGTATTTCTACCCACCAGGCACATAGACCCGGTAGGCACGTAACAGGATGTAGCTGCCAAGCGGGCTTACAAGCCAACTGGGTCTACATGCCAAGCGGGCATGGGATTAGGGGTGACCAATGAGAACATGGCGCAGGCGGCGACCACAAAGGGCACATAACAATGCAAAATGACTGGGGTTGACCCCCCTCTCGCAGCAGATAGATCACATGGTATCCTAACATAGGTGTCGCAGCAAACAAAGGCAAAGCTATTGTCTGCACTTTGTGGTTGCCGCCATTGTTTTCATTGGTTGCCACTAATCCTCCGCCCACTTGGCATGTAGACACGGTTGGCATATAAGCCCCCTTGGCACGTATGTACCCCGGCTACGTGCCTGGCGAGTGGATATACGGGCCCGTTGTGTCTACGTGCCAAGCAGGTTTACGTACCAAGCGAGCCTACGTCCTATGGGGCAAGCGACTACACAACAGTACAATACGATTCCGTACACATTCCGTACACATTGGTTGATGTCAATTCTGATTTTATACGTGTCGCAGAACGATCTACAAATGCACACGTCACAATGTTGAAATATTAATAAACATTGCGGAATGTGCATTTGAAGATCGTTCTGCGACTGAAGCTTGTGACACTTGGCGCTAAACCTGATGCCGTTTTCTGGTGGCGCTATTGGCATCAGTATTAGCAAACCGACACCCGATTGAATTAAAATTACCAATGCAATCGATACCAAAACCAAACGTCATGTTCAATATAAAAAATGGCACAAATTTTGTGCGCTGAAATAATATCGCTGCAGTATGACAATTAAACGATTTGTCGCATTGAAAATTAATCGGATTGACGGAATTTAACTTTCGGCATAAAATAGTTTTTTGACTTACATTTTTTCACAAGCTCAATCTAATGACTTTTCAATGCTATAGATAAAAAACACTTTCTAATTTTCACAACTCCACGACATAAATAACTATCGGCTGTTACACATAAATATAGTCACGCATAAATACATAAATATTTATATCCAAATAGTCAGCAGCCCACTGAAATGGTGAACCAATTTTAGTACAAAATTCATCCAACTGCAAAACCAAACAGCCAATCCCCCAAACACAACATCAAAAATGCGAAACTCCGCCCACAAAAGGAATCAACTGCGCGAGCGCCTGCGCGCTCCGCTGCTGGCCGACCGAGACTTGGAACGGCGAGATCGGCGGCGCGACGACGATTTCTTGTGGCGTGACGACTTCCGATGGCGGCGCGACGATTTCTTGTGCTTTTTGGCCGCCGGAGATGTGGAACGGTCGGTACCGGTGCGCGAGCTGCGGCAAAAACACGTGATATTCAAATGTTTACGTGATATTGATAGGTATTTATGATGTGCTGACCGTGCATTTTACAGAGAAAATTAACCATATCCAATCACCGCCCCTTTTTCTCCAGCCAGTTTGCATACCTTTTTCACATTTTAAAGCGTGCAATTTTGCCTACAATACCATATTTTACGTAGTATTGAGCAAATTACACAAATAGATGTGGGACAAGATAAGTGTAAGTGAAAAGCACGATCGTTGTGTTAAATCAGGTGGCAACTAAACTTCACAAAGACAAGTTTTCTGACAATTTAACACCAACGATTCCGCTCGTCACTTTGCCACCACTTAACAGTCCACTTATCTACCACTTTCTCACCACTTATCCACCGCAAAACAAAATGCCCCCCCCCCCAAAAAAAAAACTATCACTCACCTGCCGCTGTTGCTGCTGCTGCGACTGCGCGTCGAGCGCGATACCGACCGCGACCGGGACGAGCCGCTGCGCGACCGCCGCCCCAGCGGCGAGTAGGTGGGCGACGACCGAGCGGCGCCGCGGACGCGCGGCGACCGTGACCTGCGAGTGTGTCTGGCCGGAAGCGAGAAGGGACTAGTTGTTTTTATTGGGGGGGGGGGGTTAAAAAAATTAAGAAAAAAAAGATAAAAGTATTTAAAGGGGTTGTAGTTTTGGACACATGATGTTTTCAGTTTCTATCTTTCAAGGTGTCCAGTCCAGACTCCGGGAGCACACATTTCGTCAACTTTTTAAAAACCTAAAAACGGTTTTTAACGATCACGTACTAAGTAATAACAATTTTGGTGAAGTTTTTTTTATTAAAAAACGGTTTCGATGTCCGTGTTTTTAAACGATTTTTATTTTTAAATACCTTTGAAAAAAACTCAAGCCGTCCCTAAATGAAACTTCACAAAAAAAATGATTTCGAGGTGATCATTTCGAGAAAGTACATTTCCAATTAACTTCCAGTGATACATGCCCTTGGCTTCCAACAGGGAATTAAAAGTTTCTTACTGGTTTTTTTCCCAACAAAAAGAATGTAAATACTTCTCTTCAGCGCTTAATCCCAATTTGACACAGTAAATGAAAAACTTCTTTTGTTTACATTCAAAGGCATACACATATCAGCAATTTATGGGTGCAGCAGTGACTACTTTTTTTGGCTTTTGCCATTTTTACTGGATACCACTTTTGTTCGTAGGAATTTTTGGCCACGATGAAATACTCAAGAAGAAAACCCATTTCCCCCAGAAATGGTTTTTACATCGACACGATATTTCACTTTCGAACAATGAACGCGCAGCGCGCCGCTGCGCAAATGCCATTCTAATTAAGAGACATCGGTATGCACAGTAATTAGCAGTGTGCACCGTAATTAACCACAAAGGGAACGGCTACAAAGCGCACCACATGACACCTGTAATTAAGTTGCGCTTAGCGTTCTAAAAATCTCTCAAAATCATAAGGTATATATTTCTTTAATATTTTCAAGGTTTTCCAAGACTAGATTTCTGAGACTAATTTACTTTTTTTCTCCAGTTTAATTTAGCCCGAATCCAATAAAGACATCAGCATTAACCCAACGCTGTTTACTAATTTACAAACACAACACGAAGTTAATTAAAAACCTGGATCGAGATCGCGACCGTCTGTTATTGGATCCCTTTGCGTCAGCTTCGTCCATGAAAACGCGCACGTATGACGTTTCGCCCTGAAAACGACGTGTTTTTAACGTGGGAAACGTGGGCGTGGAGAAGTCAAAACGTTGTGCAAGCGCGCTCGTTGTGTTTGAACTAAGGATGGCCAAAAAATGTTTTTAACGAAAAATTTAGATTCCATTTTTTAACGACCCTGTTCATTTTTAACGTTTTTTTATATAAAAAACGGGGTTTTTTAAAAGCTCCCAAATATGGTAAGGGTCAACATATACAGGTATATCAGACAATTGCCTGTACTTTGTGATGTTAAATATAGCCAAAGAATGTTTGTGGAGACATGGGATTAGGGATGGAAAAAAGCGCTTTTTTTAACGGCCCCGCTTTTTTTAAAAAAAGCGCTTTTTTTGAAAAAACGCGCTTTTTTCGCTTTTTTTCAAAAATTGTCAAGATGTTACCTCAAAAGCTCCCAAATACGGTCATGAGTCAATACATACAGGTATATCAGACAAGTGGCAGTACTTGTGATGATATATAACCATAGAATGGCTATGTAATCATCTGATAGCATTACAAGTGCTGATTTCTGCCAAAAAAGTTCCAATTTTTGTCGACTAATTATGTATATCGCCGTTTTTGAATGTTTCTTGACTGCAAGTGAAGTTAGGCATGGAATAGTGCTTAAATTTGGCTATAAAAGATGGCTAATACATGACAGTGATGTTTCACAGTGTAGAAAAGTGGAAGCACATTGGCTGGATATTATTTACGACACTGACATATCTCCTCAACTTAACATTACATGATACCATGCAGGAATAGAAGCAATGTCACTAAAATGCTACAAAACCAATGAAAACAACCACCAATGGCAATTTGCATGTGAAATTATGCGCTTGCGCGCAAAAATTTTTTCAAAATACCTAGTGCATGAGTACTAAAAATTTTGCCAGCGCTTTTTTTAAAAAAAAGCGCTGGGACCATTGCGCTTTTTTTTTAAAAAAGCGGCGTTTTTTTTTAAAAAAAAAGCGCTTGCCATCCCTACATGGGATAGAATTATAAATGGTTATTTCTGTCAAAAATATCCATTTTTATGTCGACATGTTACGTATATCGCCTATTGTCGAATGTTCATGACTTCAAGTCAAGCTCGGCATGGAGTAGTGCTTACATAAGGTGATAAGAGAAGGCTAATACGTTGACACTGATCAAGGACGTATCCAGGGGGGGGGCGGGGGGGGGGGGCTGCAGCCCCCCCCGTTCCCGGAGTGAGACCAAAAAAATCGCGGGAAATGCGACTTCTCCTATACATTTTTCACGTTTTGTGCAAAAAATTTGCGCGCAAGCGCGCATTCACCCTCGCAAATGTATATTTATCAGTGGATCGGTCCCCTTAGGCACAAATCCTAAAATTTCTGTCAAAAATGTGCCCGTCGGCGTATATGTACGTATATTTACATACATATACAGTGGTTTCAGGGACTGAGGCTCTCTGTGCATGTTTACCCGCTGTGCATGTAGACCCTAATTTTCACACAAAATCGCTCATTTTCATACCATTTTATACATTTTCACCTTCAAAATCACTAGTTCATGTGTTTTATTGTCTATTTTAAGCTATTTCTTGTAGTATATGTGCTTTATATACCCATTTTTAGTAATTTTTCACTTACTTTTAGCGATTTTTCTACCTTTTTTCCTCATTATGAAAAAACCTATACAATGAACCCCAGCGAACCCCCAAACCCCCCAAAAATTTTTTCTAGCTATGTATCCCTCCAGAGGAGCGATAAGCCATCTATCCAACCCCCTGGAGGGTCAAAGTCTTGAATACTCCTGACATGCACAGCGGGTAAACATGCACAGAGGCACAGGCCCGTTTCAGGCACTGGCGCCAGCGCCAATGACGCCATGGCGTGGCGCCTACGAATGGCGCCAGCGCCATGGCGCTATATCGTCACTCTATGGGCAAAATTTTAGGGGGGGGGGCTGAGCCACCCCCGCTCGCCGGGCTCCGTAAACAAGCAGCCCCCCCCCCCCGCTCAAAAATCCTGGATACGTCCCTGACACTGATATTTCACCACACTGTACAAATATGTGGGGGTACATTGGCTTACTGGGTTATATATACTTACAGTAACATATCACGGCTTATTATGACACAATAGAATGAACAAATGGAAGCTTTCACACTAAAAATGCCTCAAAACCAATGAAAACTACCACCGATGGTAATGGGTGTGAAATTGCGCGCAAAAAAATTGCAAGATACATAGTGCATAAGTACAAAAAAATTTTTATAAAAAAACGGTTTCGATACCCATATTTTGTTAATAAAAAACAAACATTTAAAAAATAAAACGGTTCCAAAAACATCGGCCATCCCTAGTTTGAACATTCTAAAAAATGAACATAACGTTGTTTTACAAAAAAATAACTGCAAAAGCTTATTAGTGTTTTCGAAATTTCGGTTGAAAACTAGTGGTGTATTTAGGTACTATATTGCGGCAAACGGTAATGCGTTGTGGTACATTTATGGCGCGGTTGGGGTTTAGTAGATTTGGACCCTGGCGGGGGTTTATATAGATAGTAAATCGCTCCTCCGGAGGGATAGATAGCTGAAAAGGAATTTTTTTGTGGGGGGGGTTGGCGGGGGTTCGATATATACGCTTTTCCAAGGTATAGACGGAAAAAGGGGGGAAAATCGCTAAAAGTAGGTGAAAAACAGCTAGAAATAGGTCTATAAGTACATATAGTACAAAAAATCGCTAAGAACAGGCAATAAGAAACGTTAATTATAATTTTGAAGGTGAAAAACTATAAAAAGGTACGAAAATTAGCGATTTTGAGCGAAACTGGGCCAAAATTTCTTAAAAATCGGACGATTTGGGGGATAGATAGCCAAAAAATTTGCCTCCGGGATAGATAGCTGGCGATTTCGGGGGGGGGGGGGTAACCCCGTACTGAACCCCTGGGTAGTTCCCACGTTTACGGTACGGTACATTCTACCACCCTACCGGCCAACCTTATGGCTCCGAAACTTCGTGTCGTCCAACTTCTTGACCGCATACTTGGCGTCTTCCTTCCTCACAAATTCGCACCACCCGGTGCCGTCCCTTGATCTGTCCACGTCGGCAGAGCAAACGTCGCCCGCTTGCCGCATGTGATCTTTCAAATCTTGCCACGAACCCGTCGGGGGTAACCCTGGGGGAGCGGGGGTATTGGGGTGCCCAAAATGGGGGGTGATAAGCACATTTCTTCGTGTGGAAAGTAGTGTTGTCACACATATTTATTTATGCACAATGAAAATACAACCGCGAACGCATGCGAGTTCGTGGGGATAACTGCGGGATTGGTGTAAGCAGATCGGGGCACCCGTCGAGGCAACGTCCGGTCCGTAAATGCGTAGAAATCGGTGACCCTATGAAACGAGATGCTACGCCTTGCACGAAAAGTTCGCGGGCGGCGAGCTTTAGTGGAGAAAAACAATACAGTTGGATGATGTCGCCACACGGGGTATGATGAAATTAGAAAAGAAGACTTAATGGCCCCATACACACTAGTCGACATCGACACCAAATGTCAACTGATTCCGATCCCAATTCCAAGCTTGCATTTGAACGTCTTTCATTGGCTCGTCAGCAAGCTTTGAATTGGGATCGGAACCAGTTGACATTTGGTGTCGATGTCAACTAGCGTGTTTGGGCTCATTATCACCGAAGTTTTGACATTTTGCACAACATTCGACAAATTTTCATGGTAGTTAATATGTTACAGGGTGTGGGCCTGCCCCTGTTTAGCCCGATCAAGCCAAATTTCAGCGCTCTATGTCGCCTTTGTCCTGTGTCCTTCTAGCTCCATAGAAATAGTGCACTTTTAACTTTGTTTATTTGGGAAATTTGTTCACAGTGAGTTAAAACTGGGGCCATTTCCGCAAGTGGCAAAGTAAAGAGTAAAGTTCCAGGTAGAGTAAAGTTAAAAGTAAAGAGTAAAGTTAAAAGTAAAGAGTAAAGTTAAAAGTAAATAGCAAAGTAAAGAGTAGAGTAATATTAAAAATAAACGAAAATGAAAAACGGAAAGTAAATAGTGAAGTAAATGGTAAATTCAAAAATAAATAGTAAAGATAAGAGTAAAGAACTTTGCCACTTTCGGAACCGGCCCCTGGTCACTGCTGCACCCAAGAACTCCAGCTGCAAGCTAGTGGTTAACGATCGATATTTTTATGGCGGCAGCTTAAGAAATTTGAAATTGCCTGGCAAATATGCAAAAAAATGTGAAAAACTTTCGACATGTGCGACATCAACCAAAGGTTTTCTTGACCTTTTGCACAAAAATTCCGCCAATGATCTTTTCGTGCAGGGTTTAGAACAAAATGGGACCACGTTCAAACGGGACCCATTCAAGAGGTCCCAAGCGCTTCAGCCATCTATGTATCCCTGAATATGCATTTTTGGCTATCCGGTGGATCCACCACCTCGAAAAAATCGACCAGCTTTCTAACTATATTGAGCCATTTTTAAGAAATTTTGCCAAATCGCACTAATTTATATACCTTTTAACCCCTTTCACGTTCAAAATAACTATCGTGACTTTTCAGATTACAAAATCATTATTGTTGATGTGAAATATTGCCTACCTTTTCAACTATTTTTGGCGATTTTCAACTATGTGATTATATCTACAGGGGTGGGCATCTTCAGTTACCGCTGGAAAAATGCGATAGCTTGAGCTACACTTGAGCTATCACAATGAAATTTCAACACAATAGAGTAGACTCCATAGGACACCTATGCTGAAGTTTGCAACCCAACCGGCCACAGTTTGGAGGAGTTGTGGAACACACAGTTTTTAGTGTAATTTTGTGACTTCACCCCCCTTATCTCGGGACTGGGGGACTATTCGAGTAAAAAAAGAATTTGGTAGTAGGCGCGACCACAACATACTCAAAGGGCATCAAAATCGGCCGATGTACGACAGAATGGGACGACACCAACGACCGATGCCCCCCCCTCAAATGCCACCCTCGATTTATCCTATGGGTGACGCCAAGTCACAAAATTACACTAAAAACCGTGTGTTCCACAACTCACCCAAAATGTGGCCGTTTGGGTTGCAAACTTCAGAATAGGTGTCCTATGGAGTCTACTCCATTGTGTTAAAATTTCATTCTGATAGCTCAACCGTAGCTCAATCTATCGCATTTTCCCAGCGGTAACTGAAGATGCCCACCCCTGTATTTTGAGCGATTTCTAC
Organism: Sphaerolaimus hirsutus; assembly: GCA_964036195.1. Taxonomy (NCBI): domain Eukaryota; kingdom Metazoa; phylum Nematoda; class Chromadorea; order Monhysterida; family Sphaerolaimidae; genus Sphaerolaimus; species Sphaerolaimus hirsutus. The sequence goes on from OZ038450.1 coordinate 13,371,752, forward strand.
TCTCTTACCATGGAAAAGTCTATATATTGAACACCCGCGAACACCCCTTCCAAACCACCCCCCCCCCATTTTTAGCTATCTATCCCTCCAGAGGAGCGATTTAAGATCTATATAAACCCCACAGTGGTCCAAATTCACAGAACCCCTGCCAGATAGAATTGCCCTACCCAAAAGTTTAAGGTAGGGTTGGAACGGCACGACATTTGGACGTCCCATCAGCTGCGAACATCAACATCCCTGGACATTTGTGAAGTTGCGCTTCGGAAAATGTGGTACTGCTTAGGTGACTGCGTATGTGTTGCAGCGGTGACAATTGCATGCGGGGGCGGGGCAGCGCCCCCCTCCCCCGGGGTGAGACCTGAAAAACCCTGGGAAATGCAACTTTTCGTATAATTTTTCCAAGGTTTGTGCGAAAATCTTGCGCGCATTCCAATTAACTAAATGTGCAGCGGCATTAGTCGCGCTAATCAATAGGTACACTTCAGGCGCCAGCGCCGTGTGTGGGGGGGGGGTGGGTGGGCTCAGGGTATATTAGCCAAAAACTAGGCCTCGAGATTAGGGATGGCCGAAAAACTTTTTTAAACGACCCGTTTTTTAAATAAACATTTTTTTAAATTTAAAACATTTTTTAAAATTTAAAACATTTTTTTTAAATTTAAAACGGTTTTTTTAAATCTCCCAAATATGGTTATGAGTTAACATATACAGGTATATTAGACTATTGCCAGTATGTTGTGGTGTTAAATATAGCCATAGAATGGCTGTGGACCCATGGGATAGCATTATAAGAGGTGATTTCTATCAAAAATATCCATTATTTGTCGACATATTACGTATATCGCCTTTTGTCAAATGTTCCTGACTTCAAGTCAAGTTTTGCATGGAATAGCACATGTAAAAGGTTATAATAGAAGGCTAATCCATTGACAGTGGCGGATAACGCTGTAGAAGTATGTGGGAGCACATTGGCTGGACATTATATACTACAGTAACATATCATGGGTTATTATTACACAATAGCATGAACAAATGGAAGGTTTCACACTAAAAATGCCTCAAAACTAATGAAACCAATGGTAAAGTGTATGTGAAATTGCGTCCCTTCTCGGCCATCCCACCTCGAGATAGATACAGCTGTACAGCCTCTGGGATAGATAGATAGCTGGCCGATTAGGGGGACAGCCCACCCCCCCCCCACGCCGCCCCGATTGGAGACCCCTGGAATGTAGTAAATGTGTTCGAATGTACAGGGGTGTACCGTGCAAACTGCGCAGATGCAAATGTCCAGAGGTGTTAAATATTCAGGGGGTTTTCTTGGAGTTATTCCTTAAATGAGACATAGATAATCTTCAGAAGCTTTGAATGGATAAATTTTGGAAAACCCCCGGAATATCTGAGAAAATACCGGTCCTGGTCTTCCCAAATTCAAAAAGGATTGACTTTTCGGGGTCGGGATTGTTGTTGTTTTTTTCGGGGCCGGGATCGTCATTTCAAATTTTCAGGATCGGGAGCAGGGCTTCGGATTTGGAATTATTGTATTCAGAGGTTTTCCCTAATTTTGAATATGTGCAACATTATGTGAAACACATATAGCCATAATTGAAAAAAAAATGATTTTCTTTAAACGCCTTAATTAAACTAAGATAGATTTTTTATAAAGTCATATAAATATTTTTAAAACCACTTTTATAGAAAAATGCCACCTGAATGAAGCAGTTACATTGTTGCTGTATGTAATGGTAAATTCAGGGGTTTATTCCAGAGTTTTATCCTCCGTGGAGTCGGATGATGGCAAATACTCCAGAAAGCTAGATAGCCTAGATAGCTAGGCTGAGTACTCCAAAAAGCTAAATAGCCAAAAAAAATGGAGGGGTTTGAATATATGGGCTTTTTCAAGGTGTAGAATGCAGACAAGGAGGAAAAATCGCTAAAAGTAGGTGAAAAAGGATCGAAGCACATATAGCGCCAAAATAGTTAAAAATATGCAATAAGACAATTGAACTAGTGATTTTGGAGGTGAAAATGGGCAAAAATTCATGAAAATTATAGATTATTAGCAAAAATTGGGGCAAGATTTCTCAAAAATTGCATGCGGTCCGTCTAGTATACATCCATGTCACCTGGCAAATGAAAATTTCGTTATGGGCCGAATTTCTAGCAGAAAACTAATATTAATTAAATCACACTGTGTGTGACATTAACAGCATGAAGGGGGTTGTTGTTAGGAATTTGGAAAAAGAATTTCCGGGATCGGGATCGGTGAAATTTTTATCGTGATCGGGATTTGAAAAATTTCGGGATCGAAGTGTGATGTTCAAATTTCGGGATCGTGATCGGGGCCTTAGGATCGGGATCGCTGAATACCAAAAATTTGTCGGAAAGATTAACGTTCACCTAGTTTGAGTGTCAACGTGTCATTTCCGGTACTGATTGCAAGAGATAAGTGCCGCTCCACATAGTCCCGTTTGAACCCGGAATTATCGACGCGTGGACTCTCATTTCGCAAGGGACCTTTAAACATGAACACCACACGAACCGTACCAAAGAACTTGATGCCTCTCCCGTGTCCCATTTGCACCTCCCGCCAGTCATAATCCCCAACTCCTCAGAATGAACGGTTCCTCATCCACAAAATTTCCTAGAGATCCGCATCAGTATTTAGTTCCGTTTGGACTCATAATGGCATCAGATCCGCTCATGAAACCGCGCCAGGCACACTGAAAATTCTTCCGCACAATAAATTTTCGGCCGTTCCGCGCCGCGTGAAAAAAATGTACATAACCAGACAAAGGGAGCACGCCTTGCCGCGTCGCGTCCGCTGGAGCGCGAAATAACCCCGAAATTCCGGATGAATGCACAAATCACAAAGTAGGCTGAAAAAAACCCGATCCACAAACACACCGCTGACATAAACGCGAAAGCCGATGCCACGAAACGCCGGAGTGCCGCTGATGCCGCCGCGTCTGGTCACGCCGCCGGGGGGAGGGGGTCCCCGAGGGGGGCCGCCCCTGCCGCCGCCGCGAGTGAACTCCACGTGAAGAGTGTGGCCCCCGACTTTGTAGCCGTCACGGCCTCGTACCGCGTCCTCCGCGTCTCTGGGAAAGGGGGGGGGGTAATTAGGGGAGTCTTCTGCAGTGGATGGTTATGTAGGGTTCAAGCAATATATCGTATCGAATATCGATGATTTTTTTATATCGGATATCGATATCGAAAATTTTGAAAAAATATCGAATATCGACCATTTTTTCGATATATCGAACCTGTATTGTGTCCCTAATTAAAGTTATAATTTTCATTTTAGGATATTTGTGATTAATCTGATTTACTTATAGTAAACTGGTGGAAATATAAATGGAAAATTCACAAAACAACATTTTAAAAATCACACAAGCAAGCCATCAGGCTGTCACTTAGTGTGAGGGTGCCCCAAAGTATATACTATATATAACCAAAGTGGCACCCCCTCAGGCCACCCTTGTTGCTGAAAATATTTTTTTCCACTTTTTTTATATCAATATTCAATATAAATGGAAAATCCATACAAATTTTTGTTCAGGCCAGAATTTGATTTATTTATAAAATGGGTTGGGGATGGTTTAGGCCACTGATTTTTTGGGACATATGAGATGGTAACTTCCTGCAACTATTCCACCCCCTCACAACCGACGCAATCCTTACACCAAAATTTTGCTGTAGATCAAACCTGAAATATTTTTTTGAACAAAACATATATTGGAACTAATGTGTCTAACACAGCCCCAGGCTTATGATACAGCACATGGTGGCCAGGACTGGCTTCCTAAGTGTCATGAGCAACATGTGGCTGGTCCTGCACCACATTGTTGCACAAAGATTGCATTTATGGCGATCAGTGGAAATACCAGTGTTCAAAGACAGCATTTCCGTAAAAGCGTGACCGGCCTCTGCAGCATCTGCATGCAAATCATTTAATGCTAGTGCCCATTGAATTCAGGCAACAATTATCTGTTAAACATATACCAGGGGACAACTGGAAATGTGTCCTGTATTTTGTGTAAATGGGCCAGACAGATGAAGAGGTCATTCCCAGAAAGTGTAAATTTGTGGTTTTTGCAATCACAATCAAAATGTTTGCACTTATAAAGTTCTTAATATGTTTGAATGTCATGAAGTGGCTGATATCTGCAAATTAGGATGGATTTTTGTGAGGCAGCAGCAGTGTGGGGACAGCAGTGGGTAAAAATCACCCTGCAACCTATGTGCGGCTCTGAACGAGCCATTAGTGATTTTTTTTCCATCAAAAAACTGCCAGCACAAGCGTATCCAATGCTTGTGTTGGCAGCATGCCAAAAATGGCAGCGCGCTTTCCCGCAGCAATATTCTGTGTGGGATTCCAAAATTTCCATTTATATTGGCCAGAAAAAAAATCGGAAAAAATATATAGAAGGCTGTCACGGCTAACCAGGGGGGTGCCGGGGGGTGCCATTTGGGGACAATGTAAAGAAATGTTGGCCCCACATTCACACAAAATTTTAGCTAGATTGGGCTGATCATTTGCACATGAGAATATTTTGAAAATTTATGTAGTCAATTTTCCATTTAAATTGTCCACCAGTTTATTTTATTTGATGGGTAAAAGTACAATATTTATAATGTCATTTTTGTTGGAGTGCTAAATCTGTTGTCTGAAATCTGATATGCTATTTTTGCAACATGCATTAAGCAATTTTGTTATAAGTGTAAACTGTAATATCTACCAATTGTTGTTTAACTGATACAACTTGATTCATCATGTTTTTCTTCCATTTTCTACTTTTGACCGATGTAAATCTTTTTAAAATCACTTGTACCATTCACATTTCAATAAAGAGATGATTAACCACTTGTGCAACCACATGAAAATACAATATGCTGCTTGAAATTTGCCTTGCTACACCAAAAGCCAATTGCAATATCGAATATCGAAATATTGAAAATCGACCATTTTTAATGTCGAATATCGATATGAGGGTTGATATCGTATCGATATTGAATATCGAGTTTCAGAAAATATATATGGAATATCGATATCGATCAGTGATATCATTTGAACCCTATGGACATGTGCATCAGTCCATACCACGTGCATTAGTCTGATCTGCATCACTCGCACACTAGCGACGTGCCCCGAAAACGCGTCGCCGGTCAGGCTTGCATGCACTCAATTGTTTCGAAAAAAAATCACAAATGTGTATTGGAAAAAGTGAGGTTGAGACACACGCGTGGTGAGGGTTTTTGCGCGCTGTGAAGAGAGCTTTAGGCAGGTGTGTGGGTGGAGCCATAGAGGGTTGGGACGATTTATTGTATCGAATACCGGATATCGGCTATTTTTTCATATCGAATATCGATATCCAACAAATTTTGCAAAAATATTGAATATCGATATCAAATATCGACCCTTTTTTCAATATTCAGAAGTGGTATTTTGGTAGTTTTAAGTGTGGAAAGCAAAGTACGATATGTAACGCACAGTGAGCATGTCCTTTCACTAGCAAAACTGGCATCTTGGTGCACCAGCCGCAAGTGTTTCTTTGGAATGCTTACTCAGCTGTGCTGGGAACATTTATGACCACCAAACATCACATTTGAATGTAATATTCAAATATGCTGCTGTTTTGCAGAATGCCTTACCTTAAGCAATTGGGTTACAAGTATGAATTGCCAATTATTATTTGCCCAATAAAATTTGATTCTTCATGTTTTTATACCACTTTGGCTGTTGTGAACCTTGTTTTAATCACTTGTCTTATTTACATTCAGTAAATGGATGTTTGGACGAAATGGAAATGCAATATGCCATTTGAAATATGCCTTGCTATACCCAAGAGGAAAATACGAAATATCGAAATCGAGCATATTTTCATATCGATATCGAATAACGAGGGTCCACATCGTATTGATATCGAATATCGAGTTTCAGAACAAAATATCAAATATCGTTATCGAAAAGTTATATCGTCCCAACCCTAAATATGTATCACCACATGTGTCGATGTCACCGCACACAGAAATGTGCCTGGGCCGGTGTTTTCCCTAGGGATGGACCCATGCCTAAGGATGGCCGGTGTTTTTCGGTGGATATTCTTTGGAATACTCTCATCTGAAGGATCTTTGCCTGTGCATTCCAATGCACATGTCGTAAATGAACCAATTTGTCAGGTTTTGTTTTGAATAGGGTTGGGAACAGACAAAATCATTTTTGAAATTCCAAACCCTAATTTTAAACATTGCCAATGGAAAAATCATTACATGAAAAAAGCAACCATCCAGCCGACCTGGACTAGCCGATCGTAAGACCACGGCAAAATCCTGAAAATTTCCACCTCCAATTCTCACCTGGCATCCCCATATTCGACAAAAGCGAAATGCGGCGGGCCGCGTTTATTTTTCAAGTCGATGTTTACTATCTCGCCGTACTTGTCGAAGATGTCCTTGATGTCCGTCTCCAGATATCCCGTGGGAATATTTCCCACGTAGATGCGATTTTCGCTGCTCATCGCGTCGATCCGACGGAGGGATTATTTAGGGCAACGAAACGGGCCTTTCTATTTTTAGAAAGTTGTAGCTTTTTGGGATTTTTTTTTCGTATGATGCGCTTTTTGTTGCAACTTATTTGCATCCAAACGCACCAAAAATGCTTTTTTGTTACATGTTAAGGCGGAGCTAAAACACTTCACCCTCCTTGGCTCGTGTCCAATTTGGCCGAAAATAAAACGTACAGTCCCCACGAGAGCGTGAAAAATGGCTACTCCCGGCCCCTCAGCGACGCAAGCGACAAATCCTGAGACTACTGCCTTGCTACAAGCATCAATTCCGCAGTATTCGATTCCGGCCCAACCACTGCCCCACAGCAAGTACAGGTGTGTCAAAAATATTGCCTCGTTACATAGTTGGCACAACGCCAAATTTCAAAATATTGCGTTTCTGTTGAGATAACCGATGAGGACTTACAAATTTACTGGATTATTAACACGCAGTGTCAGTCAAGCGGCTCGTTTCACGTGTGTGGTCTATTGTAGACTTTGTAAATGTGTTTAAAATGTCCATGACAATTGAAACTTAACACGTCAACATGTTTTAACAGTGGTTTAACATGTTTTAACCGGCAATAAATATTGATAACAATTTTTACCTGAGTGTACCTAGTTTACCTCACACCTACGTTTACCTACTTTTTGCCTAGTTTACCTCAATTTTTTTTAAACACTTTAATCATTTTCAGCCAACTTCAAGCTTTGTTGGAGGAATTGGGCAAGGAAATACGTCCAACTTATGCGGGAAATCGTATGGCGATGGAAAGATTGAAAAAGGCTATTATTAGAGCCAGGATTTTGGTCAGGGAAATACAAATGGAGTGTGAGAGAGCCAGCAGGGCTAATTGACTTACTTTTATATTTGATAAATTCTTGCTACGTTGACGTTGGACATCAGGCGGCAATCCCCACCCTGCAAACTGAAGTGTAGAAAAGGTCATACAAATTTATGAAATGCCATGCTGAATGTCAAAAGTTCAGTAATAAAGTTGTACTGTTTTTTTACATTTGACACTTTACAGGATGCGGGACTGCACCCTGAGAGGAGATTGGTAATTATTCCGATGTGGGTTTTTTGGTTAGTTAAATGCAATGTGTCTGAAATTTTACATTAAACGATCTATCCAATCTATTGTTCGGAGTCGACGCTGTATATAAAATGAAACCTTTTTTATGAATAATGTCACTGGAAAAAATTGTGCATGAAATCTATTCAAAGTAAGTATGTAATGTGATGAGAAAAAGAAATTGGTATTTTATTCAGATGCAATATGGTAGATTTCATTGCAAAGTGTTCTTCTGCTCTGACAATGGACAATAATGGCCCTACACACACTAGTTTTCACCGTGACCGATGTGAAAACTGAAATGGCGACATGGCGACATCCAGCCTACTCTTTTTGTATGCTATATGTGTTTTAGTTTTCAAATTATCAAAGTTAAACTTAAATTAATTTAAATTCAAATTTAAATAAAATAAAATCGTTCAACCGTGTTCATTAATTTGCATTTGAAAAAATTTCAGTTTTCACACGAAGTCACGGTGAAAACTAGTGTGTGTAGGCACAATATCTCGTGCCAAATTTACTCATTATGAAAAATTCAAACAGTGCTATTGGAACTGTCTATCTAACTTTATGCAATTTGTGTGTCTCCTAACTGTTTGTAATTCTTCACCTGTAAACTATCAATAAAACCGCGTCCTACTGATTATTAGATAAAATTGACCTTGCTTAAATTATGATTTTTAAAACAGAGCTTATTGTTATACTATATACACATATTTAGGAAGCCACACATTGTTCTATTTACTTACACATTTTATTTTGAAAAATGACTTAAATCGAGAAAAACACATTGTCCACCGCACAGAATGCATAAAATCCATTCTCTGAGTACAAAACTGCACCCAGCATTCGTAAATTATGTACCTGGAGATAACTTACAACTGGACAGGTGTCAATCCCAGACCCTGTGAAATCGACATGATCGGTGTTTTTAAATACCTCGACCTGGTGTTCCTTTCAACAAGCATGTGTTCAAACATAGAAACAATTATTTTAAAATGCAGCCAATTTTTTTAGTAAAAGTATATATTTTGCATGAGTATGCACTTTGTATTTTGCACTTTTTCGCAATTACACATACACATCAAGTCCGGCAGAAGGCAATATACGTAACGAGTCAACTTAAAAATGAATATTTTTGCATACTCACTCACCACCACTGAATGAAATCACCAATTTGGTATGTCATTTCATGGCTCCACAGCCATTATATGGCCATATATAACATCACAAAGTACTGGCACTTGTCTGATATTTATACCTGTGTGTTTTCCATTTTCCACGACATTTTACATGACCTTAGACACCTGTAAGACATATTACAGGGTCTGGGACTGCCCGCAGTGATGGAGTGATTGCAGTTTCACTTTATGAACTATCAGAGGGTGATAATCTTAATCGAAATGGCGCGTTGATATGGCATCCGTTATCATCAGGTGACTTATTAGTCCGTAGTAGTGATGGAAAAAGCGCTCCATGGCGCTTTTCCGAATCCAGCGCCAAGCGCTAATGGCGCCAGCGCAAAATAGCACGAGACGTTCTGTTCTTGGCGCCACGCAAAGATCGCGCCAAGCGCCTTGGTGCTTTTCATATGTGCGGCGCCACAGCAAAATAGCGCCAAAACGCCATGGCGCTTTTTTCCTTTGGCGCCAGCGCCATGGCGCTTTTCCACCACTAGTCCGTAGCGTTCGAGCGTTCCCATGGTTCCTGGAGAAGTTCGCTGTCCGGTCACTTTGAACTGGGCCGATCACGTTCAATTGGATTGCTTTGATTATCGGACAACGGATTTTTCCTCCATTTTGTCAATTTTCACTAAAAAATCGCATGTGTGGTTATGTATGTGGTTACGTACCTAGTTTTGGCTAATTTTGGCATAAACACCTTCCCGGACAAGTTCACCACCCATTTTTTTATTTCACTTCGAATGCAATATCTCCGTCCATGGGGGTGTCATAAGGCTGAAACTTTGTATATATTAAGCTGTAAGACCCCCTTACTCCCCAACAATGGGGGGAGGTGCGGCGACTCACTACAGGGTGGGTCGCCCTATATGCAAATTTTTTTGTGACGTATTTGGTGTCCCAAGCAAGTTCACCACCCACTTGATTAGCTACACTTTGAAGGCTATATCTCCAGCTGTGAGGGCGGTAGAAAGCTGAAATTTGGGGAATGTCTTGCCAACAACCCCCCTCACAATACACCAGTGGGCGGCTGCCGACGACCCACTAAAGCATGGGTCACTGCATATAAATTTGATAATTTTTTTAAGAACAACCGAAGTGTCCCAAACAAGTTCGCCACCCAACTGCATTATAAAAAAAATGTTGTGAGAACATACCTGATATAAAATTGAATCAGATGTGGACCCTAGTTCTGCTCATTCAAATTTATTCAGTAGGGCATCCACCCTGTCCCATAAACAGCAGATTGAAAATTTCACTTTAAACCAATTTTTTTGTATCACACTTAAAAAGTTGGTTTACAAAGTTCACTAGGGGAGGGTCTAAGGTTCAAAGTTATGTAAACAACATAACCTCTAAAATGCTTCCATAAGGAAATTTATTTGGGGTGAATGAAAAAGTGAAAATTTTGTCAAATTTTCTTCCTGAAATGACATCATTTTGACATCATAGAATTCACCCCAAGTAAATTTCCTTATGGAAGCATTTTAGAGGTTATGTTGTTTACATAACTTTGAACCTCAGACCCTCCCCTAGTGAACTTTGTAAACCAACCTTTTAAGTGCGATACAAAAAATTGGTTTAAAGTGAAATTTTCAGTCGGCTGTTTATGGGACAGGGTGGGTGCCCTACTGAAAAAAATTTTTTGCCTGAAATAGTGTTCCAACCCGATTCATTTTTATATTAGGTATGTTGTTTCAACATTTTTTAAATGCAGTTGGGTGATGAACTTGTTTTGGGACACTTTGGCTGTTTTTAGAAAATGGTTAACTTGTCCGGGAAGGTGTTTATTTTCGCACTTTCACTTATTTTCAGCGATTTTTCCAATTTTTGCCTTCTTTACCTTGGAAAAAGCCTTTATATTGAGCCACCAAAGCCACTCTAGCCTTCACCCCCCCCCCCCCTGCCCCAAAATTAAGCTTTTTTTCAGCTATTTATTCCTCAGGAGGCTCGATTTGCTATATATCCAGCATCAAAATATTGGAGAGTCCTGGTTCGAAGGGGTTAAATACTTATGGCTTGCTTATGGTGTAGCAAGCAGAAAAGCGCATTGTCATGAAAATGTATGCGCGATCAATCAATTGGCGATTTTGATCGGAATTTTAAGCACCTACAAAATCACTGCGGATCTATCGAATTCCACTTCAGGTAGTGAACTCGCCTTTGACCCCTGTCCAGTTGAATGTGCATTGAACTGCGGTGTTTTCCGGACTTGTTTGGCGTCTGGGCCTGCGGCAGTCTGGTGCGCCCTTACAGATGGCTCATTGGCAATGTGCCAAGTTATGGAGAAAACGCCCCTAGTGAGATATGAGGTGCGATGTTTTTGCTTGGGCGCGGTTGTTTCTTAGGAAGTGATTTCGGCATTTGGGGGGGGGGTGTTTCAGACGGGGCAGGCCTGATACGCACACGCGCCTGATACGCACATATGCCTGTTTTTTTCACTTGACACTTTTTCAAGTGATTTTCAGATATGAGTAAAGTGAAAAAAACTTGCGCAATGACATTAGTGAACTTTTTTCACTTCACTCATATCTGAAAATCACTTGAAAATGTGTCAAGTGAAAAAAACAGTGAAAAATAGCCATTTTTAACTGTTTTTTTTTACTTGACAGATTTTCAATGATTTTCAGATATGAGTGAAGTGAAAAAAGTTCACTAATGTCATTGCGCAACTTTTTTTCACTTTACTCATATCTGAAAATCACTTGAAAAAGTGTCAAGTGAAAAAAACAGGCATATGTGCGTATCAGGCGCGTGTGCGTATCAGTGCACGCCCTTTCAGACCTTTATGTCATCCCATTCTGTTATACGTTGGTCGATTTTGATGCCAATCGTAGGCTCGTGTCTGAGGGTGTCGTGTGTCGAATCTAGGATCCAGCTTGCAACGATATAATTTTCATTGTCCTCGACTCTGCCCAACAGCCAGTTACCTCACAGGTTTCATCCACAATGCTGACAGGTAGCGATGCATCCACCAGCAAAGTGGCCAGCGTAGATTCTGCTGGTTTTGTCAGGCTCACAGACATTTCCATTGGTGGGGAGCTTTTTGCCGCCAGGGCACACAGCCATGATTGGATCGGTGCGGCTGGCGGTGATTGCGAAGCGTGGTGTTGCAAACTTTTGAATGGGTTTGTCGTAAATACATGAATTTATGTGACATTTTACACCGTTTTGAGCTTCTAGACTGACCGAAACTAAAGTCCCGATCTCTGCAAATGCAAATGCCTCTCTCCATCTAATAATCTCTAAAATTCGCCCCCATTGGCGTCACACGCTGGATGTTTACTGACCCCGTGTCAACTAAATTTTAGTGAATTATGTGATTTCATCTTTCCTATCTGATAGAGCATAGTTAATTTTAAAATATGACACCTGATCATCACTGATTATGTTTAGTGTGCTGGTTTTAAAATTCTTTTTGTGTTATTTAGTTGACATTGAGTTGACACAAATTTGCGATGTCAATTAGCGTGTGTGGGCCCATTGTACACTTCTGCATACTTCCAATTAACTTCGAATAATACCACAGTGATAATCTACTGGCGACCGGCGGCGACGACTCCAAACTGTGCGTGTTCGACGTGCGCTCCGACGTCACCGCCGCTGCCGCAGTGAACCGAAAATGCCACACGGCCGGGGTTACCGCCATTGATGTTGTGCCACAGAATGAACATTTGATTTTTACTGGTGAGCTTTTTGTTGCGCGCGTTTTCTTGTGCGAGATTAGTTTTTTTTAATTTTTGTCTTCTTCATTAAGATTGGCCGTGATTTGTCGGATGAATTGCTTTTAGCGCGCAAAAAGAGTATTCAGTTGTAAGGGATGGAAAAGACGTTTTCTAAATAAAATTGCTTTTAGGGAAGTACATTGTGAGTAATGTTGCAGGTTTGGACCAAAATATACAGCAAAACCATGAAAAATGAAAACAACTCTCAATAATAATTGGCATGTGATATTGCGTGAAAAATTCAAAAAGCCCATGAATACGTACTGAAAATTTCAGCTGCCGTTTTTCATAATGACAAATTTTTGATGCTTGCATTTAAAAAACTGTGAAAAACGCCTTCCATCCCCCAACCCGTCCACGGAAGTGCAACTCAAATTATTGTAAACTCATTCACACAGGCAGCTACGACAGTTACCTGCGATTATTTGACACGAGAAAACTTACTCAACCGATTTCCGTGTCCGAAATGCTGCCAGGCGGAATTTGGCATGCGACAAAAACGCCCCCCTATTCTGAAACACCGTGTATTTCATCCAGCGAATGGATAGCTGCTTGTATGCAAGGGGGCCTAGCTCGTTTCAGAATGGACCACACCGTATCAGAGGGCGATGTTTTCCAAATTTTAGAGTTATGTGATGTGGATTCTACTTCTGATAAACAGAGGCAGTTGGTTTATGGTGTAGCGTCCAACAGAGATTGTGTTTATGCTGCATCGTTTTACACTAATACATTGGCTTGTTTTAAAGTGTAGGGTGTTTGAAAGTGTTTTTGCGTGCAAAGAAATCTGTAAGTCGTTTTGAAGTATTGTCATGATTTTATTATAAATTGGGGGATAACTTTTTTCAAACGTGTATCAGGAATTTTCGTTATAAGGAAACGTATGAATAATACCAACCATTTTAACGGGTTACCCATATTTTTACCAAAAATAGAAAAACTGAATCGGGAAGTCACGTTATCAAATCAATAATTCTCTGCCATAGGCACTTCTATTCTGCTTTTCTTCATCGTCAAAAGCATTGTGTGGTGTTTCATCAAAAGTGTAGATCTGTAAAAAATGGGTTCGGTTAGGGTTGGCCGATGTTTTTTTTAAACGTTTTTTTTTTTTTTAACGTTTTTTTTTTAAAAAAAAAACATGACGTCCGAAATGTTTTTTTTTTTTTTAAAAACATCGGCCGAAATTTTTAGTACTAAGCACTAGGTATTTTGCAAAATTTTTGCGCGCAAGCGCGCAATTTCACACACAAATTGACATTGGTGGTTGTTTTCATTGGTTTTGTTGCATTTTTAGTATCAAAACATCCATTTCTATGCGCTACCATGGGTGAATAAGCCGACATATGTCGCTGTAATATATAATATTGAGGTAATGTGCTTCCATGTACCTCCACAGTGTGTAACTTCACTCCCAAAGTAACAACCTCCTTTTATAACCTTGTTTGATCACCATTCCGTGCCAAACTTTACCTGAAGTCACGAACATTCAACTATAAGGCGATATACGAACGATATGTCGACGAAAAATGGATATTTTTGACACAAATCACCACTTATAATGCTATCCCATGGCTCCACAGCCATTATATGGTCATATTTAACATCACAGAGTATTGCCAGTGTCTGATATACCTATATATGTTGACACTAGGTCATATCTGGGAGCTTTTAAAAAAAAACGTTTTTTTATTTAAAAAAACGTTTTTTTTTATAAAAAAACATCGAGTTAAAAAAAAACGTTTTTTTTCCAACCCTAGGTTCGGTACAATCGTTATTGGATAAAGTTGGATCGATATTGGATCGTTATATTCACTATAGAATAAAGAATAAATAAGGTAATAAGAAAATAAGAATAAATAAATAAATAACTAAAAAGTGGTAAAGTAAAAATGACGTTAAAAAGTGTGAGGTTTATAAGTTAACTTTCAACTTTTCTTTTAACTTTCAACTTTTCAGTTAACTTTCAACTTTCCTTTTAGCTTTCAACTTCTCACTTCAAAAAGTTGTTTACTTTCCTACTTGCGAAATTGTCCCCAGACTAGTGGTGTAAAAGCGCCATGGCGCTTCTGGCACTCAAGTGCTTTGGCGCCATTGGCGTTTCGCACTGTGATTCTGCAAAGCGCCGTGGCGCCATTGACGCGTGATTGTCTCAAACATTTCGACAAAAGCGAACAGTTGACTTAGAATAGCACCACAAAGCACTAGCAGAAAATCGAAAGAAAAAACCGCGGGGGTCGATTCAAACATTTCAATTCCCACCTGCACTTGGGGGGTCATCTCGTACGTCGTATGTTTTGCCAAAATCGGGCACAGCGCGGTAATGAGTGCGGCAAAAATAGCCAGTGTGCTACTCCAGCCCAGGTGGCACGGCGTCGTGCCATAGTGCGATGTGTTGCACAGAAATATCGCATTGTCGGTGTTGTGAGAATAGGTGGGCCACACGGCGCAGACCAGACCCACTGCTTGTAGAGTCACTGCGCTCGGGGGGGGGGGCTAATTTTGATAGAAAAATGGATCTGCGAAACCTTTGAAAGCGGGACAGCGGAACTATGCGCCCAAACTTATTTATGTCTTGGTCGATAACGCGCGACCTGGATACTTATGTGTGCACTAGTGATGGAAAAAGCGCCAGGACATTGGCGCGAAGCGCCATGGCGCTTTTTTCCGAACCCCAGCGCCAAGCACCAATGACGCCAGAGCAAAATGGCGCCAAGCGCCATGGCGCTTTTTGCTTTGGCGCTAGCACAAGTGCCAGCGCCAGACGTTTTGTTCCTGGCGCCACAGAAAAATAGCGCCATGGCGCTTTTTCAAACCCCAGCGCCAATGGCGGCAAGCGCCAGGAGAGCCATGGTGTTTTTCCATCACTACCTAGTGTGCACTTCACAAAAAGAAAACATTTAAAATAGAAACAGGCGGAGTCGCGTACAAACGAGGAATGTTTTCTCCAGTCATGTCTTTTTTGCTGGAATTATTTTAATTTTATTTATGATGACGTCATGATGGAGTGTTTCTTTCAGAAAAATGCGTAGCATGCGGTCCGCCGAGTTATACCGCCGTGCACTATGAAGTCACCTCACGATGATTCACCGCGCATCACACGCCCATTTTTGCTGCTTTTCTGCATATGTCACGGTTCAAATGGGATCCGCATACCCGATAATCTTTGGGATTTTGCTATTCTGATCCCGAAGCCCCAATCCCGATCCCAAAAACTCAAAAAACCAATCCTCATCCCGATCCTGATCTCGACAATTTTAAAATCCCAATACCGATAAAATTACCTTGATCCCGATGCTGCAAAAAAATTTGATTTGCAAAAAAATATCAAATAAAATTTTGCAATTTACAGTGCATTTTACATGAGTTTTGACACTTTACATGGCATTTTACAGAGTCTGATAGTGGTGAAATTGAATACCGTATTTCCTCGAAATACCCCCACGGGGTTTATTATTTCGCCAGAAATTTTTTTAAATCCCAGTACTAAATTGTCGTCTGAAACGTACGCAGACGTCGAAAAATGCAACAATAATCGCATTTTATAAGACTCTAAAGACTTGTATGAGTGTGTAGACGTAACCACACTGTTCTCACATAACACAGTCATTGTTTTTAACGTGTGTTCTGCATTGCTCGGATGACAAACCGCAGCCTTTGTCATTTATGTTCTCTCTACACTATATTTGGGGGGGGGGTTTATAAGTTCATAGTGTCTTTTTTGAGGGGGGGGGGTATTTCGAGGAAACACGGTATATACCGCATTTCCTCGAAATACCCCCCTGGACATACCCCCCCCCCCCCCCCCCCTCAAAACGGACACTGAATTTATAACCCCCTCATAATACCCCCCCCCCCCCAATATAGCGTATAGAGAACGTAAATGAAAAAAGCTATGGTTTGTAATGCGGGAAACGCAGAACACACGTTAAAACAATGTAGGTACTTCTATAAGTCTATAGAGTCATGGCGGTTTTTGTTGCATTTTTCGACGTCTGGGTACGTTACAAACAACAATTTAGTACTGGGATTTAAAAAAATTTCTGACGAAATAACAAACCTCCCCCGAAACACCCCCCCCCCTCGTTTGACCCCCCCCCCCTCTCAAAATTTTCACTCTGAAAAAATAACCCCCTGGGGGTATTTCGAGGAAATACGGTATACAGGGCGCATATAGACAAATTCAACTGTATACCGTATAAATTCGATGGAACTCAAAACTTTATCCAACACCATCACTTCTCAAACCACCCACCGGCCATAATCTGCATTCTTGCCGCCGCGGCGACAAAATTTATATGTTCCTCGTGTCGCATTAACATTGAAATGAGTCCAAATAGCCCTGAAACCGTGACAAATACTGAACCCATTCCATATAGACAAAAAGTGGCCGTCCACAGTTTCGTTGGTATCGACAACATGTTGAGTAAATTTGTCGACGATTCTTGTTTTAGGTACGGCCTGTTTTTTTAAAATACTATTTAGTCTGTTATGCATTTTAGGTGGCGTTTGGTTGGGGAGGACTAGTGATGTAAAAAGCGCCAGAACTTTGACGCCAAGCGCCATGGCGCTTTTTGCTTGGCACTAGCGCCAAGCGCCAGCGCCAGACATTTTTTCCTGGTGCCGGACAAAATTAGCGCCAAAAGCGCCATGGCGCTTTTCATGGGAGTAGCGCCAAGCGCCAATGGCGCCACAGCAGGATAGCGCCAAGCGCCATGGCGCTTGTACATATCCGGGTACCCGTACACAAAAAAAAACATTTCTCACCTGCACAACGTAAATCGCAGCTCACGTTTCTCATAACACCTAGTAACCAATCCAAAACTGAGACTATATTCATCCGCAGCTATCTGATCCATATCCTGTCGCTGTATCACAATTAAATTGACACTGTTCACAGCCAGGTGCAAATGTTTCGAGTGGTCGCTATTTTTGTGCACTGATTGTCCCGGCCTTATTAACCAGCCGGGTTGAAACAGTACGAACATTTGCGTGACGCCCAATACTAGACTCAAAAGTGTCCACAGAGCACCCACTGGGGGCACTCCCAGACCCTGTAAAATGCCCGGTAGAGTGTCAAATGTCATGTATACCTAAAGCCCTGTAAAATGTCACATAAGTTTGACATACTTCATGACATCTTACATGACATTTGACACTTCACAGAGTATTTAACAGGGTTTGGGAGTGGCACCTGGCCTCAGGGGAACCGCCATAGCCGAGACGTTTTATACTATCCAAATATAGTGTATCTTTTGTCGCGTTAAAGTCGAACCAGCGAGTCGAGAAAGAAAGCTGGGGCGCTCTTTTGAAAGCGGCGCCACCAAATGGCTGCTCATGCAGTGCTCCGCAATCGACGGTAATAAATCACGGAGCGGTGTTCGCTATCTGCGGGGCACTGCGCGTGATATGTATATAGGGCGACGGGCAGTAGCGTTGGGAACCCGACCCGAACCCGATGCCCGCACACTTTTTGGAAACGATACCGGATACCCGAGATCCCTCGATACCCGACTCGAACTTTTTGGACCCGATACCCGGACCAGAACCCGAAAATTTTGAAATTCCCAACCCTACGGGCGGCGCATGGATGGAGGGATCCAGGGCATGAGTCAGACCCATTGCGTCGGGTCTTATGCATGTCCTTTATCAGCTTTGTTTGATCTGGGCCCGCCGATGTGGGTCGACTGCTGAAATTGTTCGTTTTATTGCCGTTTTGAGTTTGTGGGCCACCCTGTATGAACGATTTAGGCTGAAATTACCATAAGCTTATAACGAAATCCTCCCCATGGGCTGCATATTGTTTCTTAGGGCGCCTGTGTTGATAAAGGGTGGAGAGGGTGATGATGGAAAAGTATTTATGCTGAGAATATTTTCGTCGTCATCGCTACAATATTTAATTTGAAAAATCACATATTTGTTTGCACTTCATCGTGCACAATCAATTGAGGCGTCTAATTCTAAAAGTCGACAAGTCCACAAAATGCGATTTTGAGTAAATCGCATTTTAATTTTCATTTCCAATTCCAGGTCCGTGGTGCGTGTCCAATGGGGCTCTCTCATGCTCAACATTAAGTTCCAAATGTTAACAATAAAGTGTAAAATTTTCAGCCCCTGCTCTCAACGTATATGTGAAAAATGGGGTGTCTATAAAATACTACTCGGACAGGACAAAACTGTTTTGGGGAGGAAAATGCACTTGTCGACTTCTTGCACTTGAGAACATTTTTGTTCCCGCCCGCGTCGCGCCTGCCTTATGGGAAATTTATGGACTTGTCGACTTTTAGAAATCGGTGTCCATGATGGACTTATCACATTTCTTGCATTTTTTCCCATAAAAAGTGGCTGCGGAATCTGGACTTGTCGACTTTTAGCCCAAAACTAAGTGGACTTGTCGACTACTTGCCCAAATTTTTTGCATTTTTCCAAAAATGTCAAATTTGGCACTTTGCCATATGGGCTTGTGAGGTCAAAAAATTTATGGAAAATTATGAAAAATGTACGGGAGTAGCCCCAGATGATGTTGCCGGGCCTAACTCAAAATTTTCATATTTTGGACTTGTCGACTTTTAGAATTCGACGCCTCAATTATATCGCCGATTGGCCCTACCTACACACACTAGTTTTCACCGTGACACGTGTGAAAACTGAAATGGCGACATGGCGACATTCAGCCTACCCTTAACGTATGCTATATGTATTCTAGTTTTCAAATTTTCATACTTCAACTTTCATTAATTTAAATTCAAATTTAATTTAAATTAAATCATTCAACCGTGTTCATTAATTTGCATTTGAAAAAATTTCAGTTTTCACACGAAGTCACGGTGAAAACTAGTGTGTGTAGGCACAATGTGGTGTTTCGTGAATGAAATGAATTAATCAACAGAAAATTGATTGATAACTCGAATCAGCATGGCAACTCGGCTACAAATATTTATTATGGTACTCGAATAATGTTTAACAACACTACAGCCGATCTTTGTGGCATTACTTTCCATTCATCGCAAGCGGCGCAATCAAAATTGAGCCATTTTATCGCGGCCGATTGCTCTCTCCCTGTCCAGGGGGCACTCCCAGACCGTGTAAAAAGCCCTGTAAAATGTCAAATGTCATGCAAAGTGTCAAAGGTCATGGAAAATGCCCTGCAAAATGGCAGCTCGGTTGCCATTTTGCAGGGCATTTTCCATGACTTTTGACACTTTGCATGACATTTGACATTTTACAGGGCTTTTTACACGGTCTGGGAGTGGCACCAGTGCGATCCCAGTTTCGGGCTTTTGCATATTTACATTCGCCCCGCCGGATGCGGTGCGATGCTCATTTGCATATCAGTGCGTCTTGTCTCAATGTGGGCGCATGCGTAGGTCTTTGCTCTGGTGCCGATGTCATGTTTATGCGCGGCGAAATTTCACGAATTTCAAAGGAAATATTCAGGGTCTTTATTTTGAATTTTGATTGGCTTCAAGGTATTCTAATGTGGACTAACTCACTGAAATTTGAATAGATACCAGTCGGCCCAGTTGACACCCGAAGTCAATGTCAACTGGTTCGTTCGTGTACGACCAAAGAGTGCATCAACCGTTGCTGCCATCGACTATTTGATGCTCGATCTCAAACTTTGCACCAAATCGATCCAAACCAAATGTGATATTCAAGAAGAAAAAAATATAGTATTACCTCGAATTATCCCCAAAATTATCCCTCAAAATGGGCTGGGGAAATAATAAACCCCCCCTCGAAATACCCCCCTCTCAAACGATGTACATCATGTATGCAATGTATATGAAGTATTTATTACTGCTAATTTGCATTGCAACTACACAGACAAGTTTGTGTAGCAATCTACGTTTCTATGTCAAAAATATATCCTATTTGTACACATTTATTACCTGTTTTTGGTACGAAAATGCCTACTTTTGACTACGATCCTTACGAAAATTTCTGACGAAATAATAAAACCCCCTCGAATTAACCCCCCCTCAATCTTTTCTGGCGAAATAATAAACCCCATGGGGGTATTTCGAGGTAACATTTACGGTATTCAATTTTCACTCAGGTGCCATATGGTAGATTTCATCATCGTGATGGTGTGTCGTCACTAGTGATGGAAAAGCGCCATGGCGCTGGCGCCTGGCGCTAGCGCCAAAGTAAAAAGCGCCATGGCGCTTTTGGCGCTTGGTGCTATTTTCTGGTGGCGCTATTGGCGCCTGGCGCCGGCATTTTAAATGGCGCCAAAAAAGCGCCAACCTTGATTATAACAATTGCCATGATGCTGTGAAATCGAAACTCCAGTTGATCAACTTTGAGGTCAACTGAATAAATATTGATCTATTTAAGGGTGTTATGGGACATATTTATTAAATATTGATTACCTAATATGAGGAGACAACTTTATTTACATAATAATACAAGTAGAGGTGTTTAATTGTGCTTTTTATTCAAAGGTACTCATATTTGGACGTGGAGCAAGTGCCTTCTGTTTTCTCAAAAATGTATCCATTGTATCCACCTTTATTCATTTTAAGCCTCAACTTATAAACGTTGATGATTAAGATTAAGACACAAGAGATGATTGATTTCAAGAAAATGGATTTTTGTTTTCTAATCACTGAATCCCCTTCCTGAATAGTTACCGCCTTACTTGGCGGATGAACTTTAATGGCCAAAGTTAAATCGACTACATCGACATCAGCAGTACGTCGCAGTTATGTACCTAGTCATTATTTTACAAACGAATTGAAAAAAAAATTTTTGGCGCCGGCGCTATTGGCACTTGGCGCCATTACCCTGTGGCGCCATTGGCGCTTGGCGCTGACATCCAGAAAATTTTTTGGCGCTTGGCGCTATTTTGCTCTGGCGCCATTGGCGCTTGGCGCTGTGGGTAGGAAATGCGCCATGGCGCTTTTGGCGCTTGGCGCTGAACGCCTGGCGCTTTTTCCATCACTAGTCGTCACTATACTATACCACGAAAAATAATTCCGGGGCCAGTTCCGCAAATTGAGAAGTGAGAAGTGAAATGGCAAAAGCTAAGTGAAATGACTGGCAAATTGGTAAAGTAAAAACAAATAAAAAGAAAAAGTAATTTCTCCCCACTTTGCCATTTTACTTCTCAATTCACTTAGCTTTTGTCATTTTACTTCTCACTTCTCAATTTGCGGAACTGGCACCAGGTTAAGTAAATTTCGTCACGTCTCATTTTATTATTATTTTTTACATTACGATGTCAAACATTACGGTGTTGTTTTAAAGGTTTTGGGTTGGGCCAGCTGACTCGCTTCACATGATAAATATTCTGGCGAATTTTAATTTATTTCGTTTGGAATGTTTTCGTGATCCTCTACGTGACTAACCGTATCCGGCAATGAATCTCAACTTGTTGAAATTAAATCGGATGTGAATATGTTGCACCACAAAGAGACATGTGACATTATGCTAATTGCTAATCACTCGACGGGGGCCAATAGAAAAATGTGACTTGAATAATGAAATGCTTTTTTCATGGAAAACTAGCCGACGACTATGCAAATTTAATCTGACAATCCATGCGCAATGACAAAAATGTACAGAAATAATCTTTTACCTCCATGTGAACTCGATATCCATTCCAATATCATTAACATATAACACATCAACATTGTCGAGTGAAATGGCGCCATGCTGCTCCGCCATTTTGAGCGGCAGCGCGCCATTTTTCTACAAATAAATATGTCGACTGGTCGGAAAGACGTTTCAATCCTTCCAAATATGTACACACATCAACGATGGGTAAGTTCTCGAAAAAAAACACTTTCTGTGTTTTGAGTTTTTCAAAAATGAATACCTGTGTTTTGAGTTTTTTTCTTGAAAAAAACTTGAGTAACTCTGTTTTTATTTCTGTGTTTTTTGTAAAAACTCGAGTTTTTTGAGTTTTTTCTAAAAAAAACTTGAGTTTTTTCCAAAAAATTCGAGTTTTCCCCCCAAAAAATTTGATTTACAGCATTTCGATCTGGAAACAGTGGTTTTCTTGTAAAATATTGGTTTTGCACATGTTTTAACCCCACATAACATTTGTGTATTCATTCAAGTGTCAAAAAAGTCCTAAAAATGGCCACAATGAGGACATCAACATCACAACACCAGCAACAAAATGCCATAAAAAGTGCACTGTATGGAAGACTACGGAATTGATTTGAACTACAACTACCATATCACCTTGAAATACCCCCATGGGCATTATTATTTTGTCAGAAAGTTTTGTAAGGATCATAGAAAATAGTAGGCATTTATGTACCCAAAACAGGTTATAAATGCATACAAACAGGATATATTTGAAATAAACATGTAGTCAGCTACACAACCTAGTACAGTCTATGTGTAGCTGAGATGCAAATTAGCAGTAATAAATACATCATGTACATTGGATACATGATGTACATCATCCCTGAGGGGGGTATTTCGAGGGGGCGGGGCTTATTATTTCACCAGTTCATTTTGAGGGGAGTTAATTCAAGGGGGGTTTATTGAAGGTAATAAGGTATACTTAAATGTTGAAACTTAAATTGTCAAATCCACCATGTGATGTGCATGCCATCTTTAATTTCTTTTTTGTACCATTATAAAATATGAATACATTATGTGCATATTTACATACTATAGATGCTTATCTTATCTTGTTTAGTTTAACTGAATTAATGTGCATTCAACCACTACGCTGAAAAAAACACAAAAACTCAAAAAACTTTTCTGTGTTTCCGTGTTTCTGTGTTTCTGTGTTCTCCAAAAAAAACTCATTTGAGTTTTGAGTTTTTCAAAATTTATGAGTTTCCGTGTTTCTGTGTAAAACAAAAACACAGAAACTCAATGAGTTTCTGCGTTCAATTTCTGTGTTTTTTCCATCGTTGACACACATACAGTAAACATTCGAATACGCATTAATATCGCTGCACATACTAGGTCACGAATGAAATTTTTTTAAATTTAGTAAACTCAGAAATCAGCCTTGAACGCATTTGAGCCTACTCGAATGAGTGATCTTTACTCTCCGACAACCGGAGTTGACGAACACCTACAGAATTCCAGGAAACTCAAGTGCCATTCAAAGGCGATTTATGAGTTCACCAAACTTCTAGTTTACTGGCAGTAAACTAATGTGTGTGCAGCGCCAATTGAACAATCGCTTCCTTGGAAACGAACTGCAAATAAAATATAAATATACCGCATTTCCTTGAAATACCCTCCGGGAGTTTATTTTTGAGGGGGGGGGGTTATACGAGGGGGTATTTCGAGGAAATACGGTGACGGTCGGAAGTTGGAAGGAATGCACGTGTAAAATTCAGCACAATAGCAAGTGACGACAAGAAAAGTTGTAAAATACTGTATGTATAAGTAGAGGTGTTTTAAGTGTAACGTAAGTTGTAATCTAAACCAGGTGCAGGTGACCAGTAAACTTCAAGTATTTTCCCACCACTACCCGAATGACTCACAAAGACAGTGCATGCAAAGTCCGACAATTCAAGTACCTGCGGTATGCGCAGCGGCAACAACAAATCACCTATGAATCGCAATTCAGCCAATGCGCCAAGATAATGGCTCATTTACGAACGAGCGCAGGTGTTGCAAAAATGAATTTCAATGAGCCCGCGGCCACCAGATCAAAAGTGAACGCCGCCCCAAAAGGGTATAAAATGAAAAGTCACCGCGGTGATAAGTGATCAAAAGTTAAAATTTCTTTTTCGGGTGGCAAAGCGTAACAGCGGCAATTGAGCAGGTGAGCTTGGATTTTTTCATTTATCTGTTCTGGTGCCAATCCCAAGCCCTGTAAAGTGTAAAGTAAAGTGTCAAATGTAAAGTCAAATGCAAAGTAAACTGTCAATTGTCATGCAAAGTTCAGTAATAAAATCTTTTCTTTTTTGTTTTGATTGACACTTTACTTTGCATTTGACTTTACATTTGATACTTTACTTTACACTTTACAGGGCTTGGGACTGCCCCCTGGTTGTTTACCTAAAAGAAAACTGAGTTTAAGTGGTCATGGTAGTTTGACTTGCAGTGGTGAATTCGCCGGTGGTGCACCGTGAAAAACATTTTTGACAAGTGACATCGTGCTGACATTTCCAGCGCCATTCTAAATTTCGCACATCGGCAAAAACGACAAGTGCACCACACGGCCATGGCATTGCGACGTTATTCAACGTAGGTGATGGTGCCATGGAATTGGCCCCTGATCAAAAGCAAAAGTTGTAACTTATTTGTAAGATGCATTTTGGAGCCAATCCACTATCCTGTAGAATGTCATGTAAAAGTCGTAAGTGTCGAAAATCTTGTAAAATACCCTTTAAAATGTGTAATATTCGTTTTTTACTGAATGTTTGACATTTTACATGACTTTTGACACTTTGCATGACACTTGTCATTGATGACACTTGTCATTGATGACGAGTGTAACCAGGTACAAGTA
This sequence comes from Sphaerolaimus hirsutus, assembly GCA_964036195.1. Lineage (NCBI taxonomy): Eukaryota > Metazoa > Nematoda > Chromadorea > Monhysterida > Sphaerolaimidae > Sphaerolaimus > Sphaerolaimus hirsutus. The sequence continues at coordinate 13,396,709 of OZ038450.1, forward strand.
AAGCGACAAGTACCGGATCACCTCCAATTGTAGGTATACCTGCAATTAATTTCGTCACTGTTTCTGTACCTTCAATTGCCTAGAGGGTACTTTATTTTCGCCAGATTTTGCAAACATTGAACCAACAGTGAGCAACAACGCAATTCACTTTATCAAAGTGGAATGTAAGAAAATGCTGAGCCAGGCCTAACATAATGTGAGGCAGATTGTCTGGGTGCTTTTCAGCACCATTTTCATCATTGTCCGCTATGTTGGGTCACTGTTGTTACGATTTTACTCACTTTGGCATGCAGTGCATCTGTGCCTTCTATTGGAGGTATACCTTTTATTTATAATCATCACGTTCAAAAAGGCCAAAAAGTACCATCAATTAGAGGGTACCTTTCATCGGAGGTATTCCTATATTTGGAAGTAATATGGTATCTGACAACAACAGAAGCACTGCGCAGCAAAATGCACGTGATCTGGACGAAAGACTTCTACCTGCGCGGCATCCTGTTCACCATCAGCTTCATGTCCGAGCAGCCGCTTCCAGTGCCCGTGGAACAGGTGCCACTCCCGGACCCTGTAAAATTTCTTGTTTTATGTCAAATGTCATGTTATCATAAAGTGTCAAAAATCATGTAAAATGCCCTGGAAAATGGCGAACTCTTTTGCCTTTTTCCAAGGCATCTTACATGATTTTTGTCACTTTACATGACATTTTATATCTTACAGGGCATTTTACAGGGTCCGGGAGTACCCCCAGGGCGAGGCCACAGGCCCCAACTTCCAAGAGTTCGGACTCATCGGTCCCGATGGACTGGCCGCCGCCAATTTGGACAGAACCCCAGTCAGATTAGACCAGGGCGATTCCAGGTAGAATACGCTTGTCCTTGTAAATAACTGCAAAGATAGATTCAAAGCGTCAAAAAATGTCAAATGCCCAGCAATATTGTTTGAAATTGGGATAAAATTTTCACTTTTAGGTACATGCTATTTTACTTTTCAATACGTTACATTTTACATGTGGCGGCACTGGCGTCAGGGATAGCATTTGCATATGGAATTCCATGGTTTAGCACCGGTATAATATTTTACTAGAGTATTTATTTGGATTACTGATAGCAGATTTCGCACATTTGACAAATTGAATATTCGAAAATATGTACCTAATTGCAAGATTAAAATTATAATCAACAAAATTTATCGTCATGAAAGTGTCTATAGATAAGAGTATGACTGCTCATGTGAAAACAGTTGAAGTGGAATCGCTATTCAGCCGGAGTGGCGGGGATGTTTGAGTAACGAAGACAAAAGTCATCCTTATTCTATCAAAAGTAGTGATGGAAAAGCGCCAAGAACAATGGCGCCAAGTGTCTAAGGACAAGGGCGCCACTTCACATCTTAGACCATTTTAGTATTCAGTATCTAAGTGAAACAAAATTGCATAGGAAAACGCCCGCCGAGTTTAAACTATTTTACCAATACGCAGCACCTCCTCAAAAACGTGCTGTAAACGTCTTTCATAAATACATTCTACAAAAATCCCCAGCCATCAACACCATCCCAAAAAGTGAAAAATCCCAATTTTCAGAGAGCTAGCAGTGGGCACAATCGACGGAGAAGAAGTGTCAATCGAGATTTTCCGGCCCCACGATGAAAATACCGTGTGCGCAGATCCAGTGACCGTTTTCGTTGAGGCTTACACCATGGACGAGCACATGGATTCGGAGGGTACGTTCAGGTGCCAGTCCCGAGCACTGTAAAGTTTCAAGTCATAGAAATTTGTCAAATTTTCATGGGAAGTTTTTAAACCAGTATTGGAGATTTTTCATGACACTTAACATGACTTTTGAGACATTGAAATTTGTAAATCACTGTCAAAAAATGTGCGTAAAATAGCACCAGTAGTGTTGATACAGTGCAGTGTAAATTCACGTAAATATAAAGTATTCAGGGGTGTATCTACTGTGCACAGTTGTTAAATGTGTTTGCTTTGCAGATTTGATTTGTCAAATGTCAAGTTCAGTAAATATTTTTCTATCATTATTTAATTGACATTTCACATCACATTTGACACTTCACATGGTGCAGTCACTCATCAGCATCTTCTCAACTCAACCACAATAATGTCAACCCCCCCCCCCCAGGCGAGCAAACAATCGTGGTCAGCGTGAACTTCCCATACAGCGGGCCCAGTTCCAGTTCGAGCAGACGCATGCGCTTGCGCAAACTCAGAAAGCTGAGAAGAATGAGGAAATTCAGAATGGTGTATAGGAATTGAACATGGGTTTTTATGGTGATCTAGCGATGGTGCCTTTTTGTCAATTTTTTCCGGGTTATGTATTTAGGAGTGAATGGGGGTGGTTGTATTTGTGGAAGTTGGGTTCAAATGTCATTCCGTACCGAAACATGTGTTTTTTATGAATATGCGGGAAGTTGTGCATTCGTAGCATGTGCGGGCCCATACACCACTAGCAAAAAAACAAAAGTTTAAAATAGATTTAAAATTGACGTATTTTAAAATGACACGACATTTTTTCAAAAGTGCCTAATCTGGCCTAGAACTGTTTCCGAACAAAATGACGTCATATTATTCGAAAACATTTTCCCAAACAAAAACAATTCAATTACCAGACATAATTAGTTCACAGAGAGAGCTTCCACAGACACTGAAAACACACTTCATTCGAGCCCTGTAAATAAAACGACCAAAGTGAATATGCAGCCATGATAGCTACCAATATTTATGTATATAATTCAATCAACTTGTTCCGTATAGGTAAATATAACTTGTTCCACGAAAATCTCTAAAGATTCATTCGAAAATCTCCACAAGTATCGCGTGAATATCACAGACATTGGTGCCAGTCAAGCCAGGCTTCAAGTGACAAGACCCGCCATCAAAAGTAGCCCAAAACCCATAAGAATCATGAGTATCCAGACAATTTTTGGCATGGCGCCAAACCCCATTATTATCGCTATCACTCTCAGAATACAACAAATCCACATGTCTTTCAGTCAGTACAGCACCAGCTGCATCACAGGGCCCATCTTGGCCATCTGTGCCAGCTGCCAAAAAAGCAAAACTGCCATTCAACGAATGGCGCAATTTTGGCCAAATGCTGCTCAGATGAAGTAGAAAAGATAGCGTCAATTCTTGACTTCGCCCACCAGAACCAGAATTGTTATTAGCCGATGCTTGGTCGAGAGTGACTGTGGGCTCTCCACCGAAAAGAAGACAATATTTTCCTGTGGCCACTCCCAGACCCTGTAAAATGTCCAATGTCATGAAATGTGTCAAAAGTCATGCAAAATGTCGAATTTTCTCTTACTTTATTTACCAGATGTTTGACGTTTTCCAAAATTATTTTATGACTTATGATAGTTTGCGTGACATTTTACATTTTACAGGGTCTGGAATGCGTGGCACCTGGTGTTCCTCTGATACGTAGCATCAGATTTTCAAGCGTACTATCACACGGAAAAACAGCGTGCTTCATTTGTTCCGACACTGTATGCCGGCCGCTTTTGCCCATTATAGCAGCGACCAATTCGGCATAACACCGACCCACGACTGATGCTTCACCAACGACATTATGTCTTATCATTGAGACGTCAAATGCATCTAACGATTTCGCTCCGGATTCTAAGGCAATCCTGCATAAAAATAAGTCCTGAGAAAAAATAAGCCGTTTTAGAAATAGTAAATTAACAACTTTCCAACCTGATATCGCCTATAAGAACGTTGTGCACCCGGTCAAAGTTCTGAATATCGTGTAGGCATCGATTTGAAATTTGCAACTTCAAGTGGTCCAAAATGGATGGGGCTACCTTATTCATAATTTTGAATTTTTCCAAAACACACCTGAAACAAAAGAAACTCTTGCGTCAGATAATGTATAATATTTACCATGGGTCAAATCCGAAAGTGCAGAAGCAAAAACAATTGTGAAATGAGATATAAAAAGCTAAGAGCAAAGTGTAAACTTATAAGAAAAGTAAATTTATAAGTGAATTTTTTTTATTAAATTTACTTCTCTTTAGACTTTTTACTTCTCAGTTTAAAATTGTGTGTTTTACTTTCACACATAAATTTTTTTACATTAATTGTTTTTAACTTTTTACTCCCACTTTTCTCCACGTTACAAAATACAGTTGAAATTTAAAAAAGGTTCGCTATTTAAAAAAAGTGAGCATGCATCCAAATTAGCTTGAAGTTCCAACTAACCAAGCGTCGTGGGCGGTTGATTTCTGCGGCACAGTCGGCCCACTGGCCACAAATTCCAGTTCGTTCTCGAGCAAATCGGAAAATATAAGCGACAGAACCTGGGCGGATAGTTGGGTTTGCTCGCGTGTCATGTAAACCCGCTGGCATGTAGACCCGTTGCGGGGGTCCCATGGGGGGCTGCTCAGCTAGCTATCTATCCCTGAGCCCCGCCCCAAAACTCTCAACTACCTATTTATCTACTATCTAAGTGGAGCAAAGTTTGAGCGATTTTTTCCCAACCATCACCGAAAATCACGTCTACATGCCGTCTACATGCCGAAAGGATTACATGCCAAGCGGCACAGGCCTGGTTACAACAGTTAAATTACCAAAATATCAATATTTAATTAATAAGTTAATAACACAGAATTATTCTTTTTTGCACGAAATGCAAAAAGTAACCAAGATCAGAGTTGGTTTTAGTAACATTCTTTTTAGTAAAATTGTATAAAAATTGTGTTTTATTTTAATTTTATTCATGTTCCATCTTATTTTGAATTTTATCTTCAATTTTTCATTTTATTGTTATTTATTATTTTAGTTCGTGACCAGAGGTTTCATAAAAAAATTTATTTACTAAAATTGTATAAAAATTGTATTTTTTTAAAATTCTTTTCATGTTTCATTTTATTTTAATCTTCAATTTTCCATTTTATTTTTATTTCCGAGATTTTGCCAACCCTGACCAAGAGCTCTAAACATAAATTAAAAAACATATTTTTTGAAAAATATTTAGTTTGAATTCAATTTAGCACAGAACACTGTGCGCATGACAAGCGACAGCCATCACGTGCAGTTTAGGTAATCCGGATCGTGCACCAACCTGTGCGGGTGCGGCGAGCTGCGCCAGTCGACCGCCCTTCAATCTACTCAAATTCTGCCGCACCACGTTCAATTCGGATATATTCGCTCCAGCCAGAGACAACATTTTGATGCAGTGACACTTTTCCGCCAAAGTTACGGGTGGTACAGGGGCGGGAAGTAGGGCGGACCCGCCGCCTACGTTGGATTTCATCATGGATATCTAGGTACCGTATATCCTCGCTCGAAAAAGTCCACCAGTTATTTTTTCGTTTGAGGGTAGAGTTATTCGAGGGGGGAATTATTTACTCATCAGAATTCTCAGTAAAATGTATGAAATTTTTAAATTCAATCTACCTGACACCAAAACAAGCAGCAAATCATCCTCTCCCTTCAATTCTGCTGCAACGGCTTCAATTTTCTCTGCAGCCGCAGCGGCAGCCAAGTCTGGCAAATTGTTCCTGGCCCCAGGATGAAGTTGCACGTTTTCGATGCCGTCCCCGTCGATCCTGTCTAGGGATGGCACCCGATTTTTGGAGCGATTGATAAAGTATGGCACATCAAATATGTATTGTTTTGATATTCAGTGTTGTATTCAAAGGTGGCATTTTTTCACTGATTACTAGGCAAATTGATTAAATTTTCCGCAGTTGCACACTCAGAAAAGGTTAGTACAAATACATGATTTTTCACGGGTTTCATGAAGGTTTTTATGTAAAAAGGCTGCGTAAAATTTAGACTCAATTTAGATCTTTTTAAACCCACATCGTATTTGAGTGATTTTGAAAGTTGGTAAATAAATGTCAAGTCATGTTTGAATTGATTTGCCTGAAAAATCTAATATCTCAAAAACTCGATTTTTTTGCCATTCATATCCACGTCATAGCTGAAAAACGGCATTAAAAAGAAGACTGTAACAAAGGCAAGTGCCACCGCAAACAATGGGCAGTTACCGAGGGTCTGACAGGGCGAAATACAGGGAATACGCAATGTAGGGAATACGAGACAGTACGCAATGTGGTCCCGCACCCTCTAAAGTGTAAAATGTGGCGTGAACATTCCAAAAGTACCGCAAATTTTTTTTGACACGTGCATGGCATTTGACATGGCACTTCACGGGGTGCGGCACTGCCACCTGTTGGTAACAGCGTGGGTACGAAAGTTTCAGGGGCAGCATGTCATAAATCCAACACAAGTAACACTGTAACTGGGCACAGTGCCAAGTTCTTCCACCACTACAAAAAGCAACCTGTCAGCACACTGACCAGCCAGTCCCATGTGGGCAGCTGACAACTGCCCTGTGCCACTCGACCCCTCCCCTTTGCAAGGCTCCACACGCGGCCGCGGTCATGCCAACGGCAGCTTTTCCAAATGACACGACGCAAATTTTGCCGCCGGTCGGCACTTCAATTTGTTGATGTGTTGTCGATGTGCGTGTTTTATGTGGTTGATGGATCGAGATGTGCGTCGACCCGCCGGGGTCGCGTTTGATCGATAGACACTGCGGCGATCAGAATTGAATAAATATTTTCAAGTCAATTTTGCATGCGCTTGAAAACGAGTGAACGATGGCAAACAGAAATTCGAAAAAGCTTTCGGATTTTTTTTCAGCAAAAATACACGTATCATCGTTGTTGTTTTTTGGTGAATACTAACAAGAAAAACAAACAAAGCAAAATCCGCAGCAACAGCTAGGTAAAATCCTAAAAACAGAAACGCTGCTTTACTGAACTTTTGATATTTTGCAAGACATTTTACATGACATTTGACACTTCACTTTACAGGGTGTGGGATTGCCACCACACTGTTTGCCACCGTTAAATCCCGCGAGCACTAGGTGCCACTCCCAGATACCCTGTAAAGGCCATGTAAAATGTAAAATGTCATGCAAAGTGTCAAAAGTCATGGAAAATGCCCTGCAAAAGGGCAAATCGTTTGCCATTTTGCAGGCTATTTTCATGACTTTTGACACTTTGCATGACATTTGACATTTGACAGGGGTTTTTACAGGGTCTGGGATTGCCCCCACGTGTCACTTAAAGACAGAACACTAGAACCTGCCGCACGAGTGTCTCCGGCTTGACGGCGGCGCACGCGGCCGCATAAAGTTGTCTCGCCCGCAACGACAACATCACTGGGTCATGAGATGACACATTCGCTCTACAATTTGGTTACTTTCGCTGAACATGGGCATGCAAAAATGATGGCAGAAGGTACGGAAATGGGCGTGAAGCTTTGTGACTATGGCCCCACACACACTAGTTTTCACCGTAACTGTTCTGAAAACTGAAATGGCGACATGGCGACATCCAGCCTACTCTTTTTCCATGCTATATGTGTTTTAGTTTTCAAATTTTAACTTTCATTAATTTTAATTCAAATTTAAATTTTATAAAAACATTCAACCGTGTTGAATAATTAGCGTCTGAAAAAATACAGTATTCACAGAAGTCACGGTGAAAACTAGTGCGTGTAGGCACAAAGTAATAACGTTGTTACAATATCCGTCTGTAGATTTATGGCACTCCAATTTAGTGGTGGATAGCCGAGGAAATCTTTTATTTTTTAGTCCAGTTTCTAGAATGAATATTCTCCAAGACTAGAAATTTCTATGACAGGCACGACACTTGCACGTGATAAATAGTATTTAGAATAAATATGAGAAATTCTGTAAATCTTCACAGACAAGTATACCATGGGGAAGTCCCTCCCGCACCCTGTAAACTGTATAGTCAAGTGTCAAATGTCATGTAAAATGTCATACAAAAAAAGAATTTTTTTATAAAGAACTGTTTACATTTTGCATGGCAATTGGCAGATTTGTCTGGGCATTTTACATGACATTTGAGACTTCACACATTACTGGATGCGGGACTTGCACCTAAAAAGCCGGTTCAGATCAGAGTTGTAAAAATACCGGTATTTTTGGAAAGTGTAAGTGTAAGTGTAAATACACTTTCCAAATTTTGAGTATGGATACCAAAAGTGTAAGGTATTTTCAAAATACCTAGGAAAGTGTAAAAAAGTGTAAGTGTAAAATTGTTTTTAGAAAGAGCTCTCACTGTTGAGCATTAGAAAGCACCACTGTTCTCACTTTTAGATCAATTTATTTATCATTTTCATGCATTATTTCACATTTTACAGCCTTTTATGAAACATTTCAGACTGTAACAAATACTGTAGTGGTATGAAGTTCCCTAAAAATGGCAGTTTTTCAGTGTTGATATTTTACTGATTAAGCAATGCGATACACACTGTTTAAATGCAAGAATGGGCATGCAGCAAATGTCAATGCAAAAGTTGTCTGTGTGTCCAGTTGGTGAACTTCCATTGATCTTGTCCTTTCTACAAAAGTATGATGAAACTGTAGAATACCATGAGTACTGATCAAAGGTTGTATTTAGATCAAAGGCTAGTTTGTACATGGTCGGGCTGAAAAGTCCCCGGGCAGTGCTCGCCATTCGCGCTACGGGTAAGCTACGGTCATAAAATTTCAACACGTTAATATATCAGGTGTTTTGAGTTATCACCCAAAATTTCACCCCTCTAGCTCCACCCACTGAGGAACTGTGGAGGTTACAATTTCGGTCATTTTGTACTGATGTACAAATGGTGTTCTAGCTCAACGCTGCTTTAATTCGTGATCATGAAACTTTGGCTAGTGTGAGCCACCAGTGTTGGCAATGTGCCAACACTAACCAACATTAGCTATGATATCATAAGCCTAGTCCATATTGTCATTACTGTCACTACTCTCTCTCACTACCAAATCCATCATTCTGCCTCTCCTTCTCAAAAACGACCCCCTTGGAGTCTAGTCACTGCTGTTGAACACACGTAATGTCCACTACACATTAGTAATGAAACATAGGGAAATTTTTTCCACATAATTCATTTACTGCACATTACAAAACAACATTAAAATCACTGCAATACAACATGATCTCAGATGATCACCAAAAACACCCATCACAGTTCCCACGTTTCTTGCACATCACCCTGATCTGCATATTGTTTTTACCTTAATAGCAATGATGTTGATGAAACTGTTGAATACTATCAGCACATTGCCAACACTGGTGGCTCACACTAGCCAAAGTTTCATAATCACAACTTAAAGCAGCGTTGAGCTAGAGCACCATTTGTACATCAGTACAAAATGACCAAAATTTTAACCCCCACAGTTCCGCAGTGGGTGGAGCTAGAGGGTTGAAATTTTGGGTGAAAACTCAAAACACCTGATATATTCACGTGTTGAAATTTTATGACCGTAGCTTATCCCTAGCGCGAATGGCGAGCACTGCCCGGGGACTTTTCAGCCGGACCATGTACATTTGCCATATTTTCTACATTCAATGCATTTTTTGTACATGACCCTATTTTACGCTTTCTCAAAAGCATAAAACAGGGCCATCTGAAAGAAAAAATACACTTTCTGTACCCGGATATTTTGCCCAGGAAAGTGTAAAAAGTGTATGGGTATTTTATGAACGTGTAAGTGTAAGTGTAAGTATAAATACCCATTTACCCGGGTATTTCGAGTAAGTGTAAATACACTTTCGCAACTCTGGTTCAGATTCAATTTAAAAACAAAGGGCGTACTAGCTATAACTTTCTGTACAGAACTACACGTGACTGGATTCATAATTCAAATTGCAGACCGGAATCGATAACTTGATTAATTCATCGAATCCCAATTGCTATGCAGAGAAAAACTGGGCAGAAAATAAATACCATAGCACATATCTATTATTGCTTCTTTGGAAACGAGTAGAACTTTGGTATTTATGTTCCGAGATGAGTGGGCGTTCCAAAGTGTAACATGTTCCTATGGGGCAGTTCCGCAACCTGTTAACTATAAAGTCAAGTATCAAATGGCATGTAAAATTTTAATTAAAATATAAAATTAAATATTTTATTACTGAACTTCAAACAGTTTTTGCATGACATTTCACAACTTTGTTTTACATTTTACATGACATTTGTCACTATACTTTATAGTTTACAGGGTGTGGGACTGTCATGAAAATACGTAAGTTCTCGTCCATAAAAGCGCTGTGCCGGTAGCTTCGGAACAGAGCAAAGCGCATACACAATTAAAGGAAAAAGTTGTGTAAAGCATAACACACCCTATTTGCCCTAAATAGCCATATTTAGGACGTGATAAATCCGTACCAGTATTTGTGCGCTAAAGGATAAAAAATTGAATACACCAGATATTTAGTGCCACGTGCCATTTTCGATATGGCAGACCGTAATGATAAATAAGTCAAAAGATAAGACATCTTTCTGCCGGCTTTCAAAATTAATGTTAAGTTCCCCCTTCATTCTTGTGTAGTGATGTAAAAAAACGCCATGGATTTTGTAGCTTGGCGCCATTTTGGCCTGCCGCAATTGGCACTTGGGTGCAGAAACGTGCCATGGCGCTTTTGGAGTCAAACCCCCTGCGCGTTTACATCACACTTCCTGGGTCATTGCCAGTTGCCACTATGACTACAAAATCTACAAATAGGATCACACAGCCGCTCGCCACCCAATAACCATCTTATCAAATCCACAAGTGACCAAATTGACAGCGTGTTGTTGCTGAGGGGTGGCAGTTGGCGCGGTGCCAGAATCCAGCCAAGCACAGCAACAAACCATTCGACGATGGCACCTGAAAGGGTGTGAGAACAGTGAATCTTTTTGTTGTATGCATGGAATGACGCCATGGTGTTTGGCGTCATGGCTCCATGGCGCCGTTGGCGCCTGGTGTGCTTCTGTGCGCCATTTTCTGATAAGCTATGGCGCCCTTCTTCGAGGCAATTTTTCATCCTACTTGGATTGGTTGGAAACTATTTTTGAGAGATCTGTTTTTAAGAAACGATTGGAGAACGGTTACAGAACATGACATTTGACACTCGACTTTACACCATACAGGGCTCGGGACTGGCACCCAACCCCCAGCAAACCACCGACCTCTGATTGCCCCTCGGCAGGCGGGCCAGCCGCTGCCCGTTCAAGTCGTACAGGCGCACGTGTCGATTGTCGTGCGGAATGGCGATCACGCCCGACTTGCTGACGGCCAGTCGATTGGCGGGCGCGTCCAGCCTGGGAAAATTGTGTATATTTACATTGAGAACGATAGAACAGACAATTGAAAATCGGTTTTTCAACTCGAAATAGATATACGCGTGAAATGCTAAAACCACACAACAAAGTTCGATTTAAACAGATTTGTTAGTAGTGGAATAAGCGGCATGTGCATAAAGCCATTAATTCAGCTTGGCTGCCATGTCCAAACATTATGCTTAATTTAAATTCAATAACTTAATTCAAAAAGTATCCACAAAAAAAATTTATCAAAAAAATCGAACTTCGAAAAGTCATCTGAGAAAAAATTTCAAACACTTTTGCCAAATAACTAAATTGCCATCATTCACCTGAGCGTGGCCAGGGCCGAGCGCATATTTCTCAGGTCCCACACTTTGACGGCCCTGTCGTCGCCGGCGGAAACGACCCGCTCCCCGGCCGCGGCGAGCACAGCCGAGTTGACTGATCTGTGATTGGTAATTGAAATTCGATGCGTTTATATTGATGAAAAAGTTATTAGATTTCGGGTAAATTCCGAAAGTCACGTAGTAATAAAAGAGTAAAATGCAGGGCTGGGGGGGGCAAATCGGCCCATTAACAATCTATCCACCCCAGACCCCCAGATCTATATATATATACAAAATTTTTGGGCTATTATCCCCAAATCGCACAGCTATCTACCGATCCGGAGAAAATTCGGAGCTCAAAACAAAACAGACAGAAACAACAACCTCCACACCCTCAAACACCCTACCCCCCAAAAAGAAACCACCCACTCAGAGTGTCCCTGAAACACGGCCACAGAGTGTATAGGCTCACGAAAGTCCCACAGTCTGAAGGTGGTGTCTTTGCTGGCAGTGACCACCAAGCGCTGCGTGGGGTGCGCGCTGCAGTGATTCAGCTCCTGGTCGTGGCCTGGGTGGTCGATGGGAAGTTTGGGTGGTGGGAGGGGGTGGTCGAGGGACGTCGGTTGATTATTCACTGGTTTTATTATCTTTCTTCAATTATTGGGGGGATTATTCAAGTGGGGGATTTTTACTCACTCGTCTAACAGAGGGAATTATTCAAGTGGGGGGGGAATTATTCGCGTAAATACAGTAATAAGATATCACACAAATGTCCACTGTGACTAGTCTTCCTGTGCATGCAGCAACATTGAGTGGAGAGATGCGAAAATATAGAACATTAAAAAAATCTAAACAGTAAAAATAAGATGCTTTCTTGAATATTTATTGGCGAATGTAAAAAAACTGGAAGTGGCACAGCCACGCGAAAACGCACCACTCAAAATATTCAATATCTCGCCAGTCTCCGCATCATATATATTGGCCGTTCTGTCCCAACTTGCGGTGATCACCTGATTGCCGGTGCAAAGCCAGTCGGCGCAAATAACCACTCCCGTGTGTCCAGTCAAACGCATCAGGGGCTGCCGCACGACGTCGGTCAACTCGGAGTTGACGTCGATGTTGGCCGAGGGCAACGCGTTGGCGTCGATGTCGCCCGCGGATGCGTTGGCCATGTTGGCCGGCTGAGGCTGGCCATCTAATTCTTCTTCGCTGGTCGTCGTGCCGCCCTGTTGAGTTGCGCTGGAGCTCTGCGTGTCAGTAGCTTGTTGAGTTTACTGACCAGTGGCCGCACACACTATTGGCGGCACACACACTAGTTGACACAACTGTGTGTCAAGTGGTCTTTGTCAATAAGTTGACACATGTGTGAACTGAACGTCTGTGTCTACACGGATTTCGGCTTATCGTGTCCCAGAGCGATCTTCCAATGCACTTGCCATAATATTTATTTTTCATCATTGCCGCATATGTACTTGGAGATCCGGAATCTTAGTTGACGCAGACCGGTTGAGACACATGTGTTAACTAGTGTGCGGGACGCCATTATAATGAAAAAAACCCACGCCCCACCCACATATTTTCCCTGTGCCTCGCGCGCACTGGTGCCTCCCTCAGCAGAAGCTCCCCCAGCCGCCTGCCCGCCACAATTACAGGGCATATTTACTCGCCAAATGTGTGCCGATTGATCCCCGCTGGCAGTCAGCAGGGTGTGCTGTTGTTGTTGGGACACACTCGTTCCCGACTGGTCGTCGTTCCGGAAAGCGACCGAATTAACTGAGGTGGCTTGACCGTGTCCCACGTACTGCAGTTGGGGGGTAAATGAATGTGTGCATGTTTGTGGATTTGGTGTAGGATGCAGTTTGATTTAAAGTTGAACGGGCGCATCTCACAGACTCCCAGACAAATGTTAAATGTCGTGCAAAGTGCATTTTTACAAAGTTTCCAGACCATTTTACATGGCTCTTAACACTTTTCATGACATTTGCCATTTTAGAGATTGGCTGGTAGTGACCCCAGAACAAGAAATGGAAACTTAATTTTTTCTCACCAAATTTGATAAAATTTAACCTCAATAATCAAATTACAAACAAATCAACCACCGCAACCCAAACCCACGCAAGCAACACATGCACCAGTATCGGCGTGCCACAACCTGGCCGTGCCGTCGGCGCTGGCGGTGGCGAAGAGCCTGGCGCCGGGCGCGCCGCACGACGACACGTGCCACACGCCATCGACGTGGCCGGCGTAGGAGCAAACGAAGCGGGTGCGCCACGCGTCGCCGCCCGAAGCGCCCACTACTTTGAGACTGCGGTGCGGCCATTATAAAACCGTAAATTTTAGAAATACACCCAGGGGTTGGTGGGGGGCTAATTCGAGCGGGGCGTTTAGAGGGACATTTTTTTCCGTCGTCATTTCAATGAATGTTCACGACTAATTAAATATACGTAAACATACTAAAATACCGTTTATACTGCACCCTCAACTCAAGTCCATCCAAAAAGCACCAACCTAGACACCAATCTGCCAGGGGGCACCCTCAGTGCAGTTTTCAGTCTCTGACCCACGACCCCCGCAGCGAAGGGACCCTTTTTGCTGCCAGATTTTGACCCGGCGTCGAGAAGTTCCGCCGCAGTAGCCAAGGGAATTTGACCCCCTTCCGCTAGACGCTCCGTGAGCGCCTCACATTTTGCGTGCACTGAGTGTTCAAGTATGGGGGTGAGATACAGGGGTGGTAAATGGGGATGGTTTGCCCTCCCTAAATACAATGCTCCAGCTATCTATATATCTATTCTGAGGTGAAAATTATCGGGTATCAGGAGCAACGTGACAGTGCGCGCAAATTTTTTGACAAACACCTCAAAAATTGACACCCGTCTCACACAGGAAGGGAGGGGGCATCCCCCTGGACATGATTTGGCTGCATCACCATATAGTTTACTAATGAAATTTTTAAAATGTAGTTACCGCAAATCAGCTGTGAACGCATTTGAGTTTACTGGAATGAGTTATTTTTACTATCTGTCAACTGTTGTTGAGGAAAACCAAATTCCAGTAAACTCAAACGCCAGCAAAACTTCATTTGCGAGTTAACCATGCTTTCAGTTTACTGGTGTGTGCGCAGCGCCCACGCAAACACACAAAAAAAACATTCAAAAACACCCCACCCACTCACGGGTCAAATTCTCGTTGCACAATTGCTCAAATTCCTTCTCAATGGCGCCGAACAGTTCGTAAAGTCGCTGCCTGCATGGGTCATACAAATCATAGTGTTCAATTGCCGCGCCGCCGACCAATGGGGAGGACATTTTTGTATTTTTATGGTAAAAAAACGTTTGAAAATAGCCGCTAGTGTGTTGGTTATGTAGAAAAAGTAGATTGAGGTTATTGGATGATATGTTATGTGGTTGAAGCTGCGAAATGTATATTTTTATGTGAAATCGTTGCAAGACAAATATGGATGCGTAAATACGTAGGTTTACGGACATACAATGCCGCAAGTTGAGAAGTGAAAAACTCATTTACAAGTGAGAAGCAAAAACACTTAAAATAAGAGTAAATTTAGAAGTGACAAGTAAAATAAGACGTAAACAGTTTTTTAAACAGAGCAAACGCAAAAATAAATATTTAATTATCACATAGTGAATAAACTTTTACCCTCTCACTTCTAAATTGTTTTTTTTTCATTTCTCAACTTATAAATAGAATTGACCCCTGGACAACGGTATCCACAAATAACCATCCCAACTGAAAAAAGTAGCCAAGCCTTAAGCGAACACCAAAGTGCCATCCACCTACTACCTAAGTGTACAAAACACCTGTCCAAACAGATCTGGCGCGGCGATAGCTCAAGATACAATGAGACCGAGACTCGAGCCGAGCGGCCGCTCACACGCAACACGCACCGCACCGCAGCGCGTGTGCACTGCACCGGCGTCAGAAGGCAAGTGATAACGCTGGACCCGCGTGTCACGCTAGAGTAACCGGGCACCGGCGGCGCGCGCATGTGCACCGGGTGCCAGTCCCGGATCTTGTCAAAATGCCCTAAAATGTCAAATAACACGCGAATTTGCAAAAGTCATGTAAAATGCCCTGCAAAATGGCAAACGCATTTGCCATTTTCCAGGGCATTTTACATGACTTTTGACATTTTACAGGGCTTGTTACTGGTCCCAATGTGGCCAGGGGCTAGATTCAATTAAAGCGTAAGGCGCCTCAAAAGGCGCCCAACGCGCAAGTATGTGACTCGCTCGCCAGGCGCCTTGCGAATTTTTGACAACCGGTCCGATTCCAAATCATGTCAAGTGAAGTGACCAGTTGCAAGAGAGGACACAGGAAAGCTGATGGCAGAAATTCATTTCGCATTTTTCTTTCGCATTTTAAGCTATTTTAAATTTCTGTCGCTTGGAATTGGATCCTGCGATAACACTGGGTGGCTGATCGGTGTGAGCAAAAGTTGTCTGGTTGGGATTCATATCCACCAGACAGGGGTCTCGAATGGGAGGGGGGGGGGGGTTGGGGGGAGGGGTTACCTACCCCCCAAACCGCCCAGCTATCTATATATCCCGGAGGCCGCTCAGCTATCTATCTATCCCGGAGGCAAAATTTTGGGTTAGTACCCCCTAAACCCCCCCCCCCCAAATCGCCCAGCTATCTACCTATCTGGAGCGATTTTTGCGAAACTATACCCCTATTTTTCATACCTTTTTATAGATTTTCTCTCCCAAAATCATGGTTCTGGTTCCTATTTGCCTATTTTCAGCTATATTTAGTACTATATGCTCTTGTATACCCATTTTGAGCCATTTTACACCTACTTTTAGCGAATTTTCTCCCTTTTCTTCCTTCTATACCCCGAAAAAGCCTATATATCGAACCACCAAACCCCCCCCCCCCCCCCCGCAGAAAATTTTTCAGCTACCTATTCCTCCAGAGGAGCCATTTGCTATCTATCCAACCACTCGGAGGGTCAAAATTCAAGATACCCCTGCCACCAGATGATGTCACATTCAAATGCTTATGAAAGTTGTGTTGTCAACTCGATTGAACTCTAAATAGCTACGCAAAACGTGTACGTCAATGAGTACACGTCAATATGGATCATAAACACACAAATTAATGTAGCTGTTGACAAGTAAAGTCCAAGCCACAATCACAATTAGCTAAAACCCTCCATATCCCATCATAAATATGTAGCACTGTCAACATGAATCAATCATAATAAGAATATGCACAATCAAAATAAATACATGTGTGTATTTATTTATCATGGAATACTGCAAAATGGGACCATTTTAATAACCCCACCATAAATACCAACTACATAACATTGCAAGTCAAAACACAAAATGGTGCGTGCTGGAAACTCATAAAAATAAACGATATATTTAGGCGCAGTGCGTACAGCTAACCATCTTAACAAGTAATTGAGGGCCGTGCAAAACATACAAACTACTCTTTATGTTCCAGATACCATATTTCCTCGAAATACCTCCAGGGGGTTTATTATTTCACCAGAAAATTTTGAGGGGGTTTATTCGAGGGGGGCTTTTTCAAGGAGGCCGGTGTTACGATTTCGTCCGAAATTTTTGGTGAACGGTAAGGAATAGGCCCTTACATACACAAAACTGGTAGTAAATGTGGCCAAACAGGTTATATTTGGACATGAATACTTATATAAATATCTACACAAACAAATCTATTTACAGCTGTGATGACAATTTGCAGAAATTAATACAACAAGTACATTGCATACATGATGTACATTATTCAAGACGGGAGCTATATCGAGGGGCCATTTTTTCCTCAGCTCGCTCAGACCTGGGGCAGGGCCGTATCCAGGGGGGGGGCGGGGGGGGGGGCTGCAGCCCCCCCCCCTCCCGGGGCGAGACCTGAAAAGGACAGGAAAATTCGATTTTTTCAACGTCAGCGTAAAAATTTTTGCGCGCAAGCGCGCATTCTTCACCAGACATAAGGTATTATCATCCGATTTGCTCCATGTGGCCGCAAATCGTTGTATTTTTGTTGTATTTTTGCTGTTTTGTATGTATATTTACATACATATACAGCGTTCCATGGCGCTGACGCCAACGCCAATGGCGCCATGGCGTGGCGCGTACGGCGTGGCGCGTACTAATGGCGCCAGCGCCATGGCGCCATTCCGCCACTATGTAGCTAAAATTTTAGGGGGGGGGGGCTGAGCCCCCCCCCCTCGCCGGCCTCCGTAAACAAGCAGCCCCCCCCGCTCAAAAATCCTGGATACGTCCCTGACCTGGGGTATTTCGAGGGGGGGGGGGGGTCAATTCAAAGTGAGGGGATAATTCGAGGAAATACGGTAAGTCTAATGTGGGAGAGTGTGTCCACGTAATTTAGGATCATGATCACATCATGCATGTTAGGCCTGTCAGAAGCGCTGCAGAGCAATTTCATGCAGCCCATCTCAGGTTTAACACTGGCAAACGGAATGCTCTTTACGCAATATTTTGAGCTCTAAAGTTTCCAATCTCCGAAGGGCTCAATTATCTTACTGTATAGAATATAGCTCGATGAAGTTTTTTAATAGCGGTTTTCAAAATTTAAAAACGGTATCCGAAATGTTCAGTAGTGATTCACTAGGTATTTTGGACTTTTTGCGCACACTGCGTAATTTCCAGTAAAAAATGAACATTGGGGCTTTTTTCAGTAGTTTTGTGACAATTTTGACATCGAAGGCACCATTTCGGCTGAACGATCTTCCAATGCACTAGCCGTAATATTTATTACCATATGGAGATCCTATAACAATTGTCGTCGAACACTTACACCAAAAAATTCAGTCAAAACGCTTGGAAATCCCAAAACACAGATGGAACAGCTCAAAGAAATCCATTTCTGGATAGATAGATGTGCATATGTAAATAATATTAAGGAATGCTGCTTCCATGCAGCAATATCAATTTAATAGCACCAAGAAAACAGTAAACACGATAGAAAAAATAGTGCCATTGGCGAGAATTTTGCCTGCGCAACCAAACTTAATTCAAGTTTTCCCACACCGAATTTTGCAAATGCTTTGAAAAATAATACAGGGCCAATTCCGCAAGTGGTGAAGTAACAAACATTTTATAAATGATATACAAAGTGAATAGAAAAGTCAATTTATAAGTGAAAAATAAAAAGTTAAAATAAAGTTTATTTACAAGTGAGAAATTGCGAGTAAAAGCTTTTAACGTCTTTAACAGTTAAAAGCGTCTTTTAAGTTTTAACTTGGCATTTCACTTCTCACATAAATTCACAACTTTTCACTTCTCACTAACAAGTTGTTTTTTCACTTCTCCACTTGCGAAATCAGCACCCGATCTAATTAGTATCATTAGCACGCAGGAAGATTGATTGACAGAGTTGGGGCGGAAAATTACACCCCACCACACAAACATCACCAAAATTCGAACTGCGAAAAAGGAACTTCACTCAAGCAACCTGTCAAACTGTCACACAAAAACACACAGTGGAATAATGCAAACATTCATGCACGTTTGCATGAATGGAGCCCCAGCTGCACAATCGATAGGGAACACAGTTGCAGCCAACGGTGGAAAGAAAACACATTTAACACACCATGTGTTGTATTTCTGTGTTTTTGTTTTGCATGGATTCCACAGATTCCACTACTCACAGACTTTTTAACTGTATTTTGTTTGGCCCTATGCCTGTTAGCATGTAAACCCGTTTGGCATGTACACAACGAATCAGGGGTTACCAAGGTTTAAACAGGGCCTTCATAGATAGTGAAGTCCTCCTAGCGAGGGATATATATTTTAGCTGAAAATTATTAATGGGAACTAGCAGGGGCTAAAATATATATGACATATATATGGCAAAATTGACAAAATGGAGGAAAATTTTAGCGATTTTGAGAAAAATTGGACAAAATTGCTCAAAGTTGGCTCCACATAGATACCTCGATAGTTGAGCAATTTGTGGGGGGATCAGGTTATAGTGGGTTTATAGTAGCCTTGGGATGGATAGATAGCAATGAATCATGGATCCCCCATGAGAGAGACTCCAGCAATGAGTCTAGATGCCAAGTGGGTTTACATGCCAAGTGAGACTACATCAACCAACAATTTCAATATGATGCAAATTTAATTATGCTATATTTATCTTTTTTAAAGCCTTTGCAAGGCAAACTTTCATGCCAAACAATGAGCAAAGCAAATTATTTTACTAAAATTAGAGTTCTTTTTATGATGCGCAAAATGTTTTTAGCTAAAAAAATATGTCATAAACCTTCGAAAAATACAGCTTTTTCAACAAAACACAGAAACTCAGTAAAGAACAAACATTACAAAAACACAGAAACCATTGCAAAAGCATCCCAATCCCAAGCTGCAGCTATAACTGCGTTAGCGGCGCGCCGCTGCAGAGAGCCGCAGCGCTGCACCGCTAGATGGATAACAAGGGGTGGCTTCTCTGGAATTTTTTTTTGTGAAAATGACTTGATTTCTATTTTATCATTTTCAGTTTGAGAGTGCAGTTTTAGGAGGGTGGTTTTTGTGTATCATAAATACGACGACATAACATGCACTTTCACGGCGATCTAACTTTCCCAGGGACCCCACACACACTAATTTTATATAAGGTTGGATGGTGTTTTTCTTCAAAGTTTTTTTTCAATCTTGACGTCATCGTGAATGAAATCAAAATTATTCCAAAGAAACGTTTAGGGGGAAAATTCATCGTTTGTGCACGACTCCGCCTTTTTAATATTTTTTCTTTTTTTTGGTGAAAGTGCGTGTATAAGTTTTCATGTCGCCTGTTATTGTCTAAGACATGAGTAATTTTGGACGCATGCTTTACGGTCCGCCGAATACAGTGCATTGTTATTTTTTTAAATCAGTTACCACCCTGTGATCAAAAAAATCAGATAAAAAGATCAGTTTAAAAAAGTGCCATCCCTGTATGAGCTTTCCAAAAATTGTTGAAATTTGGTAGAAAACCAGTGTGTGTAGGCACAAATAAAATACAGCCGCGAGTGATGCGTGAATATTTTTCAATACTACCGTCTGACACTGGCTATAAAACAATTTGAATGTGCTCCATTGACTTAGAATGTCTGGAGGTAGCAAAAACATATTCGCTGCAAGAGCTTCTACATGCCGAGTCCCCCCACCGAATACCGTGTTTTGCTAGTTTCCCTAAATCGCTCGCAAAGCGACAAGACAGTGAACTAATCACATCTAAATTCAGATCAGCCAACCGCGAGAAAATAACACATAAACCCCACTTGAAACAGCAGTTCACCGAATTTAGCTGGTGATTTTGCCATCTAGATAGAAGCTACGCGAGTGAACATAACAGGGGTCTCCAGGATTTCAAGATAGCAAATCGCCCCTACAGAGGGATAGATAGCTCGAATTTTCTCTCGGGGGGGGGGGGGGTCGTATCTTAAGAGCGTTCTCGCGGGGCGGTGTGCCTCAGTGTTGGCTTTGCATGTGTAAATATTTAGAATAGAGTGATACGTCCAAACATGAATAGAATACTAAGTCAGAAACAGCGATTTTGAATGTGAAAATTGGCAAAAGCAAGTAAAATTGAGTGATTTTGAGTGAAAATTCGCTCAAAATTTGCTTCACAGACCGATGGCTAATCGATTGGGAGAGGAAGGGGGGTTCTTAGAGGACAGTAGCCAAAAAATTTTCATCGGAATAGATAGGTAGCCCCATTGGAGATAGGTAGCCCCATTTAGATAATTTGGACCCCCATTGGAGACCCCGGAACATAACCAACACACCGCTCTCGGGGCAGATTCCGCAAGTGGGCAGGTGAAAATACAAATGGTAAATTAATTCACAAGTGGCGAGGCAAGTCACGACTGACAAATAAGCATAAGTTGTGTGCCGAACTAAGTTTGAAGCGATTTTTCGAGAGTTGCATGAGTTCAATGGGCTTTTTCATTGTGTAGAAGGCAAAACTGAGAGAAAATTACAAATACATGGGGGAAAATAGCTAAACATAGGTACAAGAGTACAAAATAGCCAAAAGATAGTTGACATCAGGTAATACCGCACCTTTAACAGTGATATTTGAAGTTGACAATAGGAAAAAGGGGGAATCAATTTTGAGCGAAAATGTGGGCAAAGTTCTCCATGTGGTTGATTTTGGGGGTCAATACACACTCACACTAGACCACTCATTCGCACGTGACAGCTCGCGGAACCGGCCCAAAAAAACACAAAAATATCGCCACCAAAAAGACCAACCTAATCGCAGGGGGCAACTCCCCCTCAGCGGCTCCATCCCTCTGCTGCCCCAATCCCCCAGCATCCAACCCCTGCAAATCCCCATCCGTATTACTGCGAACCCTATACAGCCGGTCGACCAAGTGACTCGACTGTTTGCCGGCCCTGTTCGACCCGCTCAAAGTGGGGGTGGTGCTCGAGTTGACGCCGGACGCGTTCGAGGTGCTCGTATTGAACGGCGCGCTAGGCGGCAGCGCGGACGACATTTTTGGGTGCCGCGGCTTTTTTGGATTTGAGGGATATTTAAGGGGTGCAAAACGTGCATGTTTTCTACGGCCATGCGGCTGTCTAGTTGTATAGGTAGTTTATACGGTGTTTTGATACACAACCAAGATGTGGGTGCGACTCTACACGGAGCACAGAGAAAGCATTGTCTAAGCATATCGGGTGCGGCAAATCGATTCCACTTGCAAAGTTATCTAGGTTTATTTTAAGAAAGACGAATTCACAAAAAAACGCTGTCCTGGTTAAAAGCTTCATGTGTCAAAAATTGACTAACTTGAAGCGCAAAAACAACCTCGTAAATGTGTTTCAACATGATCTATGGAAAAACGCTGACATGTCGTAATATTTATGTTTGTCACTTTGTTTTAGCTATACCTTAAAATGATGAGAATAGCCAAAATACCGAGTAGCTATGTATCCAACCCCCGGGAGGGTCAAAGTCCTGGAGACCCCTTAACCCAGTTGAATCGTATCATATTTATTTTGACTTCAAGCACTAACTAAATAAATATTCATTAAGATCACTTTTATGAGGGATAGAAATAAGTTCTCTATAGGTTCCAAAGCACCATAATGAATATACCAAAGCGTCAAGAAAGTTACACTTGTACAAATTACGTAATATCACAAAACTATTCAAAAATTTCTTGGGTTGCTAAATATGGTTTCAAAACAAAATACAAAACAGATAATTGGCTCCACGCACACTAGCTGAAGGCTGAAATTTCGGAAACCGATAAATTAGCATTGAAAACATTTGAGTTTACCAACATGAGTTCCCGTCAACTAGACAGTTGACGAAAATCAAATATAAATCACCCCGGTAACCTCAAATGTCGTCAAAACACATTTACCACTTCAAAAATTTTCTCCCGTCAACTAAATATCACGCGTTTCGCCACAATAAGTTTCACCACACGCAAACCCTATCATCCAACACAATCGAACCCACTCAGCGGGTGCCCTGCGCCTTGGCAGCCTCCAGCATCTCATCCTGAAGGGTCTCCAATTCGGGAATTCGCATGTGCGAACGGCCGTACGGATCCGCCCACAGGGTGTTCCGTTTGTAGTAGACCTCTCGTTCGCGTTCCCAGTCCCATGGGGGCAGGGTCTGAGTTTGAAAATCGATGGATTTTTGGGGTTTTGGAGAAATTTACATATTTTTGTCGTGTATAGGCCCTACACACACTAGTTGACATCGACACCATGTAAACTGGTCCCCAACCCAATTCAAAGTTTGCATTTGAACATCGTTCGTTGGCTCGTCAGCAATCTTTGAATTGGGATCGGAACCAGTTGACATTTGGTGTCGATGTCAACTAGCGTGTGTGGGGCCATAGAGGGGTAGACAAAGCTGGTGTTGGCCTCCCAAATTGGCCAGTTATCTACTCCGCACTGTAATTTTTAGCTTTATTCCCCTAAACCGTTCCTACACCCAAACCACCCAGTGTAGTCACTGCCCGCTTTCAACAAATTTTTATATCTGTATTTATACACATTTTCAGCCTTTTTCACCCAGCGATGTTCACACTTTTTATACTTTTATAAATAAAAAGCATATATATTGTGCCGAAGCAACCGTCCACACAAAAAAACGTTTTCAGCTAACGCTCCGGAGAGGCTAATTACTATCAATCTTTCAATATAAAATATAAATCAGAACCAGTGTGAGGTCAAAATCCCTACCGATCAATTATGTAAATAACATCGCCACCATCTGGTATCAAATATTGCAAGGATAGCCCCAAATAGACACTAAATCTAATCCTAAATGAACAAATCTAATAGAAAACTAATTATTTACCTTGGATCGATCCAGCCAAATGTCGGGTTTGCTGAAGCTCCAATAAACAGTGTAGCCGAACAGGGCGCCCCAAAATACAAAGCACGCAAAAAGTGGGTACAACTCCTTGTGGTGAAAGGCGTTTTTCATGAAATTCGCAGTGGTGTTCGAATGCATGCCTGCGAAGTAACTATGATGATCGTATTTTTATTGATTGAGGAAAAATTTAAATTGATTGATTTTGATTGAAAATTGATAAAAAATATGCACATAGTATTTCGCGCCAAAAATACCTGAAAATAAGCAATAAATGACATAAACCAGTGAGTTTGAAGGTGAAAATCCTGAAAAGGAATGAACATGTGGGTATAATTTCTCAAAAGTCGCTCCAGATAGGTAGATAGCAGGGCGATTGAGGATAGATAGATTCAGGGTTCATAGGAGAGTAGTAAAAATTTGACAGATAGTTGGGGTGGGGGGGGGGGCTACCGCCCAGCGCTCGCTCACTATCTATACCGGAGCCCGCTCAGCTTTCAATCGAGGAGGCAACAATTTGGCTACTATCCTCTGAATACACCCCCCCCAATCGTCTAGCTATCTATCTATCTGGAGCAATTTTCAAGAAATTTTACCTCCTCCCTCCAAAAAATAGGTTGGTGCGTGCCGTCTAGGTACCCAGCCAACCTGGCAAGGCGCCCTCCTGCACCAAACCGCCTTTGCTCGCATCAGCCAAATACGGCTCCGCGTGACCTTTGGGCGAGCCGGCGAATTTAGGCGTCGCCTGAAAAACGTTCAGAAATCGAGCTTCATTCTGAAGATCAGAAAGTGTCATTTTAGACAGAAACACACTCTAAACTCGGCTGGATACCGCTTTACATCGGGAAATGGGTCGTGTCTTGGCGTGGATAAAGTGTGCGCTAGACGCCGACTGAACGTCACTGTCGCCAGGCGCGACGACAACATTTTCGTGCGATTTCTTCGGGTGTAATTTGGCAAATTTGGCGAGATAAATGTGAAGAAATTGATTGTAGGAAGTATTCACTATTGACCCGTGAAATTAAAAGCTATTTACTAGCGATTTTACTGTTTTCTACATAAAGTTAATATTGAAGGCGGGATCAACCACTATTTATACCGAAATGCAAAAAAGAAAACACCGGGTCACGTACAGAAACTTGGCGTACGCCCAAATTCGGATTGCATGTTATACTTTGAGCGATTGTTCAACAACTTCTGCTCAGAATCGCTAAAATGTCCTCCATTTTGCGAATTTCCACCCTTATAATTGTTTTTTTTTCGTCTATGCATGGTTATTTACCTATTTTTGGTCCTACATTTTATGTATACAGGATTTCGAAATTTTGGCTGGCTGCCAAGTTCCCATACGGGGGTTTCTTCCAAAAGAAACCCTGGTCGGTGTCGGAAATGTCGGTAAACTTGCTGTTTTCCACGCTGGGGTCATCGGTTGCGTCTACATCTCGACTTTTGGTTTCAGCGCCATCAATTCTGCAGCACTGTAGCTCGCGAACTCTCAAAGGAATACCGAAATTTGAGCGTTATGAAGGTGAGACAGCGTGTTGGCACAGTGCCGAAGTTTCCAAAATAGCGTATTTTCGTAGTTTGTGATCTACTCCGGGATGGCACTAAACTAGGATGCTATGCATTTTCAGCCGTCTTACTGAAGTCTCAGGATCTTAGGGCAAAATTTTTTTGTTCGGGGGCGCCTCTATAATATTTCTTACTGAACATAGCAAATCACTTTTCAGGTGCTCAAACATGAACAGATCATCAGCTATTTAGGTCAATAGCTGGAAAATGGTATTGGGATACATAATTTGTGCCCTCAGCCCCAGGGTGCAGTCTGAAGCCCTGTAAAGTGAAAAGTCAAGCGTCAAATGTCATGTAAAATGTCAATTAAAACAAAAAAGAAAAGATTTACTTTGCATGACAATTGACAAATTTGTTATGACACTCTACTTCACACTTTACAGGGCTTCGGACTGTTACCAGTCTGACTGGTCTGTATTTCATAGTGTTACTTTACAACTTGAAAGTGCTGCCACACACTTTCTTATCCTACAGGCATTGTGTACCCCCCTGACGGACAGCGACAACTCCCAACATTGCCCATGGAACCTCCCTTATATCCAGACGATACCACAAGGGGCCATTATAGGGATACAAGGAGATATTTGGAGTTTAGGATGCCTGAACAAGTGCACACTGAAGTGTTGCATAAACAGTACGCGATTGTGGTTCGTTTTGAGATTTTCATTGGGTTGATAGTTATGTTGTTGTTTTTTGTAAATATTGACTTTCTAGACTGACTGTAGTTTTCTGTATGGTCTTTAATGGCGTGTGTACTGCAAGTTTTTTTACTTGTTGGAGTGTCGTGTTTGAGCGGTCACAGGGACGTAGCCAGGATTTTTGAGCGGGGGGGGCGGATTGTATACGGAGCCCGGCGAACGGGGGGGGGGGCGGCGCCCCCCCCCCCTAAAATGTTGCCCCTGTAGTAGGGGAATGGCGCCATGGCGCTGGCGCCATTCGTAGGCGCCACTCCATGGCGCCATTGGCGTTGGCATTGGCGCCAATACAGCAGTATACTTCTGTAATTTACAGACATACAGAGCGACATGGACACGAATTGAGTCCATTTTCACTGGGTTTGAGGCCGCGGAGACCGGTCAATCGAAAATATATGTTGTGAAGCGAAAATGCGCGCTCGCGCGCAAAATTTTTCAAACTGTCGACAAAATCGTCTTCTGAAAGTGCCATTTCCGGCACATTTTTTGGTCCGGCCCGGGAAGGGGGGGGGCGGCCGCCCCCCCCGCCCCCCCCCCTGGCTACGTCCTTGAGCTGTCATGAGTTTTGGGGTAGCTGATGGGGGGGGGGGGGGTGAGCGTCAAATATCTAATAATTCGGATACCGCCATATACCGTATTTCCTCGAACCCCCCCCCCCCACGAAAAACCCCCTTAAAATTCTCACTTTGAAAAAATAAACCCCCGGGGGTATTTCGTGGAAATACTGTAGTTTTTCAGTATCCCAAGGCGAAAAATATGCTTACTATCCCTGAACACTCCGCCCAAACGGCCGAAACCTATTTATCTATTTAGATGTAATATTGATTTAATGTGATTCAAATAATATTTACATTTTCCATCCGAAAATCTACAATCATCCATAGAAAACAACCAATACCGAACACAACAGGCAGAGCGCGGTGGCTGGCTGACCCCAAAGCACTTCGACATTCTTCGAAAACGCATCAATATCTACCTAAAAGGGGACCAATTTGCAGTTTGGCGAGTAGAAAGTCCCTGGCTGCCGCGCACTATGAAACCGATGGGCATGAAACGAGGGGGTGGCAAGGGGAAAATTCGGTACTTTTGCACCCCGATCAGGTGGCAATCCCAAGCCCTGTAAAGTGTAAAGTAAAGTGTCAAATGTAAAGTCAAATGCAAAGTAAACTGTCAATTGTCATGCAAAGTTCAGTAATAAAATCTTTTCTTTTTTGTTTTGATTGACACTTTACTTTGCATTTGACTTTACATTTGACACTTTACTTTACACTTTACAGGGCTTGGGACTGCCCCCAGGGCTGGAAGGGTTATTGTGGAACTGGGCGGGAAGATTACTTATGATGCTGTGGGTTTGCGGGCGGTTTTCTGGTTTTTAATGCTTTTTCTAAAAGGTAGGGTGTTAGAGTTTGATACGCATATAAACCGGCCTGTGCCGCGCACGTAAAGTTGTCTGATAAAGTTGGTTAAGTGCCATGTAGACGGCACAGTAGAAACTAAAAACTATTTTACCGATAATCTCACATTTTACGCAATTTTTGGCAACTCTGTATGACATTTACAGGCCCCTGGACTGCTGCCCAATCGTCTTTCGTTTATTATTTACCTCCCAAAAATTTCAAAGTTCTATACGCCAAAATTCTAGACAGAATTTCACGCTAGAACTCCAAGAATATCACGAAAAGACCCACTCAACCTCAATTAAACCCTCACTTAAATAGCCACTTTCAGGCGCGCGCAATTTTGGCCCCAGTGTCCTTCGCTATGCCAATGGAGTCCCGATTTATCAGTTATGAGGAAATGTTGGAAGAAAAAGAGCTAAAACATTGGGTAAATGAACACAATACGAACCCGTATGACATGGAGTTGATGTGCAGGTTCAATATGCAAAATATGAGTAGATTTATGTCACCGTATGATCAAGAGTTTAGAGGAAAATTTTGGTAGTTATTTGATATTTTTATGTGTATTTGATACGTTTGAGAAGTGCTGGGCCACCGAGTTTTTATTGCAATAAAAGCCCAAAAAATTTTTATTTGAACAAGATTACCCGTTGACGGTGGGCATTCTACTAGTTGACAGTCGAAATTTCCAGAACTGATAAATGATTCGTCGTCGAACTGATAAACAAGTTCTGTCGTGATGAATTATTTTTGATTTCAACCAGCAGCAGTTCAGACCAGCGTTGCAGCAGAGTTCACACGTTTTTTACGTCCACACATTCACACAAGTCAATAAAAATCACACGCAAAAAATTCACACACTCCCATTTGTTGCTGTTTTACGATGAAACAGCTTTTCACACACTATGTAACTGTGTGCCTCAATGTGTTAAATTGTATAGATTCACACACAGCAGAAGGTCAATATTTAGGTGACCTCTGCACACTGAAAACTATAGTGCCCATCACATTACAGTGTGGGTCAAATAGCAATGTGAGAGCATGTGTTACATTGTGAGAGCAATTTAATGTAATGAGAGTTTAAAAAATTGGTTTTATTAGGACAGGATATGGTAGATTTCATAGTAAAGTGAGCAGTCAGTTGAGCAAGAATAAAAATTCTGAGTGCAAATTAAATTTTATTGAATATGTAAAGAGCTGTAAATATAACTATATCTATGCATAGAATTAAAAATGAAACTTAACACAATTAAAAATCCCATTCTAAGGTCAATAATGCCATATAAATATATGAATGTATGAAGTGCATTTAAATGAAAATGCAATTTGGGTTTGCATTTTCAATGTGGGCCACCCTTTCTTTTGACCCCTTTGTCTTGACTGCTATGTAACATGAGATAACAGCTGCATTTGCACAAGCAACTCAAATTATAGCAATATTATTCACACAGTGTTGTAAATTCACACATGTTTTATGTGTATTTTTTCGGCTGTGATTCAGCCCAAAAATTTCACACGCTCCCAAATTCATACATTTTTTCACACACCGAAAATGGGAGCTGCAAGCCTGGTTCAGACTCCTCAGTCTGGCAAACTTCAATATGTCTATTGATCACATTTATGAGCTAAAAATATTTTGCTGCAAACAAGTGTGTGCAGGGCCATTTTCCTGAATAATCTTCATCAGATACTAAAAACTCGTTGCATTTTCGTTCTAGCGTCGTGCCGCCGGCTAAAAACAGTGTTTCACTGATTTCTTTACAAACTCGAGGGCAACTACACGTAAAAAGAGCAACAAAAAAAGATACATCCAATGCTGAACATTTCATTGCTTCGTTAGAAAATGAATGGAAAATGAAAATGTGAGAAAATGGATGGACACAATTTCAAAGTGACGAGATGGGTAACACAGCGTATGGCACCGAAAGATAAAATCTGCTAAAACACTGCTAACATTACACATTAAAACGAAAACTCTCGGAAAAAAGAAAATTTGAAGTCCTGAAATATAGGTTTATTATGGCAAAAACCTACCTAAATTCATTTATCGCATAAAATGTTGGCCTTGCTAACTGTTACTGTGCCGAAAAATGCAAAAGCAATGCCCGAAACGACACGAGTAAATAAATACGTAAAGGGTATTAGAAAACAGATAAAATTGCGCACCACACTGAACAATTTTTCGCGTTTCCCACTTGGGCCCACACACGCTAGTTGACATCGACACCAAATGTCAACTGGTTCCCAGCCCATTTAAAAGATTATATTTGAACGTCGTTCGTCGCCTCGTCAGCAAGCTTTGTATGTGGATGGGAACCAGTTGACGTGACCGTAGAATTTCTTCCAGTGCGGTGCGTCTGTCATGAATGGTGATGTAAAAAGCGCCAGGACCTTGGGACCATGCGTGGTGATACTTTTCCGAACTCCAGCGCTAATGACGCCAAGAAAGTGCCATGGCGCTTTTACATCATATTAGATCACAGCTACGATATCATCACAAAAAAGCGCATCTAAATATGTCAACTATCTTTGTAGGTAACCAAATACCGATACCGCAGTGCGTTACCAAATTCCCAGCACAGGTACCGGATTTTTGAACCTTCGGTATTCGATCACTATACCACACCTAAAAACAATTTGTGGGGAGGAGGGAAAGATTAGTGGAAGCATAATTTGTATAAAGTAGGTACCGCAAATCCTCGAGTAAGACCCCCCCCCCCCGTTGGCAAGGCGAGGAAAAAATACGCCCCTTTCGAATAACTCCCCCCTTTGGATGAAAACGATTTATTGCCTACAGCAGCGAAAGCAGATACATGATGTGTATGCAACGTACACTTTTTTGTTGTTGTTGGACATGAATTACATGAGTTTATAGACTACATCCACGCAATAAATCAAGTCCAAGTTTTCCGAGGAAACAATAACTCCCCCTTGAATAACTTCCTCCTCCAAAATGTTTGAGAAAAAAATAACTCACCTGGGGTCTTGCTCGAGGATTTAGGGTATAATAAGGACAGATGGCCCACGTACAGCAAACCCGCTACTAAATTTGGACACATTAAACCTAAAAAGCAATGTATTTCTACGGGGGAAAAGTACAATGAATGTTTGATAGTAATTAATGATCGTGCATTTGATCTAGGATTCTATTCAGCCCCAGAGCGCAGTATTTGTGCAAAAAATGACCCAAAAGTATTTTTTCATCACATCAAACTACACTCTCCGCGGGTGAATTTTGCACAATTTCTCGACTATATTTATCAATATACGGTAACACCATTCGTATAGGATCAGTATAGCGATCATGAATTGAGGGCAAAAAACCTTGTTGCAACAATGGCATGGTAGTTCAGAAAGTAAGTCCCGGTGTTATTTTATATGAAACTAAGGCGCTGTTCACACGAGTATTTATATATATTAGTATATGTATTATACTTACCGTATTACCTCGAATTATCCCCCCCCCCTTGAATACCCCCCCAATATGGGCTGGGGAAATAATAACCCCCTCGAAATACCCCCCTCCGGAATGATCTATATCATGTACATATCCAATGTACATGACGTATTTATTACTGCTAATTTGTATCGCAGCTACACAGACTAGTTTGTGTAGCTATCTACGTTTTTATGTCCAAATAAACACCTTCCCGGTCACGTCCGGCACCCTATTTTTGATGACATTTGTGACATCCTATCTCCAGTTCTATGGTGCCCCAGAAGCTGAAACTTGGGGGAAATATTGACGGTTCCCCCCTCTACTTCGCATGAATTTGGGGGGTCGCGGCGACCCCTTTAGAGGGTGGGTTGCCATAAGTACATTTTGCCATTTTATTGGCTTTTCTGGTTTCTCTCTCAGGTCCGGCACCCACTGATTTTTAAGCTGTGGGGGGGCTATAAATCTAAAATTTTGGGGATGTATTACCAACACCCCTCCCCTACTATACACTATTCAAAAATGTGAGATTAATGTGAAAAATTTCTAAAATATTCTTTTATTCTCTAAAAAACATGACCACCCAATAGATGGATGACAAAAAATTCACTTTTTGGAACTTTTTTATTCGACACTTGAAAAGCTGGTTTACGATACTTTAAAGTGAAGGGGTTGATGATTAAAGTTATGTAAAGAACCACACCTCTAAAACGCCTGCATTGCAAAATTTACTTGGGGGGAATTTCAAAGTGTAAATTTTGTAAATTTTTGTTCCTGAAATGATGTCATTATGGTGTCATAAAATTCCCCCTAAGTAAATTTTGCAATGCAGGCATTTTAGAGGTATGGTTCTTTACATAACTTTAATCATCAAACCCTTCCCTTTAAAGTATCGTAAACCAGCTCTTCAAGTGTCTAATAAAAAAGTTCCAAAAAGTAAATTATTTGTCATCCATCTATTGGGTGGGACAGTCTATTTTTTCAATGAAACGAAATCGCTTGAAAAGAGACCCTGCGAAGCGAGCGATTTTTCAACTTTTAAAATAAAATAAGTTTTGGATATGCATGGTACATTTTGCAATTTGGATACGTGTATCAAATTGCATCTTTAATCGCTTTATTTCACATTAATCGCACATTTTCTTCACTACTGTGTTCATTTTTGAACAAGAAACCAGTGACGGACCCGATGGAACAGTTTATTTTTCAATGAAATGAAATTGAACCGCGGCAACCGGGAATTTAGTGAGTCGCCGGAGGCCGCCCTGAGGGGGTATAGTAGGGGAGGGTGTTGTCTATACTCCCCCCAAATTGCAGCTCTTTATCTCCCCCACTACTGGAGGTACGGCATCCGAAGTGTTGCAAAATAACGTGGGTGCCGGACCTGTGCGGGACACTCAAAAAGCCAAAAAAAAACTTTGCGTATACGGCGACCCACCCTGTAGCGGGTCGCCGTGGCCTCCCCCATTGATGCAGCGTAGAGGGGGGTTGCAAGTATATACCCCCCCATTTTCAGCTTTCTACTCCGCCCGCAGCGGGAGTTAGGGCACCCGGAGTGAAATCAAAAATTGGGTGCCGAACCTGACCGGGAAGGTGTTTATATCCTGTTTGGAAACATTTATTACTTGTTTTGGGTACGCAAATGCCTACTATTTACTGCGACCTTTCCGAAAATTTCTGACGAAATAATAAGCCCCCCCCCTCGAATTAACCCACTCAAATATTGCTGGCGAAATAAAAAAAACCCATGGGGGTATTTCGTGGAAATACGGTAATTAGTTAATTATATTTAAGCATACGTCCACATTGAACAAAAATACCAGTATTTGACCACTGCAGAGAACAAGAAAAATGTGTGGTCTAATATACATGGTTACGAATATGAAATTTGATGTTTTTCCTAGGCAACGATGCCGATCAAGATCGAGGCGTCACACAAGTCAAACCTTCAATTGTCATGAGAAAAGGATAGTTAAAAACTTTAAAAAATTTGTCGTCACGGAAAAACCGTGTGAACAGCGCACTCTTTCTTGATGTGAAAATTAATATTTTTGATGTAAAGATAACACGGCACATTACTTGCAATGTGATACAGTAATGAAAAGTGCAGTAGCCGGAAATAGTGACAATTCAGGACAGTGATGGAGAAATTTAAATAGAAATATTAGTAAGCAGTGTACATAAACGCCGTCTATCATATCACATCATTTCGCTTGTTAAGTACAAACAACTTCCGTAAATCCTCGACTAAGTCCCCCGATGAGTTTTTTTCCTCATAATTATTTGAGAGGGACTTATTCGAGTGGGGTTATTTTCCGTCAGAATTTAGCAAATGTAAATCGGTTTGAATTGGTGTAATAAATCATAAGTTGGCTTACGTTGGCATAAGTTCTAAAATTGAAGCAATAAAATCAACGCTTGTGAGCACCAAGTGCAGAATATTGACTTAGATTGTAAATACAGAATACACACATGAAGATATTTCATACATTCGAGGGGGAGTTATTCGAGGGGGGAGTTATTTTTTCCTCACTCGGCCAACATAGGGGAGTTATTCGAGGGGGAGACTGAATCGAGGATTTACGGTAATGGTTTGTATACATTTTCCTGCAGAAAGCGACAAATCTTTTTAAAATCTTGACATTTTCATTCAAACGCGCCGATTCGATCTTACACTATTACACAGGAAAATTTTTCAGTTCTTTGACTCATGTCGAAATGAAAACGATACAAATTAGAAGTCAAAAACGACTTCCGTTCTATTAATTCCACGGGAATAGGTAAAATTTTCCAGTGTGCATATTGGCCATCGAAAGCTGTACATAAACTGGTGGAAAATATAAATGAGAAAATCACTTTATTGTATTTTACAGATCCCACATGCAAGCTGTCAGGCTGTCATCTTGTGTGAGGGTGAACCCAAGTGTTCACTATATATACCCTAGGGGGCACCCCCCTCAGGCCTCCCTTGGTGCAGAAAATAATTTTTTAATCATTTTAATCTAGAAAATATAAATGAGAATTCCATACAAATTTTTGTTCCTGATGAAATTTAAATTTTTAATAAATTTTTTTCTAGACACTTTAGACAAAAAAGTTTTTTTGACATTGGTAGAGTGTAAGTACGTGCAACTTTTCTACCCCCTCAGAAACCCCAGAAGCCCCACACGATGATGGCATTGTTGATCAAATAAAAATTTTTTTTTGGAGAAAAACATAGGTTAGAAAAAGTGGATAATCCACTATCCCAAGCTATTTATGGAGCACATGGGGGCCAGAATTGGCTCGCTCAGTGTCAGGGGCAACATATGGATGCTCCTGGGTTCCGTTTTTGCACTTATGTATTTTTTATAGCAAATGATAAAAACAGCCCTGTGTAAAGAGGGCACTCGCATGACAGCGCGTCCAGCGCCTGCAGTGTCATGATGCAAATTACAAAATACCAAAATGCATTCAATGTGGGCACTAATTATCTGATAAAAACCTATAGGGGCTGATGGGCAATGTGCCCTGTATCTAGTGTGACTGGCCCAGACAAATAATGAAGTCATGTCCAGAAAATAAAAAATCACAGTTTCTTAATTACAAACACAATTTAGGTAATCACAAAGTTTAAAATCATTGTTGACATGGCTTCGTGGCACATGTCTGTATATTGGGGGTAATTTTTGTGTGGGGGAGTGGGCTGGGGGTCAAAATATACCCCCTACTTACCAGTGGGTCAAAAGATGGCTTTGGGCAAGCCACAAGGAATTTTGATTTTTTGAAAAAGCACCAACACAAGTGTATTCATCACTTGTGTTGTCAGCACACCAAAAAAAGGCTGCACACATTACCGCAGCCATATTTTGTGTGGTTTTTTGAAAATTCTCATTTATATTATCCGGGAAAAAATTGGCAAAATTTTTTCATTTATCTGTAGAAGCAGAACAGGGGGGTGCCATGGGGTGCCACTTGGCATTTATGTAGGCAAATGTTGTGGGCACCCCCACAACAAATGGCAGCCATATTGGGCTGCACGTTTCCCTGTGAGATTGTTATGAAAAATGAGGTACCTGATTTCTCATTTAAATGTGCCACCAGTTTACAATGTCGCTACACACACCAGTTTTCTAATTAAAGTGGAAAAATTTAGTCAACTAAAAAGTCAGCCCGCATTCGGGTTTTTACTGGAATGTGTCGTTTTTACACTCCGCCAACCGCAGTCGACAAACACCGAACTCAAATGCCATAAAAAGTTGATTGATGAATTTACAATACTTTCAATCTACTGCCAGTAAATCAGTGTGTGCAGCGGCCACAAATTCCAATACAAATCACCAATTACCCGCCAGCCAGGCGCCAATAGAACTGTGTCTTCTATTGGCCGCCCTCCCCCTGCCCTGCGCCCCCCTCTTAACCGCCACGCTAGAAGCCCTCCCCCTACCCAGCGAGCTATTAGCTTCACTGGCGCTCCCATCATTCTCCCCGCTGAGTCTCTTCACGGAGATCTCCTCAATGCCCGCTATGCTGTCGTCAATGCAGCCGGCGGCCGGGGCTAAGGGAGTCGTCGGCGGGCTCGCTGCCGACCAGGCCGGACTCGCGCTGCTCGGTGGACAGGTTGGCCGAACTGCCGACCCGTTCGAGCACGATGCGGAAACTGAGAGGTGAGCGGTGGGGGTTGGAAGGGGGTTTTGGGAGGGGTTGGGGATGTTTGATTTATATAGTGTTGTGGGTACCTTGGTTATGTTTTG
Source organism: Sphaerolaimus hirsutus (assembly GCA_964036195.1). Lineage (NCBI taxonomy): Eukaryota > Metazoa > Nematoda > Chromadorea > Monhysterida > Sphaerolaimidae > Sphaerolaimus > Sphaerolaimus hirsutus. The sequence continues at coordinate 13,432,338 of OZ038450.1, forward strand.
GCACCGCTTTTTCGCAGTTGGCTTGGTTAATGTAGTCACATGTAATTACTATTGGATTGGAAAGAAAGTTCTTTTCAACTCCAACTGAAAGAGAAATTCTAGCATCGGAAAGAACTTTCTTTCAAACCATGTAGTCTACAGCGGAATTTTCAGAAGCTGGCAAAGCGTCTTCTTTCAATTCATTTGAGTTGACCAGAATGAATCAATTCGATTTCGGTAAACAGTACTTGACGGACTACTCATTCCGGTAAAACTCAATTCAACTGAAAGCCAAGTTGATAAAAATTCCAGCCGTGAACTTAAATGTTTATGCCCACCGTGACATTTTCTGGGGTATATTGCGAAGCGTAAGTTTGCGCGGACTAACAAGCGAGGCTGCTCTCATTGATGGGACAGGACGACAACAATTAAAAGATGACACAAATGGGTTAATGGCCCTACACACACTAGTATTCACCGTGAAATGTGTGAAAACTGAAATGGCCACATGGCGACATTTAGGCTACTCTTATTGTATGCTATATGTGTTTTAGTTTTCAAATGTTCAAATTTTAACTTATATTTTTTTAAATTCAAATTTAATTTAGATTAAATCATTCAACTGTGTTCATTAATTTGCATTTAAATTTTTTGCAGTTTTCACAGGAAGTCACGGTGAAAACTAGTGTGTGTAGGCACAATGTATAACGCACGGCACTGATATTTTTGTTACTCGTTATGAAACATTGCTCAAATAGAGGCCCCTCTTGTTGTCAGATTTTTTTATAATTTTTTTCTTGGTGTTTGAATTCTTTTAACTAAAGATAAACAGGGTGCACGCCAGGTCCGCCACCCAAATTCTGAGTCGGTGCCGGACGCCATATCTCCAGTTGTAGTGGGGGATTTATTCGAAATTTTGAGGGCATATACTCGAAACCCACCCACTACTATATACGGGCTGGGGAAGGTCGGCGACCCACACTCAGGTGGGTCGCCGACCTTCCCCAGCCCGTATATAGTAGTGGGTGGGTTTCGAGTATATGCCCTCAAAATTTCGAATAAATCGCCCCACTACAACTGGAGATATGGCGTCCGGCACCGACTCAGAATTTGGGTGGCGGACGTGGCGTGCACCCTGTTTACATAGGTGGCGGGGCAAGCGAGGGGCCAATTCCACACCATGTCAGTCGACTTGTAATTCTAAGAAATTTAATTTCAAGTGACAATTTCCGGTAAAATGTTTTCAAGCTTCTCACGTATTTACTCGAAATACCCCCCAGTGGGTTTATTTTTTCAGAGTGCAAATCTTGAGGGGGTAATCGAGGGCGGGGTATATCGTGGCGAGTATTTCGTGGGGTTATTTCGAAGAAATAAGGTATACCACAGGGTCCATAGTGAAAATTTGGTAAATAACACGAAAGCCTACAAGTGTGGAATTGGCGCCATTACAGACGGGCTTCTAATCGAGTACCTATTAGAATTTTCCTACACACAGAACAATCATCTACCCATCTATCGAAATATCTACATACACACAAGAACTCATTCGTCTACAGTAAAGTGTGCCAAAGTTTCGAACAATTGCTGCAGCGGTCTGGATGCGGCGCGCACGGACCAACTGCGTCTGAGCGGCCGGCGCGGCGCTGCAGTGCGAGCGGAAAATCGACCAAATTGTTCGAAAAATGCTTTTAATTGGCCTAATTAGCATGCAAAATTTGAGCTGAGGGAAATGGGTATGTATTTTGCCACGGCAAATCAATCTTTAAACGAAGCATATTGATGTAAGACTCGAATAGAAGCCCAGATTTAGTTTCCAAGAGTAGGCTAAAATTAAGTGATTGAAAAGTGCCGTATTGCTGTGAACGAAAGTGCTATGGTATTGTTTGGGATGAAAATTTTGATTTCATCTCGAGAAAAAATCTATGAGTCTGAATGTTTTATGTATATCTATTCTCTAAATACATAATACCGCTACTAAACTTACCGTAAATTCCAAATAGTTCCACTTCTTTGAATAATCCGCCTTTCGCGAATAATTCCCGCAGTTACCCGACTGAACGAAAAACATAGTTCCACTCATTGAATTCGACCCAGTCAATAAAATTCGACAAAAAAACTCACCAGGGGAACTATTCGAGTATTTACGGTAATCACACATATTCGCACCGGGGGCATCTATTCGAGCATACCACAGCTAAATTAATATAAAAAATACAACACTACACCACGGGACCACAAATCGCATGCACTAACAGTCGGTGGTGAGCTCGTAAGCCAGCTCGAAGCTGCAGTCCTCCAGATTTGTCATCTGCACCGAAGTAGACGCCAATCTGTCGCGCTGCGACGCGTTCGTCGAGCTCTCCGAGCTGATGCCGGCGATCGAACTCAATCCGGTGATTTTGGAGAGTCTGTGGAGAAAATTGTGGAGACATTTCTATCGCGGATAGGGAAATAGATAGAAACTGCACGATGCGAAATGAACTTGGGGCACACCGTAAAATGCAGGGCAAAACACAGGGCACAGGGCTTGGGTTTTATATTGGTTTGTTCGCAAACTGTAGAGATAGTGTGCTGATTTTGTATTTTTTTTGTTGCTTAGTATGCGCAGAATCTTACCATAATTTAATGAATAAAATTTTGAGATAAATTTCGCAATCAATTATTCCATAGTAAACATGAAATATTATGATGACAAAACTGTATAATTTTTGGTTCAGTATCCAGGTGGGTGAACGATTCTTGTGAAGATGAAGATTTCTGTGAACACCTTTTATTAGTGAATCAGTGCATTTGAAAGACAGACCACCAAAATGTTGCAAAAATTGAAATGATAAAAATCAATCCAATATAATCGGTTGAAGAATTTCTACGCATATTAATTAGCTTTGAAAATACAATCAATTTTTTCATGTAAATACATACCTAAATACAATTAAGGCATAAAACTATCTATTCAAGGAATTAGTTTGCGAACAGAGCAAAACAAAACAGGGTCATAAAAAGGTGATGAGGACACAAACGTTCATAGGAACGTCCCCGCATCTCGTGATAATCAATTTCAATCAAAAATAATGGCTGCCCACTGTGCACATTTACCACAACATATACATTGTAAAAACACATGACAATATCAAATGGTGTACATAAATACATAGATATTACAGTTCCACACAACGGTACAATTGGCGCGCGCAATAATGCAAATAATGTAAATAAATGCAATATACTTGAACCGCAGTCTTTATGACACGAAGCAAAAACTGTGGTACATCACACCTCTCAACTCTGTATAACAATGTGTCAATACTTTTGCCGCACACTCTACATTCAATAAATGTCAAATGACTCACAGTTTGCGGACACCAGATTCCCTTCGCTGGTACTTCCAAGGGTGCAATTTTTCGTCTGGTTCGCGCGGCATCGGCCCGTAAACTACTAATTCATCATCACTGCAGTTTGGGGGGGGGGGGTATTTCAGTTGACTTTTCGATGTGAACTGTTGAATAATGCCGATGTAGGTGTTTTTAAAACTTTCTCAATCAACTTCTCTTCATTTAGCTGAACTTTGAAAATGAAATCATCTGAAATCACGAAAAGGCAAAAATGAGTTACTTTAAATTTTTGCCTAGTAGCACTACTGCGAAGTGCAGTGTGTTTTGAGTGTGAAATGGGCAAATTTGTGGCCATTATTTGAAAAACCGAGGCCATTGAAAAGAGCACTTTTACATCCTTAGTTGCGTCACAACAAAAAAACGAACCCTGGTCTGGGACTGGGTGCAGGCGATGGTCTCATATTTTCTAACCTTTCTTCTAATTCTAATACCTTGGCTTTCAGCTCGTTCTTTTCGTGCAACACTGAGCGCAATTCGTTCAGTGAAAATCGAGGCATATTTTCTCGGTCCTGTAGAGCCTGAGCCTCGTCCTGGTGAGGGGTAGGTTTTATATTAAAAAATAAGTTTTTATATTTATATGCGTATTCCCTCAAATAAGCCCCACGGAAGGTTATTTTTTGGAAAAGTGCGTAATGGCACTCACTGTTTCAGATCAATTGAATTATCGTGCGTGAGCGCACCGCAGTAATTTTTTTTTTAAATTTACAACTGCAGTGTCGCCTCACGGACTGACGCTCCACATGGGTAAGGCATCAGCAGTGAAACCACGGAATAACTAAATTTACAATAAAAAATTCGGCCCGTTAAAAAAAACGAATGTCTGAACTTAAAAAAACGTCGTTTTCCCACTGGGCGGACGTTAGAAAATACCCAGCATGGAGCTGGGAATTTTTTTATAGATAAATGTGAAAATTTGCATGTTGCGTTCATTTCCGCCGCTTTTTGACAATTCTGAGCGAAAATGAGTGCAACTCCTGGTAGAACAGAATTACGAAACTGCACAACACGGGAAAAAAGCACAACACAACACAATGATACACATAAGTTTACCTTTTTGGATTCTGGTTTTTGTATTTCTGCTTCCTTTGCCTGACGAACATATTGTAAAATTAAACTTCGGCATTTAAGTACCTTTTTGGTGTAAGCACAAAATTTCGTCGAGAAAATGCACAACACAAATTTCTACCCAAATTATTATATTCCCATCGCATTTGACTAGTGGTGTATAAAGGTGATGTGGCGCAAGGAAAACGCCGAGGGCGGGCGCAAGCACTAAAGTAAAAAAGTTCACGGTGATTTTGGCGCTATGCGCCATCTCGCTCTGGCGCCATTGGCGCTGAGAGTCGGAAAAGTGCCCTGGATCTTTTTACATCACTACATTTAACAGCATCCTACCATACAAACCTGGCTCTGTTCCAAATCCTTCCTAGCCATCTCCAACTGATTGCACTGGTGCTTCAAACTTATGCACTGCTCCTCAGTGGATTGCAACAGGGCCACCAGGGGACACTCCAGACCCTGTGAAATGCCCTGAAAACGTAGAATGTTACGCAGTGTCAAAAGTTATGTACAATGCCCTCGAAAATGGCAAACGTAGGTTGCCATTTTACAGGGCATTTGACACGACCTTTGACACTTAGCATGACATTTTACATTCTACGGGACATTTTAGAGGGTGTGAAAGTGGCACCAGCTCGGATTTCTCCTCGACCAATGAGCGACCGTGTTGTTGCATGGCGCGATTTTTCCGACCCAATTCTTTGTTCGCACGCGCCAAACGGTCCACTTGCGTTTGAAGCTGTAATGTTTTTTGGGGTTCATAGTGTTTTTTGTTAAGGGTGGATTTATATTTGGCTCAGTGCCAATACGTTATGAAAATGGAAACTGACTGAAACGTGATTTTACATATTAAATCATCAAAAAAAAATTCGGCGTGACATATTACACGACATTTTTTTTCAGAAATACATAAATACCATACTAAATCCCCTCAGTACAAAGTTCTATGGCCCAGAAAGTTCATCTAAGAAGTTTGTATACTCTCAATTTTGTGCGACCACATCTTGCATAATCCCAATTTCCCTCACTCTATAAGCAACTTTAAGAAAATCGAACCCCCACTTTTCATTTTCACATTTATATCATAATGCATCCATGTATATATTTTCCTCGCACCAGTGAAACAGTTTCCCTTTACATACGCTTGACTGGCATCAAATGTAAATGTGAAGCTTCCTACAATTGCTTATGATATAGTCTCTGGAGGCGATTCTATAGTTTTATGACCGTTTGTTCTTGATGCATTACGAAAATACTGAGACAGTGTTCTTTGCAGCCTATGTGGAAGCATACAAATGTATTAGAACCTGTAGGTGACAAGTGAACTAAATCACATGTTTTTTATATTGAACAAAATCTCTGGGGGATTTTACTGTAAAACATATCAGAAAATATAATTTTTTTACAAATATTTATATATATGACAGGATTTTACAACAAGATTTAATTATTTATATTTTCTTTTTGAGACTTTGAGATTTTTAAAAATATCGCATCCTTATATATTCATATTTTTTCATGTTTTCCCTCGGGAGAATTTAATATTCTTTCTCCTTCAGAGTTTTCTGCAATTTCAATTTAATTACATTTTCGTAAAATCGCCCAATCTTAAAACGCTAATCACAGGTAAAGTGACACTTTTGCAAATCACTTTAACGTAACTTGTCAGTAAGTTGTCACTTTATCTTCACTTGCAACACACCCTTTATTTGGTTGGTAGAATGATTTGCCCCGGTATTTGCAGAATGTAACGAGGTATGATAAATATCATGGAAACAAAGCACCTGCACACTAAGTCCGTGTTCCCTCATTTGAAACATGCATGAACTCCGGCTAAAATTTCTCAGCCGTTTTCTACTAAACGGTTACACAGAATAAATAGCCAAATCTAACAGCTAAGCATGCTCATGAATTTTTAATGACTTCTATCTGCAGAGATGGGCTACTGATAGCTGCAACAACCAAATGCAATCATACAAGGGTCTAGTAAGGGGGTTGTTGAGTGGTTAACCCCCAATCCCCACTGTTCTACTTAAGTATTAACTCAAAATCGCCAATCTCAATGCACCTTTTCGCCCCATTTCAACTGCAAAAAACCTGTTTCCGGTCACATACTTGTGTAATCAGTCAGTTTACTAGCTTATAACCTATCACTGGCTATTCAAACCTGAATTATAGCGACTTCTCGCGCGTCTAGACCTTGAAAATCCTGTACATTGAAAAGCGAAACCCTGCAGAAAATAGTAAAGCTATTTATCCCTACGGGGGGGGGAGCGATTTACTATCTATTTGAACCCCAGAGGGGCCCAAATCTACAAGACCTCAAAACCACACACAAGTATAAATAAGCCTATTCCCTCACCACAAACAGCTTAAAGAAGAATGTAAGTTTGTCACACCATAACTCATGCAAATACATAACTCAAGTCGAGCGAGGCATATAGTGGCTAGCAAACCAGCTAACATATGTCTGTGTTATTGACACACTGCCCTCTGTACAGACACTCTGGGTGCAGGGTGGTTCAGAGTTTTTTTTATTTTGTTGAAAAAATGTTGAACTCTGGACGGAGGGGATGAAATTTTTATGTATTTAATTAGTTTTGCAATAGATATAAAACAGTGGACTATTTGATAAGACGATTGCGTCATGTGGAACTTTTTATGAATACCTGACATCGGTATGTAATTACCTAAATGATCTCACGCAGGGACGTATCCAGGATTTTTGAGCGGGGGGGGCTGTTTGTTTACGGAGCCCGGCGAACGGGGGGGGGCTCAGCCCCCCCCCCCTAAAATTTTACCTGTACAGTGGCGGAATGGCGCCATGGCGTTGGCGCCATTCGTAGACGCCACGCCATGGCGCCATTGGCGTTAGCGCTGGCACCATGAACCGCTGATATGTACGTAAATATACATACATATGGAGAGATGGACACGAAATTCAACGTATTTTACAGATATTTGAGGGTACAGGTGCCGATTTTCCAATAATCCCGTGGACGGTGGAAAAATGCGCGCTCGCGCGCAAAATTTTTACATAGCACCTTGGAAATTAGTTCCGAAAACGGCATTTTCCTCGATTTTTTCCGGTCTCACCCGGGAACGGGGGGGGCTGCAGCCCCCCCCGCCCCCCCCCCTGGATACGTCCTTGATCTCACGCATATCCCAAATAATCCCATATCCGCATATCCCATATCCCAAATGCACCAAAAAATCGAAACAAGTCTCAAAGCCCACGTAAATTTATCGTGTCTTGAAGCTAATTCATCACTCGCCACGGCAAATGTTTCAAGCATTCAGGCGCGACGGTTGACATTTTTCAGATCCATTCTATATACTCGAATGTACTCAACCCACGCAAAAAATGCCATTGATGCTGTTATAAATACCATGTGTATGTGTAATGTACACATACACATCATGTGGATGAAATAATTCAATCAATACATGAAGTGGAAAATGGCCGTTTTATTTAGTTGTCGATCAGTCAGCCCGACGCGTTTGCGTTTCTGTTCATATCGTATTACCCAGAACCCACGACAAGCCCCATCCATTTCGACCAGAAACTCTGGCCAGAGTGCATTAAGCGGCATCAGGGTGTTCCAGAAAGATTGGGACAGAATTTTTGCTGGTGACAAGTCCTTTCTCACTCCAATTTTGCGAAGCTTTGCATCACCGTCAATTGTTTTCCGTTTCCGGAAGAATTTCGCCTTCCGTTTTCCGGCATTCCATTATCCCATTTTCCGAATCCCGAAAGTGCAAAATTTTCGCACTTAGTTTTCCGGGCGCCGATTTTTTTAACACTCTAGTCCCTCATTGTCCCAATCTTTCCGAAACGCAAACGGGAATACAAAACAGACGGAACAGCAAGAAGCGGCCCTACCCGCCCGCCAGCCGTCAAGCACAATGCGCGATTTATATGCATGTACTCCGTGCAGAGTTGTTAAAAGTGGTGTATTAGGAAAATTATGTACCTACGAAAACTGTATCAAAAAGTGTAGCACCCCTCTTTGAGAAGTCTTGATTACTGTAACTAAAACACAGAGTTTTTGAGTACCGCAGCCATCTATTAGAGATTTTCGCCAGCTATAGCTATGCGCCAAAACCATATTTTTCTACACAAAAAAAATTTTCAAAAAAAATCCGTGTAAAATTCAGTGTCCACACACGGACGCATCCAAAAACATTCACATTTAAAACCTGTACAAAAGGTTCTCCAACTCCAACTGTATCTGTAAAACTGTAACTACCCAATAAAAACACTGTAACACCACTGCGCGTGTTTGTGTGTGGGCGTGAGCAGCGATACGGATGCATGCACGAGGTCGATGGAGCGGGCAGTGCACTATTCCGCATCTAAACCCATCCCGCATGTTGACCCAGAACACATTTAACTATACCTGGCATGTTGAAAATAAGTAATAAAACACATGACCTAGTTATTTTGAAGGTGAAAATCTATAAGAAGTAGGGAAATTAGGGAATTTTGGTGAAAATTAGGGTAAAATTGCTCAAAGGCGCTCCAGATAGCTAGATAGCTAGGCTATTTGCGGGTGTGGGGGTGTTCAAGGGAATGTAGCCAAAAAAAATTTGCGCCAGGGATAGATAGATAGCTGGGCGGTTTGGGGTGATGTTACGCACCCCCCTTTCTTACCCCTGCAGGCATAATGTGTCTATAATGGGTCTACATGCGGAATGGGCTTTGATGCGGAATGGGCTCTAGCCGATGCAGCGCACTCCACGCACATTCATTCTGCATTACTTTCGCCATTCATCTTACAGCCGCATGTGCATACTATGATATAACTTGGTAAGTGGAACCAAATGGCCCCACGTATAAATATATATATTTACGTACTTACTTTTATTACGTTTGAAGGGTGTGCTTCGAAACGTACATAAACGTTGGTATCTTCGAGGGACTGCGCTTCAGTTCCATAGAATATTACAAAGGCAGGGACAGAGATTGAATTTTTCAGATGAATACCACACTGCATTAAAACGATAAAAAAATTTACATGCATGCAAAAAAGTATAAAATTGTGTTTCCAGACTTGTCTAAACTATACCACAATGGATAATTTCCAAAGTGTGTTCCCATAAGCGCAAATCTCTAGAACAATACAAAACCTGTGGACTTTAAAACCGTCGAGGTAACAGTGTAGTTAGGGTTGGAAAAAAAACGTTTTTTTTTAACTCGATGTTTTTTTATTAAAAAAAACGTTTTTTTTAAAAAAAAAACGTTTTTTTTTAATAAAAAACGTTTTTTTTTAAAAGCTCCCAGATATGACCTTGTGTCAACATATATAGGTATATCAGACAGTGGCAATACCCTGTGATGTTATATATGACCATATAATTTCTGTGGAGCCATGGGATAGCATTATAAGTGGTGATTTGTGTCAAAAATATCCATTTTTCGTCGACATATCGTTTGTATATCGCCTTATAGTCGAATGTTTGTGACTTCAGGTAAAGTTTGGCAGGGAATAGTGATCAAACAAGGTTATAAAACGAGGTTGTTACTTTGGGAGTGAAGTTACACACTGTGGAGGTACATGGAAGCACATTACCTCAATATTATGTACTACAGCAACATATGACGGCTTATTAACCCATGGTAGCACATAGAAATGGATACTTTGATACTAAAAATGCCACAAAACCAATGAAAACAACCACCAATGTCAATTTGTGTGTGAAAATGCGCGCTTGCGCGCAAAAATTTTGCAAAATACCTAGTGCTTAGTACTAAAAATTTCGGTCGATGTTTTTTTTAAAAAAAAAACATTTCGGACGTCATGTTTTTTTTAAAAAAAAAAACGTTTTTTTTTAATAAAAAACGTTTAAAAAAAAACATCGGCCAACCCTAAGTGTAGTTCAACTAAATTCTTTCAAAACATGAAACATTTCAATTTGTTCCAGACCCAGATGTAGTACATTCTGGTGGTCCGCATTACCAACACTTCAAAAAACTTACTAGTAGCTATAACCCGAGAATACCCAACTGCCATACCCTAAACACACATACCCTGATTACGAATACTTGTGCACCACGCTTACATTCTTCTAAACCATAATGTTAAATTTTCTCAAAAGCTATAATGCAATCTTGGTCGTTTGTGCTTATTAAGCTACAAAATTACACTGTTACAACATTACTAAGCACAATTACTACATCTAGAGTTGGCAAGCGGTTGTTTTACGATTTTTTCAAAAACTCAAATACGATTACAAAACAGCGGCGGCAAATCGCATCAAATCAAGAATATAGCAAATGTTCAATTAAAAGGTGGTGCACAAACTGAAGTTGACACATGGTTCTCAAAGTGAAAAATAGACTTTCAGGTAATTCAGCAAGTCGCGGGGGCATAAAAAATAATTTTTTTCAACATATAGAAAGCAGGAAGGGTAAAAATTAGCAAAAAAATCAAGAATAGTTGTGTACACCCGAAAATTGGCAAATGGAGAAAACTTTGAGTAAAAATTGGGGAAAATTCTAAAAATTTGCTCGACACAGACAGATACCGTAAATTTTCTAATTCGGCGACAGGTCTCCAATAATACGACATCTCCAATAGTGCGACAGGTTTGGGCACGTTGTGTGAAAATAATCCGACACTCTCCAATAATGCGACACTCTTCAATAGTGCGACATCTCCAATAGTACGACACCTAAAAATGTGCTGAAAAAAATAGTACGACTGTCGTATTATTATAGAATTTACGGTAGCTGAGCGATTGAAACCCCCATCCCCACATTGGAGACCCCTGATAACGTGTGACTAGATCAGCCAACACTAGAGATAAGTTAAATTTGCATCTACACCTCCAAGATAATTTTGAAGCGCAATGGGACCAATTAGATTCCAATTAATCTCTAGGCAATTGCATCGATGATAAAATAACAAAATAAAATTCACCTGTTCAAGTTGACCCGTTTTGTCTGCACAGTCAGTTTGTATAGCTTTTATTTGGTCTCTCTGAGCCTCCACTGAAGCTTTCAAACTTCGGATCAACTCAATTTCATCTTCATTGACAACTGGAAAATTGGGACGAATTTTTTTAAAATAAATTTTAAATAAATCCAAAATGTTTCCATCGGTGATAATGTTACTAAAAGTGAAAAGAAACCGTCAACATGCAATAAAGTGACAGGGCAGCACGTTCTTAAACAGTTCAACATTTGAGTACATCCAACGGCAAAAAAAGTTTTATAACATCGCTGAGGTGATGTAGATTGATTTTGACTCTACATTCACACGAAATCAACAAAACATTGGTTGGCAAGAAATTTATCGAAGTTTTAGGATTTTCCTCTAGAAGTCAAAATTTTATCGCAAAAATGGAGTGCATACTTCGCGCAGAATCTTACTATAATTTTTTATGAAAAAAAATTGTGATAAATTGCGTAATGGATAATACCATAGTAAAACGAAACATTATGATAAAAAACTGTATAATATTGGTTCATTATTCAGATGGGTTATGTAGGTTTCCATACTAAGTGTGATCCGCCGAGTGTATAATGATCAACAAGCATTGGACCAACATTCTAAAGATTCTAGAAAACTTCTCACCGTGAACAGGGCTAGATTTATCTGCATGTGAATCTACGGCTGCACTGAGTCGTCTGTTATCAGCTTGCAAACTCTCAACCATTGCCCAAAGTTCCTGTGTTTCTTTTTTGTTATTTTCTTCGATTTGTTCGAGTTCCTGCGTGGAGAAAGGAAATTTAAATAAAAATTGTAGGGTTTTTGATGAAATGTTGACTCGTTTCAAAATTTCGGATTATGAATATCAAATCGAAAATGTTTAAAAATCAAATATAATTTGACAGTAACTGTTGAAATACAACATTTTACTGAAATATTCAGGTGGACTATGAGAACTTACTTTTGGTAAACTATGAAAATCAATGAGACTAAATCTATGAAAAAAAATATTTTAAAAATTGAATGTGGGTATTTTTAGAATTGGAAAAAACTGGCGAATGCAGGAATATCTACACTGACAATTCAAAATACACAATGATTCGACCAAAAAAAACATTCAAAAGAATAACTCAAAGCCAACCCTCTCAAACTTTTCCCTCGCCTCTTTACTGGTCTGTTTGTCGTGTTCCAACCTATCAATAATCTGACTCAAAGTGGCGATTTCTTGGTTTTCCCTTTCGTTGCCGGCCGCCAGCGCCTCCAGAGTTTCCAGCGCGGTAATGACCTAGGAGAAAATAAAATCTTATCGAGATATAACAGTTTTGGTAAGAATTGATAAAAGTTGAAAACTAAATGTGCAAAAAAATCAAGCAAACATTGTACCAGGTAATTCCGTACCCTGTAAAGTGTCAAATGTCAAGTAAATTGTCATACAAATGTCATACAAAAGGTCAAAACTTCACTAACAACAATAATAAAGGTATATTCTTTTTTATTTTAGTTGACAGTTTGCATGGCATTAGACACTTTACTTTACACGTTACAGGGCGCGGGACTGTCCCCTGGCGATCCCTGAATGCTAGCAGTTTGCATGTGCAAATGCAGCTTGCAGGATTACCCTCAAATTAAACCGCACCAACGACAGCGCCACTTACCTTCGGCATGACCTGCTTAGCCGCATCGGTGCCGTGGTCCCTGATCAAGTGCTCGAAGTCCTTGCCGATGGCGGCGGCCAAGTCGTACACGTCCACCACGGTGATGTACTTGCTGGGCGACACGCTGGGCGACGGCGTCGCGTTGGCGCTGCCCGCCCCGCTGCCGCCCGACGCCATTTTGGGGCCGACCGAGTTTGCGGTCGCGCCGCATAATGACATGCTGCTCGGCCAGAGTCGCGTTTGGACAATCCCGAAAGTTTTTAGAGGTTGTTTTGTTGGTTGGTGAAGTGTGATGCGAAATGGTATTGTGGGTTTGGTAGATTTGGGAAGATTGCTAGTGCTCTTTATGAAAACAAGCACTTTTGAACACCTTACTGATTGATGTGAAGTGAGAACAGTCAATCCACAGTTTGCCAGTGGGGGTGTGACAGATGAGAAAGTTCATCTGGTGGTAAATTTTATATTAAATGATACATGGTAAGTAAACTGGTAAATGATTAGTAGTGAGATCTAAAGCACTTCATCAGTGTCACTTACAATAATAAGAATCACATTTCTTATCTCTTGGCAAGATTAGCTCAGAACTTCAGAAAATCGCTAAATTTTCATGCGTCCTTAAACTAACAAACAACCAAACAAAGAGTGACACGGGATTGTCGAAACGCGTCCCGCTCAAAACACTCGTTGGCTTTCTGCTTGGAGACCAGCACTCGCGAAACACTGCTGCGGTGGTTCACAGGTAAATTCATTGCGAAATATTGAAGTAATTTTTTAAGTGCTGAAATAAAATTCTGCTACCAGACTACAATGGATACAAATAGATTTCTACTGCTTTACAAATACACGGACAAAAGCTAAACCACAAAAATGCTAATAAATGGCGCGCGTGACTTATGTTTCAAGCGGAACAAAAAAAATACTGCAAAACACTTTCTGTAGCCAATATCACATGCATTTCGCATGCGCCGGATTGCTCATCTTCATGACAGCCTGAAACTTTAACCGTATACTTGTACTTTGACGCCGGAAAAAGTTGATTTTTTTTCTTACTGTAGCTAGGGTAATCTAACTCTTTTATTGTACATTACTCTGAAGTCACGTTGAAATAACTACACCAAAACAATTGCACAATATTTTTGACATCCTATCAAAATGTTGTAGGTTAAAACTCGATAATGATGCCCCACTTCTTTCGGCAACACACTCGCGGGAACGAATGACTGCTGAAAAATATTCTGAAATCCGGTACTGGAACGATCGGGGTTAGGAAAATTTTGGCGGATTGGCGTAGTGCCATGATTACGCACTTTACGTCAACCAGTAATTTACGTTAAGTAATGTTTTATACATTGGGACCAATAATTCACGTTAAAACCACGCCTTTTACGAGAACCAGAGCCATAAGCTCCGCCTAATTCGCGACTGAAAAAATAAAAAAAAGGAAAAATAGCCTCGGGCACTTCCTTGGACGTTCCTTATCGCTTATGTGCCGCCATGGCTTATGGGCGCTCATGGGCTTAGTTCAACGCAACGCCTGGGCGACCCGGAGACGCAGGTGATCCTGCCCCTGCTCAAGTCCCCCCTCATGGACATCATGCTCTCGTGCGCTCAACGTACAAACGTTAGTGTAATTGTTTGTTTTGCGGGTTGACAAGTACCCCCTTTTTACAAATTTTTCAGTTTTGTAATCATAATACATGGTTTTTATTATGGAAGCGTTAATTACGAAACAGTTTTTATTCATTAAATTATGGTAGGATTCTGCGCATACTTTGCGGTCCGCCTGGTATATTTGATTCTGCATTCGCGTGTGCAAAACGCGCACAATCTCCGAACTCATTTGCTTTTCGAGCGCCTTACGTTCTAATTGAATCGGTTCCCTTAACGCGCTCCTACGCAGGCACGAGCGAGGGGGAGTCTGCGCTGAGCAGCGTGCCCGTGCAGTGGCGCGGGGACACGTTCGCCTGCGACATCGTCGTCGCCAGCCACTTACATATGGACGTAAAGATGTCCGCGCAAAGAACACATCAACCGTGTTTTTTGCAATACTCGGTACTGCAGTACTTCTGTGCGAATTTCATGTGGGGTTGGAGCGACTTTTCGGATTTCATGTTTAATGCCTTTAATGTTTTTTCTCGAATAGCGAGCAACGTTTGTCTGTCAAATGACGACTACCCATTGGTTGTAAATACGCACACAAGTTGACAACGACACCGAATGTCAACTGGTTTCCATCCCAATTCGAAGCTTATTGACGAGTACACGACGCCGACATTGGGCCCACACACGCTGGTTGACATCGACATCAACTGGTGCCGATCCCGATTCAAAGCTTGCTGACGAACGACGTTCAAACGCAAGCTTTGAATTGGGAACGGAACCAGTTGACATTTGGTGTCGATGTCAACTAGCGATGAAACAATATTTTTATAAACTGCAGCAGCTTCATTTGCAACACTTTTGCATTTGAACGTCATTCTTCGGCTCGTCAGCAAGCTTTGAATCGGAACCAGTTGACATTTGGTGTAGTTGTCAACTAGTGTATTATATGTATGTCGAAAAATACCAAATGTAAATTCATTTTCGATATCCAGAACTCGTTCCAACCCCAAAATCCCCCAAATCTTCGCCGACTAAGTAAACCGTGTCAACTCGCAGCCGCTGGAGATCTACGTGGATGACGAGGCCAAGTTGACGCTGCACGGGCTGCAGCAGTACTACGTGAGGCTGGCCGAGAACGAGAAGAACAAGCAGCTGTTCGAGCTGCTCGACGCCCTCGAGTTCAACCAGGTGACACTCTCGGATCATGGAAAATGTCAAACTAAATGCGCTGTAAAACCGAGAATGTCATGAGAGTGTAAAAAGTTGTGGGAAATGACAAATGTCGTGCGGGGTGTCAAAAGTCTTGTAAAATGTCGTGTAAAATGTAAAATAACATGCAAATTGTCGAAATGTCAAATGTCATTTAAAAGTGTCAAAAGTAGGGTTGGCCGATGTTTTTTTAACGTTTTATTTAAAAAAACGTTTTTTTAAACACGAGGTCTGAAACGTTTTTAAAAAAACATCGGCCAAAATTTTTAGTAATAAGCACTAGGTATTTTGCAATTTCACACACAATTTGACATTGGTGGCTGTTTTCATTGGTTTTGTGACATTTTTAGTATCAAAGCAACCATTTCTATGTTGACACACAGCCATATCTGGGAGCTTTAAAAAAACGTTTTTTTAAATAAAAAAAACATGGAGTTGAAAAAACGTGACCATAGTCAAAAAAAACCTAGTCAAAAGTAGTGTAAAATGTGAAATAACATGCAAATTGTCGAAATTAATGTTAAATGTCATTTAAAAGTGTCAAAAGTCATGTAAAATGTCAAATATCATTCAATTTATCGAAAGTAATGTGAAATGTCATTCAAAGTGTCAAAAGTCATGTAAATGGCAACCTGTCCGCAGGTGGTGATCTTTGTGCGCACGGTGCAGCGCTCCATCGCCCCCCCCCCCTTCTCACAGTGGACGACTTCGCTGTGCGTCTGCTCGTGTCCACGCAGCACGTGGGCGCCATAAACGGCCAGGGCGGCGCCAGCGTGCGCGACATCAGCCGCGAGTGCAAGGCGCGCTGCGTCGTCGATGTGCAGGTGCCACTCCCAGACAATGTAAAGTGCCCTGTCAAGTGTCATGTAAAGTGTGAAAAGTCATGTAAAATGCGCTGGGAAATGACAAACGTTTTTGCCATTTTGTTGGGCATTGTACATGACTTTTAACACTTTGCATGAAATTTAGCATTCTACAAGACATTTTACAGGGTCTGTTAGTGCCCCCAGAAGACTGTCCGCGACGCGAACACTGGCGCCGTGGAGAAAGTCGTCAACGTGTGGGGTCAGCCGGAAAGTTGCACCAAAGCTGTTGCCAGGATGTTGCAGGTCGTAGCAGGGACGTATCCAGGATTTTTGAGCGGGGGGGGCTGCTTGTTTACGGAGGCCGGCGAGGAGGGGGGGGCTCAGCCCCCCCCCCCGCTAAAATTTTAGCTACTTAGTGGCGGAATGGCGCCATTAGTAGGCGCCACGCCATGGCGCCATTGGCGTTGGCATCAGCGCCATGGAATACTGTATATGTATGTAAATATACATACAAAACAGCAAAAACACAACATTGAGTGTACTTACAACGATTTGCGGCCACATGGAGCAAATCCTATGATAATACCATATTTCTGGTGAAGAATGCGTGCTTGCCTGCAAAAAATTTTACGCTGACGTTGATAAAGTCACATTTTCCGGTCACTTTCTGGTCTCGCCCCCCCCCGCCCCCCCCGTGGATACGGCCCTGGGTCGTAGAGAGGGAATTGAAGAAGGAGGGTGCCGGTGAAGGATGAGTTTTGGCATTGCGCCAACATTTTTGAGTTGCTGTGGGGTTTTCTTTGTGTTTGACGTTCTATCTCGAATTTTGTTTGTCTGAATAAATGGCCCCACACGCGCTAGTTGACATCGACACCAAATGTCAACTGGTTCCGTTCCCAATTCAAAGCTTGCATTTAACGTCGTTCGTCGGCTTGTCAGCAAGCTCTGAATCGAGATCGGCGCCATTTGACATTTGGTGTCGATGTCAACTAGCGTGTGTGGGCGCAATAATAGAAATCACTGTCCCCCCATGTTTAAACCCTAAGACCTAGTTGAGTGTACTCATTTATTGCACATTGAAACATCAAAACGGCCATAAAATTAGTTTCTCAACGATGGGCCAACACACTAGTTGACATGACAAATTTGTGGCAACTGAATGTCTACTAAATAACACAAAAATTCACATGAAAATTTCCTACCCCACAAACTACCTCACAACCCCCCCCCCCCACAGCAAAGACATCGAGCTAAAGCTGCGCGCGCACAACTCCTTGGTGGGCCGTTTGATCAGCAAGCACTAGGCGACCATCCGTCGCATCGTGGCCGACACGGGCTGCACGGTGGTGGTGGCCAAGCAGCACGCTCAGGGCAACGCGTGGAACCATCAGTTGCATGATGTGATGGCGCAGGTGAGGGGGGAGTGGGGGGTTGAGCAGGGGTTTTGTAGATTTGGAGCCCCGCGGGGGTTCATATAGATAGCAAATCGCTCCTTTGGAGGGATAGATAGCTGAAAAATTTTCTGGGGGTGTTCGCGGGGGGTTCAATATATAGGGTTTTCCGAGGTATAGAAGGAAGAAAAATCACTAAAAGTAGGTGAAAAATGGCTAAAAATAAGTATATAAGCACAGCCAAAATAGACGATAATGAACATGAACTAGCGATTTTGGAGGTGAAAATTATAAAAAGGTACAAAAATTAGCGATTCTGAGCGAAAATTTTTCAAAAACCGCCCTAGATAGATAGATAGCTGATTGGGCTTCCCACTCGTCACTTTCTTTTTATCATTTGAATTCCAACCGTGGGGGTGGAAAAGATGGCAAATCGCTCCTCCGGAGGGATAAATAGTTTTTAAAAATGGGGGTTGGGGTGCAGTGATTTAGACCTACACTCTAGATTTCGAATGACTTGTCACTGGTTGGTCGGATCAATGTCAAATTTTAGGTCAACATCAAGGACTAAATAGGAAACGATCCCTGAAAATATGGCTGCGATAGCTCCAC
Source organism: Sphaerolaimus hirsutus (assembly GCA_964036195.1). Lineage (NCBI taxonomy): Eukaryota > Metazoa > Nematoda > Chromadorea > Monhysterida > Sphaerolaimidae > Sphaerolaimus > Sphaerolaimus hirsutus. The sequence goes on from OZ038450.1 coordinate 13,450,978, forward strand.
TCGTGTTCACAAGTTTTTGATGCGAATTGGCGGCGGCATGCGCGCATTTACGCAGGCGCTGCGAAAACAACATAAAAAAATAACTGAAAAAATCAATCTGATGGAAAAGTGACAATTACGCGTTTGTATGAATAACTTGAGAACGAGTGGAGCTATCGCAGCCATATTTTCAGGGATCCTTTCGAATTTAGTTGTAAATGGTGACCTAAAATTTTACGTTATTCCGACCATCCAGTGACAAGTAATAAGAAATCTAGTGTGGGCATGCACCGGTAAAGCTTTCTTGGGGTGGAGAAGGAAGAAAAAGGGGAAAATCGCTAAAAATAGGTGCAAAATAGCTAAAAATCGTCATATAAGCACAAAGTATCAAAAAAGCTGGAAATAGGCAATGAGGAAAATGATCTGACAATTTTGAGCGAAAATAGGGGTAATTTATCTCAAAATCACTCTAGATAGGCAGATAGCTGGGCGATTGGGGGGGGGGGGGGGGTTCAGGCGATGGTAGCAAAAAATATTACCAGGGATAGATAGCTGAGCGGCCTGGGATAGATAGATAGCTGGGTGGTTTTGGGGGGGTCCCCTTTGAGTAAAAAAGCGCTTTTGTCAAGGGCACTATTTTACAAAAATGCTCTTTTATAAAAAAACAAGTGCACTTTAAAAAACAAACCCGCTATATTCACTTTTTTGAAAAATACCTGTGCTCTTTTTAAAAAAAGCGCAAGGAACCTTGCGCTTTTTAATAAAAAACGGCGATTTTTTAAAAGTGCTTGAAAAAAGTGATGGCCATCCATAGTTCTACCCCCAGGTTTCAGGTGACATCTGGGCATTGGCCAAGATTATACGCTACCCACGTCAGCCCGCCCAGTACTGCTCTGCTACCCAAGGATAATTCAGTGTTGGATTGCGAGCAAAGTTTTTCAGGGGGGGGGGGGGTTTAGGGTGAAAATCATGCAACTGGGAATGAATTTTTTAATTAAAAAGTATGTGTAATTGTGAGGCGTCATTTTCTTCTAAGTGGTGCAGTTGATGTCCCTGTTTAGATTTTCATTCCAGTCCATAGTGGGTCTAGTTGTGCCGTCAGAAACTACGTGTAATTCATCAGCTGGTCATTTCTGACGACCTTTTCTGGTTTAGCGTGACTTGGTTGGTGACTGCGGAGTAGGCACACTCAAGGTTCACTATGTTTTTCTTTGTCTGTCACAAAAAAATGACATCAACTACACCCACAATCAGGGGTATTCTAGATTTTGACCCTCCAGGGGGTTGAATGGATAGCAAATCGCTTCTCGAGGGATAGATAGCTGAAAATTTTTCTGGGGGGGGGGTTCACCGGTTCAATATATAGGCATAGAAGAAAAGAGAGGGAGAAAAATCGCTAAAAGTAGTTGAAAAATGGCTTAATTGGGTGGGGTATCGTTTCTGAAAAATCGCATCAGATAGATAGGTAGCTGGCCAATTTGGGGAAGGGGTATAGGGTTGGGACGATATATCGTATCGAATATCGGATATCGACTATTTTTCATGTCGAATATCGATATCGAAAATTTTGAAAAAATATCGAATATCGAGCATTTTTTAATATCGAATATCGATATCGAGGGTCCATATCGTATCGATATCGAATATCGAGTTTCAGAAAAAAATATTGAATATCGAATATCGATATCGAAAAGTCATATTGTCCCAACCCTAGGGGGGTATAGGGGATAGTAGCCCAAAATTTTGCCTCACGATAGATACATAGCTGAGCGGTTTCGGGATAGATAGATAGCTGGGGGGTTTGGGGCTGGGCAATGAGTGGTCATCAAAAAACAACTACTAATCTCCCCATCTCTTCACAAAGTCTGTTCACCATGCACAGACGGCGAGATGTTCGGCGCGGCGGCGGAAAGCGACGGGCGCGCCTGCCGCATAACGGGGCGGCCGCTGGTGCGCAGGGCCAAGGGCTCGCTGCACGTGGCCCTGGGCAAGGCAGTCGACATGGGCGGCGCGCACGCACATCTCAATGTGCTGGGTGCTAATGGTGAGAGAGATTGCGTAATGCGAATATTTTGAGCACTCTTTAACATTGACTTTTGAACGTTATTGACGTCAAATGATTGCAGATGGGGCGAACTTCTCGCATCGGATCAAGCGTTTCGGTTTCGGTCCGAAGATTCCCGGTCTGGTTTACCCCCTGGACACCACTGAGCAGATATCTCACAACAGTACGTGTGTCCAGCTGCTGGTCCCGCACCCAGTGCTATGTCATGTAAAATGCATAATCTCACACAGATTTTCTGAATCGTAAAATGTAAATAACCTGGTGTAATATTTCTTTAATTATTTCCGTGTACCTAATTCAAATGAAAGTTGACAAAATTTTCTCAGACATTTCACACTTTTCAAGGTGCGGGACTAGCGCAAGTTTGTCATGTATTATAGCATAAAGCTCAGTGAGAATGTCCACCCGCAGGCATGCACCTGTACCAGTACTACATCAAAGTGGTGCCGACTCAAATCGATAGTCTTTTTGGCACCACCATGAACACTTATCAGTATGCGGTCACCATGCGGGTTTGTATTTTTATACTACTCTCGTTTGATTGCTTGGTGTATCATGAGAGTTCGTTGAAAATGCACCATTGAATGCCGTCGCTGTAAAAATTGTCTTACAAGGTGGGGGCTTATTCAAATAGAATAGAACATAGAATGCACATAGAATAAAAACGTAGGCCAAATAAATAGCTTGGATGTAGGGTTCAAACGGGATCCCGAATAGGGTTGGCTGATGTTTTTTAAACGTTTTTTATTAAAAAAACGTTGTTTTAAAAAAACATGGCGTCCGAAATGTTTTTTTTTAAACATCAGCCGAAATTTTTAGTACTGAGCACTAGGTATTTTGCAAAAATTTCGCGCGCAAGCGCGCAGTTTCACACACAAATTGACATTGGTGGTTGTTTTCATTGGTTTTTTGGCATTTTTAGTATCAAAGTATCCATTTCTATCTGCTACCATGAGTTAATAAGCCGTAATATGTTGCTGTAGTATATAATATTGAGGTAATGTGCCTCCATGTACCTCCACAGTGTGTAACTTCACTCCCAAAGTAACAACCTCCTTTTATAACCTTGTTTGATCACTATTCCATGCCAAACTTTACATGAAGAACTTTACATTGTACACCAAATTCACGCGGAGTAGCTACAGAAACCTTCACCTGTTTTCAGTGGGAAAGTCGATATGACAAGCTGGTAACGAAGTTGGCTGAGGTAGTCGGCAATATTCGGTGAGTCCACTCTACTAGATTTTTTAATTATTTGCCGCTCTATGCTATTTCCACGTTTGAGTGCAAATAATGTCATACGGCGCGCAGCAACCGCACGGTGACCGCCGACCCGAGCTGCTTGGAGGTGCTGGAGGAACTGGCCAACCCGGTTAGTGCACGCGCGCGGTGGTATACCGGGTGGAGTGCATACTACGCAGAATCCTACCATAATTTAATGAATAAAATTTTGCGATAAATTTTCCAATTGATTACTTTTTTCATTGTAAAAACGAAATGTTATGATGGAAAAAACTGTAAAATTTTGGTTCATTATTCAGACGGGTTATGGTAGGTTTCCGTACTAAGTGTAGTGTCCGCCGAGTAGCTGTCGCGTTGCTTTCGCTCAGCGCGACGCCTCAAAAATTGATCAGTGCTAAGTACATTTCAGTTTCCATGAATTATTAATTTTAATCTTGGTTAACTATAGTTGATGGATACCACATTGGCCCCACACACACATTAGTTGATGTCGACACCAATTGTCAACTGGTTCTCATCCCAATTCCAAGCTTGCATCTGAACGTCGTTCATTGGCTTGTCAGCCAACTTTGAATTGTGATCAGGGCCAGTTGACATGTGGGTTCGATATCAGCTAGTGTGCGGCCATTCCAGTAAACTCAAACGCAATCCTATTTGTCTCCGAAATTGCGCTCGTCAACCATCGTGTCAATCCACCCAAACACCGCAGGACATCTGCTACGTGCTGCTACCTCTGCGCCTCTGCGCTCTGTACCCTTTGGAGACCCCTATGCATCTACATTAAAATTTGATAAATACACGCTGTCTTTTTTTAAATGGTTGATACATACTTGCACATTGTTGTTTTTGTTGTTGTTTGAAAAAATTTGAAAACATTGCCATTTATTTACCAACTTTAGCTACTTTTGTCACAGAACCACATGAAGCTCAGAATCCTGGTGATCCTGTTTTTGGTCATATTTTCTTTGAATGGTATTTGCTTGAAAAATTCCACCTTAAACAATTCCCCCTCACAAATACTCCCATGTTAGATGAGTGAGGAAAAAATTATTACCCCTCAAATAATCCCCCCTTTAGGAATATGATAAATTTGTTGTGAAAAATTTGAACAAAAATGGCATCTTATGTTGTTAATACACCAAATTTAATTAAATGGGTTGATAGAAACATGCTTGAAAATAATGATAAAAAATATCCCCTTGATAAAATCCCCCCTTAAAAGGCTGATTCATTGGGGGAATTATTCAAGCACATACATTCTTGTTATTTTTTCTGTTCTTAAGGTTTTGTTATAAAATATAACCTGTTGATTGTCCACTTTGCTGTGTAGAGTTGGTAAATAATTGATTTTTTTCTTTTATAATTTTCCAAAAATGCCTACTGAATTAGTTTACTACAGTTATGATTGTGGAAATTTTATGATTGTGGAAATTTTGCATATTGCAGTAGTTGCACGTAGGGATGGCCAAAATTTTTTTTACACACCCCTGTTTAAAAAACAACGTTTTTAAATAAAAATAATTAATGATTTAATTAAAAGCTCTCAGATATGGTTATGGGTCAACATATATATGTATATAAGTACTTTGTGATGTGAGATATAGCCATAGAATAGCTGTGGAGCCATGGGATAGCATTATAAGTGGCAATTTATGTCAAAAATACCCATTTTTTGTTGACTTGTTAGTATATCGCCTTTTGTTGAATGTTTGTGACTTCAAGTCAATTTTTGCATGGAATAGTGCTTAAATAAGGTTAAAAGAAAAGGCTAATACATTGGTAATGTGTATGTGAAATTGCACCCTCGCTCGCAAAAAAATGCAAAATACCTAGTGCTTAGTACTAAACATTTTAGCTGCTGTTTTTAAAAAACCGGTTTAGATGCCTCTGTTTAAAAAACAAACATTTTTTTTAAAGACTGAGGAAAACATCTGCCATCCCTAGTTGCATTGAGTTATGCTATTTCCTGCTGCTCCATCCGTCTATTTCTTGTTATGATATTCCTTTTATTATTATTTATTTATTGTTGATACTTGGAAAAGTTTTACACTTACCTTATGCATAGCAGAACAATTTTTGCCAGCAGTTTAAAAAATCAGAGTAGGTGCTGGAAATTTCAAAATTGCCAACCCTAGGCACATATTCTGTTTTTTTGCATTCCTTGCAGTTATTTCAGGAGGCAGACTAGTGGCTGTGCAGTTTACAAGATACAAAATTTGCACTCCTCACACAAGCTATTAGAATTATTTCATTCATTAGCAAGTTTTGTTAAAATCTTCTGTTATGACTAATGGGGTAAATCCTTTGAACATATGACCATTTTAATGGGCTCATATGAACAATCCTTTGGGTGTTTATCTGATCATGGTCTTGACCACGGTACTGTTGACCTTCATACTAGCCTGTTAAATGCTTGCTGGTCCTCCCAATTGGCTGTTAACAACTGCGTTTGTGGCGCTTGGGTGCAACTGGCAAGAGCTGGGTCAATTTGGGTCACCTAACAGGTGGTGGACAGGACCATGATTCAATGTTAAGGACATTTTGTTGAGCAGTGTCCAGGCAAAATCCCTACAGAAGCTTCTTCCTGCACACTGTAAAATGTCACTAGTGTCACCAAAATATCAAATTATCAGTGATATTTGTTTTTTACTGTTCATTTGAGATTTTGGTGACGCTACATAACATTTTACAGGGTGTGAAGCTGGCCTCTGCATGGCTTGTTAGTTGTAGAAATTTGTTTGAGAAATAATTCTAAAGATGCTTGTTCAAGTGTAGCTGTATAAATGAAGGGTGTGCTTCTAAAAGTACCGATCTACAAATTTTTCAAATTTGAGTTAGGACCATTTTTGGGGTCCCCATAAAAATGCGCTTCAAAAATATATATAATCTGTGGGGGTGCGAAATTCAATTTTGAGTTATGGGGGGTCGAAAAAAGCAAAAAAATCGCAAAATACAGTTTTTGAAATTTTAAAAGTACCGATCTACAAGCTTTTTCAGCTTTTGTGTCTTTAAAAGTACCGATCTACACACTTTTTTCAAAATTGTTCTTTCATATGTACCGATCTGCACATTATTTTCTGTGCTTCTAAAAGTACCGATGTCAGATCGGTGTCCGGTTGCGCAAAAACTCATTTTGTGGTTTTTTATTATGGGTAAAAGTACCGATCTACAGCTTTCTGATTGTGTGCTTGATAAAATACCGATCTACACGCTATTACCAATTTGTTCCTTTAAAATGTACTGTACTACAAAAATACAATTCCCTAAATTTTATATAGCTAGTGTTATGGTTATAATCAATGATTATACCCATGCATGTGGATACCCAACAATATGGCCAAAATACCCTTACCCAAAATTCCCATACCCAATACCCATGTATGGGTATTACATGCTCCAAACTTTCAATCGCGATTATCTCAAAATCGATTTTTTGTAGATCGGTACTTTTAGAAGCACACCCTTCAAATGCCTTTGGTGCCCTCTCATTCGTGGATGAGATTTGGATGATTGACAGGTTAGTAGATTTCATTGATGTTGTTGGTGCTGCTTGGAGGTTTTCTACATTTGTGGCCTTAGCCTGCTACAGTGTATTTCCCTGACTTGTCGATGGTAGACTGCTGGCCAAGAAACAGCGCACCAGGAATCCAAGTTCCAGCGGTAGTGATCAGTGATTGGCTTGGTAGTTAAAAGTGAGCGTTGTGCGTGTTACGCAGTTTTCTGCACTCGGAAACACTTGTCTCAAACGGTTTATGTCGAAACTGGCCACAAAAATATGTCAGTGCCAGCGCTAGGTGCTTCCTCTGATACACATGAAGATTCACCTTGAAATTCGTGGAAGGGTCCTTTGGATATTTCAAACTGTCCTTTCAATGACTTTTCTGCCCATTCGATGTTAAATTTATGGCCAAGTAAATTCTTTCTGTATTTTGCATTCATACACCTTTAAAATGGGAGCCTCACTTTCTATAAAAATATTTTTGAGCGAACTTAAGAGAGAGTTCCGGCCGAGTCAAGCACCGCTAATTTCATGTTGATAATATCTATGCTGCATAGCACCATCACTTTCACTGTATGTCTACCGTAAATCCTCAAACAAGTCCCCCCTTGAATAACTCCCCCTATGATCAACGCAAACCAGTTGTGTCGCATTGAAAAACATTTCGATGAAGCCGGACAGACCAAAAAGCCATGGTCTCTGATTCATCGAATGCAAATGCAGTGTAGCGTGTGCTGTGTATGCAACCTAAACACAAAAGAATGCTTTACTACAGTGGCCTCAGACCTGCTTATGGACTGAATATTCTGACGAAAAAACAACTCCACCCTCGAATAACCCCCCTCGATTAACTCTCCCATCGATTAACTCCCCCCTCAAAATATTCTGATGAAAACATAACTCCCCTGGGGACTTATTCGAGGATTTACGGTATCTATCTATTATCTATAGTGCCCAAATCTACAGTGCGGTAAATGTAAATATAATGTAATATTCATATCGACGTACACCTGTGATGGTCATTGTTGAAAATAAATGAATCGCCAAAAAAAACAATCTTAGTTCAAGTTCCACAGAAACAACAAAAAACCTATTCTTCCACTTGAACCGAATAAAAGTGGCGCGAGCAGAGAATCCTAAGCACATCGATATTGCAGCGAAGATAAAGCAAAAGGGAGCTGAGCGGAAAGCGGACATTAGTGACACTCTTTCGGAACGCCGACATGATGCCTACTAGCTCTTGCACTGAACAGGTGGAGGGGTACTCTCGCGTTCTTCCATCGTGGGGCTGCCACTAGGTGCACTTATTGGCCCTACACCTATATCCTCGAAATATCCACGCATTATTCGCATACGTTAACAAACCACGATTACATGGTAGGAATTCAAAAAGATACTGGCGAAATAATAACTCCCTTGAATTACCCCCCCATTTTCACTCTGAAAAATTGTACCCCTGGGGGTAATTGGAGGAATTACGGTAGTTGACAATGACGCTAAATGTCAACTTGTTCCTATCCCAATACCAAGCTTGCTGACCAGTTGATTTGAAAAAATATTCTAAAAAACTATAATTTGTCTTTCAAACATGCATGATGATGCGAGAGCACCAGTTGCCGACAGTGGCAAAGGTGTCCGCCCGCAGGTGTAAACGTCACGCGTGTCCTCGGCGCTGCCCAGCGCGCCGCGGCCGCAGGTGCTGCGCTCGCCGCTGGGGCTGAGCTCGCAGCACGGGCGCACCGCCGGCTCGCCGCGCCAGCAGCACGACTGCAACGAGCTGCCGGACGTCGAGTACACGTACTGGTGCCACTTCCAGATCCTGGTACATGCCCTGTAGAATGTAAAATGCCATGGGAAGTGTCAAAAGTCATGTAAAATGGCAAACATGTTTGCCATTTCACTGGGGACTTTTTACCCTTTACATGACATAAGACATTTTACAGGGCATTTTACAGGGTCGGGGACTGGCCCCCGGTCGACGCAGGGCCCTCAGCGGCGGCACCACGTGGAGGCCAAGCTGATGGTGCCGGTCGAGCGCATGCCCAAGGAGTTCAACTTCATCGAAAGCATGATAGCATTTACAACACTAGTAGTTGGACAACTAGTGTTGTAAATACAGAACCGAAATTTAAACTAAAATTTTGGGTTCCGGTTCTGCATTCACAACACTAGTTGTGCATTACTAGTGTTGTAAATACAGAACCGAAATTGAAACTTGAATTTCGGTTCCGGTTCCATTTAGAAAAAATGTTGAGAAAATAATTTTTTTTAAATATTTATTATGTTTACTGAAACGGGAACTGGAACCGAAATTTAAGTTTAAATTTCGGTTCAGTATTTACAACACTAGTTGTGCAACTACTAGTGTTGTAAACACAGAACCGAAATTTAAACTCAAATTTTCGGTTCCGGTTCTGCATTTACAACACTAGTTGTGCATTACTAGTGTTGTAAATACAGAACCGAAATTGAAACTTGAATTTCGGTCCCGGTTCCATTTCTAAAAAATAATAAGAAAATAAAAAAATTTAATATTTTTTTGTTTACTGAAACGGGAACCGGAACCAAAATTTGAGTTTGAATTTTGTTCAGTGTTTACAACACTAGTTGTGCAACTACTACTGTTGTAAATACAGAACCGAAATCTTAACTCAAATTTTGGTTCCGGTTCCAATTCGAAAACATGTTCAGAAAACAAAAATGTCTGAACTATTTTTTTTGTTTAGTGGAAACGGAATCGAAATCGAAATTTGAGTTTCAATTTCGGTTCTGTATTTACAAACCGCAGCTCTATACACTAAATTTGGGGGGGGGGGTATTTCGAGGGGGGGTTTATAAGTTCATAGTGTCAAGGATAATTGTCAGCCATAAACCAAGTAAAAATTTGTAACTGGCGGTACTTGTCATTGATCAGTTTACTTGACACATCACTGAAGTCACAATTCACAACAACTTATCACTTGCAAAAAACACCCTTCTCATCATCGCTATAAAAATGCAAACCGAAAACCGATCCCGAACAGACTCTACACAGTGCGTGGCGGTGACGATCCATTTCTCATTCAGAATGGTCGCGCTGCACTCGTTCCACTTATAGCCCTGCTTGCTGGAGATGAACACCTGGGGCAGTCCCGGACCCTGTAAAATGAATGCCCTGTGAAATGCCAAGTGTAATGCACATGTGTACGTTTCCCACTTTCAAGGACATTTTACATCACTTTAGACGCTTTGCATGACTTTTGCCATTTTCCATTACTTATACACTTTACATGACATTTGCCATTTTGCAGGGCATTTTACAGGGTCTGAGAGTGGCACCTGCCAGGGCCAGCTGTGCGCATTCGCTTTGTTGCCGTTCACGAGTTCACTGGGCGCCCTGCGAGTAGGGTGGGCTGTTGGGCAAAGATTTACACGGTATTGCAGAATGCATTGCAGCGTTCGTGAAGCACTGTGAAGCGTCTTGAGGCACAGTGAAGTGCCTTCACGCTGAGACTTGTCTGTCCACATGAAGTACATTAAACCCAGTACTTACATTAAACCCGTAGTTCACACGTAGTGAACTAAAAATTGTATATTTTTCCATCATAATATTTCGTTTTTATGGTGGAATAATTAGGTACCTAATTACGGAATTTATCACAAGATTTTATTCAATTAATTATGGTAGGATTCTGCGCCAACTTTCACAGCGAAGAGAGCCTAAGCGGCTTAGGCGCAGCGTCAGGTAGTGGTAAAGTCAAATGTCAAATGTAAAGTGAACTGTCAAATGTAAAGTAACTGTAATTTCACATTTGACTTTGCATTTGACCTTCCATTTGACACTTTACTTTACACTTTAATGGGCTTGGGATTGCTACCAGGCTGTTTTTACCCAACTGTATCAAGGTAACTACCACAGTGGTGATAAATAATATCACCACTATGGTAGTTACCTTGATACAGTTGAACAAAGACCATGTTGCCAAACCCGCGAGGTTCATGTTTCATCTCAAACATTGGGATTGCTACAGGTTGTTTTTACCCAACTGTATCAAGGTAACTACCACAGTGGTGATAAATAATATCACCACTATGGTAGTTACCTTGATACAGTTGGGCAAAAACCATGTTGCCAAATAAGCGAGGTTCAAACATCACAATTTGAGCGCAAAAATGCAGCCAACTGAGCAAATTCCTCCGGCACTAATTTCCTATCTGAAACCAAACACTTTGCAATCTGTTCAACAGAAGCGTCGAGCATGTTCTGCAGCTTGTCAGACGGCAGCGTGAGCAACAACTGCGACAGACTTTCTTGTCCATTTCTGTTGGACGCCGCGCCGAGCTGGGGCGTCGGTGTGGTTGATTTCAGTCAGCGTAGCTCGTGTGAACGAGTGTCACGAGCTCACAGGTTAAAATAAGTGTCATTAAGTGTCAATGTAATAAGTAAAGTGTCAAATGTAAAGTAAAGTGTCATGTAAAATGTCAATCAAAACAAAAAAGAGAAGATTTTATCACTCCACTTTGCATGACAATTGACACTTTACTTTACATTTGTCATGACAATTGACACTTTACTTTGTGGCGTGCGCGCATGCCTGCAGCGCGACATCAGAGCCGCGGCAAGTTCATAGAGCAGCTCGGCGCCAAATACAAAGTAGTTGAGTTGCCGCACCACTTTGTGAACATGCCACGGCTAACGATGGCAAACTCTCCCAAAAAAAAGTATTTAAATTTTTAAGTGTTTTTTCTGATATGACTTTTCGAATTTCGATTTTTTTCTGAAAATAGTTTTTGAATTTTTGAATCTTTTTCTGACTTTTCAAATGTTTTGCATTAAATTAGTGCATTTTCGAACTTTTCTGGTCCATTTTCAATTCACCTTCATGTTTTACTGCCTTCCCAGCTGTTACCACAGACCATAGGTAGTTGTTAAAACGTATTTACCTTTACTCGATATTTGTGTTTTGAATGCCGATACATCATTAACCAATAACAATTACATCATTAAAGTGTAAATTACTGGGATACCAACTGTCTGGGATACTGTCTGCAATTCACGTGCAATTACAAGTGGCACCTGTACACTATAATTTGATAATTACCCCCCCCCCCAATAATTGTGTAGCGACAGCAATTAAATTATTCTTCCGCCGACAGTTCGCGGCTGTCAATTAATTACATAATTGAGGTGCCAAATCACCCCAAATTACATGTTGCCTGCACCATAAGACCATATGCGTGTAAAGAGAATGTACACTACAGATACCGCGGTTTGAGAAACCATGTTGCCAAACCCGCGAGGTTCATGTTTCATCTCAAACATTGGGATTGCTACAGGTTGTTTTTACCCAACTGTATCAAGGTAACTACCACAGTGGTGATAAAAATATCACCACTATGGTAGTTACCTTGATACAGTTGGGCAAAAACCATGTTGCCAAACCAGCGAGGTTCAAACATCAAAATTTGAGCCAAAAATAGTGTACCGTATTACCTCGAAATACCCCCATGGGGGTTTATTTTTTCAGCAAAATTCGAAGGGGGCTTATTCGAGGGAGGGTATTATAATTTCGTCAGAAATTTTCGTAAGGATGGTAGTAAATGGTAGGTATTTGCGTAACCCAAAACAGGTAATATTTATGTCCAAACAGGATATAATCTGACATGTAGATAGCTACACAAACTAGTCTATGTGTAGCTGCAATGCAAATTAGCAGTAAAAATACATCATTTACATTGCATGCATGATGTACATCATTCCGGAGGAGGGTATATCGAGGGGGTGTTATTTCCTCAGCCATTTTGAGGGGGGGGGGTCATTCAAGGGGATATAATTCGAGGTAATACGGTATTCAGAATTCCGATAATATTTATTGTTTCAAAGAAACTGCCACAATTATAAAACAGCATATTTTCAGTTTTTCTACTACGTTTTTCAGTGTGCAGTTTACAATCCACATTTCAAGGTTGTTCAACCACAAATCAACATCACTGTCCTCAACGTAAATACGCGGCGGACAGCAAAGTATGCGTGCAAACATGTCTTAGTTGATAATGCGCGATCAGGATACGCATATTCACACACTTCCACAAAAAAATATTTTAACAATCAAAAGGCGGATTCGTGTACAAACAATGAATGTAAATACCACATAGGTAATCAAACAGCCAATCAAAAAAAACTCTCGCATCACCACATAACTTGTCTCTTGCATCACCACAAAACTTCTCCCACATCACCACAAAACTTGTTTCTCAAACACTCCATTCAAACAAGAGTGTTTCTCCCGAAAATGCTTCATCAACAGCGGCACAGTGGACTCGACCGTGTCGCAGCGGGTGCACATGAATGGGTAGGCGCCGGTGCCGCCGTGCAGTGGGACAGCATGCCCTTGATGCAGGGGAACTTTGACCCGCACAGGGTGCAGCCGAACTTGGGTCCTGGGGGCAGTCCCGGACACTGTAAAATGCCCAATGTCAAATATCATGCAAAGTGTCAAAAGTCATGTCAAATGCCCTGCAAATGGCAACCGAGTTGCCATTTTGCAGGGCATTTTACATGACTTTGACACTTTGTATGACATTTTACATTTTACAGGGTCTGGGACTGGCACCTGGTGCCGCGGGTGCCATGTTGGTGCTGCGCTGCTGTCTGGTCGCTGCGCCCAGCACGCGTGTAGGTTTCGGCGTAGGTGTTTTGGCGCTGGTTTCAGTTGCCTGCGTGGTGTGGTGGTAGCCATTTTCACGTGACTTATCGGTGCCACACACGCTGGATGTCAACTGTTTCGGTGTCAACTCAATTTTAGTACAATTTAGGTCGCAGAATAATTTTCAAGTGCACGTGCGGCAAAGTCGAAGAGGAATTTAGCTGGCCATATGCATTTGAACATGGGTTCGCAGCCCATAACTGCTAAATTTATGAAAACAGGCGGCCCAGTTGACATTCGGATGTTGCCGCACGTTCACCTGAAAATCGTCCCGCGACCTTAATTGAACTAAAATCGAGTTCGCACCGAAACACTTGACATCTAGCGTGTGTGGCGCCATTCCGACCCTGCTATTTTCAAGTAAATATGTTGTGTTTTGGGAGCCAGAAATATTCCTATTAATCTTCAGCGGAACTTATCGCAGGTTTTCCTACCTACCGCAGATGGCGCAGTGATCGATATATACACAATATTGTATCGCCTATTTGACCTCAGAAATTAACTCTCCAAGCATTTGTCATCATTTTAAAAGTGAAATTACTAAAATCGGCCCAGAAATAGTCGAGTTATTGATGTTCAAAGTTTGCATGTTCTGAGCGACACGCAAAATTTCCTACCTACTGCAGATGGCGCAGTGTCGTTTTGGTTTTCCTGGTTCGAAAACCATTCACGACAAAACGTGGGAACAAATCCTACCTACCCACATTTCAACCCGCAATTTTAACGTTCCAACACAATTACACCTAGAGGGTCACTTGCGCTCACGCCCAGCCAGGAGCCTGGTTGAAAGACCGGCTCTGGGCTTTTCAGCGTTGAGGTGCGGCCCAGAGCTCAACGCCCAGGGCCCGAGCTGCGAAATTTGCGCATTTGCGCAAGTCGCGTGACCCTGTGGTTGCGTGATTTGCGCCTGCGCAAGTCGCGTGACCCTGTGGGTTGTGTGATTTGCGCCTGCGCAAGTCACGCGGCTCGCGTAACGCGATTTACTTCGCGTAGCTCTGGCACCACGCCAAGAGTGCCTAACCCCGATCGTTCTATTACCCTGAAATCCATACGTTTCGTTGAGAAAGTGGTGTAATTTACAGACAGGAAATGCAATCTTAGCTCATCGGATCAAAGTACGCGCCACCAAATAAAATCTTGTCACAGTTTCATACAAAAATAGGCGTCTGCTTCGAATGTTTGTCATATCATTTAATTCTTTCGCGTATCTCTTCCAGACGTTTTGGAAAAAAATTTACAATTGAGTTCTGCTGTTTGCAAAAATGCCACGCCGCGGAGTGGGAATTGGCGCCATACAGCGCAAAGAGAAAATGCAGGTGCTGTCATTGTCATGCTTTTTTATTCACAGAACTCTGCATACCATTATTTTAGTCTCACTGTGTCTGGTTTTTCAGAAAAATACGTTTTGGCTCAGTGCCAAGTCCCGAAAATCCGTGCCTTCTAACGATTTTTCTGCTTCACGCAGGAAAAGTTCAAAGAGAAAGGAACCGAACTGGCATCTGTGCAGTTGGAACGTCTGCGAGGCGATTTGGAATTATTCACAGTGGAATTGGAACGGTTTTCGGAGAAATATAGGGATGAAATCCGGCGGAATCCACAATTTCGGATCGCTTTCCAAGAAATGTGCGCCGCCGCTGGCGTCGATCCGTTAGCGTGTGAGTCGGGATGATTTTATATGGATTCTTTTAAACTCGTATTCTGTACATTTTGTGTTCTGTAAAATGACAAGCACCGAATGTTCAGTCACTACTAGTGATGTAAAAAGAGCCAGGATTTTAGCGCCAAGCGCCAAAAGCGCCATGGCGCTTTTCAAAGTTCAGCGCCAAGCGCCAATGGCGCCACGACAAAATATCGCCAAAAGCGCCATGGCGCTTTTCCAGACCACGGCGCCAAGCGCCAATGGCGCCAGCGCCAAAATATTTGCCATTTATAACGCAGGCACAGTTCACCTATCAGTTTCATCACCTTATGACTTCTATTGTCTCCCAGAACGTAATCATAGCCAAATGAAGGCCAAAAAGCTTTCTTACTTAACACTAAAGGTAGAAATTCTACCTGGGGACACGCCCAGACCTTGTAAAACTCTGTTAAGTGTCAAATTACCTGTAAAATGCCAAAAGTTTTGTAAAAAAATCTTGTCAAATGTCAAATGTCATGTAAAATATTCTGAAAAATGTCAGTTGAAAGACCCCGTAGAATGTCAAAATTCAATATGTTTCACATTTTACAGGGCATTTTACATGACTTTTTAACACCGGTAGTATGATGGACACTACATTCATAAGAATAAAAATAGCCATAAAATGAATTGGCCATCGAGCTTACGCAATTCGCAGTCAGTTATCGCAGCGTAAATTTTTCATTCTCTGGCGCTTTTTTGGCGCTTTTTAAAATGCAAGCGCCAATGGCGCCACCGGAAAATAGCGCCAAGCGCCAAAAGCGCCATGGCGCCTTTCGGAAGCATGGCGCCAAGCGCCAATGGCGCCAGAGCATTTTAGCGCCAAGCGCCATGGCGCTTTTTGCTTTGGCGCTTTTTGCTTTGGCGCTAGCGCCAGGCGCCAGCGCCATGGCGCTTTTACATCACTAGTCACTACCATATAAAATAGCCAGGTATGTGATGTCAATTATGACAATTTTACTGCTAGGCTTTTTGTAATTTGACAAGCTGCAGAATTTCACCAGGCAAAAGTTAACTTGCTTGCGCTTAAGCGTCTATTTCTGAATGCATAAACTGTTTGGGCCTAATTTTGTTCAAGCATTCTCATACATTCCTGATATCCTATGGTTATCCTATTGTGCTCAAACAGTTGTCGTGCAGTTTTCATTTTTATTTTGATTGTTTAGATATGACGTGGGCAATTTAAAAACGCACCAAACTTTCACATTTCACACTTTTTCAGCCAGTCGCGGCACTTTTTCGTCTCTGCTCGGAGTTGGCGATTTCTACTACGAACTGGCTGTGCAGATTGTCGAAGTTTGCATGTCAACCAGCCATTTGAATGGAGGTGTGTAATTTTTGCAAACTTAGAGTGCGACTGATGGATAGCGAATCACATTGCGTTCTGCTATTGTTTTTTAAATGTGTTCAAAATTTTGTTCTTCTCGGAATCGATGATAAATTACAAACATCGATGATTAATTTAAGCAGGGCCGCGCATTTTTCACCACACATTGCTTCACCACACACTTTCAGATTTGCTTCATGTGGACGAAAATCGTTATAAATACACTCAATGGTGTGCTTTTTGGAGTATTCGTATGTATGTTTACATACATATACAGCGTTCCATGGCGCTGGCGCCAACGCCAATGGCGCCATGGCGTGGCGCCTACTAATGGCGCCAGCGCCAGGGTCCCTTTCCACCATTATATAGGTAAAATTTTAGGGGGGGGGCTGAGCCCCCCCCCCCGTTCGCCGGCTTCCTCCATAAACAGGCAGCCCCCCCCCGCTCAAAAATCCTGGATACGTACGTCCCTGATTTAATATATTGAACATATTTTTGTAGACTGTCTGCCTAATGGGACATCCGGCGAAATAAAGTGAAACTAGATTCCAGATTCATAAATATATCATTGAACTTACGTGTGCCATAAATAAAACAGCTTTTCAGCGCTTTTAACGTCTAATTTTTGCGTCATTTGTTCCAGGTTTGATGACCTTGGACGAACTGCGTCAACGGCTCGCCCGTTCGAGGAAACGCACACGTCGCGAACAAATCTCAACGTAATTTTGTTTGTTTTAGCTGTAATGGTATGACTTTGTCTTTGGGGATCTCATTCAAAAATACATGGTAATTGAAAGGCCCTGTCCATACTAAATAAATGCATTGTATACAAATTGATAAATAAAGTGTAATTGTTAAAACTGGGCCTGCACATATTAGATGAGGGGCACATTTCTAGCTGGAGCATATTTGAAACGTAACAGGATTAGGGTTGGAAAAAAAACGTTTTTTTTTAAATGTTTTTTTTAAAGCTCCCAGATATGACCTAGTGTCAACATATATAGGTATATCAGACACTGGCAATACTATGTGATGTTAAATATGACCATATAATGGCTGTGGAGCCATGGGATAGCATTATAAGTGGTGATTTGTGTCAAAAATATCCATTTTTCGTCGACATATCGTTCGTATATCGCCTTATAGTCGAATGTTTGTGACTTCAGGTAAAGTTTGGCACGGAATGGTGATCAAACAAGGTTATAAAAGGAGGTTGTTACTTTGGGAGTGAAGTTACACACTGTGGAGGTACATGGAAGCACATTACCTCAATATTATATATTACAGCAACATATGTCGGCTTATTCACCCATGGTAGCACATAGAAATGGATGTTTTGATACTAAAAATGCAACAAAACCAATGAAAACAACCACCAATGTCAATTTGTGTGTGAAATTGCGCGCTTGCGCGCAAAAATTTTGCAAAATACCTAGTGCTTAGTACTAAAAATTTCGGCCGATGTTTTTTGAAAAAAAAAAAACATTTCGGACGTCATGTTTTTTTTTTTTAAAAAAACATCGGCCAACCCTAAACAGGATACGATTTGATATCAAAACATATACAATTGTGAAAGAATTGCGTGCTAGGTATGCCTAATGTAAAAGATAGGACGCACAATCACAGGCCTCATTGTGCCCAATTCGTGTGTGTTTTTGCACACAATGCAGTCACTATTTTTTAGTACAAATGCCCTTTACAAACACGATCCACAATCTTGACAAACAGGGTTAGTAGATGGCAAAGTTGCTTCCCAAGAATGCAATTGCACATGTATAGGGGGTTGACTTGAGTTTTTAGGGGCTGAGTTTACAATTCAGGGTTGAGTTGATGGGTGTTTATAAATTAGGGTTGAGTTGACAGAAGTTTAAAAATAAGGGGCTGTTGACACAAGTTCACAAATTAGAGGCCGAGTTTATGGGAGTTGAGTTGATGGGTGTTTGCCAAATTAGGGGCTGAGTTTATGGGAGTTAACAATAACATTACCATAATCCTTAAGTGAGGCCCCCGGGGCTAAAAAATATAAATTGTGATATAATGCATTTGTGGGTTACTGATTACAATGATTTGAAATATGCACTCCATTCTGACAGTACATTACAATAACCCTGAAATTGAACCCAAAATGGGGCCAAAACTTTCAAATTGTGAATGATGCATTGTGGGTTTCTAATTGCACTGATTTGATATATAATGCACTCCATTTTGACACTACATTACCATAACCCTGAAAATGAACCACTGGGGCCAAAAACTTTCAATTTGTGAAATGATGCAATTTTGGGTTTCTGATTGCACTGATTTCAAATTTAGGTTTCTGATTGCACTGATTTGATATATGCACTCCATTGACACTACATTACCATAACCCGTTAATGAACCCATGGGGCCAAATACTTTCAATTTGAGAAATGATGCATTTTTGGGTTTCTGATTGCACTCATTTGAAATATGCACTTCATTTTGACACTACATTACCATAACCCTGAAAATGAACCACTGGGGCCAAAAACTTTCAATTTGTGAAATGATGCATTTTTGGGTTTCTGATTGCACTGATTTCAAATTTGGGTTTCTGATTGCACTGATTTGATACATGCACTCCATTTTGACACTTCATTACCATAACCCTCAAAATGGACCCATGGGGTTAAATACTTTCAATTTGAGAAATGATGCATTTTCGGGTTTCTGATTGCACTCATTTGAAATATGCACTTCATTTTGACACTACATAACCATAACCCTAAAATGAACCCCCTGGGCCAAAAACTTTCAAACCATAAAATGATGGATTTGTGGGTTTCTGAGTGTAGCGATTTCAAATATGCCCAGGGCTTAAAAAATTAGAAATTGTGAAATGATTCAATGTGGGTTTCTAATTGCACTGATTTGAAATATGCACTCTGTTTTGACACTACATAACCCTGAAAACTACATAACCATAACCCTGAAAATGAACCTCTGGAGCCAAAAACTTTCAATTTGTGAAATCATTCATTTTTGGGTTTCTGATTGCACTGATTTCAAATTTGGGTCTCTGATTGCACCAATTTGATATATGCACTCCATTTTGACACTACATTACCATAACCCTAAAAATGAACCCATGGGGCCAAATACTTTCAATTTGAGAAATGATGCATTTTTGGGTTTCTGATAGCACTCATTTGAAATATGCACTTCATTTTGACACTACATTACCATAACCCTAAAATGAACCCCCTGGGCCAAAAACTTTCAAACCATAAAATGATGGATTTGTGGGTTTCTGAGTGTAGCGATTTCAAATATGCCCAGGGCTTAAAAAATTAGAAATTGTGAAATGATTCAATGTGGGTTTCTAATTGCACTGATTTGAAATATGCACTCTGTTTTGACACTACATAACCCTGAAAACTACATAACCATAACCCTGAAAATGAACCTCTGGAGCCAAAAACTTTCAATTTGTGAAATCATTCATTTTTGGGTTTCTGATTGCACTGATTTCAAATTTGGGTCTCTGATTGCACCAATTTGATATATGCACTCCATTTTGACACTACATTACCATAACCCTAAAAATGAACCCATGGGGCCAAATACTTTCAATTTGAGAAATGATGCATTTTTGGGTTTCTGATAGCACTCATTTGAAATATGCACTTCATTTTGACACTACATTACCATAACCCTAAAATGAACCCCCTGGGCCAAAAACTTTCAAACCATAAAATGATGGATTTGTGGGTTTCTGAGTGTAGCGATTTCAAATATGCCCAGGGCTTAAAAAATTAGAAATTGTGAAATGATTCAATGTGGGTTTCTAATTGCACTGATTTGAAATATGCACTCTGTTTTGACACTACATAACCCTGAAAACTACATAACCATAACCCTGAAAATGAAGCTCTGGAGCCAAAAACTTTCAATTTGTGAAATCATTCATTTTTGGGTTTCTGATTGCACTGATTTCAAATTTGGGTCTCTGATTGCACCAATTTGATATATGCACTCCATTTTGACACTACATTACCATAACCCTAAAAATGAACCCATGGGGCCAAATACTTTCAATTTGAGAAATGATGCATTTTCGGGTTTCTGAAAGCACTCATTTGAAATATGCACTTCATTTTGACACTACATTACCATAACCCTAAAAATGAACCCCCTGGGCCAAAAACTTTCAAACCATAAAATGATGGATTTGTGGGTTTCTGAGTGTAGCAATTTCAAATATGCCCAGGGCTTAAAAAATTAGAAATTGTGAAATGATTTGATGTGGGTTTCTAATTGCACTGATTTGAAATATGCAATCCATTTTGACACTACAAAACCCTGAAAACTACATAACCATAACCCTGAAAATGAACCTCTGGAGCCAAAAACTTTCAATTTGTGAAATCATAAATTTTCAGGTTTCTGATTTCACTCATTTGAAATATGCACTTCATTTTCACACTACATTACCATAACCATAAAAATGAACCCCCTAAGCCAAAAACTTTCAAATCATAAAATGATGCATTTGTGGGTTTCTGATTGTAGCGATTTCAAATATGCACTCCATTTTGACACTACATTACTAAAACCCTGAAATTGAACCCCTAGACCCAAAAATTTCTTATTGTGAAATGATGCATTTTGCAGGTTTCTAATTGCACTGATTTGAAATGACTCAATTTCAACTCTACATTACTGTAGGCCTTTAATTGAACCCATGGGGCTAATAAATTAGAAATTGTGAAATGATGCATTTGTGGCTTTTTGATTGCCTTGATTTGAAATATGCACTTCATTTTGACACTACATTACCATAACCCTGAAAATGAACCCCCAGGGCCAAAAATTTTCAAATCATAAAATGATGTGATTGTGGGTTTCTGATTGTAGCGATTTCAAATATGCACTCCATTTTGACACCACATTACTAAAACCCTGATAATGAACCCCTGGGCACAAAAACTTTCAATTTGTGAAATGATGCATTTGTGGGTTTTTTATTGCACTGATTTGAGATGTGCACTCCATTTCTACTCTACATTACCATAACTTTTTAAGTCTAACCCCTGGGGCTAAAAAATTGAAAATTGTGAATTGATGCATTTGTGGATTGATGATAGTGATTTTTTGAAATATTCATACCATTTTCCAAATTAGGGGCTGAGTTTACAGGAGTTTCCAAACTAGGGGCTGTGTTTACAGGATTTAGAGGGGGTCCCCATGGGGTGCCATTTTTGGGGGGTCTCCAGGGGGTGCCATTTTCTGGAGGTACATATGGGGGTGCCATTTCAAGGGGGTCCACATGGGATGCCATTTTTTGGGTGGTCCCCAGGGGTGCCATTTTTTGGTGGTCCTCAGGGGGGTGCTATATTTTTTTTTGCGGGGGGGGTCCATATGGGGTGCCATTTTGAGGGGGGGTCCCCAGGGGGGTGCCATTTTTGGAGAGTCCCCAGGGGGAGCCAACTTTGGGTGGGGCCCCAGGGGGTGCCATTTTTGTGGGGGTTCCTAGGGGGTGCCATGTTTGGGGGGTCCCCAGGGGGTGCTATTTTTGGGGGGTCCCAAGGGGGTGCCATTTTTAGGGGGTCCCTAAGGGGTGCCATTTTCTGGTGGTCCTCAGGGGGTGCCATATTTGTGGGGCCCTAGGGGGTCCCATTTTTGGGCAGTTCCCAGGGGGTGCCACTTTTGGGGGGTTCCCCAGGGGGTGCCATTTGGAGGGGGGTCCCCATTGGGGTGTCAGTTTTTGCAAGCCTCTGAGAAGTGGGTACCTAAAGCAGGATTCTCTCCAACCTTCAGTTGGGTTTTGTAGAGTCACCAGGGGGAGCCAACTTTGGGTGGGTCCCCAGGGGGTGCCATTTTTGTGGGGGTTCCTAGGGGGTGCCATGTTTGGGGGGTCCCCAGGGGTGCTATTTTTGGGGGGTCCCTAAGGGGTGCCATTTTTGGGGGGTCCCTAAGGGGTGCCATTTTTTGCTGGTCCTCAGGGGGTGCCATATTTGTGGGGCCCTAGGGGGTCCCATTTTTGGGCGGTTCCCAGGGGGTGCCACTTTTGGGAGGTTCCCCAGGGGGTGCCATTTGGAGGGGGGTCCCCATTGGGGTGTCAGTTTTTGCAAGCCTCTGAGTAGTGGGTACCTATAGCAGGATTCTCTCCAACCTTCAGTTGGGTTTTGTGGTTCTCTACAATTTATACCACAAGGATTTACAAACACAAAAAGAACAGCAAAGCACAAATGTAACCAATTGAAGATTACAACAAAGTTTGACACCTTGCAAAAACCACACTATCATATCACAAAACCTATACCACACAGATTGCACACTGCACACCATCATACCAAATCGCAAACTGTCTACATTTTACTACCGAGTTTCATGCCCAACCATTTTACAGAAGTTTACAAAAATCCATTCCAAAACATTGCATCTTTGGTATTGGTCTTGTTATTGTTGGTAGATTACATACCGCATTTCAAAACACATGCCTAGCATGTGGGCAAACTTAACTAAAGTATCATATTTTCTCCAATGGTATTAATTGTAGAGAACCACAAAACCCGACCGAAGGTCGGAGAGAATCCTGCTAGTAAAAATACATGCATCAGAAAAAAAGCGAGTCCGTTGTGTTTTGGCGCCATTTCTAGGGTGAGAAACTCATGGCGCCATTCCATCAGTAGTCTCACGTCCGTCTGTTCCAACCTACACAAGCAACCATAACAAGTCAACCTCAACCCTCAGTCCTCATTTACCCCCCCCCCCCCACAGTGAAGACATTCAAAGAGCGGTGGAGAAGCTCTCAGTTTTGGGCAATGGTTTCGCACTGATACCACTGACAGCGGGCAGATGTCTGGTGCAGTCTGTGCCGGCTGAGTTGAGTATGGATCACACGCGAGTGCTGCAGTTGGCTGACGTGCGTTTTTTGTCTTTTTTGTTGTCGTTTTTTTGGGGGAGGGTGTTGGAAAGATGAGTGATTACTGATTTGATTAAAATTTTTGAGCAAAGTAATTTGCATTTGCAAGCCATTTGTGCTGATGTTTAGGTGCAGTCGGGAAGCTGTGTCGCGAATCTGTCTCATAACATTTTTTTAATTCTACAGTAACTGTTTCTTCTTAGGATTGAAAAATGTCGATCCTTTTTTTTAAAGGGCAACGTTTTTTATGAAGAATTTTTGTATGTGCTAGTCCCCCGCCCAATTAGGACATAGATGAGCAGCGGGTAGAAATAGATTCTACCATTTACTAAGCTTTCGCTGCTAATTCAAGCGGCCGGAAAAAACATTGTCACCTGTCACAGGACACTTGCTTCGTGACGAGTGAGCTGATAATCGATCGATTGCAGTGGGACCAATCAAGGGTTGACTCCGCACTGGTTTGTTACAAGTTGATTACAGTGATGCAAATAAATTAATAAATATTTAAATGCGTTTCTAAGCGCTGGGTTTTTTCCGGGGGGTTTATTTTTCCAGTTGTCGTTTCTACCCCGCTTGACAGCAGAATGCAATGAGAACTGAAAAAAAAACTAAAAAAATTCAAACTAAAAAATCGGCGGTGTCAAAAAAAACAACCGTAAATACTTTGAATAAATCCCCATTTGGATCCCCACTTTAAAAGTAACCCCCCCCCCCCCGAAAACGCAGGACCACCTAGTTTCCGAAGGCGTCGCCTGGGTCGACTTGCAGTCAGAAGACACTACCCATTTCTGGCTGCCTAGTTTATTCATGCAGCAGTATAACGAGCAATGTCGCTCTAGTTCCGAGAGCCAAACTAGTAGGCAGTGAAAAGGCACCGGGCATGGTGGAAATGGAGTTGACAAATGTGATTGTTTGGTTAACCAAGCGTTAGGGAAACGTGGTTGACGTGTCAGTGGCCCCACACACGCTAGTTGACATCGACAACAAATGTCAACTGGTTCCGTTCCCAATTCAAAGCTTGCGTTTGAACGTCGTTCGTCGGCTCGTCAGCAAGCATTGAATCGGGATCGACACCAGTTGACATTTGGTGTCGATGTCAACTAGCGTGTGTGGGCCCAATGAATGAAGCGCACCGCATGATAGGCGCTGCACACACTAATTGGCATTAGAATGTCAATTCAGATTTCAGTTCCCATGTTTCAGAATTATCTCCAAATGTGCATGCTGGGAGCACCAATGTGACGCGTCAACTAGAAAATGAATTGATTTCAACCTGTGAACATTCAGAATCAGATGTCAACTAGTATGTGTAATGCCATAGTTGCAATTTGATGATCGTATTTACAATTTCTCTTGAGAAAAATATTTACGCTGCTAAAAAGGAACGGAACCTGCCGGTTTTTCATGGATAGATTAATAGTGGCTTTAAACGCAGAAAAATTTGGGTTTCCTTGCTAAGTGTTGATAACAGAACAGCACAAATAAAAAAGATTAATAATAGACAATTATTTTTTCAAACTGAGTTTTCACGCGTGTACATATATTCCAGTTGTGGGTGCAGGGCAGGTTAACCCCATGCCCACACCTTTTGGACACAGATGACAATCCGAAACACATTTGATAATGTTTTATTCTGGGTTTGAATTTACAGCGTGAAAAATAACTTGATGTTACATAAGCGCTGTTTTCGACCACCAATTTTTATCTGGTGTGACCGGTAGAAAACAGCGACAATATGGGTAGGTATAACTAGGGATGGCCAGGGTTTTTTCCAAAGGTTTTTTTAATAAAAAAACGTTTTATTACAAAAAAACCCTGTCGTTGAAAAAAACTTTTTCGGCCATCCCTAGGTATAACTATTCGAACACTACTAGAATCAAAATTTCCAATGAAAATTTATTTCACATTTATTGCTTGCTTTTTAGTCTAAAGATCTGTTGTTGCCAATGAGTGCTAGTCACTGTCTTGCATTTTCCCAATTTCATCTTATTTGATAAGTAATTTCAAATTAAAATTTCGCGCTTTATTATTTATTTACATTCCATTTAATAATCAAATATATCTTTAGGCATAAATAAATATCTGTGATGAAGCAAATGAATTTAAATGTTTCTTTCTTTGAGTGTATATTTGCTTATAGGGTTTCTGTCCCGCCCACGATACGGTTACACACGCTATTCCCGTTGATAGGAACAGCGCCATGGTTTTTTGGCGCCCGCGCCAACGGTCCATGGCGTCGTAGATTCATGATTCCTTCGATCGATAGGTTTTCTTGGAAAAATAAAATGTTGGCGCCGGAATCATATCTTGATTATTCACTGAATTTGGCTCTTCTCAGCAGGCCCGATTTTTCCCATTTGTTGCCAATCCCAGACCTTGTAGTAGATTGTAAAATGTCATGCAAAGTGTCAAAAGTCATGTAAAATGTCCTGGAAAATGTTAAAGAATTTATTTAATTACTTAACCAAATTAATTATGTATTGTTTTTGTATTATAGTAATTTAACTCAAAAACTTCAGTCGAGAGATCGAATTTTCTACAATTAAAAAAATTATGCCGTCGCTGGAAAAAGAGGAGGAAGAGAAAAGGGCGGAGCGAGGAGCCAAAACTCCGTATGAGTTGCAGAAAATCCTCCTGGACCGTATGATGCGAAAACCCGTTTGTTTTTGATGGTTAGGTGTAGAAAAGTACAAAAAGTGTTTGGGCGATTAGCTGCCAATTCCGCAAGTGGTGACGTAAAAACAATTGTTAAGCAAAGAAAGTGAAATGGCATGCTAGAAATGAAGTCGGGGTGAATTTATGTGAAAGTGAAATGACAAATAAAAAGTTTGCCAGTCGAATGTAAATGCGAAGCGGGTAAATGTTCCAGTTGTTAACCGTATTTAAAAAAAACCTGGATCGTTAAAAAGACGTTTTTTCCTATCATTGTCTTTACTGGATATGTTCAGTGTCAAAAATTTTATGTCGGTATTCCCGAATCTCCTCACTGGTCCCAAATTCAATGGAATATATTTTTCACGCCTATGTATTTACATGTGTACATGTTAGTGCTTTAAAGTCCATCTGGAAAATGAAGTTGTTTCCGGCGCACTTTTAGTTACCGTATATCCTCGAAATACCCCCTTGAATTAACCTAAAATTGAAAATTTCCACCCTGAAACAATAAACCCCCCTGGGGGTATTTAGAGGAAATACGGTATACTTTTTATTCAACATTTCGTGAATAAATATTTGCTCACTTGCAGGACCGGCCAGTTAAAATTCCTCTGTCGAAATCAGAGCGGGCGCCACGCAAACCGCCAGATTTCATTCGAAACATAATGGGTGCGTCGTGGAGGATTTTTTAACGTGACTAATTAGCTGGGCGATTGGTGGGCGGATAGGGTTGGAAAAAAAAATCAATTTTTTAAACACCTTGATTCTTTAAAAAATAATTGATTTTTGAAAATTACAATCAGATTTTTGTCAAAATCGTCCAAAATTGGGGTATAGAGAAAAATATGTGTATGTTAAGTATCAGACAATGTATTCTGTGGTCATGTTAAGGCTGCGGAGTCATGGGATAAGTCACTAGCAGGAGTCACTAGCATATCACGGCTTATTATTACTAACATGAATAAATGGAACCTTCTACCCTAAATGTTCATGGTAATGTGCATGAGAAATTGCGCACTTGCGCGCAAAAAAAAATTGCAAAATACCTGATACAAGCCTACCAGAAATTTTGCCTTTTGATTTTTTAAAGTTAAAATCAGTTTCCACCCTTGATTTAAAAAAAAAACAGATTAAAAAATTCAGTTTAAAAAAATCAAGAGTGGATGTTAGAATTCCAAAAATGGGTGATTTTTCGAGAAAAAAAAACAATTTTATATAACACCAGAAAGTTTCTCAAATAAAGAAAAGCATAACTCTATCTCTCTATAACATTCGTGGGGGAATTATTTTAACACGGTTAAATGTTTATAAATGCGATTTTCTCCTCAAAAAATAATAAAATAATAATCTTGAGAAACCTCGTCCTCCGGAGGATATTAACATGAAAGAGATATTTTATATTTTCTCATATTTATTTTTCAAATGTATATTTCTAGAGATTTTTCAAATACTAATCGGCGTTATGGTATCCTATCCTGGCTGCCCATTGAAGTGCAACACTAAAATATTTATATATTTTTGTGAGGAAGTTCCGTTTCCCCATCGGACATTCCCGTATCGTCACAAAATGTGTCCTCATTCCGAGACACTGTTTACCCTATTCAAATTTCAGGATCGGCTAGCGGTTCTGGCTCGGCTGAATTTCACATTTACCGCAACACGCGCAAACGCCAGTGGGCCCGGGAAGAATGGGACAAAAAGGAGGTAACTTTGATTAGCGTTGAAGAATTGCGTGATTTTGAGAAAATGTAATTAAATATTTACATTTTCACAGAAAATTTCACAAAAAGAAAATGTAATTACCGTCCCCGGGGGAGTTTTCTTTTCGTCGGAATTTTTTAAGGGACTTATTTGAGGGGAGGAGTTATTTTTTCGTCAGAATATTCAGGAAAATAAGTAAAAAAGTAGGTAGAAAATATGCAGATAACTGCATTGCATACCTACATATGCATACAGCGTAAATACGTCGCCGCCATAGGTAAAAAATTCTTATGAGTTTATCGTTGCACGCTGCACTGCATTTGCATTCGGCGAATGACACGATGCATTTGCGGCATCGATCAGAGGGGGGAGTTATTTTTTCGTCACGCTCACAACAGGGGGTAGTTCTTCGATGGGGATGACTCATTCGAGGATTTGCGGTAAATCTATCTGGAAATACCCGGAAATAAAAATAAAAAAAATCATTCTGTTTGTTTTCTTATATTTTTCTGATGTTTTTTAATCTCTCAAAAATATAACTAAGTAACTCAAAATCTTGGCAAAAGTATAACATTTTAAAACTTCTGTTTTTTTAAATATATTTTCAGATAAAAAAAAATCTTCCGGATATTATTACAAAGCTAACATTGGGAGATTTATCGATGATAGAAAAAAGCGACCATTCAATTTTAATCATTTTTTTTGCTTGAATTCAGTTGGAACGTGAGAAAGTCGAAAAAGAGTGGGAGGACAAAATCAATAGCAGAAAGGCGGAGCTTGAGGCGAAGACTGAAAAAAGACGCAAGAAACGGTTTGTTTGCGCCCGAAACATTTGAGCAAAACGCTATAAAACGTGTTTGAGTTTTCCACAATGAGTCATTTTTAATCTCCGTCAACTGTAGTTTACGGCCACCTCATTGTAGAAAACTCAAATGCGTCCTTAGCTGATTTATAAGTTTTTGGAATTTCGTGTGAAAACACGTGTGCGCGGGCACACTCTACCTACCGCACGCTATAGAGTGAAATCTGCCATACCGTTTGAAAAAAGATCACCCTTTTACCATGTTCTCTCATCGATCACAATTACATTGCTTTTCTGTCACTAAATTCTGTGCAAAAATTGCCGTGCCACTTTATTCATCAAAGTATGGTAACATTTTCCGTGCGGTGCGTACTGTATACTGTATTATGTATCACTTTTAGGTGACTATGCTTTCAAAAATTGAACCCTTACTGCTCAGCAAAACTGGCGTTTGAGCCACTTATAAACTATTTATTCATTTACAATGAGTGCTTTTGCAATACATTTTGACTAGATATGTAATGGCGCTATATATGGCGCTGGCAACCTGGCGCTAGCGCCAAAGAAAAAAAGGTGGTACTTTTGGCGCTTGGCGCTATCTTTGCGCCAGGAACAACGCCTTTACACGCTTTTGACATTTGGCGCCATTGTGCGCTGGCGCTTGCCAACGGCCTGGCGCTTCTTACACTTCTTCTTCACTAATTCCGACCGCAGGTTGAAGGAAAAACGGCGCAAAATGAAAGCGAAAGAGAAATCGAACAAACCTAAGCAAGGCGAGGGGACATCTTCGGAATCTGATGATTCCGATGGCTCAGCTGATGATGATAAAGTTGTGCAGGGATCGGAAAACAAGTTGGCATCGAGTCAATCTGATGTTCAAACAGAAAATCGCGAGTCTGGCAATCAGAATGAATGTGAAAATACGAAAGAAGATGAGATCTCATCCGAACAAGTTGGGGATTCAACTGTGAGAAGTGCGGAAAATTGTGATGACGGGAACGTAAAAAATTCCGACGCCACGTGATTGGTGACGTCATGTTTTGCGGTGTGACATTTTTTGTTTGTTGATAGATTTTTTGTAAAATGTAAGATTGTATACTGTACATGAATGGCTTGTGGTTGTTTTGAGATGCTTAACATGTCTGTGTCGCATTCATGCGGCCCCAATACACATTGCACTTATGCGGCTCAGTTGAATAAATTCGTCGGGTATCGTTTTCATTCAGGGAGTGTTTTCAAATATCGAATTTAATGCCCATCGGCGCACCGTGTAGATCAAATTGCTGCTGATTGCATTGTATTGATGACGTTCGCATTTCTTTACATACGTCATTATTGTATACTATGTTTTATTTTTGTAAAAAAACTGTATTTTTCGATCAAAAACAGTAAACAGTTAATGCGACATTATGTCATTTTGACAATATGCTATATGAATTTAATTTCAAATTCTTTTCGGGAATTCATCCTGAATTATTTACATCATCTAAAAAAAACAATAATTTTTTTTAACTTTTGGATTTGTCATTGTATTTATTTAAAACAAAGACAACCATATGCTGATTCCGGGTAAGCGTCAGTTAAAAAAAATCGTATTTGCTCTAGAAATAGATTTGAATGCGTCTGATTTTGCTGTTTCCCATACAGTTGTTTTTAAATTATGAGCAGTTATTCCTCAGGCCTTTTCTTTTCTCAGCCATATTCTCGTGGTTCGATGGACACTTAGTGTATTTCTAGAGCAAAAGCGATCGATGTTATGGATCTGTTCGATTGTATTAGATCGTATTAATCAATATGACTAATTGATCGATGTGCGCCTTAACGAAACAGCATCGCTGCAGTTTGCACTTCCAGTGACTGTTAATCAAATGTCAAGTGTATTTTGCCAGATATTTTTCCATGTGCTTGTTTCCTTTTTCGATGCGACTTTTGATCGTGTCCTAGCCATTTCGGAACACATCTAGTAACATATTCAGTTGTGTGCATAAAAGCATCAACCTACGTCCGTCCGAATGGCGATAGGCGCATTAGTTGACACTGGATGTCAACTGGTTTTCCTGTCAACTAAAATTGACTCCTATTCTTGACAACTTCTCATTTTAATCTACTGGTCGCCTACCCGTGCTCTAATGTTCGATATTGCGACATGCACGATTGAATACGATTGAGCGATCGTCAATTACAACCGTTATTGTCATAAAAAACAAGTTGACACTCGGCACCAGCTATTGCGCACGGCGCCATTAATCAGACCTACCACAAACCTCCACTCACTTCAAATTGCCGTCATGGAACCATCTAAAACCATCCAAATGTTGCAAACGAGCGAACGCAGGCAGCGCGGCCATGTCGCTCGGCGTGCTGTTGCGCCGCGCCGCGGACAAAATGAGCCTGGTGCTGATGGGGCCGAGGCTGCTGGCGGCGCCGCGCGACAGCCCCGATGATGCGTTTCAGGGTTGGTGGCTTTGGGGGGTTGGCCTTGCGCGCGCTAGTTTGCCGCGAACATTTGGGAACCCGTTTTGAGTTGACCGGAATGCGGAGTCTGTCAACTAGTATTGACGGCGACCAAAAATTTTCATGCGTGTCTCCTGTAGTTTGACGATATGCGGTCTAAGTCATTGCGTTGGATATCTGCCAAAATGCAGGAATAAAAATTTGGCTGCAGCTGGCTTCAGCGGTTGATTTGGGGGGTTAAAAGCTGTTGAGGCAAAATACAAAGTGTGGAGTGAGTTTTTGGTAACTTCAATTTTACCAAATTGTCACTCGTCTAGACTCGATAAACAGTCAACTTCAAACTGAGTCAACTTCGAACATCAGACACCAAATCAACCACCCCCCTCCCCAGATCCAGACGGCTGGAAATACAGCGCCAACGCATTGGAATCAGGCTCGGACTACATGCTGGGGTGGATGTGTTTCGTGCGCGGCCTGGCGCAGGCCACCAGCCCAGTTTTAGTGCCCTGGGTCGCGTCCCAATTGTACAGAGGGGTGGGCATGTTCGGCAGGTGTGTGCGGAATAATTAGGGGTGGAGAATGTGGCTTCTTATAGAAATTAGCTGGATAGGTAAAAGGGCCATAAAATGTAGAATCGATTCAGTTACCAAATTACCAACCTCGGGTGCCATTCCTAGACCCTGCAAAATGTTCAAATGTCGTGGAAAGTATCATAAGTTATGCAAAATGACCCTGTAAATAAAATGTCACATTAAAATAAAATGTCAAATAAATAAATTTAAATTCAATAAAATGTCAAGCATGAATGTTGACACTTTGCATGGAATTTTACATTTTACTGTAACAATGAATCTCTACCCACCCCTTAGCATGAATTACAACAATCAACTGATGCTGTGCGCCTTGGCGCTGTACGTGGGTCTGGTCACGCTGCGGGGACTTGGCCGCGTCACAAACCCCGCCTACTTGCAATTTCTCAGGTTTTTGCTATTTTGTTAAATCAAAGACTTATCCAGTGGGTGCGCGGGGGGTGCATAAAAGTGTCCCTTTCCCGGGGGGACATTGAAAATTCAGGGAGATGCAAATTCTAGTATCAATCGATCAAATCGTTAGGTAAATTTTTTCGCGCACCATTCCACCACACACAAGGTGGCGTGGGGCTTAATGGCGCCATTCCGTCACTGTTTTGGTAAAATTTAGAGGGTGGGGGGCTGAGCACTCCGTTCACCGAGCTCCGTAAAAACAACCCCCACCTGGCTCAAATATCCTGGATACGTCCCTGTTATAACCTCTTTTATGTTTTCGCGTCCCTCGTTTTACCCCCCTTGAAATTCAGGGAAATGGATCGTTCGGATGTGCTGCGGCGCTTTGACGTGGACACGTTGAGTTGGTTCCCCGGCGACATGTGTTACACTGGGCAAAAAAGCAGCGCTAGGGTTGGGATGGTGAGACATGCGCCGCTTTTGCCCGTGGCTGAGGATCACGGGTATGTTTTTCTTTTGCGTTTTACGTAAATTTAAAGTGACACCTTTCTGTGCTCGCTCCATTGCCAATTGCTGAGGGCACACATTTAGTACACGAAGTCGGAGCAAAAAATACGGTAAAAATTTCCAAACTCGCGCCCTAGATATCTATAGATAACTGTGCGATTTTGGGGGTTCAAACGGGACCAGTTTTTCGGACCGTGACCGGGACCAGAAATTTTCTTATGTCGGGACCGGGACCGGGACTGGCTTTTCAATTGTCGGGACCGGGACCGGGACTGGGGGGTCCGGACCGGGACTGGGATTTACCGAACCATGTACCGGGACCGTGGTCTCGTTCAAACCCTATTGTTACGTAATATACAGCCAATGTTGTTCCACACACCTCCACTGTGTGAAGGAACACTCTCAATGTATTAGCCTTTTCTTATAACATTATTCAAGCATTATTCCATTCACATCTTCACTTGAAGTCGTGAATATTTTTTATGAAAAGCAATGTATTTATGTAACAAGTTCGACAAGACACTTGTAACAACACCTAAAATAGATTTTTTTGCAGAAATCACCACTTATAATACTACAACATGGCTCCACAGCCATTATATAGCTATATAAATATATTAATTACTAGGGTTATATAAAAAAACGTTTTTTTAACTCGATGTTTTTAAAAAAAACAACGTTTTTTTATAACGTTTTTTAATAAAAAACGTTTTTTTTTAAAAAGCTCCCAGAAATGACCTTGTGTCAACATATATAGGTATATCAGACAGTGGCAATACTCTGATGGTATATATGACCATATAATGGCTGTTGAGCCATGGTATAGCATTATAAGTGGTGATTTGTGTCAAAAATATCCATTTTTGTTGATATGTACATATATCGGCTTATAGTCGAATGTTCGTGACTTCAGGTAAAGTTTGGCACGGAATAGTGATGAAACAAGGTTATAAAAGGAGGTTGTTACTTTGGGAGTTAAGTTACACACTGTGGAGGTACATGGAAGCACATTCCCTCAATATTATATACTAAACGGGTCTACAATTTAAATGGAAAATTGACTACATAAATTTTCGAAATATTCTCATGTGCAAATGATCAGCCCAATCTAGCTAAAATTTGTGTGAATTTGGGGCCAACATTTCTTTACATTGTCCCCAAATGGCACCCCCCAGCACCCCCCTGGTTAGCCGTGACAGCCTTCTATATATTTTTTCCGATTTTTTTTCTGGCCAATATAATTGGAAAATTTTGGAATCCCACACAGAATATTGCTGCGGGAAAACGCGCTGCCATTTTTGGCATGCTGCCAACACAATCATTGGATACGCTTGTGCTGGCAGTTTTGTGATGTAAAAAAAATCACTAATGGCTCGCTCAGAGCTGCACATAGGTTGCAGGGTGATTTTTACCCGCTGCTGTCCCCACACTGCTGCTGCCTCACAAAAATCCATCCTAAATTGCAGATATCAGCCACTTCATGACATTCAAACATATTAAGAACTTTATAAGTGCAAACATTTTGATTGTGATTGCAAAAACCCCAAATTTACACTTTCTGGGAATGACCTCTTCATCTGTCTGGCCCATTTACACAAAATACAGGACACATTTCCAGTTGTCCCCTGGTATATGTTTAACAGATAATTGTTGCCTGAATTCAATGGGCACTAGCATTTAATGATTTGCATGCAGATGCTGCAGAGGCTGGTCACGCTTTTACAGAAATGCTGTCTTTGAACAGTGGTATTTCCACTGATCGCCATAAATGCATTCTTCGTGCAACAATGTGGTGCAGGACCAGCCACATGTTGCTCATGACACTTAGGAAGCCAGTCCTGGCCACCATGTGCTGTATCATAAGCCTGGGGCTGTGTAAGACACATTAGTTCCAATATATATGTTTTGTTCAAAAAAATATTTCAGGTTTGATCTTCAGCAAAATTTTGGTGTAGGGATTGCGTCGGTTGTGAGGGGGTGGAATAGTTGCAGGAAGTTACCATCTCATATGTCCCAAAAAATCAGTGGCCTGAACCATCCCCAACCCATTTTATAAATAAATCAAATTCTGGCCTGAACAAAAATTTGTATGGATTTTCCATTTATATTGACCAGGAAAAAAGTGGAAAAAAATATTTTCAGCAACAAGGGTGGCCTGAGGGGGTGCCACTTTGGTTATATATAGTATATACTTTGGGGCACCCTCACACTAAGTGACAGCCTGATGGCTTGCTTGTGTGATTTTTAAAATGTTATTTTGTGAATTTTCTATTTATATTGTCCACCAGTTTACACCGACATATGATTGCTTATTAACCCATGGTAGCATATATAAATGGATACTTTGATACTAAAAATGCCACAAAACTAATGAAAACAACCACCAATGTCAATTTGTGTGTGAAATTGCGCGCAAAAATTTTGCAAAATACCTAGTGCTTAGTACTAAAAATTTTGGTTGATGTTTTTTTTAAAAAAAACATTTCGGACGTCATGTTTTAACAAAAACAACGTTTTTTTTAAAATAAAAAACGTTTAAAAAAAAACATCGGCCAACCCTATATATTACATCATAAAATACTGCTATTTGTCTGATATATTTACGTGTATATGTTGACCACATTGTAACTATATTTGGGAGCCTTTGAAAAAAAACATTTAATAAAAAAACAACAATTCTACCCAGGTCATTGAAAAATACGTTTTTTCCATGCCTTGTCGGGACCGCTATAAAATTCCGGGACCGAGACTGGGGTGTCGGGACCGGGACCGCCCCAGTCCAGACTAGGGTTGGCCGATGTTTTTTTTTAAACGTTTTTTTAAAAAAAAAAACGTTTTTTTTTAAAAAAAAACATGACGTCCGAAATGTTTTTTTTTTTTTTAAAAACATCGGCCGAAATTTTTAGTACTAAGCACTGGGTATTTTGCAAAATTTTTGCGCGCAAGCGCGCAATTTCACACACAAATTGACATTGGTGGTTGTTTTCATTGGTTTTGTTGCATTTTTAGTATCAAAACATCCATTTCTATGTGCTACCATGGGTGAATAAGCCGACATATGTTGCTGTAATATATAATATTGAGGTAATGTGCTTCCATGTACCTCCACAGTGTGTAACTTCACTCCCAAAGTAACAACCTCCTTTTATAACCTTGTTTGATCACCATTTCGTGCCAAACTTTACCTGAAGTCTCGAACATTCGACTATAAGGCGATATACGAACGATATGTCGATGAAAAATGGATATTTTTGACACAAATCACCACTTATAATGCTATCCCATGGCTCCACAGCCATTATATGGTCATATTTAACATCACAGAGTATTGCCAGTGTCTGATATACCTATATATGTTGACACTAGGTCATATCTGGGAGCTTTTAAAAAAAAACGTTTTTTTTTTTTAAAAAAACATCGAGTTAAAAAAAACGTTTTTTTTTCCAACCCTAGTCCAGACTTTTTGCCGAACCATGTACTGGGACCGC
This sequence comes from Sphaerolaimus hirsutus, assembly GCA_964036195.1. NCBI lineage: Eukaryota > Metazoa > Nematoda > Chromadorea > Monhysterida > Sphaerolaimidae > Sphaerolaimus > Sphaerolaimus hirsutus. The sequence goes on from OZ038450.1 coordinate 13,486,933, forward strand.
GGTCCCGTTTGAACCCTACTCCCAACCCCTCCTCTATTGGAGACCCCTGGCTAGCCGATTGCCAAAATTTACAGAGCATCAGGGGTCTCCTAGGGGGGCGGCTACCCCTCCCCAATCCGCCAACTATCTATCGATCCCGGAGGCCGCTCAGCTATCTATCTATCCCCTGCAAAATTTTTGGCTACCACCTCCTTAGCCCCCCCCCCCAAATAGCTCAGTTACCTACCTATCTGGAGCGATTTTTGAGAAATTTTGCCCAGATTTTCACTCAAAATCGTTTATTTTCACGCCATTGTAGGGTTTTTCACCTTCAAACTCGTGGTTTTCGCCTATACACATGTTTATATACCTATTTTTAGCCTATTTTTGGCTACCTTTAACCTTTTTTCTTCGTTTTAGCGTTTTTTTTCCTTTCTGCCTTCCATGTACTTAAAAAGCCTATATACAGGGGTGGGCATTTTCAGTTACCGCTAGAAAAACGCGATAGCTTGAGCTACGGTTGAGCTATCACAGTGAAATTTTAACACTATAGAGTAGATACCATAGGACACCTATTCTGAAGTTTGCAACCCAAACGGCCACATTTTGGGTGAGTTGTGGAACACACAGTTTAAGTGTAATTTTGTGACTTGGCGTCACCTGTAGGATAAATCGAGAGTGGCATTAGAGGTGGGGTCACCGGTCTTTGGTGTCATCCCATTCTGTCGTACATTGGCCGATTTTGATGCCCTTTGAGTATGTTGGGGTTTGGGGTCGGGCTACAACCAAATTATTTTTTTTCTCGAATAGTCCCCCAGTCCCAAGATAAGGGGGGTCAAGTTACAAAATTAAACCAAAAACTGTGTGTTCCACAACTCACCCAAAATGTGGCCGTTTGGGTTGCAAACTACAGAATAGGTGTCCTATGCCTATGGAGTCTACTCTATTGTGACAAAATTTTACTGTGATAGCTCAACCGTAGCTCAAGCTATCGCGTTTTTCCAGCGGTAACTGAAAATGCCCACCCCTGTATTTTACCCCCGCGAGCCCCCACCGGAAAATTTTTCAGCTATCTATCGCCCCGGTGGAGCGATTTGCTATCTACACAGCCCCCGCGAGGGCAAAAATTGTGGAGACCCCTGCAGAGCATTTATTTCTGCCTGATAACAGTTTCTACGTAAAAATACAACGTTTGAAATCAACTACCCGATCTATTCAGGCAGCCAGACATGGAGCTTTTGCGTCTACTCGCCAAGGGGGCGGCTCACACGTTGGTGCAAACGCACGGCAGGTATATGCTGTACCCTGGCACTCTGCTGCCGTACTTGGCGCCGCAGCTGCATGACGTTTGGGCCACGGGTCAGTGCCGTTACGTTGTCTACGTCAGATATTGGTTCTTGTTTACGTGAGCGGTTCCCCGCCAAACACGTAACAGGTTCTGCATCAAACTATGCTGTTATGTAAGAACCAGATGTCATGCTGTTTTTTACCACACAATTTATGGCTATCATAATATTATCGGTCCCTGTAGTCTCAAATTCCTCAATGTCACAAAACACTCATCATCATCAAACAAATCAGCGCGCCGCAAACTTGTCTCCGAGCGCAACGCCACCCGACGTGTCCTTTTATCGTACATGGGCGACAAAATCGACACCATGTATGTGCCGATCAGATCTGAGGTACCCACCGAGGAAATTGGCAAGCGAAAATTGCTCATCACTTGTGAGGGGAACGCTGGATTTTATGAAGTGGGCGCCATGACGACCCCCCTTGGAATCGCTGGCAGGGAATGGGATGTGCTCGGATGGAATCAGCCTGGTTGGTTTTTCTAATTTTTTATTTTTAATATTTTAATGGCAGATGGAGTTTCCACCTGCGATCTGTTGAGGGTGACGCTCCCCAATCAGCATGCAGTACATCACTAAATAGCCAATGGTGTTATCTATAGTAGCCTGCGGGCATTTCCCAGATCACCCATTTACACCGGTAGTTTGCATACTCACACATCCGCCAGGTTTCGCCACGTCCAGCGGTATTCCATGGCCGGAAAATGTCGCCGCCGCCATGGAAATCGTGCTGCGATACGCCGTCGATGAGCTGGTGGCAGCCCCGCACCCTGTAAAGTGTAAATTCAAGTGTCAAGTGTCAAATATTAAGTAGTTGACATTTTACATGGCATTTGACACTTCACTTTACACTGTACAGGGTGCGGGACTGCCCCCTGGGCTACGAGCCTTCCAATATATTCATATACGCCTGGTCCATTGGCGGATTTCCAGCGACACACGCTGTCAGATGTTTGCCCAATTGTGGCGGTTTGATACTCGACGCTACTTTTGACGATTTGTTGCCACTGGCGGAAAATGCGCTGCCCGCGTTTGCCGCCCCGCTGGTGAGAATTGCCGTGCGAACGTTTGTGGGGGAACTTTCGTTTGGGTTCGCGTATGGCGTTTGCATTTTCGTATACTCAAGACACTCCTTGCAAAAAGTTTTGGCAGAGGATTGCATGATAAACCATTTCAATCTAATTTCTCCAAAATTTCCGTCGCATATTTGATAATAAGAATATTCACCTAACATTTTCCAGTCAACTGGACTTGCCCGTTTCGAGTCAATTGGAACATTTTGATGGGCCAGTGCTGGTGCCACTCCTAGACACTGCAAAATGCCCTGTAAAATGTCTAATGTCTTGCAAAGCGTCAGGGGTCTCCAAGATGTTGGCCCTCGCGGAGGCTGGATAGATAGCAAGTCGATCCTCCGGAAGGATAGATAGCTGAAAATTTTTCTGGGGGGTAGTGATGTTAAAGGCACCGGGAAAAATTGCACCGCACCGCACCGGCACCTTTGCCAACGCATGAAAAGGGCACCTGGCACCCTGGGGCACCGGCCAGAAAATGGCACCGCACCGCACCGGCACCGGTGCCTTTTGGAAAAAATGGCACCGGCACCGAAGGGCACCGGCGGGTTGCCGGTGCTAGCACCGAAAGGCACCGCACCGGGCTGGAATTTCTGAAGTAAATATCGGGCAGTTTCTCAGTGGTCTCACCTTTGGAAGTGCATATTTCCATGAATTTTCAACCGATTTTGATGGTTGAACACTTAAAATGATCAGAATGATGTGGCAATCACTTTTATGAACCAATTACAATGATAACAAATGAAAGATAAAATATTTAATTCAATGCAATGTCCATAGCCACTATTGTCTACTGATCGGAGTCGTTGCTGTACAGAGAATGGAACAATCTCTGTCATAAACTGACAACAAATTTTGAACAAACAAGTAAGATAAATATAAAATATAAAAATGATTTAAAATTCAAAAAAAATTTAGATTAGCTCATCAGATACTGTATCGGGTATAATGGATTTCACAGTAGGTATATTTATTTGATGGGAGGTTTACAAAATAGGCAAAAACGGTTGGGTAAATATATCGCTGTTTTTTTAAATATGAATAAGCACATACTATGGACAAAATTGCACAGCACATGAAGCCTTGGCCGGTGCCTTTCCCGGTGCCTTTTACCTTGCCCTGGTGCTAGCACCTTTGGCACCGGCAAAAAAATGGCACCGCACCAGCACCGGTGCTATTCTGAAAAAAATGGCACCGGCACCGGCATGGCACTCCTGAAGATTGCAATGGCACCGCACCAGCACCGGTGCTGGTGCCCTTCGGTGCCCAGCACCGGGGCACCGATGCCCCGGTGCCTTTACATCACTACTGGGGGGGCTGGCGTGGGCACAATATATAGGCTTTTTCAAGGTTAAGAAGGCAGAAAGGGGAAAAAATCGCTAATAATCAGTTAAAAGTAGCCAAAAGTAGGTTTAAAATGGCTAGAAATAGGTATATAACGACGCATATAGCCGGAAAGAACGCTTTTGAAAGTGAAAAACTATAAAAAGCTGCGAAAATTAGTGATTTTGAGCGAAAATTGCGGCAAAATTTCTCAAAAACCAGTCCAGATAGATAGATAGCTGAGCGATTTGGGGGGGCAGCCCCCCCCCCAGCCCCCCCTAGGAGACCCCTGAAAAGCGTCAAAGGTGGTGTAAAATGCCCTGTAAAGTGGCAACCTACGTTTGCAATTTTCCAGGGCATTTGACATGACTTTTGACACTTTACATGACATTTTTGATAGCATTTTACATGACGTTTGACAATTTGCATGACATTTGCCATTTTACATGGCATTTTGCGTGGTCTGGAAGTGTCTCCTGGTTATGCGCCGGCGAAAAGATGAAGTGATTGCGACCGATCAAAGTCATCAGCTCAAATCGAACAGGGGAAATCACCTTTTGAAGAGACTTCTCGTCTATAGGTACCCACACGTGTTTTTGGTACGTGCTTTTCGTGATATTGGTAATTTTGTTATAATGTGATAAATAAAACGGAAATTTTTCAGTCTGATCAAATGGCTCTGGTCGACCGATTATTAGAGATGGAACGGGAACAGGATGTAACTGATACTTTTCTGTCGGTTGTAGACTTTTCAGTGAGTCAAAAATGTGCTGCTGCTTTGAAGGATGATGCTCAGGTTCGCATGTCACTTTTCCTTGTTTATTTCCGCACTTTTCAAATTCCTGAATTTTTTCCATTTTTATCAATCATTCACGTATCTTTTTTCACCTTCATTCACCTTGGAAAATCCTCACTGTGTGTAGAAAAGTAAATAGCTGAACATTTGTGCGGTAGCCCATCTCAAGATGAGCGTAAAGATTTGAACAGGGACTTTAAATCATAATAAATTCCGTAGGCGAAGCGGGACAATCGCTCAAGATTGTACCCCAGTAATGTTGGCAACGATCCAAATATGACCGATAATGAGAGAAATTCGCTTGCTCACTATCTGCTGCAACAATATTGGGTGGATTTCGATGGAACTCATAACGCCCAGCTGCCACCCAGTATGCTTAGGTTGCCCAGAAATCCGTGGAGATTGTAATTATTAATGTATTCCGTGGACCGCACAGTTTACACGCACTGATTATATCTCGCGCTGGAAGTGTGCCAGCGTAGATAACGCCTGCGACTTATTAACGAAATAAATTGTAGTTGTAAAAAAGTACACATACCGTATTTCCTCGAAATACCCCCGGGGGGTTTATTGTTTCAGAGTGAGAATTTTGAGGGGGGGTTAACGAGGGGGGGGGGGTTATTATTTCGCCAGAAATTTTTTGAAAACCAAGTACTAAATTGTCGTCTGAAACGTACGCAGACGTCGAAAATGCAACAAAAATCGCCATTTATAAGACTCTAAAGACTTGTATAAGTGTGTAGACGTATAATCATTGTTCTCACATAACAGAGTAATCGTTTTTAACGTGTGTTTTGCATTACCCAGATGACAAACCGCAGCCTTTGTCATTTACGTTCTCTATACACTAAATTTGGGGGGGGGGGGTATTTCGAGGGGGGGTTTATAAGTTCATAGTGTCCATTTTGAGGGGGGGTATTTCGAGGAAATACGGTATTTAGAATTTTCAACGACAAAAATGTTTTCCGATATTTTTAACAATCGTCATTGTTGGCTCACTGCCAATGTGAACCACGCGTGCAAAGTGTCAAGTCACCGGAGTATACGTATTGTGAAATGTACCGGCGATGGCAAAATTTTTTTTAGTATTTTGATATACTTTTTGCTGCAGATCATTCATGTTGACTAGGGAACTTGATGCCTCAGAAATCTCTTTCGCGCTTTGAAACTATTGATATCGATTATTGAGAGCGGTTCAATCAACAGTCACATTGTGTGAGAATTTTTGTTTCAGTTTGTTCACCGGTTAATAGTTTCGTGTAACATTTGCCATCTATATTACTGGTGTTCTAAAATAGTCTTTTTGCTGATAAACTTCGCATTTTGTTAAAAAAACGCTGTGATCTGTGTGTTGGCTTTCCAGGTACCGTATTTCTTCTAATATAGAAGAGCTAATATTCCTCTTGTCAAATTTTTACTTGCTCGTCTATATAAAGAGCCGGCAAATATAAGTGAGAAATTAGACATTTATTTTTTGAAAACATTTTTCTCGGCACTCGAGTAAAGTTGGGCCGAGCTACTTTGTTTGTGCGTAGCCCCAACATTTGTCTACACGAAACCCTGGGGAGGGCCCCTGTAGCTGCTACGATGCGGCCACAGGGGCGCCTCCCGAAAATTTTTTTAAATTTCTAGTCGGCCCATATAAATGAGAAATTTTTATCGATTTTTTTTGCGCTCTTCACACGTATTGTGTAAAGAGCGCAAAAAGGTTGCGATGAGGATATTCATGTACAGAAATGTACGGGCTTTCTTTATACATGCCCAGCACCACATGTATCCTAAAATTTTCAGTCAAAATTTGACTGCAAAAATCGACGTTTTTTGGTCGGTTTTTGGCGGTTTTGACACCATTTTGACGGGCGCCAGCCTGGATCTGCACGGAGGGGAGTGAAAATTGAATGAAATATGCACTTAGACATGGCGCATCTTTCTACACGCTCCAAACTCCCCAAAACCCTCCTCAAAAAAAGTTGTATATGGAACTTCAAACTAATTTTTTGGACGCCACGTCTTTCCGAGTACCGTGCACTGCTACATGGCCACAAGGGGTTTCCTATCCCTCATGGCCTGCAGCAAAGTTGTTCTTAAACCACCGCCGTTGCGAGCGTGTGGCGTCTGAATGTCTGCTGCTGCAGGAGCACCGTGAAGGCCGCCTGAACCTGAACATCTTTTTGGACGAGAAAAAGTTAGTTTTTGTTCAATTCAAACTTTTTTTGAGGGGTGTTTTGGGGGATTTGGTGCGTGTAGAAAGATGCGCCATGTTTTTGTGCATCTTTCATTCAATTTTCGCTCCCCTCCATGCAGATTCCGGCTGGCGCCCGACAAAAAGGTGTCAAAACCACCAAAAACCGACCAAAAAAACGTCGATCGTCGCAGTCAAATTTTAGCTAAAATGTTTAGGATACGCGCAACGCTGGGCATGTATAAAGAAAGGCTAGATTCTACTTTCCGTCCGGCTTGGCACGCTGCCCGCTTGCGCTTGGGAAGGTTTTTAGGCATTGACCCCGCCTTGATGATGAACTCAGGTCGGGGTCGGCGGCGGAATGGATCAAAGGTTGAGTGCCATGGGATTAACTCTGGACTCACTCGGGATTATTGCTCAGATTGGGTGTGGTGGCTTTAATTGGTGTGTGTAAATACTTGTGACCGGTAGAATTTTGATGATTTTGATCAGCGATGTGTGGCAATATTTGATGTGCTCTGTTTTGATGACAGAGTTTCAGCACTATAACCTCACCATAGCCCGAGATATAGCTTCCGAAGTGAAATAAAAAAATGGGTGGCTAACTTCTTGACCGGGAAGGTGTTTATGATAAGAACAAGTTTACGTCGTTTTTTACATGCAATTTTAATTCTCACACTTCAAATGTTTTTGTGCATATCAGCTTACGTCTAAATTTTGTACATGTATTGATAAAATGTATTTTTGTAAAAGTCTGAATTCACCACTGTCAACTATCTATTCTGATGTAAACAATGATGTAACAAAAAACGGGAATGATCTACGCTAAATGTACGCTTGATCCGATCGCATTCAGCCTTTGATCCATTCCGCACAAAATTGTTGGCATGAAAAGTGTCAATCCAATCGGCGCAATCAAATACGCGTGCAGTGTGGGGGTCGTGTTTTTCATAAGAAGTCAACCACATGCGTGCAATTTGGTCAGCAGACGCGACTCTTTATAAAAAACTTCCCGCGTGCAACCCAAGCCAAGCCATACGCCGGACGGAAAATACAGTCAATCAAAGAAAGCCCGCACATTTCTGTACACGAATATTTTAATCGCAACGTCTTGCGCTCTTTACACAATGCGTGTAAAGAGCGCAAAAAAAATCGATTAAAATTTCTCATTTATATGGGCCGACTAGAAATTTTAAAAAAATTTCGGGAGGCGCCCCTGTGGCCGCATCGCAGCAGCTACAGGGGCCCTCCCCAGGGTTTCGTGTAGACAAATGTTGGGGCTACGCACAAACAAAGTAGCTCGGCCCAACTTTACTCGAGTGCCGAGAAAAATGTTTTCAAAAAATAAATGTCTAATTTCTCACTTATATTTGCCGGCTCTTTACACTACCGTTCATAAATGTCCGGAATCGGGTCTCATGCATTGTTCTGGTGATGCTCCAATGCAGAGAAGGATGGCTGCCAAGTAAATAGTCATTCGTTTAATGCATAAATACGAGTGTTCATAACGTGCATGCAAAAAAATATTTTTCTATCTTACTCTTTTCTATCTTAGGGCTTATGCCCTTCTAGAGCAAAATAAATTTACACACCCCATTTTGTTCCTGGTGCATAAAAGTCCGGAAAATGCACCTAAAGCTATTCTAAGCTTAAGAATTCCCTCAAAAATGCTCATGGTTAGATAGAGGGAGTGATCAACAACACAAAATTGTCAGAAAACATTGTCATAAATATTCCATCTTGAATGATATATCAATAAGAATGTGACACTGCTCAGTCTGTGTTTCCCATAGTATGAAGCAACAATATGCAAGCTGGATTACATCTTCAAACTGCACATTGCTGTTTTGAACTCTCTATCATACAGAAGACACTTGAGGGTGCCTAGGTACACTATCTACAGTGAACCCAGATGATCTGGAAAAATTTGTTCTTAGGCCAAAGATGTTGATGATCATATTCACCAAATTTTGTTCCTGAAAATGTAGAAAATTTTACATTTTCATTTGGCCTGAGTACACGATTAAACCAGACCCATATGTACTTTGCAAGTGATATGGTCATGTACCCTTAAGAATGCTACAGGTTATGCACCAATCTAACTTCAGCTGTGTGTGATTTTACATGATTCGTATGGCAGTTTTCATGTTGTACTGCCAGTACCTTGTGAGTACAGTTTTGTGTGGGTGTTTATTTATCATTCAAATCCCTATATTATCACTATATATAGATTTCTAACATCATTTTTATACAAGTATTTCTCATTCCAAGAAACAAATGTTGATGATAAAGCTGTTTGTGGGCCATTATAGTGCCCCATTCCTCTAGCAAAGGCTACCAGGTAATGGAAATCAATTGTGAAGAGTTTTCATAAAAAAACATGGCCTGAGAGTAAAATAGGAGGACGTTTTCTGGCATTTTGTGTTGATGATCACTCCATCGTTCTAACCTAAGCATTTTTGAAGGCATTCTTAAGCTTAGAATAGCCTCAAGTGCATTTTCCGGACTTTTATGCACCAGCAACAAAATGGGGTGTGTAAATGTATTCTGTTCTAGAAGGGCTTATGAGAAAGATAGAAAAATATTTTTTTGCATGCACGTTAAGAACACTCATATGCAAAAAAACGAATGACTATTTACTTAGCACCCATGCTTCTCTGCATTGGAGCATCACCAGAACAATGCATGATACCAGATTCCGGACTTTTATGAACGGTAGTGTATTTACTTGTTTTATTCTGTTATTGCGAGCAAACCTGGTGGCAGTAAAGTTAAGTGTCAATCAAAAAAATATTTCATAAAGATTCTATACACAATTTTTACCATTTTTTGTGACATTTTTACACATTTTCAGATTAACTAAGACGTGTTTTCACCAACAAATTGTCTTCCCATATCCCCATATTTTTTGAGGTGCTCTATACGTATTGGAAGAAATACGGTAGTTAATTAGTCATTAGATTTAGTCAGTACATTTATCGCTGTACTTTTTCTGATTTTTAAAAATGTAGGCTTATATCGCGTGTCCAGTAAAAAGCATTTTCTCTCATCTCTAATGGCCCTGCGCACACTAGTTTTCACACGAAATTTCGAAAACTGATAAATGAGCTTAGAACGTTTTTGAGTTGTCCACAATGAGTCATTTTTTATCTCCGTCAACTGTAGTTGACAGCCACCTCATTGTAGAAAACTCAAATGCGTTCTAAGCTGATTTGTGAGTTTTCGAAATTTCGTGTGAAAACTGTGTGCGCAGGCACAATATCTATCATCCTGAATTCTTAATAGCGAAAAGTTTTTTTTTCTAAATACGTATAAAATCAATGACAAAACAAGTGCAGGTTCAGCAAAGTTGTAACATTCGAGCTTCAACTAATAACCACCGAAATTTCATTATTTGTTTTCTGAATAAACTTGAGAACAAAATAGTAGTACATTTATTACATAGTAAAATACATCTAAATACATAGTTAAGTCCATATAATGGCTGTGGAACAACCGATAGCCTTTAAGTGGTTAGGTACTTGTGCCGAGAAATCCATTTTCATGTTACTTGTAGACTTTATTTTATACGAGAAATGAACGTTCACATCTGACGTATTTATCACTTTGTCTACTCTACCTTACCACAACCGTAAAATATATATACCGTATTTGCTTGAATAATTCCCCCGGGGAATTATTTTTTCGTCTGAATTTTTGAGGGAGTTTACACACAAAAAAAATTATTTGCTGAAAGGGGGCATTATTCCACACTGGAACTAATCTTTCCACACTCGTCTAAAGGGGGGAATTATTCAAGGTGGGGTTAATATTCGAGCAAAAAATATGGTGCTCAAACGGGCGGCGGTCGATGTGCATTTTGTGGGCTATTTTCGTGCACCGAACACATGGGATGTTTGTACGGCGTTGGTTTTCGCTGTATCTTGCTGCATTTGTCACCTGTTGGGGGGGGGGGGGGAATATTTCTGCTGTTTATTTAGTTCGCGTGCTGACGTCTGTTTGAAAATGCGAAAATGCGAGGAAAAAAATTTTTCGGGTGGCCAGCAGCAGGTCGCCTCGATATTATAATACCATATTTCTTCTAATAGAAGAGCGCCGTTGTATTTTTCTCGTCAACTTTTCTATCTGCCGTTCTATTGGAGGTGCCGTTCTATTAGAGGTATGCCGTTCTATTGCCGTAGTTGGGGAGCATGGATTGATATGAAAGTAAAATCCTGCCTGATTTTTCCGCTTTTTTGCTGAGTTGTCAAAAGAACCGAACTTTTTTCAAAGTATACGTAAACGTAAAGTATTTATTTTTTTACTCACCCCTTGAGCACAGAAAACGTAAAGTAATTTTTTTACTTTTACTCTTTTCGAGTAAAGACGTATTTATATTATTGTTTTTATTTTTCCATCGCTGGTTCATTATCGACTTCGTGAAACCGACAAGCCAATTCAATTACGGGATGGAAGTTATGTGCTGGCGCGACATTTGATGCTTATATGCTGTGATAAAGCTGAATGTCAGGATTCTCAGTGCAAAAGTTTTGAAAATTTTGCGGTATTTGGAATCCAGCCAATGGATCCAGAAGGAATGAAAGAAGTATTTTCCATTTATGTTTTTATTAGTTTCAACTAGTTCACTCATTTGAAATTGGTTAAATTACTCAGATTGACATTGTGCGTGGGGAGAATTACCATGTGGGAATTTGTTTGGTTCCAATATTTCGTTTTTGTCATGGCAATTGGGACCGGGTTGTTGATGTGAATTTGTTTGGATTTGGGATTTTCCAAGAAGCCATTTTGAAAATCTTGGTCAGTAATTATTATATTATTGTATTTTTCATATTGTAGAGGCAATTGGGTAAAAATTGAGTATTATATACACAGGCGGAGGGCATTACTGGCACTGCTCGAAATTGTTTTTTCTGCATTGTCCGCCATACGTTGTTTCACTCGGAAGTTCTGAAATTCCGTCAGAAAGATGAATATGTGAGGAGTAATTCAAAGTTTGATCATAAATGTTTTGAGTGTTTTGGCAAGTATGTGGGTAGTACAAATTTTGCGCCAGGTGGTCACTTTTTATTTGAGACCATTGGCAAACACTCTGTGGACAGTGCTGAAAGTTATAGCCCATTGCAATTCCCAGACAGATTGGGACGTGTTGCCTGGTATAATAGGCGTCGATAAATTCATAGTAGGAAATTTGTGATCAAATGAATAATGTGATGACAAAAAAAAATAGTTATTTGGTTTAAAATATGAATTTATAAAATTTTGCAAATCCAGAAATTTGTCAACACATTTTATTGTTGTAGAGAGCTAGGCAATTTGTATAGTTGTTCTATTCTAGAAATAATGTGTTTTTCTGTGGATTTATTCTTGTCCACTGGTACTAGAGTACATTCATTATTAACTATTTTATAAATTTTGTATGGCCCATCATAAATTGGCTGTAGGTTCTTTTTTAATGAGTGTACTTTATGCATAACTAAATCACCGATTTTCAGATGATCAAGGATTTTTATTTTGCGTTTATTATTGAACCAATTAGTATATTTATTTTTTGCGATGTTTGTTGAATATTGTGCTTCCCTCCACAATTTTTGTGGAAGTTCAGATGAAATGGGAATGGGTACTGTTTTTCCCACCGAGGGGAGTCGATGGTGTACTAAAATGAATGGTGGTTTCTGTGTATGTGAATTTATTCTCAAATTATGTTTCAGAGCGGCTATCGGAGTCATTGAGGGCCAATCTTTTGAATTTTTGGAATCAAGTAGCATCTTCACTTGATCGACAATTGATCTAATAACCCTTTCGGCTATCCCATTTGTTTGGGGGTGGTAAGGTTGTCCCCTTATATGTTCAACATTCCAAGAATGTAAAAAGTGAGCGAAATGTTTCCCTGTAAATTCTGGCGCATTGTCAGTAATTAAGCGGGTTGGGGGTCCAAATGGGGCAAAAACATAATTATTCAAATATTTTGTTATTGTAGAAGTTGTATGATTTTTTAATGGGAATGCCATTGTATAGCGTGATAGTGCATCAACAATTATTAGCATATATTTATAGCCTTTAAATGGTGGTAATTCCGTTATGTCCATATGTAAGGTATTCCAAGGCATTGATGGGGTTGGAGTGAGTTTCATGGCTGCATTCCCATGTTTATGTGGTTTAAACTGTATACATGATTCACAAGATTTGCAATATTTATCAATATCTTTTTTCATGAATGGCCAAGCTCCATATTCGGCCAGTAGTGTTAATGTGGAATCTACACTTCCATGAGCGGCATAATGCCCGCTGTGTGCTTCAGCTATAAATGAGCTTTTTAAGTGTTCTGGGACCCAGATCACCATCCTCTGTGAATAGATAGGTGAAATTATATGTACTATTCCGTTCATCAGAGATGCGTTTGAAATGACTTCGTTAGCAATTAATTTATTTTTGATTTTCAGTATATTCGGGTCTTTTGCTTGTTCAGTTGCCCAGTCGAAATCGGAGATAAAATTTATATCTTTAGCTTTGCTTTCAATTTTTCCTGATGGTTTTTTGGGTTGTAAATGTGGTAAGGTATCAATTAAATCAGATACTTCATGCAAATCTAGATCACTGTCTGTGTCTTCAATAGGATTTCGACTTAGCTGGTCGGCAATTTTATTGAAATTTGCGGGGCGATGCTCTATGCGCAAAATTCGATTTTGCAGGTACATTGCCCACCTTTCCAAGATGGAAAAATGAGGAGTTTTATAAGCTTGGACTATTCCCGAATTATCAGTTTGTATGACTATTTTCTGTCCTTCTATTATTGGAGCCAGACGTCTAATACTCCATGCAACTGCTAGTGCTTCAAGCATGGCAGCACTCCAGTGTTTATATTCTGCATGGACTCGTTTACTTATGTATGCGATTGGATGAATTTTGCCTTTAACATCTTTTTGCAGTAAAACTGCTGCAATTCCATATTTACAGGCGTCACTTTGAATTATAAATTCTGTTCCATCATATCGTGGATGTGCTAAGCAAGGGGCTGTTGATAAGGCCAATATTAATTTATTCCAGGCTTCATTCATCTGTTCATTCCAAATACACTCCGTTGTAACTTTTTTTTGGAATTTTATGTGATATAACTGCATACAGTGGAGCAGCTATATTTGCGTATTGTGGTATGAAATGATTGAAATATGTAGTCTTTCCTAAAAATCTTCTAAGATCCTGTAAAGAAACTGGTTTGGGTTGATTTATGACAGCATTTACTCTATCAAATGCTGGTTTTATTCCTTCCTGACTAATGTCATGTCCCAGGTATTTTAGCTTTTGAACAAGAAATAAGCATTTTTTAGGACCTAATTTGAGGTTAGCCCATCTCAAGCGAGCAAACAATTTATTTAAATGAATTAGATGATCTGCCACATTATCACTTGTTATCAAAATGTCGTCCAGATACGTGCGACACCATGGGCGTTCATAGGTATTTTTACACAATCCTCGCAACATTATATTCATAAGCCTTTGGAAGGAAGCTGGGCTTCCGCTGGCTCCCATAGGACAGCGTAGGAACCTGAATTGCCCTAAACTGCAAACAAATGCGGTTATATCTTTGGTTTGCTCATTACCCAATGGTAAATTATAAAACCCATGTTTTAAATCCAAACTACTGAATATTTTACGGCCCGCGAACTCTGTTAGAATATGCCCAATTTGGGGTAATGGATATGACTGTACTTGGCTAACACTATTTACTAATCTATAGTCAACAGTCAGTCTCCATTCTGACTCCCCCTTTTTTACTACTGTGATAGGGCTTGCCCATGGGCTATCACAGGTTTCAATTATTCCTCTGGCTAGCATTTGCTCAATTGTTGTAGCAATGTATGGCCGTTTCTGGGGCGCTTCATACCTGACAGCCTGTTTTATTGGTTTTTGGCTTGGGTCCAAATATATATAGTGGGCAGCTAGTGTTGTACAACCCACGTCGAACTCTCCACAACTGAATATGTCATGAAAGTTTTCTATTAATTTTTCAAATTCTAGCGTTTGTTCTTTTGTCATTTTACATCTGTTTTGAGATGGCAGATTGTTTAAAATATGCTTTGTTCGTTCACCTTTTTCAGTTGGGAAGTCTGGGGCCGGCTTTACGAAATCAGGCGGATATGGATCATTTACAGCCGGGAATATAAATTCTGCATCGTTTTTTATATGGAAAATATTTACCTGAGGGAGAAATTTTCCAATACACATTGATTTTTTGATTCTCACATCTGAATTAGATTTATTTTTAACCCACAAGGTTAAATTTTGCCATTGAGTCTCTTTGGACAAGTAAATGTCTATAGCTGAGAGATTTACATTAGTTTTATTTAAAAGAGTAAAAGTGCAAGTACCTAGTTGTGGATAACTAGGATGTATTTTTATTTTTATCTGTGTGATTGAATTTGAAGGTAATATATATTTCTTCTGTGGGAATATTTTAAATTTTTTCAATTGTACTTGAGAAGACTCTATATTAGATTTTGTTTTTCTATTTATAAATTTTATTATTTTTGGTAGGAAATTTAAGGTTGGGATGATGTCCAATCCCAAGAGAAATGCGTGGTTGGCATTTTCTGCAAAGTTAACCAGAAAATTCCATTTTGTAGTTTGATTATTTCCTTGGCAGTCAGTATATGAAATGGGTAATTTTGCTTGTTTTATTTCCCCAGGAAGTGTTTGCCCGCCTGCATGTCTGATTATTGTTGAAATCGGTGAAATAACATTTTTTAAAGAGATTTTAGCTTCTTTAGCTATTTTTTCCAAGGTTTTGCTGGGTAATACGGATCTGGTGGCCCCGGTGTCTATTACTGCAGTTATTGGTATACCGAATATTTTCACTTCAGAGGTAATTAATTTATTTTTATCGATTGAATTCAAGATGTTTTGTGTACTAGTAATGGGGAAGAATTTCTGTGAAAGTTTAGTGAAAGCACGAATCATCCAACCCTGGGACTGTTTCACAATATTGAATATCATCTGTATCGCCATTATTATCTTCATCATCAGTGGTGTTATTTGGTTCCTTTTCGTCAATGGCAGTGTTGTCCGATTTGGAATCTGAGAGGAAGATTTGTTTATTTTTGAAGTTTTCTTTGGTGGGGTTATCCAGAAAGGCGGTATTATAGACAAACCTTCTTCATTGTCGGTGTCATCCTGATCCTGGTCCTCTACCTCCTGGGAATCTGCTGCATTTATTTGCTCCTTATTTGCTAAGGGCCCCTTTAAAGTCTTTGTTTGGTTTGAGGAAAAAGTTGTATTATGTGTTGCAGCTGGCCCAAATTTTTTGACTCCCATGAAACCAGCATTGGGGGATTTTTTTACCATCTCATCCTGTCTGTTTTTATTTTGATAGCAATCTGCGGATTTATGTCCAAACTTGGAGCAAGTGTTACATTTTAGAGTGCTTCTCAGTGTGGATTTTTGGAAATTTTTAGTTTTATCAAAAGTTTGTTTTTCTGTCTTCTGCGTATTTTCCCCTGAGTGGAAGTTTTGGGAGCGTTTTGTTTTGTATCCCAACCGTTCCAGATCAAACAGATACTCATCCAGTTGCTGGGCAGCCTCTCTTGGCTCAACAATTTTCTCATCTTGGATATCCTGATGTAATTTGATAATGATCCTTTTTTCAAATTTTTCTTGTTTTATGCCTCGAACAAAACGCATCAGAATCACGGCCTTTCGTTCTTTTTCTGGAAGCAATTTCATATACTCAATGGGAAGTTTACTCATGAGTCTAGTACAGAATTTTATGCATGACTCGTTGTCATATTGAGTCAAAATATCCCACTGGGCGATAGTTAGGCGGATAGAATGGGATTTATACGTTTTCTTTAATTCTTCCAGGACATACTCTGGATTCAGTTTCTGTTCCTTTGTGAAAGATTTGAAAAGTTCTTTAGCAGATCCTTTTAACTTTACTCGGAAAATTATTTGCCAAAATTGGATATGGCTATCAGAGGGCAGCAAAAACAAATGTTGCTCAACGGTTTCTTTCCAGTCCTTAAAATTTTCTCTTTCTCCCTTGAACACAGGAATTGTATGTAACAGAGTTGGTAGCAGTGTATTTATAACTGTAGATGTTGCATTCGATGCTGAGCCGGTGTTTTGAGGTGGCAATTCCTGCGGTATTATTTCATGCGCTTGCTGTGCTTCTGGCAATCCTTGAGCAGGGTTACTTTGGGGTAACACTGACTGTATTTTTGTCAATTTGTCAACTAACACATCCAACGTCGCTGTGATATTTGTCACTTGGTCGGTGAGAATACTGACGTGATTTTCCAAATTACCAATTTTTACATTTACATCATTCTTTCGTTTGTTGTATCCCATTTGCACCGTGTTTTGGAACTGTGCCAATTTATGATCAAAGGAACGTGTCAGATTTGCATGCAGCTGATCAATTAGGGTTGAAACTTGGGTCATTGAAATCATGTTTTCACTGGGCTGTAGCCGCGGTGTTGAAGCCATTTCTGGGTATCCAGGCGGGGGCCGAGTAATATCATGCCTGTTGACATTTGCTCGCGGCACCTGAAGATATTGTTCCTGTTGGCGGAAAAAATCAAAATTCGTCGAATTCCCAGGTAAAACAATCGGTTGTTTGCTACGCGTGCGACCAGAAATTAGCGGATTTTGGCCCTGCAAAACTTGCGGGTTGTCCTCTCCCAACATAATTCGTGATGCGATGGCTGCATTTTGCCCCAGCGGGGAGAGGGCTGGGTTACGTACCCACTGGAAAGTTTCATTTTCGATTTCATTCCCATATCTCATTTGTGGGGCATCTCCTGAATTGGAGGCATCTCCCAAATTGGAGGCAAGTTGATAGCGAGTGTGAACACTGCCATTCGAACCATCTCCCATTTGGGAGGCATCTCCATGATTGGAGGCATCTCTCAGGTTAGAGGCATCCCCCATACGGAGGGCATCTCCATTATTGGAGGCATCTCCATGATTGGAGGCATCTCCCAATTGGAAGGCATCTCTATGATTAGAGGCATCCCCACGAAGGAGGGCATCTCGATAGTTATGTCCTGTTGACATGTTTTTGAGCTTGACTTACCGAAAACACTGACAACGGCTGCGTAAATGATTTATGTTTAGCTGTTACTGTCCAGCTGTCCTCAAAAAAATTTTTAGCAATGTGGTTTGCTGCTCGTCCACCAGTTGTTTACGTAGCCGATGTCGAGGGGATGACTTTTATGCACTTTATAGTGTTCGAGTAAGTCCCTTTTTACGAGGGTGGAGAACAGTTAAATCACAACCAAATGGATATCATCTGATATCACATATCACAACTAAATCTATCTGACATCTTAACAGGGTGGGTAATAATTTCATTGTGTCCATTTTGAGGGGGGGGGGGTATTTCGAGGTAACACGGTATATTTTTGGTTCTATACCCATTTTCGACTAGTTTCCCGTATTTTTAGCTCATTTTTTCACTTTTTTCCCTTCTATGCCTTTAAAAACCTATATAAAAGACGATCTAAAATACGTTTTCTGTACTCGAGTACTTTCAAAAAGTATATGTAAAAGCGAGTACCAGAACTTTTTTCGGAGGAAACTTAAACGTATTTACTCTGTACTCGAGTATACGTATTTATCGACTATAAGTAAATATGTTTAAACAACTATGCTTTTTTGTATGGGATGCTTGGGAACCATTTCATATGACATTTTCGTTAAACCTGAAAATTTGTCAATGTCGACTCTTTACAGCGTCAGTGTCTATGTGCGTGACAGTGACGTGTAGTCGTGTATGACGAGAGAACCAGTAAATATATATGTTCTTCAAATTAATGCTAATTTCTCGGCACATCTTACAGGTTCCCTTGACGTCAAACAGTATAATACAAATTGGACTCACCTATATCGGCACCTAAAAAGCCGATTTTCTTGACGTTGTCATCATGTAATGTGTCTTTTTCGCTTCCATCTGTTACTTTTTTCGTGGCTTCTCCCTGTAAGTTGACGAAAAAAATAATTTGTCGCAAAAAAAAACGAGAAAAAAGTTTTTTACCAACATCTGTTAGGGAATTATTTGACGCTTGCTGTTCCACGTTGGCCATCGTGCAGTGACTCTGTTTCAACCAAATTTTTAAGCGAACATTGATTAGGTAGGTTCAAATGATTGACAGCAGTTAGGTTGTGAGTAAACAACCTGCGGAAATTAAATGAAACCTTGCTTCCAATGTCTGACATTTTACGCTTTCATGTGTCATCCATTAGCGTAAATTACATAACTTGAGAAACTATGAAGGTAATGTGTTTACTATTTATTTATTGAAGTCTCATTGCAACCCCGCTAAAGATGGCATTCAAAAATTAGAAAATTTGAAAACTATTATTGGATAAATCTAAAACTAGATTAAATACCCCTTTCAGAAAAAATCGAAACTGATCTAGCTTTGGGCGCATTTGAGTTTCTCAGAATGAGATTTGAATTTGAATCAAATTTGTTGAAAACGGATTTACCGTATTTCTTCTAATAGAAGGGCGCCGTTCTATTTTTTGCGTCAACTTTTTTACCTGCCGTTCTATTAGAGGTGCCGTTCTATTGGAGGCTGCCGTTCTATTTTTTCACCAATAATTTATAGACATGTTTCATTTGAACATAGTGTTTTTACTCAAAAATGAACAACATTTTACGATCAGAGCATCAATTCAAACAAAACAAAATGTGAAAAAAACCCTAAATTATAGTTCTGAACAGCTAGGATGATCTCACCGCCCATTTTTCTTATATTTGAGTGTTCTGGCACTCTTCCAACGTAATTTCCACCTGCCGTTCTATTGGAGGTGCCGTTCTAATTGAGGCTGCCGTTCTATTAATTTCGTGGGTGCAACAAAGTGCCAAAACCTGCCGTTCTATTGGAGGTGCTGTTCTATTGCAGGTGCCGTTCTATTGGAGGTATGCCGTTCTATTAGAAGAAATACAGTATTTATCAGTTTCAAAAAAATCTTGTGACCGCAATACTGTTTCGTGTCTGAGGTATTCAAATGTAATGAGGTGCTGAGGTCTACTCGCGATTAGTGATGGAAAAGCGCCAGAAAGAATGGCGCCATGGCACCATTCGGAAAGTGGGCGCCAGACGCCACGGAAAGAGAGCGCCAAGGGCGCCATGGCGCCATTTGAAAAATGGGGCGCCAGGCTAAAAAAGTGTGTACGATACCCTCGTGTGCTAAAGAGCAAAGTCCGACACACTTTCACTTCTTTTTCACGCTTCCCAGGATGTAATCAACAAAAACAAGACTAGCAACAATTTTTTTTGCATAAAATTGTGCCCGCATGTGCCATTCAATTCAAACACAATGACAATTGTCGTTTGACAAAAAATTCACATGAAATGGCGCAAATTAAATGTTTTCTTGTTTTCTTTTCACAAATGTTTTCTGGGACAAAATGGACAAAACCAGAACAGCAGCGATTTCAATCCGTCGATATACGGGTTTGCAAGTTCAACGATCCATCCTTCTCAGCTTATCATCTGTCAGATGCATCTGATGAACCGTTGCACTTGTAAAAACTTGCACCAATTCGTGCATTTTTCCGGCGAATTTTGATTATCCGCTGACACACTTTTATTTTTCCATTATGCTGCGATTACAGCTCGGGCGTAAAATTGACCGGGCGTAAAATTAATTACAGATGAATGGATAAAGATACGACATTGTTATTGCAGTCAAAGAAAGCTTAGATGCAGACGTGTCCAAAGCTCATGAGTTTATTTTAATCTTACTGGGAGTTATGAATTTTAGCACAATTCTTCCAATTATGCGCTGTAACTGGTGTAAAATTAGGGCGTAAAATTAAAAAAATTTGCGCCAAAATTCATAACTTCTAGTACAATTAAAATAAACTGATGAGCTTTGGACACAAGCAACATGTGCATGTGCGCTTTCTTTGACTGAAATTACAATGCCATATCTTTATCCATTCACCTGTAATTAATTTTACGCCCGGTCAATTTTACGCCCGAGCTGTAATCGCAGCATTAATGCAGCGCCAGAGAAAAAGGGCGCCAAGCGCCAATGGCACCATGGTGCGGTGCCCTTTGGCGCCCTCAAATGGCGCCAGCGCCATTCCATCACTACTTGCGATACTAGCCCCAACATCTCTGCTTGCACAAGAACGAGGCATGACAAATGATATTTCCGCTACACTGATTCCGAGCCGAGCTAATGAATCTAATGTTTCGTTGGGGCAATTTTTGCGTACCAGGCTGAAAAGATCAACATTAAACTGCTGGAACGCTGGAACGTGGGAATTTTTGTTTGCTCGGAATTCTGCTTTGATGTTATGTCAAAAAATTCTTTAGTGCCGGTTGGGTGCGAACAATTTTCCAGATATTTTCGCTCACCCAAACGCTGCGCCGAGATACTCGATTCTTTAAAATGTTTAAACATATTTAATGTTGGCAGATCAAATTCCACCATTCAACTAGGTATAGCTGTTACGCGGAGCACTTTGGCCGGAAACTCAAGACGGTACAAGCACAATTTGTGCTGAAACGGTGCACTCACGCACATTGAAGCTTGTAATTTTCCTGCAGTTTGCACTTTTCATGCAGGTAAACGGTCAATGTATATACCTTTTACCGTATCTCTTCTAATAGAAGTGCACCGTTCTATTTTTCGTCAATATTTTGCCTGATGCCAGTTCCGCAAGTGGAGAAGTGAAATGGGAAGTGAAATGAAATGAGAAGTGAAAAACGAAGTGAAAAGCGTAGTGAAATGAGAAGTGAAAAGTCAAGTGAAAGGAGAAGTGTAATTTTGACGTGAAGTTATTTGGATAGGTTTAAACTTTCAATTCTAAAGTTCCGACGAAAGCGAAAAATCTGCACGTTTCCCACTAAATCATCATAACCTTATCAGAAACATTGCTGTTTAAGACAGAATTTATCCTTTACGTTTTTATTTTTTACTTCACTTTTCACTTCTCAAATCACTTCGCTTTTCACTTCTCCACTTGCGGAACTGGCCCCTGTTTTACTTTCCATTGCCGTCGTATTGAAGAAAGAAGTTCTAGCTAAATGCTTGCAGATGCTTTAAGCACCGTCTTTAGACGGATTTACATTTTTTAATATTAAAAATAACGCCAGACTTAATATTTGTGCCGTAAATATTTATTCGAAAACCCTAGGTGGTTTATTAGTTGGCTAGCAAACATCGAGGGAGGGTGTAATCAAGGGGAGTTATTATTTCGTCAGTATTTTGATCGCGTATAATAGAGTCAAGGAATTTTTGCAGGTGTATAGTAATTTATTAGTAATCCACTATTGTGCCTACACACACTAGTTTTCACTGTGACTTCGGTGAAAACTGATATTTTAAATGTAAATTGTTCATCAGGGTGGAAGATTCCAGGTATTCTTCCCTCCATGGACATCTTACCTTCGGAAGATATGATGTCCGCGGGGACATCATATCTCCGCGGTCATCATATCTCCGCGGTCATCATACCTTCAACATTTTTGACATACGAAGGTACAATGTCCGCGATATAAACACTAGTAAAATGCATATATCTGGGACATTATACATAGCTCCGCCGATAAACGACCCGCATTTAGTAGCGTAATAGAGGCGTGTGCTGCATATGTGTGCCTGTCTATGCTTTTGCAACGAATGAGTCCAGTTATGAGAACTGGCCATCTTGGATTTTTGAAGGGGTCAATGGTGTGTGCTGAAAAATACGTCTGCGCGTGAATTATATTGAATTCGCATGCAGACGTATATAAATACAAATACAATTACAATACGTTACAATACAGTCTATAAATACATAGACAATTATTGTATTTACTTTTACAATGATTTACTTATAGACTATACTATTACTTTAAGATAAGTCTGCATGAGTATTACATAATTCACGCGGTGGACATTTTTCTGCACACGCCATTGGCCCCGCCAAAAATCCAAGAACGCACCCATGTACAGAACGCACCCATGTACAGAATGCACCCATGTACAGAACGCACCCATGTACAGAATGCACCCATGTACAGAACGCACCCACGTACAGAACGCACCCATGTACAGAATGCACCCACGTACAGAACGCACCCATGTACAGAATGCACCCACGTACAGAATGAGGTGGATCCCATTTAACATACATCCCATATCACAGTATGTCTCATTACACATGCCACAGTGCCCATTTCACAGTTTGTCTCTTTGTACTCACCATGCATGCACGCTTACCATGAACGTTGATCATGCGGATGCAGAAAATATACAATCACGTATAGACAAATACATGCAATTACGCGCGCACACACATTTACACAACACCGCGCGCGTGTATGTGTATTGCACACGCGACATGTGATCTGCACTCGCGGGCATGTGTAAAGAGACAAACTGTGAAATGGGCACTGCGGCATGTGTAATGAGACATACTGTGATATGTGCTTGTATGTGTAATGCAGCACACTCTACAGAATGCACCCATGTACAGAACGCACCCATGTACAGAAGTTTTCGGTGTGTGAAAAAAGTGTGAATTTGGGAGCATGTGAAATTTTAGGGCTGTTATTCAGCCGAAGAAATACACATAAAACATGTGTTAATTTAGAACACTGTGTGAATAATATTGCTATAATTATAGCAATTATTGACCCCGCGAAAATCCAATATGGTGAAACTCCCATAACTGGACACACGGACACCATAGTCAGACGTAAGGCCGGAATTAGAGCTCAGCGTCGATTCGACGTGAAATGATGACGTGAAATGTTGTCGTGAAATTAATTACACGAGTGTGGATCATGCTACGGGTCTACAATTTTCTAAGGATAATATATGAATCAATACCTTAATCGTGTCCAATACTGAGTGTTATCAGCAACAACTAGAGCGAATTGAAAAATTCAATTTTTTTCATTTCACGTCATCATCATTTCACGTCAGAGTGTCAGGGAACAACTTGACATTTCACGTCAGACTTTTGCAAGCAATAGTCTGACGTGAAATGTCGAGTTGTTCCCTGACACTGTGACGTGAAATGATGATGACGTGAAATGATAAAAATTGAATTTTTCAATTCGCTCTAGTTGTGGCTGATAACACTCAGTATTGGACACGATTAAGGTATTGATTCATATATTATCCTTAGAAAATTGTAGACCCGTAGCATGATCCACACTCGTGTAATTAATTTCACGACAACATTTCACGTCATCATTTCACGTCGAATCGACGCTGAGCTCTAATTCCCGCTTTAATAGGCACACGCAACGCGGCAGGCAGGCGGAACAGTTACTACTTATTAACATGAATCTTAGTTGAACTTCAAAGTACTTCACACAAATTTATTGATTAGTGAAACCCATTCGTAAATAGAATTGATTGTGAATTTTCTTAAATATCGTAACTAATAAGTAACTCCTCCACCCCCTTGAATAGTACCCCAGTCCCCTGAGGAAGGTGTTACCATATTTAAATACATGCTACAGTAAATATGATGCAAATTACGCACCATTACGTGCCTATACACACAAGGTAGTTTTAACCGTGACTTGGGTGAAACCTGAATTTTTTTCCAAATGCAAATTGATCATCTCTGTGGAACGATAAAATTTAATTTGAATTTAAATTTTAATCAATGAAAGTTTCAATTTGAACATTTGAAAACTAAAACACATATAGCATACAATAAGAGTAGGCTGAATGTCGCCATGTCGCCATTTCAGTTTTCACTCAAGTCACAATGAAAACTACCGATGAGGTAGTGTGTGTAGGGCCATTGTTTCATGCACTATGTAAGCAGAGTTGGTCAAAGTACTGTGCTTTTCTCAAAGTAAATGTAAATGTAAAGTATTTTTATTTTACTCACAGCTGAGTTCAGAAAACATAAAGTATTTTATTTTTACTTTTACACTGCGTAAAACCTGCGTAAAATACTTCTTTCCAGGGACAATGTAAAAATGATTATTTTTGCCAGGGAAAACGTAAAAATAGGTATTTTTCTCACAGAAAACATAAAAATGAGTATTTTTCATGCAAAAATAACGTAAAAATTAGGGTTTTTTCACTTTTGAGTCTGAAATACATCAATGATGTGTTTTTATATCCTTATCAGTGTTTCTTGGAACAATCGTCTGGCAAAATGACATTTTCTGCCCCCTTAAAGTACGTTTTGTGTACTCGCGTACTTTCAAAAAGTAAGCGAGTAAGTGAGTACCGGTATTTTTTTCGGGAGGAAACCTAAACGTATTTACGCAGTACGTGTTTACGCATATTTTTGAGCAAACGTAAATACGTTTTAACAACTGTGTATGTAAGTGAGAGCTGAAACTCATCTAGGTAAAATAGTAGAGTAGTAAAGTAAATATTCATTTCATTCTATTGTATTTTTACAAAATTATTACACAGGTATGGGGTGTCAAAAGTAAAAATATTCTTTAGTTTATGGAGGCGGCTTGCACATTGCTTAATTTGTAGTTTTTTTGTGGATTCAATTAGTATGGTGAATTCACTGGAATGTAAATATTAATGATGTTGATGACTTGAATCTATCTTCCTCTAATGTGTTCCAGAAGGAACTTCTGCAGCACATTTCAGAACGTTATGCTGCTGTTTGTTGTTAATTAGAATGTCTAAGTTTAGTATTTCTATCAAAGTCTATGGATACATTATGCGTAAGTTGTCGAACAGCTCTTCTTATGGGGATCATGTATCAAAACAAATCTGGTGTTACATACATTTCCATGCATTTCAGAATTTCTCTGCACTCAATGGAAACAATAATAAATTGAATATGATTATATGAAAAATTTACAAATTCCGGGGCCGGATGCTTTTCATGCAAACTTGCACCCACATGTAAATTCAAGTACCTAAATAGAATACCATTCAAAACCCGAGGGACACCGCTCTTGGAGTCTGGAATAGTGACGATCTAGTGCCATGACGCCCTTTTTCTGCAGCACCATACAAAATCTTGGCGCCAGAGGAAAGGGCGCGGTGCTCCTTTTTTCAGCAATTTCCTGAAAAAACTTTTGTTTTGTTGGACAGAAACGTTCTCACTGGTGCACCGCTTGTATCTACCGTATTTCTTCTAATAGAAAGCGCTGTTCTATCTTTTACTAATTTTTCATTTGAACTACTGACTGGAACTTCAACTACGTTTTTACATAAGAGCATCAATTTGAACTGCAAAATCAGTATTCGAATGCTTTTAACTTTTTGAAATATCCATTTTATTACATTTTTATGTTTTGGCACTCTTCCTAAATTATTTCTACATGCCGTTTTATTGAAGACTGCCGTTCAATTGTATGGTGCGTTCTATCGTTTTCGAGAGCACAAAAATGTGCTAAAACCTGACGTTTTATGGGAATTGCCTTTCTATTAGAAGAAATACAGTAAGTATGATCTATCACCATTTTTGGTGGGTTGCCGCCACCACTACTCAGGATGTGGAGCTTTGGTATGGCATGGGTCAATTGAAGCATTTTTCGTACAGGGTAATATGTACACTCGAAGATAAATAGAGCTCAGCTAAAGATCACTTGCTTATCCTAGAGAGAAACATGCTTCAATATGGTGAATAGGTAGTGTATTCACCGGTATATTGTACTTGTACATAGAAAAAGATGATAACAAATACGTACACGAACATATTATTGAAATACCTTGCTCATTCTTCATTTCATCATAAAAATGGCGATTTTCCTGATTGAAAATGCATTTTGACTGAAATAAAATGGGCTGAATCTTTTATTACATAGAGCTCGCAATGGAATGTGTTATGTGTTTTATTGATCATTATTTGCGGTTGGAATTATGCCAATGTCTCATCCCGCACAATTTCTGTGGCGATAAAAAATTTGCCAGCCATTTTTCAACGAAGTGCCCTGCTGCCGCTAACCTAGCCTCGTTTGGACTGGTACAAAAAAGCATCCAGAGAAAAATGCAATAAACAGGTTCAATTGATTACTTCTTTACTTCTACAAAACTTTCTTCCCCTTCCCCAATAATGAGCAATAATGGCCTTTGGGCAATTTATGGAGATTCGACTTTTTAGGGAATCTGCGGGGCTAATTCTAGATGCCATTTCTGTGCTTATAAAATTCCCAAAGTTTTGGACATTCAACATTTATAAATGACATCTCAATTGTAAACACCTTCCCGGTCACGTCCGACAGCCATTTTTTGATTTTACTTCTTATATCCTATCCCCAGTTCTACAGCGTCCCCGAGGCTGAAACTTGGGGGAGATATCGGCGCAACCCCCCTCTACTTCGCATGAATTGGGGGGGTCGCAGCGACCCCTCTCAGGGTGGGTCGCCCTAAGTGCAAATTTTTTTGTGGCTTTTTTGGTGTCCCACAGCAGGTCCGGCACCCGCTGTTTACTGAGCTGTGGGAGGGGTATAAATCTAAAATTTTAGAGATGTGTTACCAACACGACTCCCCTACTGTACACTATTCAATAATGTGAGATTACTGGGAAAAATTTCTAAAAAATTCAATTATTCTCTAAAAAACACCACTCCCCAATAGATGGATGACAAAAAAATTCACTTTCTGGAACTTTTTTATTTGACACTTGAAGAGCTGGTTTACAATACTTTAAAGGGAATGGTTTGATCTTTAAAGTTATGTAAAGAACCATACCTCTAAAATGCCTGCATTGCAAAATTTACTTGGGGGGAATTTCAAAGTGTAAATTTTGTAAATTTTTGTTCCTGCGATGATGTCATTATGATGTCATAAAATTCGCCCTAAGTAAATTTTGCAATGCAGGCATTTTAAGCCGGAATTAGAGCTCAGCGTCAATTCGACGTGAAATGATGACGTGAAATGACGTCGTGAAATTAATTACACGAGTGTGGATCATGCTACGGGTCTACAATCATGCCACGTCAGACTATGGCAAGAAATAGTCAAGTTGTTCCCTGACACTGTGACGTGAAATGATGATGACGTGAAATGATAAAAATTGGATTTTTCAATTCGCTCTAGTTGTGGCTGATAACACTCAGTATTGGACACGATTAAGGTATTGATTCATATATTATCCTTAGAAAATTGTAGACCCGTAGCATGATCTACACTGGTGTAATTAATTTCACGACGTCATTTCACATCATCATTTCACGTCGAAACGACGCTGAGCTCTAATTCCCGCTTTAGAGGTATGGTTCTTTACATAACTTTAAACATTAAACCCTTCCCTTTAAAGTATCGTAAACCAGCTCTTCAAGTGTCTAATAAAAAAGTTCCAAAAAGTGAATTTTTTGTCATCCATCTATTGGGGAGTGGTGTTTTTTTAGAGAATAAGTGAATTTTTTGAAAATGTTTGACATTAATCTCACATTATTGAATAGTGTATAGTAAGAGAGTGGTGTTGGTAACACATCCGCAAAATTTTAGATTTATACCACTCCCACAGCTCAGAAATCAGCGGGTGCCGGACCTGCTGTGGGACACCAAAAAAGCCACAAAAAAATTGCACTCAGGGCGACCCACCCTGAGAGGGGCCGCCGCGACCCCCCCAATTCATGCGAAGTAGAGGGGGGTTGCGACAATATCTCCCCCAAGTTTCAGCCCTGGGGGCGCCCTAGAACTGGGGATAGGATATAAGAAGTAAAATCAAAAAATGGCTGCCGGACGTGACCGGGAAGGTGTTTATTTTCAGAATCCAGACACCATCACGTCTAAAAACAGTCTATCGCTGATGCAAATACAGTAAAAATTACATCAAATATGAATTAACAAGTAAACTTTCGTGACTGTGACTACGTGTTCGTTTGTTATTAAGCAAATGAGAAGAGAAGGCCACTGTTACCTATTTTGCAACAGTCGAGATTAAACGGAAATTAAGCGAGAATGTTTGGTTCATTTTTTCCCCCGAGGAAAATGTATCAGGGGCTAGTTCCGCAATTGGAGAAGTGAGAAGTAAAATGGCAAAAGCAATGTGAAATGGCAAAAGCGAAGTGAATTGAGAAGTAAAATGGCAAAAGCAGAGTGAATTGAGAAGTAAAATAGCAAAAGCGAAGAGAAGTTACCATATTACCTCCAATATAAGGCATCCCTCTAATATAAGGTACCCTCTAATATAAGGTATACCTCTAAAAAGGCACAGCTGGCTGCGTGCCAAAACACGCAAAATAATAAAAATGGTTGCCAACCATGGCGGAAAATGATGAAAATGGTGCCGAAGGGCACTGCGACGACTCTTCGTCGACTTCCGCCGGTGAAAAGTGTGTCAGTTTATGGCGGCACTATTCACTCGAAGAGAAACTTTGAATTGTTGACCAGACGAAAATCTGGCGAAAAAAATTGAAGGTACCCTCTAATACAAGGTATAACTTTTGGCTCTAAAAATCTGACGAAAACAATATAAGGTACCTTATATTAGTGGTAATATGGTACTTTTTTACTTCGCATTTGCCAATTCACTTCGCTTTTGCCATTTCAATTCGCTTTTGCTTTTTTACTTCTCACTTCTCAATCTGCGGAACCGGCACCAGGACTGTAGAGGGAGGCTCCATGCACTAGCAACGATAAAAACGGAAGAATTTGCGCCAAGGACAAGAGCGCCACAGCGCCGAAATGTTGGCCCTACGCACACTATCAGAGTTGCGAAAGCGTATTTACGCTTACCCGAAATACCCGGGTAAATGGGTATATATATTTGCGCTTATGCTTTCACAAAATACCCGTACGCTTTATTACGCTTTCCCGACCAAAATACCCGGGAACTGAACGCGTAAAAAAAGGCGTCTCACACTTACGCTTTTGCGTCTCAGTCTTACGCTTTTGAAAAAGCGTAGAAGCACAAAAAAGAAAGCGAACGGACTGCGTGCAA
This sequence comes from Sphaerolaimus hirsutus, assembly GCA_964036195.1. NCBI lineage: Eukaryota > Metazoa > Nematoda > Chromadorea > Monhysterida > Sphaerolaimidae > Sphaerolaimus > Sphaerolaimus hirsutus. The sequence goes on from OZ038450.1 coordinate 13,516,463, forward strand.
AAAAAGACCGCGTTTGTGCAATATTTGGGCCATTGGCCCTACACACACTAGTTTTCACCGTGACCTATGTGAAAACTGAAATGGCGACATGGCGACATTAAGCCTACTATTTTTGTATGCTATATGTGTTTTAGTTTTAGTTTCAGTCGCCATGTCGCTATTTCAGTTTTCACATCGGTCACGCTGAAAACTAGTGTGTTTAGGGCCAACATGAATGTTTGGTTTATTAAAATTGAAAATTTTGGGGGCCGAAAATGGATTGCGACAACGATGTCGTCGCCGTTGACAGCATGAAGTCCGAGTTAGAAGATGAAGCGGACTTAAGTGTCAATATCAGTAAATCGATAGAGCTGAAAGTATTTGTGGATAGATAGCTGAAAATCTGGGGGTTGGGGATCAGGATCCATATCTGACCAACCTCTACGATTGATAGATATACCGGGCGGACCGCAAGCAAAGTATGCGCAGAATCCTACCATAATTTAATGAATAAAATCTTGTGATAAATTTCTAAATTAATTATCCCATAGTTAAAACGATAAACTGTATAATTTTTGGTCCATTATTCAGATGGGTTATGTATGGTAGGTTTCCATACTAAGTGTGCTGTCCGCCGAGTATCTGGGGCATTTTGGGGGCAACCCCCAATCCCCTCGTGTTGAACAATTGGTTATGTGATAGTTATATAGTATGTGATGATTGTGTTGCTGAGAATGTGAAATAATGTATGGAAACAATAAATAAATTCATTTATAAGTGAAATCAAGGGTGTTTTCTGATGCTCAACAGCAAGAGCACTCTCTTTAAAAAAATTCACGCTTACGCTCTTTTACGCTTTCCTAGTTATTTTAAAATACCTCATGCTTAAGTATGCATACTCAAAATTTGGAAAGTGTATTTACGCTTACGCTTTCCAAAAATACCAGTATTTTCACAACTCTGCACTATTCAAGTGACAACCGAAATTTCCAAAACATTTAACCGTGTTTTAAGATGTGTTTTAAGACAATCAAGGTTACCATCATGAATCATTTTTCACCTCAGTCGAAAGTAGTTGACGGAATCCTAAAAATGGTAAACTGAAATTATAACAGATTACTTATCAGCTTTGAAAGTTTCGGTTGTCAACTAGTATTTTAGTGTGTGGGCCGGCAATGATGCCAATCAACGGCAAAGTTAAATATGTTTCAACAAAACTCTCAGTTCCGCAAATTCGATGCTTAAATGTTGAGATGCATCTGAATTCGTCGCGCTCTGGTGTTGAAATTGATCAAAAATCGACTTAACCGGAAATGAACCGCAACCTAAATTGAACTAAAATCGAGTTGACACAGAAACCAGTTGACACCCCTGGCTAGTCCCTGGTACATAACTTAGGGTCGAAACCAGGCATCGTACGATTAAAAAATACACAATTAAAAGGTGTGTGGAGCCGATACAGAATGCACGTCGAACGCACAGCACTCACAAAAATGCACTGCATCAGACGCAAATCGGAGACATTTTACGAGGATTAAATGCAATCCCGAAGCCAAGGGAACGCGTGATTAGGTAAAGCCGATTTAAACCGGTTTGAAACAGATCGATACCCGATCGCTGATTTAAAGGCTCTGTTATTTGCTGGGGTATTAAGTATTTAGAGAGCCTAGAAAATTAACGAGTTTTTAAAAAAGCCTGTGTTCCATTTCGACCGGTAAAATGTCATCTTTCGACCCTGACGATGACAGGTACAAATGTTGCTGCGGCTTGTTCTTTGGCAAGGTGTGTTAAAAACGTTACAATGTTTGACTTAAATGTTTTTGTAGACGTGGTTTTTTGCCCGATTCGTTAAATTCGGGTTGCCCGAATTGCATGGCTCGGCGGCTTCAATGTGGTTTACAATCTAATCCACCGTACAAATAGCGCTGAATTGAGCCCCTAACCGTGTAAAATGTCTTGTAAAGTGTAAAATGCCATGCAGGTGAACTGAAAAAAATGCATTTTTTCGTGACGGTTTACATGACTTTTTACACTTACATGATAAAAAATACCCATCACATTTTATTGTCTGGGTATTTATATCAAACATTTGAGCATGAGACGCCCGGAACACAACCATTATTAACCCCCCACCCTCATTCACAGCGAGCGATTGTGTGGGTGTCGCTGGGTGAAATCGCGTTAGCCCTGGCCCAGTTGTCTTTAATTTTCAGCCCGCTTTGTGCGGCTCTGCTGCTGTTCTCCGCCCTGTGCGGATTTATCGCTTTGTGCCGATGCGACGCAAAGTGGATGGAAGCCAATTTTTATCTTCACGTGGGTTTTTTTCAAAATTAAAAATGTGTGTGAAGAAAATAGAACGGCAGTCTCCAATAGAAGGGCAGGTCAAAAAATTTGACGAAAAAGGGGCGCTCTTCTATTAGAAGAAATACGGTGTGTACCTAATCTACATGATGTAAAACTGGTTGCCAATTGAAAAAGTTTTTTTAAACCGGTATCTCCATGATTTCCTTTTTTCAAGTTCAAGCTATTCAAATTTTTCGAAGCTTTGACATTGGACTGAGCAAACAATGCTTGAGTGACAACCCTTTGAGCCGAATACTATTTGAAAAGTTTTTGGATGTAATTTTTCTTTATTTTTGTCTACTCTTTCCATATTTGATCTCGATATTATGTGAGCTTACATAGACGATCAGCAGTCAAAAAAACCATGTGCCAATCCCAGACCCTGTAAAGCGTAATGTAAAGTGTCGAATGCCATGTAAAATGTCATGCAATGTGTCAATTGTCATACAATGTTCAGTAATAAAATATTTTGTTTTCATAATTTTCTTTACATGACCTAGGACTGCCCCCATAATGCCAATACAAACATCAAAACATCCCCATTCTCAACGTAAATAGGGGATATAAAACTCGCATTACTTGAGTATACGAATCTGGCCAGGGGCAACTGTTTGCATAATCTACAATATGTGTATTTGATCAAGCCGACATGTTGGCCACTTTCTTTCAGCTCGTCGCAGTGGGCGCGGGACTGGCCACTGGATTCATGTACATAATCGTTGCCGTGACGGTCAGGTCCGATTCGTTCTACCCCCCGACCATGATTTATGGTTAGTTATTGGGTAGATATTTAAGATATTTTAACTTTATTTGTTTTGCCTATTAGTTAGCCTCCCCCAGTTATTGACTAAGATAAAAGTACCTACTTTTGGGCTCATACTTGCCATCCGCCGAGTTTATCGGTATTGCAAATTGCCGCCTTAGCACCCCACCCCACCTATTTAAAGACAACAATACATAAGGAAACATTCAATGCAAAAACGCAAGGCAGGATGGGATGTATGAATAAATAACTAGGTATAATAGGTAAATTTTAATGGAAAAGAGTTCTGGGCAAAAAAGGCTTTAACACATCGTGTAACAAACTGGAGGTATACCTAATCACTTTGAAATTTCTAACTAAAATACCTAGCCCCTGAAATATTTCAATGTGACAAAAATTATCAGAATTTTATCTAAATGAATAAGATACGCCGACAGTTATTTTAGTCCTTTAATTTGCACATTTCAATTCAAATTTACAACTCTTTTCACATTAAACCTTTTTTCTCAGTTGGTATGGTGGTGATCGGAGTGGACTTTGGACTGCTGGCCTGGTTTTCTTCAATTGTCAAGACAGCGGCTGTGCACATGCGCCATGGAAAAGGTACGTCATATTGCGACAATTTTGCAACTTGTCGATTTATGAGTGAATTGACAAGTTTGATGTTTACCTGGGTGGAAGTGATGTTTACCTGGGTGAGTAAACGAATGTTGACAAATCGTAAGGTAATGTTGTTTACCTAGGTGATAAGGTAAGGTATGGTGATAAAGTGATAAGGTCATGAGGACAAGGTGATGTTTACCTAGGTGATTAGTAGTGATGGAATGGTGGCACGGCACTGGCGTGATTTAGCGCGCCAAGCTCAAACTCGCCATGGTGTTATGGGCCATAAATACACACTAGTTTTCACCGTGACTTGTGTGAAAACTGAAGTGGCGACATAGCGACATTCAGCCTACTCTTATTGTATGCTATATGTGTTTTAGTTTCAGTCGCCATTAGTGATGTAAAGGCACCGGGGTACCGGTGCCCCGGTGCTGGGCACCAAATGTTCAAATTGAAACTTTCATTGATTGAAATTTGAATTCAAATTAAATTTTATCGTTCCACACAGATGATCAATTTGCATTTGGAAAAAAATTCAGGTTTCACCCAAGTCACGGTGAAAACTACCTTCTGTGTATAGGCACAATGGTGCGTAATTTGCATCATATTTACTGTAGCATGTATTTAAATATGGTAACACCTTCCTCAGGCTTACACTTTCATAAAATACCCATACACTTTTTTTACACTTTCCTGAGCAAAATACCCGTGTACAGAAAGTGTATTTTTTTCTTTCAGATGGCCCTGTTTTATGCTTTTGAGAAAGCATAAAATAGGGTCATGTACAAAAAATAACTGCACAGTGCACACATGCAGTTATGCATTGAATGTAGAAAATATGGCAAATGGACAAACTAGTTTTTGATCTCCAACCTTTGATCAGTCAGTACTCATGGTATTCTACAGTTTCATCATACTTTTGTAAAAAGGACAAGATCAATGGAAATTCACCAGCTGGACACAAAGTCAACTGGCTTTTGCATTGACATTTGCTGCATGTCCATTCTTGCATTTAAACAGTGTGTGTATCGCATTGCTTAATCAGTAAAATGTCAACACTGAAAAGGTGCCATTATTAGGGAACTTCATACCACTACAGTATTTGTTACAGTCTGAAATGTTTCATGAAAAGCAGTAAAATGTGAAATAATGCATGAAAATGACAAATAAATTGAGCTAAAGTTAAAAATAGTGGTGTTTTCTAATGCTCAACCGTGAGAGCTCTTTCTAAAAAAATTTTTTACACTTACACTTTTTTTACACTTTCCTAGGTATTTTTAAAATACCTTACACTTTTTGTATCCATACTCAAAATTTGGAAAGTGTATTTACGCTCACACTTACACTTTCCAAAAATACCGGTATTTTAACAACTGTGGGTGGAGTTACTTATTAGTTACGATATTTAAGAAAATTCACAATCAATTCTATTTACGAATGGGTTTCACTAATCAATAAATTTGTGTGAAGTACTTTGAAGTTCAACTAAGATTCATGTTAATAAGTATCGCCAAGTGTTGTTTAAATACTGGAATTTTTGGAAAGCGTAGATGCACTTTGCGAATTTTCAGTATTTTTACTAAAGCGTAATGTATTTTTGAAATACCGAGCAAAGCGTCAGTGTAAAATTTGTCGAGCAATCGCTCTTGTTGTCGAGCATCGGAAAACACAATTGAGGCGTCCAATTCTAAAAGTCCAAAATATGAAAATTTTGAGTTATGCCCGGAAACGTCATCTTGGGCTACTCCCGCACATGTTTCATAATTTTCCATAAATTTTTTGACCTCACATGCCCAGATGGCATAGTGCCAAATTTGACATTTTTGGGAAAAAAGCGAAAAATTTGGGTATGAAGTCGACAAGTCCACTTAGTTTTGGGCTAAAAGTGGACAAGTCCACCTCGGACAGTTTTTTTAATGGAAAAAACGCAATAAATGTGATAAGTCCATCATGGACACCGATTTCTAAAAGTCAACAAGTCCATAAATTTCCCATAAGGCATCCGTTTCCTCCCCGGGAACAAAAAATGTTCTCGAGTGCCAGAAGTTGACAAGTCCATTTCCCTCCCCAAAACAGTTTTGTTCTGTCCGAGAAGAATTTTTAACATATAAGTTGAGAGCAGGGGCTGAAAATTTGACATTTTATTGTTAACATTTGGAACTTAACGTTGAGCATGAGAGAGCCCCATTGGACAGGCACCATGCACCACGAATTGGAAATGAAATTTAAAATGCGATTTACTCAAAATCCCATTTTGTGGACTTGTCGACTTTTAGAATTACCGTATTTCCTCGAAATACCCCCCGGGGGGTGATTGTTTCATAGTGGTCCCGAGAGGGGGGGGGTTAAACGAGGGGGGGGGTATTTCGAGGGGGGGGTTATTATTTCACAAGAAAATTTTTGAAAACCAAGTACGAAATTGTCGTCTGAAACGTACGCAGACGTCGAAAAATGCAACAAAAACCGCCATTTATAAGGTTCTGTAGACTAATATTAGCATGTAGATGGTATGTACACTGTTCTAACGTGACACCGACATTGTTTTAACGTGTGTTCTGCACTACGCAGAACACAAACTGCCGTATTTGTCATGTACGTGCTCTTTACACTCAATTTGGGGGGGGGGGTATTTCGAGGGGGGGGGTGATTGTTTCATAGTGGTCTCGAGAGGGGGGGGGGTCAAACGAGGGGGGGGTATTTCAAGGGGGGGGGTATTTCGAGGAAATACGGTAGACGCCTCAATTGTTTTCATTTTGAGATGAATTCCCAGGAAAGAGTAACAAAGCATATGGGTATCTTATGAAGAGTAACCGTAAACATAAATACGGTATGAATACCGTATATCCTCAAATAAGTTCCCCTTTCGAACAACTCCCCCTCTCAAATAACTCCGTAGTGATGGAAAAAGCGCCCCGTAGTGATGGAAAAAGCGCTAAGGTTTTGGCGCCAAGCGCCAAAAGCGCCATGGCGCTTTTCCGACCCACAGCGCCAAGCGCCAATGGCGCCAGAGCAAGATGGCGCCAAGCGCCAAAAGCGCCATGGCGCTTTTCTGGACCTCGGCGCCAAGCGCCAATGGCGCCAGACGACAATGGCGCCAAGCGCCAATAGCGCCAGCGCCAAAAAAAATTTTCTGCAAATTTGTTTGCAGAATAATAAGTAGATAGATCTGACGTAAATATCAGATGTAATCGTACCGCCGATGTTTCGGGGTTGTGTTGATTGAACTTACTACGAGAGCGTTGCACACACACACTAGTTTACTTCCAGTAAACTAAAAAAGGGTTTACTAACTAAAAAAGTTGTAAACTCATAAATAAACTTTAACATTTACTGAAATCATATGTTCAAAAACTATTTGATTGAGAGTAATGATAACTCATCCCAGTACCTAAACTCAAATGCACCCAAAGCTGATTTATGACTTCACAAAATGTGTAAACTTTCATAAGTTAACTAATGTATATATGCAATTACATGCCATTTGTAGGAAACGTTCAATTAACCATTACAATGTGGCATATTTCTTCTTGCAGCATATTTATCATATGAATCCCCATGGAGTTTTTTGTCAGATGGGAAGGTATTCAAAGGGAGTTTTTTTTGTTCCCTACTTAGCTAACAGGGGGAGTTATTATAGGGTTTTTACTATGTTTTTAGAATTTACCATGTTTTTCATAGCTCTGATTTACGATTTCACGTAGTGGTAAATTTATAGTAAAACTTAAAAATACAAACTTACAGGAAAATGCCAATTACAAGACACATCAACAATACAGTACAAAATTCAGAGATGTTTTTCAAAATCAATATTTAGTAAATTATCATCATTAACAAGTTTTCAAATATCAATGTATTTATGTACCTGTATTTTAAAAATTTTATCGCTATGGTTGGCGCTTTTTTGGCGCCATTTAAATTGCTGGCGCCAGGCGCCAATAGCGCCACCAGAAAATAGCGCCAAGCGCCAAAAGCGCCACGGCGCTTTCTCAGATCGCGGCGCCAAGCGCCAATGGCGCCAGAGCATTTTAGCGCCAAGCGCCAAAAGCGCCATGGCGCTTTTCCATCACTACCCCCGGGGACTTATTCGAGGATATGCGGTACCCAAATTCCCGGGTATTTTGTGTAAGCATAAATAGGGGTGTTCCTTCTTCGAGGGGTTTTCATTTTTTTCTGACATACCTCGTTGACATGGGATTATTCAAGAGACGTGATATTTAAGGGAGGGATTTATTCGAGGATGTGCGCTAATACGGGTCAAATTAAAAGCTATAAAAATACGGGTCAAGTTAAATATTAAATTACATTTCAGAGGCGTTGCCCGTGGTCACGACGATGTGCAGAAATCAGCTAAATCATGACACTGACAAAAATTCACGATCACCAGTACCTGACTGTGAATGTAGTGACTTAAACGCGTTTTCGAAGTTAAATACGTCGCGCAGGTAGACATTTTTATTTTATCCCTTTCAATTTCGGTTTTTAGTTATTTTATGTTCCTCGTTTCGCGTTTGTATTGTTTTTTTCCAGCATGACTTGCTGAGATTTTTATCCTCAATTTATTTTTAGATATCAAGTTTTATCCATTTACATTTCTACCAGCTTTTTGTTGAAATGAAGTTCAATGAAATCGTGATGTCGTTACACAACGCCGCACCCAAATAAAATCGCTGAGTAAAATTGAAATTAAAAATTTTAAGCTACTAGATGGATTTTTTTCTTTAAATCCTGTTTATCTGGGATGAGTTATGAATAACGATGGCAAACCTCCCAGAAAAAAGTATTTAAATTTTTAAGTGTTTTTTCTAAATTGAATTTTCGAATTTTCGAATTTTTTCCCAAATTAATTTTCGAATTTCGAATTTAATTTTCGAATTTTCGAATCTTTTTTGGCAATTTTCGAATTTTTTAAGAAAAATATGGAATTTGAAGCTTAAAACACAGTATTTGGACTGTTTTCATGTTTGGAGCCCCTTTTAACCTTAATTTCACTGTAATTGAAGCATGACATGACAATTTCACTTCATTTTAACATGACAAATGGTAGAAACACTTATGTGGATCAGTTTGCACTGTTTTCGCTGGGGCTGAATGCTTTCCAAAAAACGTTTGTGTGACTGCCCCTCGGAAGACCCGCGAGAGATTTTTTGACTGACCGGCGTCTGTATCCGCGGAAGTAGAGCGCCGCGGTTCTAATTGTTTGGGAAGCTCCTTCCATTCCTAAACAGATGTGATGGGGTCCGCCGCTGTGCCGCGGATGTCATTTCAATGTTGTTTTTTTCTGTTACATAGACTTTTTCAGACCCACCACATATCAATTGTCGCTTTATTTAGCACACTGAACTTAAGACTGCGTTTTGTCGCCTTGATTTCCCTGAAAAATTCAAAAACTATTTTCGAATTTTCGAATTTTTGAATTTTCGAATTTTTTAAAAAATAAATCGATTTTTAAGTGTTTTTTTCAGGGGTGAAATAAAAATTCGAAAATTATGAAAAAATTCGAAAATTCGAAAATATTTTTGAATTTTCGAATCTTTTTTTGCCATCGTTAGTTATGAATTAAGTCCCGGCGCAAGCTCGGGCTGTAAATCGATTCCTTGTGCCAATTCGGCAAGTTGGGCGGTAAAAAGCAATTTATAAGTGATTTTCACTTCTCATTGCACTTCTCATTTCACTTCGCTTTTCACTTCTCACTTCCCATTTCACTTCTCACTTCCCATTTCACTTCTCACTTCCCATTTCACTTCTCACTTCCCATTTCACTTCTCACTTCCCATTTCACTTCTCACTTCCCATTTCACTTCTCACTTCCCATTTCACTTCTCACTTCCCATTTCACTTCTCACTTCCCATTTCACTTCTCACTTCCCATTTCACTTCTCACTTCCCATTTCACTTCTCACTTCCCATTTCACTTCTCACTTCCCATTTCACTTTTCACTTATGACTTCTCCACTTGCGGAACTGGCACCTGGGAACGCATCCATACCCACTAATTTTATCCAAATGTTGTGAACATACAACATTTAAAATTTTTGGCAATGTTTATAATGCATCATGGACACTCTCAATTATTCTGTATGGTAGTGAATTTTCTCATGCTAGTCTGTTGACATTGAAATGGTTAACACCATAGTTGTTATAAATACTGAAATTTTTTCAAAGTATATGTATGTAAAATACTTTTTTATTAAGAAAATGTAAAAACATTTTTAACAAAAACATTGTAAAACCCCCGAATACAGAAAATGTAAAATGCTTTTTCCCTGTACTCATGGGTACATGTGTGTAAATTACTTTTTTTACCAAGGAAAATGTTAATTTGAGTACTATTTCCTTGGAAAATGTAAAAGCAAGTACTTTTCTTCATAAAATATGTAAAAGTGGGTACTTTTTTTCATGGAAAATGCAAAAGCTACTACTTTTTACACGAGAGAGCGATTTCTGAACCGGAAGACATGATATATGTCATTTTTAGTGATTATTTACCTAGTATCTTTTTAGAAAAATGATATGGTTTTTTGAAGATTTTCTTGTTTTGGCAACAAAAATTGCGATTTTAGCAAAGAAAAATACATTTTCTGTGCTTGTGTACTTTTCAAAGTACGTGTACAGGTGAGTTTAGGTACACTTTTGAAGGTATATGTTTACCGTATTTATGTATTTAGAAAGTAAAAAGTATGTATTTTTCGAGTAAATGTAAATGCATTTTAACAACTGTGCGTTTAAAAGTCTTCTTTAGTGATGCAATGGCGCCATGGCGCCCCTTTCTGTGTCGCCATGGCTCCTTTTTCGCTTGGCGCCTTTTTCTGGCGCCTTACCACCACTACGAGGCGCGAGTGACCGTCGTCACTCACAAAACGTGCACTGGGCACAGGTCAAATCCGTGTAGATTGAATGCACACTCGCAGCGCTATAAACGAGTCATTTAACCCCGAACTCTGCATGTTTCCGTGTATGACCCTGACCTGAGTAAAGTGTCTCGCAGACTTTCAGTGCATTGCCATTTGCCGGTGTGAAACAAATCGATCCCGTTCGACTACCGAATTGCGCTCTTTGCGTTATTCGGTGGCATTTGAAAGTGAATAATACCTAAATACCTACGAGCGATTTTGCGATCAATTTTGCGATCAATTTTGCGAGTCGTGTCTAGAAATACTAGGATTCAGTTTGAAAGAGTCTGCGGCTATTTTCAACCAGCATTATGGCCTCTTTCGACTCTGAAGACGAAAAGTACAAATGCTGCTGCGGCCACTTCGTTGCCAAGGTGAGCTGAAAAGCGCCTGTTTGAATTTTCTGGAGACAGTTTTTTTCGCTGACGTGGAATTCGCCTTGCCCGATGACTCCGTCGGGTTGCCCGCATTTTATCGTCGGTTATGTGTGGTTCCGTTTCCGCGCCTACTTTCGATCATTTTAATCCCTAGTAGCGAATGCCGACGAGCGAAAGAAATTTACAAATCGGGCGCCATATTTTTAAAACTTATCGGGCAATAAAAACTTCACCCGTTCAATCCCCCCCCCCCAAAAAAAAAACAACAACAACAGATGACAACTCTTTATTAACCCCCCACCCCCAGCGTGCAATTCTATACCTGTCGGTGGGAGAAATTATCTTGGCCCTGTGCAACGTGACCGCCAACCCGCTCTACACGGTGCTGCTGCTGGCCGGCGCCGTGTGCGGCTTGGTCGCGCTGAAAAGATGCGACCCAAGATGGATGAAAGCCGATTTTTACATTCATGTGGGTATTGGGGTTTCGTTGTTGAGTGATGGATAAGGGTTTGCATGTGCAGAAGTAAACGCGTAAAACGGTTTCCGCGCCCTGAAGTGTAACATTTTGTCTGATTGTGCGCGCCCACTGAGAAGAACTTTCCAGGGGCCACTCCCAGACTCTGTAAAACGCCCAGTGAAATGTCAAATGTCATGCAACGTGTCAAAAGTCATGGAAAATTCAAAGTTAATTTGCCACCCTGTTTTCACAGGGCATTTTACTGACTTTTGACACTTTGCATGACATTTGACACTTTACAGGTTCTGGTAGTGCTGCCACTACTCTTCCCTGCGCGATTATCAATTTTCAAGTGTCTTTTCGCATATAATATGCAAATGTTCTTTCAAATTCTTCCAGCTGGCCGTGGTGGGCGTGGGACTGGCGACCGCACTTTTGTACCTCGGTCTGGCAGCTTTTTCCAGTCGGGAAAACATTGAGGAAGAAGAGGGAGGACGTTCTGATAATTTCCTTATCACTTATCTCATTGGTTAGTCGATTGATGGATATTTTCGAGATATCTCGCTTTTGCGGGGGGGGGGGGGGTTGCGCTCTTTTTTACAGTTGACATTAATTATCACGTTACACAAGTTTTTACCTACATCGAATGCCACTTGACGATTCCACGACACTGTAGCTTTAAGTTATTTTGAGAACCCTCCGGCGACGTTTCATGTAAATTTCACCAAAGGGTTGGGTTTATATTCCGTATTCTGTGCTTAACCAACTTTTCACTTACCGCAAATCCTCGAATAAGACCCCCCTCGGATCACTCACCCTTGAATAACTCCCCTCCCCCAGTTTGCGAGGTGAGGATAGGGCTCATTTATCAGTTTTCGAAATTTAGGCCGTAAACTAGTGTGCGTCGGGTGAATGAATTGAATACAGTCGTACTCACTTTCTCATTTCACACAATTGTTTTATTTATTTTTTTTTTCAGTGGGTTTTCTGCTGGCGGCTTGCGACTTCGCGCTTCTCATCTGGTTCACGCTGATTGTCAAGGCCGCGGCGATGCACATGCGCCACGAACAAGGTAAGTGATTTTGTGTTATTTCCGCACTTTGTCAAGTGGTGAGTACTTTTTGTGGAAAGTGACAAAAATCTGTGGAATAACTGTTTACTTGTTGCGTAGCAGTCGAACTTGTTCCTATGTAGGTACCTATGTAAACTGATTTTTACGGTCAAATTTACCATTGTGTGAAAATAAAATGACAATTTCAGGAACAATTCACAAAATTTCAATTTAAAAATATATGTTTCCGGAAAAAAAGAACTCGTAAGTGACGGACAAGAAGACTTTCTTTACACGTGTTTTTCCCACATTGGCATAACTGATCACTTGACAAAATGCTTACACGGAGTTGGCCATATAATGTGTGAATGCGTGAATGGATGTAAATACCGGTATTATTTTTTCAGAAGCTGTGATGGGCGGCCAGAAATTCACCAGCACTAGCAATCCGTAGTCCTTCAAACTTTAAAGGTGTTCTTAAGGTGAACTCAGGGTGTTTTAAAGTATTTTTTGATCACTTTCAGTTTGAATTTTTTCATTATTGCTCAGCTCGGATATTTGAAACGTTCCTACTGTGCTGATATCGATTCATTGTTTGTTTGTTTTTTTATAGCAAAGATTTGCCGAAACATGTATGATTATTTCTGTTGTTTTTTAATATATATTGGGATCAAAATTTTGCCGATTCCTTGTTAAATGAAGTCGATAAAGAGTATACCTAATTATCAGATTCCCGAACAATAAAAAATGTAAGCGTTCATTTTTTGGGTGAGTGTTTTGATAAAAATTCTTTGGATCTATGATCTGTCCTGAGATGAGTGCGCTATAATAAATAAATGTAGGTAAACTGCTTCCTTCTGGAGATGCCATGTGCTACATCAACCGTCCAGATGTTTCAGCTTTTTTTACTTGAAAAACCTAGACCGTCTAGACTCATTAGATAAGTGCCGTCTATGGATACCTATGTGATGTGATTGAATGGTAAATATACATAGGTGAAGTTATATATGTTAAACACGTCACCACGCTTTGCCAGTGAAAAGCGCCGGGAGTTGCGCCAAGCACCACTGGTGCAAGCGCTAATGGCGAGACAACAGTTCCAAGCGTCAGCGCCAGGTTTTTTTTTTGTATCTGGCACCATGCTAAAATAACGCCAAACGAAAAAAAACACCATTTCGCTTTCCCAGCCCCCAGCATCAAATGCCAACAGCGATATGGCGCCTTTTCATCTCCGGCGCCAGGCGCCAACAGCGCCATGGCGCCAGGGGTGGGAAGAGGCACGTCCAATGTTTTTTATGCTAAAAATGAAAACTCATTTATATGTACGTAAACAGTTTATATTAAACAACCCCAACCGGTAAATGTGCGTAAATATTTTGACGATAAAATGTGTACTGTTGTACAATGATGTCTTTTATTTTCCATCGCCTCGGCACTTGCCATGCATGTTGAGCCGTTTTCCTTAAACATTAACTTCCTTCTCCCGACCCTACTCAATCTATTTCCTCGAAATGCCCCTCCCTTGAATTAACCCCCCCTCGAAATACCCCCAGGTGTTTTTGAGCTGGGGGAAAAATAAACCCCCCCCCCGAAATACCCCCCGTCTGGAACGATGTACATCATGTATGATCGCAGTTATATTGGTCGCAGTTTGCATCGCAGCTAGCGTTCTAAAAATGGCTGATTTTGAGAACATATAATTTAATATAATCTCAAAAAATCTCTCTACAAATAAAATATATTTAAATCTCTCATGTCATTTGGAAAATATAATTAAATCTCTGAGAAAACTTTCCATGCTTGAAAAAAAGTCAAAAAATCTCCATGCTGGAATTTGAGTTTTATTCAATATTTTAAGGTGTCTGGACAACACAGAGTAAATATCTATTCAATTGAAAAGTTGCTCAGCACTAGCTCACTTCAAGGTAAAATACAGAGCAAATACATACAGGTATACAAAATCAAGGTAAATATATGTATAGAGTATATTCAGTGCAACATGTTGGGTATTCATTTCAGACAACTTTCGTGAAATTTCATAAACTGCAATTGTGAAGGACCCCATGGATGATGATGGTAATGGTGCGCTGATTGATTGGATAGGCGAAAACATGCATTGTAGAAGATTTGAGGGTGAAAATGGGCAAAAACTATGAAAATTGGGGCAAAATTTCTCAAAAAGATGACTTAAGAGAGATTTTTTTATATTTTCTCCCACAGAAATAAAAAATATAATTAAATCTCTCTGAAAAATTTCGGAAAAAATATAAATATAATTAAATGGCTATTTAATTATATTTTCTGAGATTTTTTAAATATAAATCTCCCAGAGATTTTTAGAACGCTAGTTGATATGTCCAATCATACCCTACTTGGACACCTTGATTACCGGTTTTGGGTATACAAAAGCGTACTCTTTACTATGAATTTCGTGAAAATTTCTAACGAAAAAATAGACCCCCCTCGAAATCCCCCCCTCAAAATTTCCACTCTGAAAAATAAACCCCCTGGGGGTATTTCGAGGAAATACGGTACTTTTGCTGTGAAAGCCTTCTACTATATGTATTTGTAACACTTCCGCCGAAACTTGGGCATCTATTGATTTATAATGATCCATTGTTTATAATTATCCGTTTTTAATTGCCTGACGACCGGCACCGGTTGCTCAATGTACTTTAGCAGCTACTGACGCATTTTTATGTGAATAAAAGTGTACGTGAATTTCGCCAAAAACTTGCCAGGCGTTCGTTTCTCGGCGCACTGAATAAAAAGTATTGAAACCCATTTTTCATTCTCAAAAAGAACTGAAGTTGTGTTTCGCAGTCGGAAACTTACGCGCAGTCATACTTGGAATGCGCGTCTCATTTTTACTTCATTTTTCATTACCACGCGTTCAAGTTCTAGATGCAAAAGTTCCCACGAAAATTGACCGCGCCACGATGGAAAACCCTTCGCAAAAAAGTGTAAATTTTTGTTGTGGTTTCTTAATGTCCCAGTCGTTTCAACAACAATTTACCCTTTCCAACCCCAATAATTGCACGCAATGCAAAACTTTGAGCGGCACGTGGGCGTCAAATTCAGTAGTTGCTGCAATAAGCGGCGTCCGGGGCGACCCAGTCGAACTAGACAGTCTAAAAAACGGCTGCACAGCCGGAAAATCGGCTGTCTGCGCGGCGGCAGCGATGCGGCGCTGCCGACGCACCCGCTGCGAATGTCGATATATTTATCGTGTCGAATAAATTTTTACGTCGTTTTACTCATGTGATATTTAGGTGTCTTCATTTTACACTGTCTAAAAGATTACAAGGTGAAGGTGCGAGTCCCGAAAAGACCTAAACGCAGATTTTTTTAACGTCCATTTAATGACTATTAAATTGATGCAATTTAGCGACATTTTTTTATATCGGGAGGCGTCATGGACGGTTGTTGTCTCTATATCAAGAGTTGGCCAATGAAAATACATACCAGGGGCCAAATTCGCAGGCAGACAAGTGACAATGGAAGTGGTAAATGCCAAGTCAAGAGTAAACTTACAAGTGAAAAATCCTTGTGGCTTTTAAGTAGTAAAGTAAATCAGGCTCAGTAAATCACTCGACACATACTCTATTGTTGACTTCATACTTTACACTCGCATATATTTATGTCACACGTTGGAAGCGTGCCAATGGTAACAAAATCATGCGGTTTTTTGTATGAAGATGTAAAATTCATTGTTGTGAATACGTCAACGTATCACGTTATAACTGTAATAAATTTTTTTAAGTTGTTAGCATACTTGAAATATGGTTATGAAAGTATCGTTGGCACGCTTCCAGCGTGAATGACGCGTGCAAGGAACTCTCTGTTGTATACCATTAGCGACACTTCCCCTGTCGATTAGCCCACTCGGGAAATTGTCCACAGAGTCTCCATCCACATCCCCACATCAATAATCGTTCCGCCAACAATTACCAAGTGGCATCTTTTGCGTCCACGCGGCCGCGGCGGCGGCGGCCTGAATTCGAACAGACCCCGCGCTGCCGCCGCGCCGCCGTGCCGCCCGGGACCGCGCGCACGCGCGTTCGCGCGAAATGGCGCCGTTTTTGCGCCAGCGCGTTCACATGGTTGCACGGCCGTCTGTGGCGCGTAATGGCGCTTTGTGTTGTGATAAGGATGAATTAATTGTGATTCATGGTGCTTGGCACGTGTCCAGCTTGTTATGGTGCTGCGGTAGACCTCTTTTGATATGCCCTCTGTTGGTGATGATGGCGGAATGTAGTAATAGGGTTTTTTGTTAAAAAATTTAATTTAATTTTTTCAGTATTTTTTATTTTCAAAACTTTCCTTCAATAAAAATTTACATCTAATTGTCTCTTTTGGTATGCGAATAGTTCATACAAACAGGTAGATAGAGATTGAAATTAGGTAGAAAGGTAGAAATTTTCCATGGTAATTTCATGAGTAACTGATGTGGAAGCCAGTTTCCCTATTTTTCACAGGGAAAAAGAATGGACACAGTGTCTTATAGAAACTCTAAAAAATGAACAAAACCACTAAATATTTTCAAATCTCCTCTTGTCAACATCACACATCCACCACAGGATTCACAGTTGCAGCTGAAAATATAAATATATATGATTTTACTACTATATTTATATTTTTCCAGTACTTTCCAATGAAAATTTTATTATATTTTCTTTTTGAGAGACTTTCTCAGATTTTGATAAAAATATCATCAAATCTTTTAAATGCAAATCATTTATATTTATTAATAATTTTTTCTAGTTTTTCAAGAGAAATTTTATTCTATGCTATTTTTTAGAGCTTTTCTCAGATTATATTAAATTATATATTTTTTAAATGAACGACGTTTTGCTACGCTGAGCGTCACCCGTCACACATTGGCGCCGCGGCCACACTGCCAGCTACAGGGTGCGTGCAGCGCAACGCTAATAGTGTCTGGAAGTGGCGTTTTTTCCCTGGTTGCCTAGTGCCTTCACTGCAAAAAAACGTCTGCTGTCGTATATTTTTCTGCCCACTCCTCAGCTGGCCCGCTCTAGTCCGAAGGACAGTATTTATTTGCACGTTGAAAGCTCCAATGGGTGTTCGTCTATTCGGCGGCAGACAGTATTTTTTTAGTGTCATCAAATTGACCGATTTGCGTCGTTTTCGATTCGATAAATTACAACAGCTTATGCACTTTTTGGCTCGTGCGGCCACTTCGCTTCTGATCTTGATAAACAATGTTTGACGGAACTTTGGACCACAAACGACGCTATTTTTTTGTCGCCATTTCGAATTACAGGGTATAAGCAAACAGCGGGGGCCGGGGACTGGTACCGGTATTCACCACCTGGCGCTATATTAAATTAGCCCGGCACATTTTTCCTGTCAACTGCATTCATTTCATGGTTCACACGGTTCACGAATCCATTCTGCATTTTTCCTGTCAACTGCATTCTGCGCTTCATGAACCCAATGTTTTTACTGTGTAAGGTGCCAAAAACATTTTATGGGAAAATATGAAAGGTACAATATTTGGGTGATTCTACTCTAACATATTGTGGAATCTCACATGCCGCAATGTGACGCCAACATAATGTGGAATCTCACATACTGCTAGGTGCATGTCACATACCCAAATGTGAATCTCACATGTGCCGTATGAAACTCACATGCCCATGCCCAAACGTAAATCTCACATGCCCAGTCCATGCACATGCTATCTCAAGGCATGTGCCATGCATCATTTTGTTGGGACTTTGTATCATCATCTATCTTTGTATCATCACATTTTTATTCATGTGTTCTGTATTTACTGATATACAAACACGTGTATGTGCATGCTCTTATTGCTTGTGTAATGAAATCAATTTTTATATTAGTATTGATACTACCTACAGTGACATTTACAGAATAATGAAAAATAGCACAAAAATGAAAAAAAATTACTTCAACATAAATTATCCTCAACTTTCAATTTCAACATAAAATTTTTTAGTATGGATGGAGGTGAGGCTGACATCTATCATGAAGAATCTGGTAACCATACTTCATCTTAATTGTGTGAAAAAATTCTGCAGATTAGTCCATCTTTTGCTTAATAATGCCAAAAAAAGGAATGGCTTAAAATTGGCCAAAAGAATATTCATGCAGATTATTGGAGACAATGAAATTAATTGTCACCCAGGTGTCTCCTAGGGGGGGGGGGCTGGGGGCGGCTTCCCCCCCAAATCGGCCAGCTATCTATCTATCTGGAGTGGTTTTTGAGAAATTTTGCCACAATTTTCACTCAAAATTGCTAATTTTCACACCTTTTTATAGTTTTTCACCATCAAAATCATGGTTTTTGGCTATATACATGGTTATATACCTATTTTAGCCATTTTAAACCTACTTTGGCTACTTTTAACCTATTATTAACGATTTTCCCCCTTTCTGCCTTCTTTACCTTGATAAAGCCTATATATTTTCCCCCAGGGAGCCCCCAGCCCCCCAGAAAATTTTGCAGAGAAGCAATTTGCTATCTATCCAGCCCCTGTGAGGACCAAAGCCTTGGAGACCCCTGTTGTCACCACTTTCTTCATGATAAATTTCAGTCATACTGTGAATACCAATTTCATCTTTTTGTTCAGTGATGACCAAAATCCAAAGGCCAATAAATAAAAGACAAACAATACACAGATGGGTCAATTTTTAATACCACAATATGATGATAAAACTCAACAAAATGATGCATGGCACATGCCTTGATATGGCATGTGCTTGGGCTAGGCATGTGAGATTCACATTTGGGCAGGGGCATGTGAGTTTCTCACTGCACCTGTGAGATTCACCTTTGGGCATGTGAAAGTCACCTTTTGGTATGTGAGATTCACCTTTTGGTATATGAAATCCACCTTTGAGTATGTGAGATTCCAAATTATGTTAGAGTCACATTGCGTAAAATTTTGCACCTGGTTACACTTTGTCAGGTACACTTAGCTACACTATGCGATGCTGTATTTTCTGTCATTTCTGTATCTAGTAGCAGATGATTTTATTAGCCAGTACCCAACAATTCCATTACCCGATTTCTAAAAACCTGGCAAGATTTTTTATTTTTTTGAAAAAATCAAATCTCCCGAGACTTTTGGAATGCTAATCGCGCAGCATATAAATAACTAATCTGCAATAATCGTGCTGCACTTAAAATGTGTCGGGCTAATTAAATCGCGCCCCTGCGGTTTAGCGCCCTTTGTGTGCCGGTTGAAACTGTGCCAAAAAAATCGCCTGCTCGCTGTGAAAAATCGATCGTTAGGAATTTAAATATTTTTCCGGATTTCGCTTTCCGTGCCTGGCATTGTACAGATGCACAAAATGTTCCACAATCCCTCGAAATTTGGCGGGAAATTTTACTGTGGCAATGTAAAAAATGATGACAAATATATGTGTGATCGGGCACCTCTTTTAATGTTACTTACGTGTTTTGCACATCACGTTGAGCGGCGAGAAAAAACGACAAAATTTCCTGCCGCCGTGAATATTTTATGTTCGCTCCCTGCATTCATTCTGCGGTCGTCGTTATTTTGTATTTTTGTATTTTGTGCGTCGTAAAATCGTCAGATTATCGTCCAAGTGGCGTCCGAAATTGCAACCATAGACACTGCTTCTTAAGTTTTCTTTTTTTTCTTAATATTTTTCCTGAGCAGTTTGTTTACCTACATATCAGATTCTTAGAATGAAACGCACTAAATATAAACAGGAAGATAAAAAATGCAAGCAGCACGCGCGCAGCGCTGTAGGAAAATTCGCTTTCATGCTATCATTTTATTTGAAACTAATTGTCAACACGAGGGGCTACTCCCGGACCCTGTAAAACGTCAAATGTCATCCAAACTGTCAAATGTCATGAAAAATTTCAAATTTTATTTATTTTTATTAATTTATGGCCTATGTTTAAGATATTCCTTTTTAGTGCCTCATTCAGAACATCTGAGTGGCGCCTGAAATAAAGCGCCAGTGTAAAGATTCACCATTTATCCTCGAATAAGACCCAACGTGAGTTGTTTTTGGTCAGCGTTTCTTACGGAGGAGATATTTAAGTGCGGGGGGAGAGTATGTTTTCCTCGGAATTACACTATAAGTTGTAAGTTGCTGTCGCTGCCGTAGGCAGCAAGCATTCCTTTGTATTTTTCGTTTCACACATTACAATTGCACTGCATTTGCATTCGATATCTGGTCTGAATGTCTGCAATGATCATTTTTTCAATTTTTGCAACATTTGTTCCACCCATCACAGAGGGGGAGTTATTCAAGTGGGGGAGTTCACGTGGGCGTCAACGACACTTTCTGGAAAATGTCTTTTTACTTTCAAGACGTTGTTGGGCTGTAGCGGTAGCCTATTTAGAAGTAAAAGCATCCCATTGTTGCAGAAGCTAAAATATCTAGGTATGCTATCGGTATTGCGTCTGTACGCACGTAAATGAGCATGCCAATGGTCTCCATCATTCACTTTTTGCGCTCTTCAGAAAATACAAGTGAAAAAGTACAAGACCAGTGCAATATACCAGTCACAGTTGTTAAAGGTACCAAACATTTTCAGCATACATAAACATAAAGTTCTTTTTATTTAGGTGCCCCGCCGGGTACAGAAAATGTAAGGTAAAATTTTTTATTTGACTAAATGGAATTTAAACGTAAAAGTACTTTTTTCAAAGGAAACGCATTTTTGTACGGTACTCGAGTAAAAGTAAATACGTTTTCGAAATTGTGAAACCAGTGGCATTACACCTCTCATTTCACTATTACTGTCTTATTTATTTACCGCGTGCAGTGAAAAGAAATGCTCAGATGTCACAATATTTTCGCACCTGCTTACAGAAACGATGATCAAACCCCGGCGGATAAATGCAAGCCGGAATCAATTTTAAGCGCAAAATTGCATCTCCTGAGACTCGAAAATGTCGAGCTACCAAAGTCACCGGGCTCAAATGCCGCCGGCGCAGCTACACGCGCAGTACCAAGCCGCTATAACCCCCTATTCGTATCTAGCCTATCCGATGCCCCCTGCACTTTTACTGCAGCTGCAGCAACATGAGCATGGTTATGGAGCCGCTGCTGGCAACATGCCAAGTTATGATGGCAGTAATCAGTTCAGCCATGGCGCTGGAATGAGTCAATCTGCGCAAGCTGACCAAGATCATGATGTCGGTCCTAGTCAATTTGGACAGTCTGTGGTGAGCTATGGTTTATCTGATTACCCTGTTTTTATGAGGTACCTCCAAGGTGGCATCCCACACCCTGTCAAGTCAAGTGTCAAATGTAATGTAAAATGTTATACAAATATGTTTAATGTCACACAAATTTGCCAAATTCCATGCAAAGGGTCAAAAGTTCCGTGATAAATTTTTTATATTGACATTTCGCATGACCTTTAACACTTGACTTTGCAGTTTACAGAGTGCGGGACAGCCCGCAGTTCTGAGTGACATGGGGAAAATTAAATACTACCCACCATCTCGAAATACCCCCTTCCTTTGCATTGTCCTGAGTAGTGATGGAAAAAGGGCAAGACTTGGCGCTTTTCCGACCCCCGGTGCCAAGCGCCAATGGCGCTACAGCAAAATGGCGCCAAGTGCCAAAAGCGCCATGGCGTTTTTTAGTTTGGCGCTTTTCCATCACTAGTTCTGAGCATGTAAATGCGTGGAAACTACATGTTTGCACTAGTGATGGAAAAGCGCCAGAAAAAAGGGCGCCAGGCGCCAAGGGCGCCATGGCGCCATTCAGAAAGTGGGCGCCAAGCGCCAAGGGCGCCACAGAAAAAGGGCGCCAGGCGCCAAGGGCGCCAGGCGCCAAGGGCGCCATGGCGCCATTCGGAAAGCGGGCGCCAGGCGCCAAGGGCGCCACGGAAAGAGGGCGCCAAGCGCCAAGGGCGCCATGGCGCCATTTGAAAAATAGGGCGCCAGGCGCCAAGGGCGCCAGGATAAATAAGTGCATAGAACGCCCTGCCTGTGCTAAAACAGTTTCTACAGCACCCTAGTACACACATTCACTACTTGATTTGCGTTTTCCAGGATGTAATGAACAAAAACAACACTAGAACAAAAAAATTAAAATAGAATCCACATGACGAATTCAAACACAATGGATATTGTCATTTGACAACAATACATTCTCTTCAAATAGAATTTCCCAATCAATGTTTCCTTGAATTGGCCAAAAAATGGAATTGCAACGATTTTAATCTGTTGATTTTTGATGTTGCAGGTTCAACGGTTCATTATTCTCATCTTCTGATCTGTCAGACACATCTGATGAACCGTTGCAAAAGCATTTCACTCGCTCACACCACTTCGTCCATTTTTCTGGCAAATTAAGATGATCCACTGATGCGTTTTTTATATATTTTTTTCATTTACACAGCACTCACCTTGAAACCCTGCTGGCGCCTTTTTGGCGCCCTTTTAAAGCAGGGCGCCAGGCGCCAAGGGCGCCACGGAAAAAGGGCGCCAAGCGCCAAGGGCGCCATGGCGCCTTTCAGAATATGGGCGCCAGGCGCCAAGGGCGCCACAGAAAAAGGGCGCCAAGCGCCAATGGCGCCATGGCGCGGCGCCCTTTGGCGCCCTCAATTGGCGCCATTCCATCACTAGTTTGCACATTGACCTTTGCTCGGACTGGGCTTAAAAATAGTTTATTAATCCCCCTTTCGGACCGGTTATTTCGAACAAAATTTCTGACTATTTGTCTAACAACTAGGCTCAACCTAAAAATGCCATTTACCGTGTATAATCAAATCACTATTCAAAACCTCCTGATATTCTACCATTTCACTTTTCTACCCGTGTCACGCTTCTATTAATGGAATGGGCCATGGCGCTGGCGCCAAAGGGCGCCATTGGCGCGTGGCGCCCTTTTCCCTGCCGCCATCTGACACCCGGCGCCATTATTTTGAATGGAGCCAAAATGGAGCATTGCGCCATTTTTCCTGGCGCTTTTCCATCACTACCCACTTCAATGCGCAAATGCATTTCCCCGCAGACGCATCACATCGGCCCGAGCTCAGAAGCCAGTTGCGACACGGACCAATATGAACCTCAACAAATGCAACAACACCAGACGATCGGTTATATGGATGGGGCGGCACAGCTGCAAAATACTCCCGCGGGTGTCGGTTTTGCGTGATTAAAATTATTGCCTGGAGGCAGCTCCGGGCCCTGTAAGATATCAAATGTCAAGCAAAGTGTCAAAAGTTATGTAAAATGCCCTGGAAAATGACGTACTTGTGTTTGCCACTTTCCAGGGTATTTGACATGATGTTTGACATTGCGTGACATTTGACACTTTACAGGGTATGGGATTGCCCCTGATGATATTTGTTTACTTGATGGCAAAAAGTGCTGTGTTTGTGGCGCGGTGTTCCAAAAATTTCTTTGGGTGCAAACTGCAAAGGGGGCATTAAATGCGATCTGAAATTTGTTTTGACGAGGTACAGGGAAGAAAATTGTTCGGGCTTGTTTCCAGGTTATCAGAAAATGTAAATAGTGATTTTTGATTTTTTTTCAAATATATTCATGTTTAAGTGATTTTTTGAAATTGTATTTAATTATATTTTCTCAAAATTCTCAAAATTTGGAACGCTAATGACATAATATCATAAATAACATCCCACCAGCTCTCAAGTTCTCCAATGCAAACTCAGCACCCTTACCCACCTAGGCGGCCGCCGGCGGCCCAGTGGACGACAACGGCTTGCTCACCGAGCACTACAGCCAAGCGTGCTCTGCATCCTCATCTCCGCGCACGCCGCTGCCGCTGCGCATCGAGGAGCCCTGCGAGCCGGCCGCCGACTTGTCGCCGCCGCAGCTGCCGCAGCACGGGTACCCGGCCGCGTGCGACCGCGCCGACGATTTGGGTGGGCGGCGAGAACCAGAGCGACTGGCGCCTTGGACTAAGATGGGTCGGTTTGAGTGAGGTGTTGATGAATTGGCGGTGTGTAACGATGGTAACCCCCCCCCGGAAAAAGTGTTTTTTTTCTGAAATGATTTTTTAAGAATTTCTATTGAAAAAGTTTTTAATCTGCATTTTTTTGTATTTTTCTGGGTTTTTGTTTGCCATCATTTGGACATGTCTTGATGCCGCAATTGATGAGTCTGGCCATGACAGCGATGGTTGGCAAGACTCATTCCACCATCGCAGATGGCACAGCGGCACAGCATCCGCCACAAGCAGTGGCAATGGCGCAAGCGACACACTACTACCCACATCAACACCGCCAGTACATGTTGATGGCTATGTACCATATGGGTGCTCCCATGTCTACACTCCAAGCACAACAACATCAACAGCAACAGCAACTACAACAACAACAACAACAACAACAACAACAACAACAACAACAACAACAACAACAACAACAACAACAACAACAACAACAACAACAACAGCAACAAGAACAACATCAGCAGCAGCAGCATCAGTATCAGCAGCTGCAGCAACAGAAACAACAGCAGCAACCACAACAACAGCTGCTGCAACAACAACAACTACAACAACAGCACCAGCCACAACAACAACAACAGCAGCAACGACAACATGATCAACAACTGCTGCAACAGCTACCAAACCGCAACCGACGGCAGGAACAACATGAACAAGTGGATTCCGTTGAAGTGTGCTTAGAGACACCGAGTATACTGGCTGGAAGATTGCAATCCCAAGCGAATGTGATTGCGAATACAGGTGCGACAGTTGTCACATATCTTTTGGAAACATGTTGTCACATGTCGACATATCTTTTGGAAACATTTTCCATTGTGTTTTCTATTTGGATGCTGCCCCATTTCTCGGAAAATGATGAACGATTTTTTGAGTGATTTAACTAATATCTTGGCTTAATCCCTATAAAAATTCCTAGTCGCATCTGTGTAATGTAAAAAATAATGTGTAATGTAAAAAAACTGTATAATGTGTAATGTAAAAAATTCATTGTGTTAAATGTCACTGTACAAGAATCAGTTTTGACCGATCATGTTTCTGGGAGGGGGGGGGGTGGCAGCTACACCGCAGCGTGATGATGCATGCTGGAACACAGAAACCCAGAGTGGAAACTATGCTATGACACTTAGAAACAACATGCCTTGTCAACAAAAAAATGCATTGTCAACATGGCGGTGTAATTGCACCCACCCCAAAGAGTCCTAGATATATTTATCAGTGGTTTTGAATACGACTCTGTACTATTTCGTGGGGAATACACTTGAAGTGCATATTTGCTCAAACATGCGTAGCGGTGCAGTAATCCACGATCATTGCACAATTTTTGCTCATTAATATTTGACGCGCTAGTGTGATAAATAAATGTGACACGATGGATGGAAAAATGGGGGGGGGACACGGTGTTTTTCACTGATCCAGTTTTTAAAGAAAAACAGTGTTTTTAAAGAAAACGTTTTTTTTCAATATTTTTATCTAAAATGTCCCTGCGCAGTATGTACCAATAAACCATGTATACTCGGCGGACACGATACTCTGCCCTCACACTGATTTATGTCTCACGTTGGAAGCGTGCCAATGATGATAAAGCATGCTATTTATCTATAAAAGATCAAAGAAGTCATTGTGAATAAGTTAACGTCTAGCGTTATAACGGATAAGACTTTTTTCAACTTTTTTATGAAAATCGCATGCGTAAAAAAGTCGTTGGCACGCTTCCAACGGGAACCACGCGTGCAGGGTGTAAAGTGACTGGAGTATAAAGTGATTTTTCTTGTTAAAAATGGTGTCAATGCTTGCATTTAAAAAATGGAATTATCTGAGAAAAAAACGTTTAAAAAACACCAGCCATCATTATTCACGAGATTTACATTCTCGTTTACAAATTTCAGTGGCAGTTTCTGTATGCACAATGAATTTACATCATACCAACACTTCAGGCTGTAATTCCAACTACCGTATTTCTTCTACTAGAAGAGCGTCGTTCTATTTTTTCATCAACTTTTACACACACTTTCCATTCGAACACAGCTTTATTTCTTAATAAAACTTCAGCAACATTTTTATACCAGAGCATCGATTTGTAATTTTATATAAATATTTGAATTCGTTGAACGTTCTCGCCATCCATTTTAAATATACCTAGGTATTTGTGTTTCGGCACTCTTCCAAAGTAATATCTACCTGCCGTTCTACTGGAGACTTTGGAGGCTACCGTTCTATTGTTTCTATGATTGCTAAAACGAGCCAAAACCTGCCTCTCTATTGGAGGTGCGCTTCTATCGGAGGTATGCCGTTCTATTAGAAGAAAAACGGTAAATACTTTTTCTTAAATACGCAACATTTCAACGCCGAAATGGCGGTCAAACGTCGTCCAAATAAATCAATTATTCGCGCGCAGGTGGCGGCAAGCGATCTCAGAGAAAACGCGCCACTCAGCCGAGACGAGAGCCGAGCGCAAGCGATCACATTCCGAATGGCAATGACAATGGCAACGTGTCCGGCAATCCAGACGTTCCACTGCAGCAGCACAGTCGAATGGTCAAAGTGGACATAAAAAAGGCACACGTGTGTGAATGGCTGGACTGTAATCTGGTGTTCCAGGTGCCCGATGAGTTTTATAAGGTAACGCTGGGAAAGTATTTGTGGTGAATATTTTCAGGCATGCATGAATCATAAATAGCATTGAAAAAATCTCTCGGAGATTTATATTTAAAAAATCTCAGAAAATATAAGATTTTGTGAGATTTATATTTTTTCCATGATTTTCCAGAGAGATTTATTATATTTTTTTCTGATTGAGAAAATCTCTCGAGAAAATATCTCTATAAATATTTGCCCATTTTCACTTTCAAATTCACTAGTTCATATGTTTTTTGTTGCCAATTTTCACCTACCGTATTACCTCGAATTATCCCCCCCTTGAATTAACCCCCCCCCTCGAATTAACCCCCCCTCAAAATGGGCTGGGGAAATAATAACCCCCCCCTCGAAATACCCCCCCCCCCCCCTTCGGAATGATGTACGTCATTTACATAATAAATACGTCATGTACGCAATGTACATGATGTATATTACTGTTAATTTGCATTGCAGCTACACATAGAGTACTTTGTGTAGCTGTCTACGTTTTTATGTCCAAATATATCCTGTTTGGACACATTTATTACCTATTTTGGGTACGCAAATGCCTACTATTTACTACGATCCTTACGAAAATTTCTGACGAAATAATAAACCCCCCCCTCGAATAAACCCCCCCTCGAATTAACCCCCCCTCAAATTTTGCTGGCGAAATAATAAACCCCCATGGGGGTATTTCGAGGTAATACGGTATTTCTAACTACATGGTCGGGCTGAAAAGCCCCCGGGCAGTGCTCGCCATTCACGCTAGGGGTAAGCTACGGTTATAAAATTTGAACACGTTAATATATCAGGTGTTTTGAGTTTCACCCAAAATTTCACCCCTCAAGCTCCACCCACTGCGGAACTGTGGGGGTTACAATTTCGGTCATTTTGTACTGATGTACAAATGGTGCTCTAGCTCAACGCTGCTTTAAGTTGTGATCATAAAACTTTGGCTAGCCTAAGCCAGTGTGTTGGCAATGTGCTGATAGTACTCAACACTTTCATCAACATCATTGCTATAAAGATAAAATCAATATGCAGATCAGGGTGATGTGCAAGAAACGTGGGAACTGTGATGGATGTTTTTGGTGATCATCTGAGATCATGTTGTATTGCAGTGATTTTAATGTTGTTTTGAAATGTGCAGTAAATTATTATGTCAATTAAATTTCATTTGTGTTTCATTACTAATCTGTAGTGAACACATTTCCTGTGTTCAACAGCAGTGTGCATGAAAAACGCCTCCTGTATTAACCTGTATTGACCAACCGTAGAGGCAGAATGATGAATTTGGTAGTGAGAGTAGTGACGGTAATGGCAATATGGACTAGGCTTATGATATCATAGCTAATGTTGGTTAGTGCTGGCACATTGCCAGCACAGGTGGCTTACACTAGCCAAAGTTTTATGATCACAACTTAAAGCAGCGTTGAGCTAGAGCACCATTTGTACATCAGTACAAAATGACCGAAATTGTAACCCCCACAGTTCCGCAGTGGGTGGAGCTAGAGGGGTGAAATTTTGAGTGAAAACTCAAAACACCTGATATATTAACGTGTTAAAATTTTATAACCGTAGCTAGCATTCAAAAAAATCACCAATTGTTTGGAAAATATATATAAATATATCACCCCAAACTTGGAAAAAATATAAATATATATAAATCACTCAAGGCCTTCAGAAAATATAATTAAATCACTGAAAAAATAACTCTAAGCTCAAAAAAAATCACAAAAAATCACTTGCGGTATATTTCAATTACAAGAAAAATTGTGGGCTATTGCGGGCTTAATTTACCATTTGCAAGCACAAAAATTTACTCTAACATCCCACAATCTATTTATTATTGTTTCACAAGCAGGATTCATTTCATACAGTATTGACAAGTGAAAATATCACACAAATATCACAACAGAAAAATTCAACCTACAACCTCAATGACAACTTCAAAAACATTTTGCACTGCAAACATGTTGCACTAACCTATAGTGCCTGGTTGTGGCAGTGATGTTTGACTAAATAGGTGCTTAGTACTTGCAGCAGTGCCAGGTATGCCGAGGAAGTTTCGTGCAAATTCACTTACCATATTTCCTCGAAATACCCCCAGGGGGTTTATTTTTTCAGTGTGAAAATTTTGATGGGGGTTAAACCAGGGGGGGGGGGTTATAAATTCATAGTGTCCATTTTGAGGGGGGGTATTTAGAGGAAATGCAGTAGTTCATGCAATCATCTAGTGTTTTAAAAAGCTACTTTTTCAACAGTGGTTAGCTGTGAAAACTCACACGGCTACATGTTTGGCAAAATTTTGGTGACATTTTGGTGACACCATGGTGACAGTTTTCCACAGTTGTCCCCCATATTTGATAACTGGCAACATTGGTGGATGTCAATAAGTGTTGCCAGCTTTCAAAAGTGGTGAAGTGAGTTTTCAATTACTGTAGATCATTTTTGATGACATCAAGCAGGTATTTTTGATTCAATGTTATGTTTTATTTCAGAAAAGTATGTTAAAAGATAGAGAGATGCTTTATACACTATAACGTGACAATACAATTCGTAGCAGGATCACATAAAAAGTTACTAAAGCAGTTTACATCTTTGTCACACACATAATGAAGACTAAGTGATGGTGATATTACCATTTGTCATTATTTGAGTTTTCACATTAGGTAAACACAGTGGCAAACTAGTGACTTGCCAAAACAACCTCACTAATATTCACACTATTTGTGAAAACTGAACATCTACAGCATTCTATTGTGCCTACACACACTAGTTTTCACCGTGACTTTGTGTGAAAACTGGAATTAAAAAAAATGCAAATTAATGAACACCGTTGTATGATTTTATTGAATTTAGATTCAAATTTAAATTAATGAAAGTTAAATTTTGAAAATTTGAGAACTAAAATGCATAAAGCATAGAATAAGAGTATGCTGGATGTCGCCATGTCGCTATTTCAGTTTTCACAAGTGTCACGGTGAAAACTAGTGTGTGTAGGGACATTGTGGAAAACTGGATGGTGACATGTCACCATTTTTGGCCATTTCAGTTTTCAAAATAGTCATGGTGAAAACTAGTGTGTGTAGGCACAATTTTTACCTGCTTCAAACACTATTTTAACTCAATAATGCTCTACATGAGCATATGAGAGATTTTCGGGAGAAAATTCTCTTGCAAAATTCAAAATTCTCTTGCACAAATTACATGTTTTGGTCATGATACGCAATACTTGCACCACAATGTATCTAGTATGAGTAATTTTCTCAGTGATTTTTTTTTCGAATTTGAAAAATATATATAAATATATCACTCAGAATTTGAAAAAAATATAAATATATATAAATCACGGGTTATTTATATTTATTGTGATTTTCGAAAATATAAATCACGGGTTATTTTTTGAATACTAACCGTAGCTTACCCCTAGCGCGAATGGCGAGCACTGCCCGGGGACTTTTCAGCCCGACCATGTATATATGTGCCTATTTATCTACCCATTTCTGGCTATTTTCCCCCATTTTAGTTGTTTCTACTATTTTTCTGTTCTATGGGATGGAAGAGCCAATAAAAAAGTCTATCCGAAATACATTTTCTATACTCAATAACTGTTGAAAAGTATACATAAAAGAGAGTACTGGTACTTTTTTTCAGAGGAAATTTAAATTTATTTACTTAGTACTCAAGTGTATGTATCGTTGAGTAAACGTAAATATGGTTTAACAACTGTAGACTTCATGCTTTGAAAATACAGTTACCAAAGTTTGGTGAAAATGTCACCTGATAAATTCTGTGGGGGTTATCACATGTGAACGTAATGTATTCTATTAGGAGGAAAAATATACCTAAATCATAATAATGTGCTTAATATCTAGTCTCAATTGTTCAAAAACCTTGAAATATTGATTGAATCATACCACATTTGCTTGAATAATTCACCCCCTTGAATAATCCCCCCTCGAAAGAGTCTGACAAAATAATAATCCCCCAGTGGGATTATTTAAGCCAATACTGTACTTTAAGTTGAAAGATTTTATGAGATTTTTTGAACTGCAAGAGATTTTCTCAGAGATTATATTATATTTTCGAAGATGACCCAAGAGATTTATTTATATTTTTTGAGAGATTTTCTGAGATATTTATTATTATATTATTTAATATTTAATTATATTTTCTCAAAATCGGTCGTTTTTCAATGCTAATCATAAATAAATGATAATTTTTCAATTATAAAGCCGCGATTGCAGCTCAGCGTGTTTTTGACGTAAAATGACAACGTAAAATGACGTTGTAAAATTAATTACGTAAGTGTGGATGATGCTACAGGTCTACAATTTTTTTTAAGGATTATATATGTATCAATACCTTAATCGTGCGCAATACTCAGTGTTGTCAGCCACAGCTAGAACGAATCGAAAAATTCAATTTTTTTTTCATTTTACGTCATCATTTTACGTCAGGGAACTAACTTTACATTTTACGTCAACGGTTGCGTGCAATCATTGACATGGAATGTAAAATTAGTTCCCTGAAGTAAAATGATGACGTAAAATTTAAAAAATTTAAAAAAAGGAATTTTAAATTCGCTCTAGCTGTGGCTGATAGCACTCAGTATTGAACACGATTAAGGTCTTGATACATATATTCACCATAAAAAATTGTAGACCTGTAGCATCATCCACAGTCACGTAATCAATTTTACGACGTCATTTTACGTCGTCATTTTACGTCAAAATCACGCTGAGCTGTTATTGCGGCTTCATGAATAATAGCCAAGTACTTTTGTAGAGTATTTGCTGAAACTTCGAAAAGGAAGTACCTAATACTGATGCACTGCACGCATAATATGTTAAGATTTTTTAAAAAAACTGGCATGTGAGAGTAAAAATACTGTGTGTTCAGGGTTTGGGAACTTCAAAATTTTCATGTTCAGGTATCAGTTCCAAAAATTTCTGGGTCAGGTATCAGTTCCAAAAGTTTTGCAGGTATTCAGCTTTCAGCTGTTTTATGAGTGTAATAGCGCTACTTCCTACTTCTGTGACATTGGAGTAAATGATTCCTTATAGTAAATGAGTAAATGGAGTAAATAACTTATATTTTTTTGCAAATAATTCCAAATCACCTTTGGTGTCTATTTGACAAAATGTGAAAATAAATATCTACAGATGTGAAGTATGGGTCCATCGAGTACATGATCAAACAGCCGACATTGTAACCCAGACCCTGCCAAATCACCTGTCAAATGTCAGATGTCATGCAGAGTCTCAAAATTCATGTAAACTTCCCTGTAATATGGCAAACGTTTGCGGCAAAGCACTTTACATGACTTTTGACACTTTGCATTACATTTAGCATTTACACGGCATTTACTAGGGCATGGGACTGCGCCATGGGAGAATCTGACCAAATATTAACACGACCCCCCACAAATCTCAGCACGTGGAAAAGGACCATGTGAAGGGGCCCAATCGGCAGCGGGCCGGAAACACTTGCATGTGGCGGGGCTGCGTGCGGCACACCCCCTTCAAGGCACCCTACATGTTCGTGGCGCACATGCGCAAGCACACCGGCGAACGACCATTCAAGGTTGGCGATAATTATAATCCAAATTGGGCCACAGTGACGGTAGACGGTTCGTCAGAAGTCCTGGTCCCGGTTGCTCCCGATAAAAAGATGTCAGTACAAAATATTTTCAAAAAACAACGATTCATCACAATGCTTTCCATATCATTGCGACATTTTCTTTTGTAAAAGCGTTCAAAATCGCTAAATTTGGCAAATTGGCATGGAATTGCGCTTTTGAACACTTATATACAGAAAACAATGTTCGAATGATATGGAAAACATTTCAATGAATCGTTTTTTCTTTCAATTTTATCAATTGAGTCCATAAAATTTGTATGGAAATTATTATATTTATGTATTCATTCGCATTTGTCGGGCACGCCAGTCTGCCTGATTAAACCTGTGGCATGGCCATATTTTGCAATCAACTTGAGTCAAATCTTTTGGCACCCATGATCGGTTTTGAGTCTCGAGCTGAGCCATTCCTCGATATTTACCATATTTATCCGGTATTTATCTAAATAGTCATATTTACCTTCAACCCTAAAACTGGTTTAAAATTGGCGCTGAAATTGGCGCTGAAGGTGCTGTTGGCAAACAGCATTTATGCTGTGCTACAATTTCCCCATATTTCCATTGCACTCGCTGATAGTACAGTCTCCTACTGTTTTCAAATGATGGTGGATCCCACCCAAAATCTATTTCAGTGTCAATACGAGGGCTGTCCGAAAGCACAACAAGGCTACACTCAAATGGAGAATCTAAAAACGCATCTGCGGACGCACAAAAATGAGCGCCCATATAAATGTAAAATCGCTTCTTGCAACAGGAGATTTACGAATGCATCCGACAGGGCTAAACACGAAAATGGCGTGCACGACCGTAATGTTAGATAATAGAACTTTTGTGATTTTTACTTACAAAAATAATCTTAATTTACCTTAAATTTCTCCCAGAAAATGTTCAATTGTACTGAAGATGGCTGCGAAAAGAAATATACCGATCGGAGTTCACTCAGAAAACACAAGCGCACAGCACACGGCATCGAGTCAACTCCAATGACTCAGTGAAAGAATGGATATGAGGAGGTGCGAAATGTGCTTTAGTTTATGAAAAATTGATGTGCCATTGATTTTTGCATAAAAATTAAAAGACATTGAAAATTGTTGTTTTTGACCTAGTGACAAAATAAACCCCCTTTTCAATATAGAGGGACAAAGGGAAAAAAAGTGTGCCAGTGGAAATATCTGCTGTCTTTAACTTCACAAGTGCTTTATTGGCTAAACGGCCACAGCTTCCATTTTTTACCCGGTTTTGATGCTTCCCAATGGGCAATAATTCCCTGAAAAAATTATTCATGATGTTTTTCAATGACTTATATTTAATAACATTATTTTTGATGTTTTTTTCCGTCACACTTACTTAAAATTGGGATATAAACAATCAGTAAACATAAACAGTTACATTTTATCGCAGGTGGTTTTGCCAATGTTATTGGCCTTTTTCCTTTTCTTCTAGAATATGCAAATATTAGATACATGCAACATAAAATAAAATATAAAATAAAATAAACAGTTTAATTTTCTGCAAATTGATATTTATATAGGTATTTTTAATTGCAGGTGTGAACTACAGACAAAAAATGCATACCTGCTGGGGAATCAAGAAACGCCACACTGAAAAATGGAGAAAGAGTTTGCAGAGATTTTACCCCACTAGTTATTATAAATACCACCAGTCTGCAGCCATTGTTATATAACATGAAACCCTGTGACCTTCGAGAGTGTGGAGCATATGGAGCATTTTTCTGATGTAAATATATTTTGTGAAGTGGAACAGTGTAAATACAGTGAATTAGTTATCTGCAAACATTTTGATGAAATTTGAAGTAGGTCTATGGTTTTTAACAATAAGTGCCATTCTAAAAGTTTGTTGGTTTTCACAGTTTTTGTTCAACAGTAGAACACTCAGTACAAACGGGTCAATTGACCCCCCCCCCCCATAAGTAGATGTATCCATTCTAAATATGTGAAATGTAATGTAATCTGTAAAATTTCATGGACAGGCCAAAATAGTTTCAATAATTTTTACCTGAAATCGGACATCTTACATGATGTTTTACATTTAATTTAATTCTTTTAATTTTATAGAGTCTGGTCCACATATATGCACTTCATGCAGAATAATCATGCCTTTTTACAACTCTCTTCAACTCTCATTGGGGAACTACCAAAATTAACAGCAAACAGTTTTCCAACTACCAAAGTAGTGTCATTCCCATGGCACCAGATTTTATTAGGAAGGCAGGCACAAAAGGCAAGTGTATGATGGCATGCTGGGTCAGGTGATATTTTCTTAGGAAGGCAGGTGTACGTGAGTCTCACCCCATCATGCAAGGCAGCTGGAAACCACCGCCTGACCACCCAGCTAATCGAGATCTTATTGTGTTTTGGGTGGAGAGTTTTGGTACGAGTGAGGGTGTACCTTGCATGCATGCTGGACCCATTTGGCACCTGAATTTAAATATGCTGTGGACAAAAATTTTCATCCCATTAAGACTTTGCTGGCGCCTTTCATGGCTTTGGCCCTGGTGTTTTCCTAATGAATAAAATCTGTGACCTGTTTGGTATAAGATAGAGAACATACTTTCAACTAATTATGGATATTTGTCAAATGCTTGCAATTCAGCTGAATGCAGCTTTGTGTTTTTGTGGTCTGTTTCTCTTTTTATTGGCATCTTAATTTATTTATTACATGATGGTCATATAATGGCTGATTTTACTTCACGTTTAGATCATTTTTTGAGTATGTGTGTTGAAACATGTTACAGATAGATGCGTGTATTTTTCAGCCTTATCTCACTTTTCCAAATTTGAATATTAGAGTGATTTTTTTGAATTTATGTATATTCATTGTGTTAAGCACAGATTGGCACCAAGTGCATTGGCATTTATGGTATATTAGTTGGATATGTATTTTGAATATAGTAATTTGGTCCCACTTTACATAATTGTGCTTTGACAGACAATGTACCGTGTACATGTTTATGATACGATTACAGATTAAACTTTTTTTAAGTTCGAATTTGACACAGAATCACCCTTTTCTCGTCCCAGTAGGTTTATCTCTTTGTATCTTCAGATTTCTATTTAGCTATACTCGATGGACCTGGTACTCTGCACTCGCACTTATTTAGGTCTCACGTTGGAAGCATGCCAATCATAACTAAAGCATGTAGTTTCCATTTAAAATGAAAAGTTATTGTTGTGAATATATTTATGTACAGTGTTATAACCGCAATTAATTTTCTTTAAACTTGACAATCACATATAATTGGCACTCTCCCCAGCGTGAACCATGCATTCAAGGTGTAAAGTCACTGAAATACAGGGGTGGGCATCTTCAGTTACCGCTGGAAAAACGCGATAGCTTGAGCTACAGTTGAGCTATCACAATGAAATTTTAACACAATAGAGTAGACTCCATAGGACACCTATGCTGAAGTTTGCAACCCAAACGGCCAAAGTTTGGAGGAGTTGTGGAACACACAGTTTTTAGTGTAATTTTGTGACTTCACCTCCCTTATCTCGGGACTGGGGGACTATTCGAGTAAAAAAAGAATTTGGTAGTAGGCGCGACCACAACATACTCAAAGGGCATCAAAATCGGCCGATGTACGACAGAATGGGACGACACCAACGACCGATGCCCCCCCCTCAAATGCCACCCTCGATTTATCCTATGGGTGACGCCAAGTCACAAAATTACACTAAAAACCGTGTGTTCCACAACTCACCCAAAATGTGGCCGTTTGGGTTGCAAACTTCACAATAGGTGTCCTATGGAGTC
The DNA here is from genome assembly GCA_964036195.1 of Sphaerolaimus hirsutus. NCBI lineage: Eukaryota > Metazoa > Nematoda > Chromadorea > Monhysterida > Sphaerolaimidae > Sphaerolaimus > Sphaerolaimus hirsutus. The sequence goes on from OZ038450.1 coordinate 13,552,923, forward strand.
TACTCCATTGTGTTAAAATTTCATTCTGATAGCTCAACCGTAGCTCAATCTATCGCATTTTCCCAGCGGTAACTGAAGATGCCCACCCCTGTATGTTATCTATATTTTGTGTTTGTTGAGTGTATACATGTTGTGGAAAAATAAAGATATTTACATTTTGAAAAAAATTACACAAAACACATGAGCACACTCTAACAGAACAGATTGTACATCAAATCTGTATAAGAGATGAAGTACCTACAGCCTGCCAAAAATACTGAAATGACAAATTCAGTCATAGCAAACTACAAATACCGTATTTTCTCAAAATACCCCCAGGGGGTTTATTTTTTCAAAGTGGAAATTTTGAGGGGGCATTTCGAGGGGGGGTTAATTCAAGGGGGGGGTATTTCGAGGAAATACGGTACACAAGAATGCTTTGAGATATCACCCCCTTGATTGACATGTTGAAAAGCACTAGTTAATAGTGTCCAAAAATATCGAAAAAGCTCAAGTGGTTCTCATGTAGTGCTCATGTAAATCCATCGGCAGTAAATATTTATTGATGATCAATTACAGGGTGTTAATTTTTGTGAAACATGCCAACTTGACAAACCTACAAAGAGTTTTGTGTGTTGTATCACGTCCACAGTGAAAAAAGCTTTGGTAACTTTTCATAGCTTCTGTTTTTGTGATAGTGAAGCATTCCAATCTTATCAGGCTCTCTTTACATTGACACCTGCAAAAATTCCCACCGCATCGTAAAACACTTGCGCCGTTTTGTTTCACTGTCAGAGATTTGGACGATATTTTTAAGACCATGATTTACCTACTAATAAATGCAATATCATTCGTAGCTATTCAAATTTCTGTGTTTGGGCATCCGGCAGCCGCTCAGATTCATCATTCATGTGACGCAAATCCCGAAATTTGGTGCAGCAATGAAGAAATTGCAAAATCCTGCAAAGTCAGGTAAATATTTTCTGGAAAAAAGTCGAATCTGAGAGAAAGAATTTTGACAACATTTGCAAGATATTAGCATATAAGAAGAAAATTGGCAAGATTATTAGAAATAATATTAACAAAATTTGCATTTGCAAAAAAACACACTTATTGCTGGAAGAAATCTTTCGTAATTAAATGGTGCATAAAACTATTAAATTTCAGCACACAATGTGCCCAGTACCTGAACCAAAGCAAGGACAAACCTGTCAAATTGACAGTGCTTATAGAGTCGCGTTGCCCTGATTGTTATGACGCCATAATGGGACCAGTGAACCAGGTGCCAGTCCCACAGCCTGTGACATGTAATGTGGTATGAAAATGACATGTCAAGTGTAAAATGTCGTGTAAAGTGTGAATTTCTCAGTGATATGTATACTCGGCTGACCGCAAAGTGTGCGCAGATTCCTACCGTAATTTAATGAATAAAATCTTTTGATGAACCTTTAGGCCGGAATTAGAGCTCAGCGTCGATTCGACGTGAAATGATGATGACGTGAAATGATAAAAATTGAATTTTTCAATTCGCTCTAGTTGTGGCTGATAACACTCAGTATTGGACACGATTAAGGTATTGATTCATATATTATCCTTAGAAAATTGTAGACCCGTAGCATGATCCACACTCGTGTAATTAATTTCACGACAACATTTCACGTCATCATTTCACGTCGAATCGACGCTGAGCTCTAATTCCCGCTTTACTACTATCTTACATGGCAGTTACATGGCTTACTTGACATAAACATGTAACATGGCACTTTAATTTCTACATGACATGTTACATGGTACAGGACTGGCCACAGGTGTACCATAATGCTGTGGTAGCACTGAATGGTACTTTGGTGCAGCTTGAATTGGTTCCATATGGAAACGGCCACAGGAATTCTAGTGGGGTTTGTTAGTTAAAAATATCTACCTATTATAGTTTATGGCTTAGTAATATCATAGACATGGTAAAGAAGACTTATACGTACCCAAAACCAGGGTTGGCAAAATCTCAGAAAAGAATCAAAATAAAATAAAAATAAAATGGAAAATTGAAGAATAAAATAAAATAAAATAAAATGGAAAATTTCAAAATAAAAATAAAAATTGGATAAAAATTTGTATTTTTGTAAAATTTTTGTAAAATTGTATACAAATTCGTATTTTTGTTAAATTTTTTGTAAAATTGTATACAAATTCATATTTTTGTAAAAATTGTATAAAAATTCATATTTTTTGTAAAAATTATTTTCTGAAATTTATAGTTCAACCTGTTCCTTCACGGAGCTGGGGCAGTCCCAAGCCATGTAAAGTGTCAAAATGTCATATGAAATGGAATGGAAAGTGTCAATTTTCATGAAAATGTTAAGTCAAGTGCCAATTGTCATGACAAATATAAATTAAAGTGGAAACTGTAAAGCAAATTGTATCCAAATCTTATCTTTTGTATCCATATCTTATCTTTTGTATCCATATCTTATCTTTTGTATCCAAATCTTGTTGTTTTTGTAACCAAATCTTATGTGAACATTTGGATACAAAAACATAAGATTTGAATACCAAAATATAAGGTTTGGATACCAAAACATAAGATTCAGATAAACAATTTACACTCTGCATGACATTTGTCATGACAATTATACTTTGCTTGACATTTGAGATGTGAATTGACACTTTACCACATTTGTCATGACAATTGACACTTTTTTTGGTATCCAAAGCTTATGTTTTTGTATCCCAATGTTCACATAAGATTTGGTTACAAAAACAACAACAAGTTTGGATACAAAAGATAAGATTTGGATACAATTTGCTTTACAGTTTCCACTTTTATTTATATTTGTCATGACAATTGACAGTTTACTTAACATTTGTCATGATAATTGACACTTTCCATTTCATTTCATATGACATTTTGACACTTTACATAGCTTGGGACTGCCCCAGCTCCGCGAATAAACAGGTTGACAGGGTAATTCACAACAGAAAAATTTTGTTACAAAAAATATGTATGTTACAATTTTTACAAAAATATGAATTTGTGTACAATTTTACAAAATGTTTACAAAAATTCAAATTTTTATACAATTTTTATTTTTATTTTGAAATTTTCCATTTTCTTTTATTTTATTTTATTCTTCAATTTTCCATTTTATTTTAATTTTATTTTTATTCTTTTCTGAGATTTTGCCAACCCTGATTTGGACATATTTACATCTACACAAACTACGTAGTCTTTATGTAGCTGGGGGTGGGGGTATTTTTCCACAGCTCGCTCGACCTGGGAGAATTAAATCTGGCCCCTGGGGGCATTTAGAATTTTTTTGACTCAGCTCGGTCATACCTGGGGGTATTTCTAGGGGTGGGGGTAAATTGAAGGGGGTAATTCGAGGGAATACGGTATAGTGATTCCTTTAACGCTGATTGAGACACTGATGTTTTGTGTACTTTAACATGACTTTTAAGGTATATGGTTTGGTTTTGGTAAATGTTTCGTCGAAATACCCCCCTTGAATTAACCCCCCCCCTCCTCGAAATACCCCTATTTCCACTCTAAAAAATAGACCCCCTGGGGGTATTTCGAGGTTATACAGTACAATAGTTTGAGGCCATTTCTTTGCAGCATGTCACATGCCAACATGGGCCGAACGAGTGCGCATTCAACATACTGGAAAATTGCGTGTTACATTATTTGGATGAAACGGTCTGTTTAAAAATGAACATTTCCAGTTATTTTTCAAATCGATAACCGTATTTCTTCTAATAGAAGTATGACGTTCTATTTTTTCATCAACTTTTTACCTGCCGTTCTATTTTTTCACCAATTCTTTTCACAGATTTTTCATCTGAACATGGTATTTTTAATAGAACGCGAGCAGCATTTTTAACTCAGACTGTCAATTCAAACAAAACCAGCTGTGAAAATAACCCCTCAATCATAGTTTGATGTTCTCACCAACCACCCATCATTCAAATATTTCTGTGTTTTGGCACGCTTCCAGCGTAAATTCTACCTGCCTTCTATTAGGAGTGCCGTTCTACTGGAGGCTGCCGTTCTATTGTTTTTGTGAGCGCACATTGTTCCAAAACCTGCCGTTCTATTGGAGGTGCCGTTCTATTGGAGGTATGCCGTTCTATAAAAAGAAATACGGTAAATATCTTTGATTTTCAATTTTACAGGAAGGCGGATTTGAGACGCTTCGTTGCCTTTACGCTAGGATTTTTGAGTTAGGCAGCAAAGACCCAGTTGGGGCATTGAAATCATGTACAAGTGACGTGCCAGCGCTGATTGAACAGTTTGATGATATCAGGTATACTCGGGCGACATTACACCCTACATTTTTCTGGAGGTAACACTCCATCATGACGTTATAACTGCAGTCCGCACTGAACTGCGGCTGACTGGTGGTAATCCCAAGCCCTGTAAAGTGTCAAGTAAAGTGTCAAATGTAAAGTTAAATGCAAAGTCAAATCTAGTGTTAAGTTTCAATTGTGTATCCAAATCTTTTTTCCGTATCCAAATATTATGTTATCGTATCCAAATCTTAGTTGTCGACATGAGATTTGGATACAAAATCTTAAGATTTGGATACGAAAAATAGGGGGAAAATACGATTTGGATACTTTATAGGGCTTGGGACCTAACCCTCAGCTGGTTCGGGATGAAGTGGAGTAGAGTGGGGAATCAGTTCATAAGTTTTCAGTTGGCTGTCTGCCAGCCAAAGACATAAATCATATCTATTTGTGGAGTATCATGTCTGCTGAGTATATTTTTGTCCGAGCTGCTTGATGAATATGAACGTTGAATAACCACATCGAAGTATTCTCACTTGAGTAAGAAGGACTCCCCGTGGCGATCTAATACCCTCTCTTTTGTGGTAAATAAAAAACGTATTTGTCAAATGATTCCCCTGGGAGATTATTTTGTTGCTAGTCATTTTGGAGGGGGAGTATTCAAGGGTAGGAATTATTCAAGCAGGGAATTGTTATTCCGTCAAATTCTCATGCATGCTTCTATCAACTCATTTCATGAAATTTCTTTATTAACAAAAAACATTCCATCATTGTTCCAATTGGACACAACAAATTTATAATATGCCTGGATGGAGGAATTATGCAAGTGGGAATTATCTTTTCCTCACTCATCTAACCGGGGGAATTATTCAAGGGGGAGTTATCTGAGCAAATATGGTACTTTGAGGAAACACATTAAGGTTAAGAAACACGATTAACACATTTCATTTCAAGGTACTGTTATGTCAGTGATTTGGGCAAAAAATTGCAACAAGACGCCGGAGACAAGACAGATGCTATTTGGCCAGAAAAGCACACATCCGTTCCATGGATTTTGATCAATGGCATCAGTTTGCACACATTACAGGTAATTGGTACATGGTGCTGTTTGATTGTGGCAAGTTAAGTTTTCTAGTGGAGGAATCATGGCACTTTTTTCTGGAGATTTGTCTGGAAAAATTACCACTTTTAGAGCCACAATAACACCTACCTACTTATCATCTTTATTGAAACTGCCGTATCTCCTCGAAATACGCCCAGGGGGGTTATTTTTTGCGGCAAATTTAGAGTGCAAATTTTGAGGTGTGGTAATACGAGGGGGTAGTTTAAGGGGGCTGTTATTGCGCAGAATTTTTTACTGCCATTAAAAATCACTTCGTAGTTTATAATTTACGCAGATGCAGAAAAATGCAACAATAGCCGACATGTATTTTTAAGCGTATAAAGACTTAGGTACCGAAGTTCCTTTTTTCATAGTGCAAATGTTGAGGGGGGTTCAAGGGGGCTTATTCGAGGGGGATTTATTAATTCGTCGGAAATTTTCGTAAAATTCATGTTAAAGGATATTTATACTCAAAACGAGTAAGTAATGTTACCAAATAGGATATATTTGGACCAAATAGAATAAATCAACGTCCATCGCTACACAAACTTATCAAATTTTATCAAGAAGATTTTCCCAAACTTATCTAATTTTATCAAGATGATTTTACCCTATTTTTGCCCAAATTTACGAACCACATAATTTTACCTACCTAGTTCATTTGCTTTTTTCCTTTCAGGGTGAGCAAAGTACCGCGAAAACTCTGCTGAAACTAATTTGCCAGTGGTATGTGAGTGGTAAGAAGCCATCGATCTGCAATGATTCCAACTGAATAATCTTTTGTGGATTTCTCACTCTACATATTTATATTTATTTATAACTAGTAAATACTAGGTAAAATATTATCGACCTATGCTCATTCTGAATTACAATTTTTCGTATTCTAAATCCTATCATTGATTCATTTTTGCAGTGAAGTAAAAAAACAAGCGATAAATGTTGCCGTTCTAAAGTATTTTTTGATATCTGAAACTTAAAAAACTTTGCAAAAAAATTGCACCGACCGGGAATTGAACCCGGGTCACCAGCATGGGAGGCTGGCATTCTACCACTGAACCATCGGTGCGTGTTCCCTAACGTTGCATTTTCGGCTTCAGTTCACTATTTTACATTCAAAGCGGATGATTCAAAATTCACAGCGCTGAAACGAGTGGAAAGGCGTGATCGAACGTGTGGAAATGTTTTAAAGCCATAAATTTCAGCGACCAGTGGAAACCAGAGTTGTTAAAAGTACCGAACTTTTACCGAAGTATACGTAAACGTAAAGTACCGTATATCCTTGAGTAAGACCCCAGGGGCGTTATTATTTCGTCAGAGGTTTTGGAGGGGGGAGTTATTCAAGGGGGGGTACTATTCAAGGGGGGGAGTTATTTTTTCCTCAGAACTTCCAGGAAAACTTTCATGTTATTCATTGTTTGTATGCATTCCGTCAACACATCTAATGCAGAAAATGACCAGTTCAACAAGAACAAAAACAACTTATCCATCCTGAAATTCGTGTTCATCGGCATCTGAATCATTCAAATACACATTGTCGTTTTACCCAGAGGGGGGACTTATTCAAGAGGGGGGAGTTATTCAAGGGGGGGCGTTATTTTTTCCTCACCTGGCCAACAGGGGGGTGTTATTCAAGGGGGGGTATTATTCAAGGGGGGGGGTCTTATTCAAGGATATACGGTATTTATGTTTTACTCACCCCCTAAGTACAGAAAACGTAAAGTAAATTTTTTTACTTTTACTCATGAGTAAACGTGAGTAAACGTACTTTTCCTCTCAGAAAATGTAAACGTGAGTACTTTTGATAAATTTTGCCAAAATTTTTGCTTAAAATCACTCATTTTCATAACTATTTGCCTATTTTACACAATTTTTGACTATATATTTGCTTCTATACACATTTTCGACCAGTTTCCCATATTTTTAGCATATTTTCTCTCATTTTCCCCTTCTTCACCTTTAAAATCCATATAAAAGATGATCTGAAATACGTTTTCTGTACTCGAGTACTTTCAAGAAGTATATGTAAATGCGAGTACTGGAACTTTTTTCGAGGGAAATGTAAACATATTTACTCTGTACTCGAGTATATGTATTTATCGAGTAAAAGTAAATACGTTTCAACAACTATGGAAAAATGAATAAAAAATATGCTAAAAATATGGGAAACTGGTGAAAAATTGCGTAAAATACCGTATATCCTTGAATAAGACCCCCCTTGAATAATACCCCCCCCCCCTTGAATAACACCCCCCTGTTGGCCAGGTGAGGAAAAAATAACGCCCCCCCCCTTGAATAACTCCCCCCTCTTGAATAAGTCCCCCCTCTGGGTGAAACGATCGGTATACAACACACGACAATGAAAACGAGACAAACAGAAAAAAAGCTATGTCTGGGCTGATTCATCGAATGCAAATGGGGTTTGGTGTGTGAAACGAAAAATACAAAAGAATGTTAGCCTACAGCCGACATACTTTGTTTTTGTTCTTGTTGAACTGGTCATTTTCTGCATTAGATGTGTTGACGGAATGCATACAAACAATGAATAAAGTGAAAGTTTTCCTGGAAGTTCTGAGGAAAAAATAACTCCCCCCTTGAATAGTACCCCCCTTGAATAACTCCCCCCCCCAAACCTCTGACGAAATAAAAACGCCCCTGGGGTCTTATTTAAGGATATACGGTAAGCAAATGAAGGGTGTGCTTCTAAAAGTACCGATCTACAAAAAATTGATTTTGAGATAATCGCGATTGAAAGTTTGGAGCATGCAATACCCATACATGGGTATTGGGTATGGGAATTTTGGGTAAGGGTATTTCGGCCATATTGTTGGGTATCCACATGCATGGGTATAATCATTGATTATACACATATCACTAGCTATATAAAATTAAGGGAATTGTATTTTTGTAGTACAGTACATTTTAAAGGAACAAATTGGTAATAACGTGTAGATCGGTATTTTTTAAAGCACAAAATCAGAAAGCTGTAGATCGGTACTTTTACCCATAATAAAAAAGCACAAAATGAGTTTTTGCGCAACAGGACGCCGATCTGACATCGGTACTTTTAGAAGCACAAAAAATAATGTGCAGATCGGTACATTTAAGAGAACAATTTTGAAAAAAGTGTGTAGATCGGTACTTTTAAAGACACAAAAGCTGAAAAAGCTTGTAGATCGGTACTTTTAAAATTTCAAAAACTGTATTTTGCGATTTTTTTGCTTTTTTCGACCCCCCATATCTCAAAATTGAATTTCGCACCCCCCACATATTATATATATTTTTGAAGCGCATTTTTATGGGGACCCCAAAAATGGTCCTAACTCAAATTTAAAAAATTTGTAGATCGGTACTTTTAGAAGCACACCCTTCAAATAGTTATGAAAATGAGTGATTTTGAGCAAAAATTGTGGCAAAATTTATCAAAAGTACTCACGTTTACGTTTTCTGAGAGGAAAAGTACGTTTACTCACGTTTACTCATGAGTAAAAGTAAAAAAAATTACTTTTCGTTTTCTGTACTCAGGGGGTGAGTAAAACATAAATACTTTACGTTTACGTATACTTTGAAAAAACTTCGGTACTTTTAACAACTCTGCATTTTTCCATTCTTTACCTTTAAAAATCCATATAAAAGACGATCTGAAATACGTTTTCTGTACTCGAGTACTTTAAAAAAGTATACGTAAATGCGAGTACCAAAACTTTTTTCGGGAGAAACGTAAACGTATACGAGTACTCTGTACTCGAGTATACGTATTTGTCGAGTAGAAGTAAATACGTTTTAACAACTATGGTGGAAGACACTTCTTGCCGTCAAAAACGGAGCGGGTCGCTCACGTATGGCAACTTTACTCTCCACGTCCATATTAATAGTTGCGTATAGTATTTGTACAGATTTTCTCCCATTTTTGCTCAAAATCGCTAAAATTTGCTCCATTTTGCCAATTTTCACCTTCATAATCGCTATTTTCGTCTATTACATGGTTATACATATTTATAAATATAATATATCTTATTTTTTGTAGCAATTTCGAAATTTTTTGGCCGGCAGCCATGTTAACATACGAGGTATCCCCAGTCAAAAACCACTCCAGCATGTTTTTTTGGGAACCATGCCGTATGATGACTTGGCAGATGTGCCAAAATTTCGAAATCCGAAATAAATATGAATGAAATAGGCTAACAGTAGCTATATAATACATTTTAGCGATTTTGAGCTAACTTTGAGCTTTTACGCCCATTCCTATCATACGCAAGTGGTAATTTGGGATCATGGCCAAGTATTCATACGTGGCTTGATCCCTTTGTAAAGCCAAACATATTAATGTCCCGCCTTTTTAACTGTCAATCTCTCTACCCTAGTTTCACATTTTGGAAGTATTTTTCACTTCGTGTAATCAGGTGTAGTTTAAAACGCCCTCGAAAACATACGAGCTATATCAATTCTACATTTCACATGGTCTCTTTCCGTTTGTTCTGTGAAAATCCATCGAATTCCGGCATTTTACCGTTGCACTACAATGTAATTTTTTCAGCAAGAAGGCGGAGTTTCCGGGATATCTCACAAAAAATAAAAATTTCGAATTCCAAACTTATGTCCGCTACCGTAAAGCTCTCAGACGTTCTATCATATCCCCGCATCATGGCATCCAATTCTGACAATGTGCTGGACCCGGTGTTCGCGAATTACATGGCTACTCGCGGCGGTAGAGGTAAAATTTCGTTTGATGTCTTTTTCCCGGTGTTTTACCAACTTGGCAGTGTGCCAAGCCTTGGTTTACTTACCAGGGCGCGCCCGCGCCACGCGTCGCGGCGGGATTGCGAAGCGCGGCCGCGGTGGGTCATTCAGGGCGCCGCAATCTGCATATCGGTAGGTAATTCTCACCATTATTTTTGTTTTGGACTATTCAAAAGCGCTCTCGTCACTATATTCAATTAGCTTAGAAATCACCATGTCAAAATTGTTTTATTTTTATTTTCAGCGCCTCGTCGAAGCACCTTGGCGACATCAATGAAGAGGTATCTTTCAAATATTTCCGAAATGCCCGTTTGCTTATTTTGCTACTTCGCAGTAGCTGTGTTCTATTTAAATAGTAGTCCAGAAGTGGATGCACCTGGGGTTCAAACGGGATTGACTTTCATGATTAATATTTGAATTTTCGAGATCAGGATTGACCTTGCGGAATCGGGGTTATCCCAGGATCCGGGTCACGGGATCGGCCTTAGTTCTGTTACATTGAATTTTTTTCTAGTTTTAAAAGTTAAAAAAAGTTCTAAAGGTCTAATATTTACGTTCACATTTCTCAGTGCAAAACGTCGTTTCTTTCACTTTTTGATTTTTTGCTTCTAATTTTCCAGGATCGGGAAAATCCCGATTGGGGAGGTTTTTCGTGATCGTGATCGTGATTAAAAATTTTTCGGGATCGGGATTGGGATTTTCACATGTCAGTATCGGGATTGGCGTTTTGCGAGGGGGGCTGCCGAATCCTGGAAATATCGGTATTGTGATCCCGTTTGAACCCTAGATGCACCATATTTTTATAACTGCAGTTTCGGCAGCTCTAGTTCTAGTAAATACGGTAGGTTTCCATTGTCCAAACTAAATAAAAACAAATAAAAACACCCGTTTCCTCACGCCCAACAACAGGCGTACTTCCCGAACTCGCCCACCAAGTTCAAGTCCAGCGTGCCCGCCGACCAGAACAATAACAGCGCGAACCATGGCGGCGGCGGCCCCTGGTCTCAGCGTTCGCGCGGCGCTGGCAGGTCGATCCAGAACACGTTAATTGCCAGCGGGTGTTTCACTGTCAAACCTCAGGTGTGCATGTGGTGGAGGTGTTTCGTTGTTTGGCTTGGTTTTTGATGCGCTGGGTCGTTTGTAGGTGTGGGGTTGCGTGCGCGGCGAAAAGATTGTCTGGTTGAAGTGTGCTGAAAGGCTTATCTGATGTAAATTTTCTCTGGTTTAATTATCCGGTGTGATAAACTTGTGGATCTAATTTTGAGTTGGTGTTTTAGCACATAAAATTTTTCCCCATATTTCACTGCAGCGTTTATTATCTTCAATCCACAATTCCTGATAGACATCTTACCTTTTCAATTACCACGCGTTGAATTTTTTAACCCCTAGGTAATCTTTTTTCAATTTATTTCTGTGTTCCTTTACTCAGATGCACCTGCCGGCGGTTTACGTGAGTCACGTGAAACAATGGAAGTGCTACGATGACAAGATCGAGATCGTGTTCGATGTGTACGGTGTGTGGTTTATTTATGCCGCCCCAAATTTTCTTTTCAAAAAATGTGAAATTGGTATGCGCTCATAAAAATTAAGACATAAGCATTTGTGTGCATTGGTGTTTTTGACGCATTTTGTTGTTGTTAGATGAATGAGTACTTGGGGGGAATAGTGATCGCATTTCGGTGGGATGCACCGTATCGGTAAACTATCCCATATTGTTTCAAAAATCGGTGAAATTGAGGGCCGTATCCAGGGGGGGCGCCCCCCCTCCCGGGACGAGACCAGAAAGTTTGACTTTTTCAACGTCAGCGTAAAAAATTTTGCGCGCAAGCGCGCATTCTTCACCAGAAATACGGTATTATCATTCGATTTGCTCCATGTGGCCGCAAATCGTTGTAAGTACACTCAATGTTGTGTTTTTGCTGTTTTGTATGTATATTTACATACATATACAGCATTCCAGGCGCTGATGCCAACGCCAATGGCGCCATGACGTGGCGCCTACTAATGGCGCCAGCGCCACGGCGCCATTCCGCCACTATGTAGCTAAAATTTTAGGGGGGGGGGTTGAGCCCCACCCCTCGCCGGCCTCCGTAAACAAGCAGTCCCCCCCCCCGTTCAAAAATACTGGATACGTCCCTGGTGAAATTGAATATTTAAAAGCGCCCAACGCTGATTTCGACACTACACAAATACTCGCCTCACCGATTTTAATAGTAAATAATATCCATTTTGCTACCAGGCAACCTGTGCACGACTGTGACGCGCCGCTCGGACGGTCGGCTGGATTTCGGCATCAAAGACAAAACCGGCTCGATTACAATGTCCTATTACGAAATTGTGTGTTTTGTTTTTCAAATTGAGTAATTTTTATCGGATGAAATGTGTGACCCTGATTTTCAGGACGAGAAGATGCCCCCCGTGCCGTTTGGTGGGATGCTCAAGTGAGTTGTTTTGTGCGTTTTTAGTGCCATGCAACTTTTTCGTATGCGTTTGTTTCACATTCTTTCGGTTCAAAACTTAAGCTAAATGTCTGTACGATGACATCGCTTGAGTCGAGTCGGGATCGACTTTTCGGGATCGTGATTGCTTTTTGAGCTTTCGGGATCGGGATTGGTTTTTAGAGCTTTCGGGATCGGGATTGGGTTTTGGAATCGGGATCGGGATTCGTTTTTTTAGATTTCGATATCGGGATTTTAAACGTAATGATATTTAAGTTTTTTCTCTGATTTGCCGCTACACGCATGGATGCGCTAGGCGCGATTTTACATGGTCCGGCTGAAAAGTCCCCGGGCAGTGCTCGCCATTCGCGCTAGGGATTAGCTACGATAATAAAATTTTGACAGGTTAAGATATCATGTGTTTTGAGTTTTCACCCTAAATTTCACCCCTCTAGCTCCACCCACTGCGGAACTGTGGCGGTTACAATTTCGGTCATTTTGTACTGATGTACAAATGGTGCTCTAGCTCAATGTTCCTTTAAGTTGTGATCATGAAACTTTGGCTAGTGTGAGCCACCAGTGTTGGGAATGTGCCAGCACTAACCAACATTAGCTATGATATCATAAGCCTAGTCCATATTGTCATTACTGTCACTACTCTCACTACCCAATTCATCATTCTGCCTCTCCTACTCAAAATAACCCCCCTTGGAGTCTACTCACTGCTGTTGAACACAGGTAATGTGTCGACTACACATTAGTAATGAAACATAGGTAAATTTTAACCACATAATTCATTTACTGCACATTACGAAACAACATTCAAATCACTACAATACAACATGATCTCAGATGATCACCAAAAACACCCATCACAGTTCCCACGTTTGTTGCACATCACCCTGATCTGCATATAAATTTTACCTTAAGCAATAATGTGTATGAAAGTGTTGAATACTTTCAGCACATTGCCAACACTGGTGGCTTACACTAGCCAAAGTTTCATGATCACAACTTCAATCAGCATTAAACTAGAGCACCATTTGTACATCAGTACAAAATGACCGAAATTGTAACCCCCATAGTTCCTCAGTGGGTAGAGCTAGAGGGGTGAAATTTTGGGTGAAAACTCAAAACACCTGATATCTTAACCTGTCAAAATTCAATGACCGTAGCTCACCCCTAGCGCGAATGGCGAGCACTGCCCGGGGACTTTTCAGCCGGACCATGTACATGCACTGGGAGCTGAGATGCGCTGAGGCACACCGCCAGATGGATACCCAATAAACCAATTATTCCCCAAACGCACTACCTTTCAAGGGTGTCTGCGATCTGGCGCTGGTGGGGCCTGCAGTGCGTCCGCTGCGCGCTGCCCGAGACGAATTTCGCCGCTCAGCACGACCACCGTCTCAAATTAGCCAGACGCGCACTCGGCGACCGATTGCAGGCTATTGGCGTGGATGTTTGAAGTGTGCGGGATTTCGTTTGTTTTAGTGGTTTGTTTTATTTTTCCTTTCATTAGATTGCCCGGTTTTATTGTCGACTTTGTTCGATCGCTCAATTTCATCGCTTTAGATTCCGTTTCACATTTTGAATGTCTGTTTAAATGTGTACATAAATATTTGTGAATGTTATAGCCGTTAATTGAAGAGTTCCGCTCTGAAAGGACATAAGTGCCAAATTCGGAAAAATCGGGTCAAGCGTTGGTTTGACATCCACGTATAGTTTTGCAAATTTTAGAAAAAAATAGTGCCATGTCGTTCCCGAGATGCATTGGTACCGCGATTTTCACATAGAAAGTGCACAAGTCCACCATGAAAAGCGGGAAGATTTCAAATGTTCATATTTACTCTGGATTTTGGGTGGTTTTGAGACTATGACATGATTCCCTAAACATGTAGATACAGAATATACCTATAAACTATATTTCCAAGGTATTTGAAAAGTACTGGTAAGTTTTGTGATTTCAGCATGGCATGGCGCTGTCGGGCAAGCACCTAATTTTGAAAAATTTAAATGTGGATATGGGTAAGCACTTTTGGAATGAAACTCTTCAATTGCTGAACGTTTATAGGTTGTTTTCCTTGTCATTCGGCACGTGATGTATGAGTTTATTTTGTTTCACTGAAACGTCTTCAAGGTATAATAAAAGATGTACATGTGCGATTTAACACAACATTTGTGGCCACGGAACCGTAGGTAGCGATATCTGATCCTTTCAGGGGTTCGGCTTGGCATACTTCGCATCCAAAAATTGTTCATTCGCCCTTGACGTGTCGTCCTGTCGCTTGCGTACGTCCGCGACTATGCGTACACATATTTTTACGTCAACAAAAATGAAAAATGCAAACTTGTTTGAAAAATATCAGTTCATGAAGTTCAATTCTCTGTTTACATTTTCCAAAAGTACCCGTACAAGATTTGGATGTAAATAAGTACTCTATGGAGGGTGAATCTGTATACCGTATATCCTCGAATAAGTCCCATGGGAGTTATTTTTTCGTCAGCGTTTTTGAGGGTGGAGTTATTCGAGGGGGATCTTTTTCGAGGATATACGGTAGTTCGGTAAATAGGAATTTATATAGGTAATTTGGGTTCAGTAGTGCAACTATTTTTTTACAGCTTATTCATTAAAAAGTCAAATATCGAAGATTCTTCGATATGGAGAGTTTTTATGGCATTTCGATACTCGAAGGATACCACTTTGGTTGCACACTGACTGACCGTCGCTTATGGTTCAAACGGATTGACTTTTGGTGATCGGGATTGGCGTTTCAGGATGGGGACAACCAAATCCCAGAAATTATTGGTATTCGGGATAGGAGAACAGTTTGAACCCTACCACCGCCTGACCAAAGAACATTTCAAAAAGCTCTGTTTCAAAAATCTGAGCATCGTTTTTGTCTCCGTCGAGTAGGTAGTGTCGCCAAGAACGACGGATTTGAAACAATCTATTTCAATTGATACCTTCACGTTTTCAAAGACTGCAAATGACTTACTGTCAACCATTGAACACCCTCCCTTCACAAAATAACATCATGCTCCTCTATCATCCCCAATTGAATGTCATTTCTGCCGCCTCTGAACACACTATCCATGCAGACATCAGAGTCCCTTTTTGCCTTTGCCATTTTTGTTTTGAATATGTCATTTACCTTGGCCAAGGGTTCGCTTTGCGCCCTATCTCTGCGGGCGTGCAGATTATCTGCCTCCTGACTGGCGTCATTGTGAATTTGGTCGTGCTGTTTGGTGGTGATCAGGTGTTCTTTGTCCCTGACGCCGTTCATGCTAGTGTTGTACAAATTGTAGTCGTCTGTGCTCGGCTGGATGATGCACATCGAGAGGAATATGCTCCTGGGTGGGATTGAGGTTGTGTGAAGAACATCATTTCCGACTGACTAAGTGCTAATAATGTACCTAAATAAATTGTCAATTTTAAATATTGATGGTATGTCATTGGATTGCTCACTTCAAGCCAAAACTTTCATCACTGCTTCAGCACGAAGCTCTAAATAGAAAAACTTGATACCCATCTAGAAACCGGACACTTGTTACCAGGGGACACTTGTTCCGGACACTTGTTCCTAGATTTCGGCCGAAGTTTCTCAAAAATTTCTCCGGATAGGTAGATAGCTGGGCGATTTGGGGGGGGGGGGTTTAGTGGATAGTACCCAAAAATTTGGCCTCCAGGATAGATAGCTGAGCCGCCTCCGGAATAGATGAATAGCTGGGCGGTTTTTTTGGGGGGGTAACCCACCCCAACGCACCCCCCTCCCTTCTCCTTGGGGACCCCTGCTTGTTACATAACCACCCTTCACCCTCACGCACCTAAACTTCCTGCTGAGTATCAAGTAAACAACAAAGGGCAGGGCCATGTGCAACAGTCCCAGCGCCATGGCCGTGCCCAGCATCACCCCGTGGGCAGACTCCGCCCACGCGCGTCTGTCGTTGCCCACGCCCAGGGCTGCCACCAATAATACTAGCGCGTGTGGCGTTTCCAGCAGCAGGTGGCACACTGCCGTGGATGCGGCTAGCCACAGGATACATCTGGGGGTGGGGGGCCTTTACTTGGCTCGTTATGGCGTCCAGCTAGCGTGACTCGGTATTTTTTTTGGGGGGGGGGTATTTCGACGAAAGACTGTCACTGGCAAATAGTGATGGAAAAGCGCCATGGCGCTGGTGCCTGGCGCTAGCGCCAAAGCAAAAAGCGCCATGGCGCTTTAGGGGCTTGGCGCTAAAACGCTCTGGCGCCATTGGCGCTTGGCGCTGGACTCTGAGAAAGCGCCATGGCGCTTTTGGCGCTTGGCGCCATTTTCTGGTGGCGCTATTGGCGCCTGGCGCCGGCATTTTAAATGGCGCCAAAAAAGCGCCAACCATGATAATAAAAAATTGTTATAATACGATAAAATCAACACTGCAGTTGATCAATTTTGAGGCAACTGAATAAATATTGATTAATATTACGGTAGACTTTTTATAAATAGATGCCTACATCGAATAAAAGCAGAGGTGTTAAAATCGTGGTTACTCCCCCATTATGCTTTGCTCCCAATTTTTTCTTGCAGTCTAAATCAAGGGTTCATTCAGTCTGGCGGGGGTTGGAGGTGGGGGGTTACCCCCCCCCCCCAACAAATGCTCCAGCTATCTATCTATTCCCGGGCAGCTCAGCTCTCTAGCGAACCTGGGGCTAAATTTTAGGCTACTATCCCTCGAGCCCCCCACCTCCCCAAATCGACTAGCGCTATTGGCGCTTGGTGCCATTTTGCTCTGGCGCCATTGGCGCTTGGCGCCGGGGTCAGAAAAGCGCCATGGCGCTTGGCGCCGAAAGCCTGGCGCTTTTTCCAACACTACTGGCAAAGTTTGATTTCAATGTGTAAGCACAATGTGTAATCCTCTTCCTCATATCATATTCATTCTTATTTTATGTTTTTCCATTGATGACTTGCAGTCTGGCTACAATCAGTAGGACTGGCATAGTGGTGTGAAAGCGCCATGGCACTTGGCGCTAAAGTGCTCTAGCGCAATTGGCGTTTGGCTGTATGGCCAATCGTCCTATGGCGCTTTTGGCGTTTTGCGCAATTTGTCCTATGGCGCTTTTGGCGTTTGGCGCAATTTGTCCTATGGCGTCAGTGGCGGTTTGCGCGACTGCACAGCAAGCGAATTGCATGTATACTCGGCGGACATGATACTCTGCCCTCGCACTGATTTATGTCTCGTGTTGGAAGCGTGCCAATGATTATTAAATCATGCGATTTCCATAAAAAGGTGAAAAAATTCATCGATGTGAATATGTTAATGAACAACATTATAACAACAATCAATTTTGTCATCTTTTTATGAAACTCGCACGCGTTAACCATTGTTGGCACACTTCCAGCGGGAACCACGCGTGCAAGGTGTAAAGTAACCGGAGTATACCTGCATCAAAATACGTAGAGCTGCATAATATTTAAAATATTGCCCACATGTTGATCTAAAAATTGAACATGTTTGTGCTGGTGCTTTTGGCGCTTGGTGCTTAAACGGTGGCGCCACTGGCGCCTGGCGCTTCACTTGTAAAGCTTGGCGCCAACACTCTGGCGCTTTTTACATCACTACAATTGTACGTAAATGCACGAACGCTTTCCGACCTTTTCTGTTCATTCATACTCTGTCTGAATCTAGAGTGCATTACCAGCTTCCAATACAGGCCTGCAGAGAACACAATCATAAGTAGTAGTGGCACAACCACTGAGATCCCAGTTTCGGCGTAGTAATAGGCATAGTGAATTGCTGGAAATGTTTTAGGTCAGGTGTAAGTCTAGGTAGACAAAGTAGTTGATCATTAAAATATGCAACGCCAAGATTTTGGCCCTCGCGGGGCTGGATAGATAGCAAATCGCTCCTCCGGAGGGATAGATAGCTTAAATTTCTTCTGGGGGGGGGGCTCGTGAGGGAAAATATATAGGCTTTTCCAATGCATAGAAGGCAGAAAAGGGGAAATCGCTAAAGACAGGTGAAAAATAGGTATATAAACAGGTGTATAGGCGACAGCCGCGATTTTGAAGGTGAAAAACTTAATGATTTTGAGCGAAAATTGGGGCAAAATTTCTCAAAAATCGCTCAAGGTAGGTAGGGGCAGCCCCCCCCCAGCCCCCCTAGGTGACCCCTGCATTTGACTCACCTTGTGGTATTGTCAAGCTTATTGGAATGTAAAAATATTTCACTGCACTGCCATCATAGCCGCACTGCACTTTGACAACCTGCATGCACACAACATGATACAGGTGGAGTAGCGCTGCCAAAACTGTCAGTAAGATTGTCAGCACATTTGCCCTGCCCATTGTGAGCACATCCTTGCACAGGACTGGGAGTGTCACCAGCAGAAAGTGCTCTGCTGTGACACAAACTGAAAGCCTGTGTTGAGCAGTGACAATAGGGTTGTTAGGGTTCCCTCGCAGTTGTCAATATAGGTAGTGACACATTGTGGCTCTATGGCAAATCGATTCATACTCACCAGACAGCAATGGTGCCCAGGGTATTTGAGATAAACAGAGTCCATGGTAAATTTGTCCAGTAAAATTTTGCTATTGCATCACCATCAATTTTGAAAGTATTTTTGGATTTGTAGCCGTATACAGTGTGATATAAATCCATGTGGACCATACTGTAAAACAGTTCAGAATGCATTTCCAATTCAAAGATCATTTTTATTTCACTAATTTCACTAAACTAATTTCACTAAACACCTTTCATTTTGAAACATACTGTATATCCTTCAATAAGTCCTCAGGGGAGATATTTTTTATCAGAATATTTTTACTGGGGAGTCACTTGAGGGGGAGTTATTTGAAGGGAGTTATTTTTTGTCAGAATATTAAGTAAAATGCATGATCAATACATTATATAAATGGGAACAAATTCATGCGTGAATGTGTAATTCTAGCAAAGAAAACAATGCCAGAGAACATCAGCTGCAAAAGAATAGTTAAATTCGTTCTTTTTATGTATTTACACATAAATATGTACATACACCGTTGTTCAACATATATTTACCTACTTCCTTCAAACCATAAATTAGGGGTTGCGGCGATGGGTTTATCGAGCTAAGAGCGAGCCCTGAGACGTTTTCAATGCTACATAGCTGCAGTCAACCTAAACAGTTAATATTTAAAATGTATTTCCGACCTTACCACAACAAGTACATCAAACTGGCCATTGCTTTGTAAGTCAATAGTCTGACAGTTGGTGAATTTCTCAGAAACTTGTGTCCATAAATTGCAGCCGATAGAGCATTGCCAATTACCCCTCCGATGATGACCACAGGTGCCAGCCAAATGTACACTGATTTCACATAGAAAGTCTCCAATTCTCTGGTGCTGCAGTCAACTTGG
Source organism: Sphaerolaimus hirsutus (assembly GCA_964036195.1). Classification (NCBI taxonomy): domain Eukaryota; kingdom Metazoa; phylum Nematoda; class Chromadorea; order Monhysterida; family Sphaerolaimidae; genus Sphaerolaimus; species Sphaerolaimus hirsutus. The sequence goes on from OZ038450.1 coordinate 13,572,836, forward strand.
GAATCATTTAGCACGTGCTTTTCACCAGTGTAAAGTAATTGAAACCAGGCATTTTTCCCCATTGTTGGCAGGGGTGTATTTAATGAATTATTGATAGACATTTTCGTAGATTCCGTGGCTTGGGTGTGTTTTTATTCTCTTTCATTTGGTAGTTGTGGAAATGAACAATGAAAAAGCAAAAATGAAAGAAAAGAAAAATAATAAATAACAAATGCAAATGTATTGGAGCAGTACACGTACACACTAGTACACACCACCATGACACATTGATAATTTTTGCAAACTGTTTTGTACTAAAAACAGTTTGCAAAATGCTCGACGTTTCATAATGGTAAACTGTAATGTACAGCCCAATTTCACATGAAATAATTTAAAAATTAAGGTCTACTCAACATGCAGCTGCAATTTTTGCACACGATATAGCAGAGATTTTTTAGAATGCAACAAAAATGGGAATAAATCACATAAATAAATAAACAGAAATTAATAAATACCTAATTCAAATCAATTGCACAAAGGTCACGCTAAAAAACTAGTGTCTGGGCACAATAAGTAGACAAGTGGTGTAGACCCCAAATTGTCATTTTCGGTTAACTGTAAGAAATCTTTGCCCATGCCCTTTCTGTGTCTGCATAATTAAACCTTTTCCATTCCTGCTTTCAATGAGTTTTTCCATTAACATCACTGGTGCCAGAAAATGTCATTATTTCGCGACAATGAAAAAAGTATTTTTTTAAATGTGATGTCATTTAATGATTTTTTCAGAATTCCACAGTTTTCAAGGATGGGTGTAGGTGTCCAGTGTCCATAAACAAGGAACTCTAATATTAAAAAATGACACAATTTTAATCAGAAATAGTCCAAAACATCCGGTTTCCCGAAAGTGTAAGATTTTACTGTATACTATATGTATTTTTACATATCCGAATTCTTACGTGCTTGCGAAGTCGCGGATTTTTGTTTCTTGGCGCTAGCGCCAAAGCAAAAAGCGACATGGCGCTTCTGGGCGCTTGGCGCCATATTGCTGTGACGCCATTGGCGCTTGGCGCTGGGGTTCGAGAAAGCGCCATGGCGCTTTTGGCGCTTGGCGCCAAAGTTCTGGCGCTTTTTCCATCACTAATCTGCATGAACTATTTGCTGCCAAACCATTAGCACCATATCGTCCGTCGAAAGTAAAATTTCCCAGGGGCCAAAGTTTGAAAAGTTTCCCATTTGCCAGAAACAGCCAATTTCCGAAGGTTTCAAATTCATCACTACGACGTAAAATGTGCGTAAAATATCATGGGGATGGGTTGGCCTCCAAACATTTGTCCTCCGTATCTAGATTATTTTGTGGATAAATACCCCCCCCCCGGGATAGCTTCACATTCTCTAGTCGAGTTGCGTATCCGCTTATTGCCTGATTAAATATGCAATGTGCAAATCTCAAGACGTCTCAAGCTGAATTCTTAAGTACCCTTAATGTGCACAAGGAACATGATCATGTTATTAAGAGGTGTGCGTTACAGCTGAGGAAATGCTACCGTAATTCTACCGTATTTTCTCGCATTATCCTCCCTTTAATTTATACCCTCTGAATACCCCAGGTCTGACCAAGTCGCGGAAAAAATAACCCCGCGCTTCAAAATACCCCCATCTTGAATGATGTGCATCATGTAAAGTCGGCAGACCGCAAAGTACCTATCTGCAGAATCCTACCATAATTTTATGAATTAAATCTTGCGATAAATTTCGTAATCATTTCATGACAAAAAATTCAATATTACGAATTAAAACTGTATAATTTTGGTTCATTATTCAGATGGGTTATGGTAGGTCTTCTCAACGCCCCCTTAAAATTTTCTGGTGGAATAATAAACCCCATGGGGGTATTTCGAGGAAGTACGATATTGACCTAGTGATGAAAAATGAAGGGGAAACTTATTCAACCCCGATTGGCATAGCAACATCGGATGGTTTCACCATTTTTAATTGCGAAAAGGAAACTTATTGAAATAATGTCAATATCAAAATTGTTACCTTCAATGTTAAAATTTAATGATCATTGACAAACATTTTAACTTTGACAAATCTTCAGCATGATGATCTCTGAAAGAAATTCCGTATTAGCAGACACAGAAGTGCATAACAGCTGATAAAGGCACTTGCCATTTCAAAAGTATTTTCCTGGACAAAAGTATCAGAACAAACTATGCACTCCTCGTTCAGTCTGTTCCCGACTGGCGCATTTTTATCGTAGTTGTTAAAATGTATTTACATTAACTCGATAAATACGTATACTGGAGTACTGCGTTAATACGTTAAAGTTTTTTTCCCAAAAAACTGATACTCACTTAGGTACTCGTGTACTTTTTGTGTACTTTACAGAAAATGTAATTGAGAAATTTTTGGGGTGGATAAAAAGCAAAAAACTGCTCAAACAAATTGAAACAGCTGCAAACTTGCGGCAGCGGAAATGATAAAAGTTGTGATAGGTACTGAAAGCTATGATCTGGATAAAAGAGCTATGAAGCTCTTACTTTTCCATTTTTACGTCTTCCCAGATACAAAATCAAAAACAATTATTGCTTTCACGCTTTCTCTGAGTAATGCACAGTAATGGTATTTACGTTTACTCACCTTTTACACTGCATAAAAATGCCTAAAACGATTACTTTACGTTTTCTGTACTCAGGGGTGAGTAAAAATAAAATACTTTATGATTACGTTTACTTTGAAGAAAGTTCAGTACTTTCAACAACTCATGATTTTGATTTGATTGATTTTGTGGCTGGTGATTTGTGGCTTTTAAAAACTTTTGATTTTTATATGTCACCATTATTCACCATCTTGTGGCTGGTTCACCATTTTTATGTTGGTAATCATTGGCACTTTTAGCGGTGTCCAGCACTATAATTACAGCAAGGACTATCACGGATATGTTGTTGCAAGACCATAAAAGTTTTATAGACTGCTGCAATTTTAAAAAAATGTAAAGTTTTGCTGAAATATTTTTACATGTACCCAGGCTTTAATGTAAACTTTAGACACCCTATTTGGTGGAATTTGTGTTTAGATTACAATCAATTCTATTTTGAACGGAAGTGATATGACAGCGGATCTCGAAAATATAAGCACCAAAAAAGATTTGACTGTTGCAATTTAAAACCTGATCTGCCAACTTTATCTATACTGAATGATGCTACAAGTGTGGATAAATACAAAATAACTGCCTCGCAAATTCTGGAACACAGAAGGGGCAATGACGTTTTTGTCCCTGCTCATAGCATAGTCCCATAACCTCGCTGTCACTCATGCTGATTACAAATTGCGCAAAGACATCCGACTAGAGTTGTTAAAAGTACTGAACTTTTTTAAAGTAAAAATAACGTATTTTTGTAAAGCGCACAGAAAACGTAAAGTATTTTTGAATACTTTCACTGCGTAAAACGTGGGTAAAATAGTTTTTTTTCAGAGAAAACATAAAAGTGAGTATTTTTCTCACAAAAAACACACGTAAAAGTCAGTAATATTTCAATTTATACTTTGATATATGTACATCAAAGATGTGTTTTTCTCTCCTGAAAAGTATTTCTTAGGAAAATGTCTTACCGTATTACCTCGAATTAACCCTTCCTCGAAATACCCCCCCCCCCTGAAATTTGGCTGAGGGAAAAATAAACCCCCCTCGAAATACCCCCCTAAAATTGAATGTAAACAGAACGTACATGACAAATACCGCAGTTTGTGATCTGTATAATGCAGAACACAGGTTAGCACCGATGACTGAGTGACGTTAGGGAAGGGTTTATGTGTATACCGTATTACCTCGAATTACCCCCCCTTGAATAAACCCCCCCTCGAATCAACCCCCCCTCATAATGGGCTGGGGAAATGATAACCCCCCCTCGAAATACACCCCCTCCGGAATGATGTACATCATGTATGCAATGTACATGATGTATTTATTACGACTTATTTGCATCACAGCTACACTTATACGCTCATTTGTGTACAGATGTACGTCTATAGCCCCAATATAACCTATATTCTCACATTTATTACCGTTTTTGTGTAAGAAAAAGCCTATTCCTTACTATGAATTTCACGAAAATTTCTGGCGAAATAATAAAACCCCCCTCGAATAAACCCCCCCTCGGATTAACCCGCCCTCAAATTTTGCTGGCGAAATAATAAACCCCCATGGGTGTATTTCGAGGTAATAAAAACGGACGGTATGCAGTTATATATACCTATAAACACATACCTATACATCTATGTAATTGCTTGATTTTTCGACGTCTGAGTATGGGGAAGATCCAAAAATTTCTGGCGTAATAGTAGACCCCCCCTCGAATAAGCCGTTTTAACTAGCAACGAATAGCTAGTAAATACGTCTTAACAACTATGCATCGGACTAGGCAGTCGGGATAAAAATGCAATGGAAATGCGCGCAAAGACATGGGACTGCTATGGAAATGCACTCTTGTGCAGGCATGCGGAAGTAGGTATTCCTGTTCCAAATTTGAAGTTGTCAAAGCAAAGGGAAATGGTGATAGCCGATATTCAGTGACATTTTGACAATCCATTCAATTTGCCGTGAACGCAAAATGCGCTGATCTCTTTGTATCTTAAGCATTGGGAGTGCCACTACCGTATTTCTTATGATAGATGGGCGAGTCTTCATTCAATAGAATGGCGTCCCCAATAGAAGGTACACATTTTTGTATTTTATTTGGCTACGAAACAAATAGAAGGGGTATACCAGAGTTGTGAAAGTGTATTTACACTTACCCGAAATACCCGGGTAAATGGGTATTTATATTTACACTTACACTTACACTTTCATAAAATACCCATACACTTTTTTTACACTTTCCTGAGCAGAATACCCGGGTACAGAAAGTGTATTTTTTTTCAGATGGCCCTGTTTTATGCTTTTGAGAAAGCATAAAATAGGGTAATGTACAAAAAACAACTGCACAGTGCGCACATGCAGTTATGCATTGAATGTAGAAAATATGGCAAATGTACAAACTGGCCTTTGATCTCCAACCTTTGATCAGTACTCATGGTATTCTACAGTTTCATCATACTTTTGTAAAAAGGACAATATCAATGGAAATTCACCATCTGGACACAAAGTGAACTGTCTTTTGCATTGACATTTGCTGCATGTCCAATCTTGCATTTAAGCAGTGTGTATCGCATTGCTTAATCAGTAAATATCAACACTGAAAAAGTGCCATTATTAGTGAACTTCATACCACTACAGTATTTGCTACAGTCTGAGATATTTCATAAAAGGCAGTAAAATGTGAAATGATGCATAAAAATGACAAATATATTGATCTAAATGTGAAAACAGTGGTGTATTCTAATGCTCAACAGTGAGAGCTCTTTCTAAAAAATTTTTTTACACTTACACTTTTTTTACACTTTCCTGGGTATTTTTAAAATACTGTTGAATGGATCCCTTATTTGCACAATTGATAGTGTTCCCTTCTGGAACTCATTTATTCACCATAATGACACGTACACGAGGTCGCCATCATTCTCAATAAACTCTACAAATCAATCTCGACTCGGGCCCCCACATCTGGTGGACGTGCTGGGGAATTAACTAAACTATCTACTTAGAAGTGCTGTTAATTACCCGCGTTATTTTGACTAGTAGCAGATCTAGCAATTATTCTGCAGTTCTATGTTGGCAGTTATTTTGACTAGTAGCAGATCTAGTAATTATTCTGCAGTTCTATGTTGGCAGTTATTTTGCTGAGCTCGTCGACATTGTTGTCGACAATGTCGACGTCAACGGCGGAATTGGCAGGGACCCCGCGTCGCCATACCCGCCAACACCCTGTCAACGCGTTACCGCTGCCCGGGCGACACCCCGAGATGGGCAGACGCATTCAGGACGACTTGCTGCACGCCGCATCCGGCCGCGGTGGCCGCGTAGTCCGAAATTCACGCACGGTTAGTGTGCGTAGTGCACCTTCACGTGCGTCAGATGGTCATGATTCTTTGTTTGAAGTGGAAAGGGGTGGGGCAGTAATGGCCCCAGAGTTGTCAAGGGGTGGGGCGATAATGACCCCAGAGTTGTCAAGGGGCGGGGTGGTAATGGCCCCAGGGTTGTCAACCCAGAACACAGAAGTGTTATATCATTTTGTGAAATCGCGTTCGCCAGGGGCTGTACATTTTGCAGAACAGCGTAACATCACTATGTATTTAGCACCCCCAATCCCGCTGTGCATGTTGACCCAAGCTGACATTGAAAATTACATTTCGGAGTTCATTCAGACACAGGAACCGCAGCGTTACCAGGCTGCGTACTCGAACAGTACGCGTTCGGTGGCTTCAGCTGCCGCGCTGGTTACCCAACAGGCATACATCCCGCAGTCCGATGACACCACAGATATTTTGGTTCAGGAGTTTGGTAAATTACAGGCCAGATTCGATGCTTTGCGCCAGCGAAACGGTGCAATGCATAACTCAGTAGACTCTACTAAGACAGCTGTTGCCCCGGTTCAGGGCAAAAATCAGATAATTCATGGTGCATTGACGACCCCCACACAGAATACAGGTTTGGCAGCTAACATTCAGGCTGACCAGGCAGATTTGGCCGCTGAAACTGATCCTTGGCTGCTAAAAGACTTCTCTAAATTACCACATGCCGCCATTCAGGACACTAAATTGAAAACTGAATTGTTGCAGTACTGGATGGTAGCAAAACCTCATGTCCTGGACAAAATCCCTACGTTTTCAGGTAAGGCAGACACGATAACATTCTCAGAATGGCGCCGTTCCGTCCAAATTGCAAGTCTATCTGTGGCTAATCCTAATTTGTTACAACATTTCTGGTTAGAAACATTCACCACTAAATTGACAGGAGATGCCTACAGGGTGCTTACCACTTTGTTTGATCCCACGGATTTGCTCGACCACGTTAAAATCATGCAAGAATTAATGGCAGTTTTCAAAGACACCAAAAAGTTATATTCAGTTTCTGAATGGGATAGTGCTTCTATGTTGCGCGCTGAAACGTTCATGGAATTCTATCTGCGCTTGCTGGCTAAGGTCCCGTCTGAGTTACGGGAATCAATGAATTATGATAAGCATTTAATAGAAAAACTAGTGGCTGTTAAATTATGGAGCAAATTCGATGAGACACGCTATGACAAATTTATAGTTGCCAATTTTTGCAATGCACAAAAACTCAAGAAAATTCCTCTAGTGCAATCAGTCCAATTAATGGAGGAATATTTTAGGGGGGTGAAAAAACCCTCAAACCCAATTCCAAATCGCACACCACGCAATTTCACTACTGAAAATAATTCACCACGGGCAAATCGATTCAGCGTCCAAAAGCTGATAAATGTCAATTCCGCAGACCCGTGGTGCCCTCGGTTGAATCATGCTGGGCACCGAGTCAGTGAGTGCCGTATCACTCAGCGTGAGCGCGATTTTCCATCGGCTAAAATAGACCCTACTTTGCAAGCTCCGAAATCGGAGGGGTATGGCCAGGTGCGGAAATATGGGCCACCTCACACTACACATTCATCTATGCCTCAAATCATGGCTAAAGCAGCAAATTGCACACCCAGCACAGATAATGATTTTGAGCATTTAATTACTAGTGGGCAGCCCACTAATCATGCAAATAATTCTCGATTTGAGTTATACTGTGATGAGTTCAAAAACCGCCTTGCCGCGGCAGTTGACGATGGCTCTGGTGTGTCTCCAGACTGGGGGCGAACTTTGTGGCACCAATTACAGAATTTTTGTCCCTCGCAGATTTCCTTGAAGAACAAGATGACCGTGTGCTGCAGTTCCTCGACACGGTTTTCCCCACCGGCTCCACTACTGTTTCAGGAAATGATTGTGAATCAACACAGCCAAATGACGAATTCTGAGATTCTGAAAAATTCTGACATTCCGTGTGACTCTTTACCCGTGTTTGACTCTACTTTTACTGGTTCTGATGATATGAATGACTATGGCGTGGATCAGGCCATTGGCGTGAAATCATACACTTGTGTGGGAGATAACCAAAAATTGGCTATACGTGTGGAGAAGTGCAACGGGCCGCAAATTTATGCTAATTTGCGCATCGAAAATGTGCCCTGTAAAGTAGTTTTGGATACTGGCTGCACACGCACCATTCTACCTATTTCCATCTTAAAAAATATAGCGAGAAAATCAACTTTGGATTTAGACAAATATTTGAGAAAAACTGACATTGAAGTGTACATGTTAAATGGGAAAACAGCTGTGGGCACAATGTTTGAAGTACCCTTATTTATTGAACATGTGTCCCCAATCGACAATGTTTTGAGGAAAGTGTTAGCAATATGTTTGATTAATATGGACACCACGGCAATGGCAGATATTTTAGTGGGCACTGACATCATGTCCTTTTTAAAATTATCTTGGTTAGTGCCACTCGCGCTGGAGAAGTCCACTAAAATTGTACCTGTTGAGAACACGGGAGTTATGGAACAGTTCGAGTCTCTTCAGGAAAAATTCCCTTCACAATTCGCTGAATCTGCTAAGTTACACAAACACTTGTATATTCCTCCAAATGGGTGTTCCAATGTGACTGTTGCCAAGCCTAAAAAGCCACTTGAGATGCCTGTGAAGATATGGGATAAGTCAACCGTTTTATTTACGCGTGCAGAACAAATCATTGACACAACACATGCTGAATTAGAAATGTATAACACCACTTGCCCTGCTGGTGGACCGCTGACAGTTAGTTTGTTGCTGTTTAACCCGTCGGACACACCTATCGACTTGCCTGCTGGCACAGAGATCGCCGACATGTCGTTGTTGACCGAGAACAATTTGTTCAAGCCCAGTGAGAAATGGGGCAACATTTTTCAATGGAGACCGTTCTATTTGGAGACAGACGCCAGCGCCATGGGTCTGGGCGCAGTTCTATCTCAATACGCAGATGATGGAAAAATGCATCCTATCTCGTTCATTTCAAAAAGGTTGACTCACCCTCACACAACATTTTCAGCAGCCGAGTTAGAAGCTTTGTGTATTGCCTGGTCTATCCGGCGCCTGGCAGACTTTGTGGAAGGGCAAAAACTTATTGTGATCACAGATAACAGCGGAATTGCCCAGGTGCTCAAGACACCTCATCATTCGCAATTGGAACGTTGGGCAATGTGGATTCAGAGTAAGGTAATTAGTTTCACTCACAGATCGGGCAGTTTAAATCTGGTAGCGGATTCACTTTCACGTAATCCCATCGAGCAACCAGAGTTTGATTCTTCTGAGCTTCATGAAGATGCGCTGATGGTGAAGGGTTGCGCAGCTAATATGATTCGGACTGGCGCACATTTACATGCACCGGCATGCCCACAACAACCTTCTAGCCATCATAAAAAAGTGATTTCCTTGGCCGTGGACATCAATTGGAAGGAAATCCAGTCTGAGGATCCGGAATTGTCAGCCGTGGTAGCTCAACTTATGGCCGACCCACACAGTGTACAAGGCGCCATTATTATTGATGAGATTCTTTATTTTCGTTCTGCTGTAGAGTCTGCAGAGTTTGCTATTTGGCCGCCGAAAACCTGGCAACTGGCATGTTTGGCTCAGGCGCATATGGGTATATATGCTAGCCATGGCGGTCAAGTACGCACTTTGCAGCTACTGTGCCAGTATTTTTCATGGCCAACTATGAAACAGGATGTGCTGCAATTTTGTGCAGATTGCGCATCATGCATGCTGCATAAAAAACACAGATTGCACCCAGGTCCACTCGGTTTGGTAGAAACACCTTCGCAGCCATTCGAGGTGATACATTTGGACATGATGCAGTTAGAATTTAATGACAATAAATCAAAAATTTTGGTTGCAGTAGATGCCTTCACACGCTATGTGATAACGTCGCCGGTCCCGTCTATGAATGCGAATACAGTGTCAAGAGCTGTACTTACGAAAATTTTTCTAATTTTTGGGGCACCCCATTTGATAATAACAGACCAAGGCACCGAGTATGTGAATGAAACTTTTCGCACATTGTGCACCCAATATGGAACTTCACATTCCCCCATTTCTGCACATAATCCTGCAGCTAACGGCATGGTAGAAGGAGTGAATGGCAGGCTCAGAGAACTTTATTCTATCACCAAATCAGAATTCGCTAGCTTGCACTGGAGGGATTTGCTACCTATAGTCACATTAAAGCACAATCTAGCTTTTAATCGGAATTCACAGTGTTGCCCCTTCTTCCTGGTGTATGGGTATGTACCACATTGGAATTTATTGTTCGCTGCAGCGCGCCAACGGGATGTGCAGTCGGTCCGCATGTCCGCAAAAACACATAGTGACCGCAACAGGGCTCTTTACAAACATTATTTTGATTCAAAGAATCATACTACAATTATTTCGCCGGGGGATAAGGTCATGGTAAAAAATATATCGGCAGACAGGAGTTTACCTAAATTCACAGGCCCCCTCGAGGTAGTTGACGTGGTGGGGCCAACTATTTTTGTGAAATTGGGTGAAAATGTGCAAAAAATCCCCCACCGCTTCTGTTGGCGAATTAATTTGCCGTGATGTTCATTCTTGCATGCGCTTACCTCTACTGGTTCTACTCTACTCACTTTACCCACTACGGATTCTGATTTGCGTGATGTAATGCCTAACCCGCTGGAAATACGTCATGCACGCCACCGCCGCGCACGTTCCTGCTTCACGCAAATAGATTTTCTTGTTTTTTCATTTTCAGTAAGAGAGTTGGTGTGTGATTCGATCTCATGATAGTGTGTGAGGCGATCTCATGATTTTTTGACCGATTTTCATGTCGTGTGGACCCTTTTTGGTCCTCTACTGGAGAGGGGTGATGTTGAATGGATCCCTTATTTGCACAATTGATAGTGTTCCCTTCTGGAACTCATTTATTCACCATAATGACACGTACACGAGGTCGCCATCATTCTCAATAAACTCTACAAATCAATCTCGACTCGGGCCCCCACAATACCTTACACTTTTGGTATCCATACTCAAAATTTGGAAAGTGTATTTACACTTACACTTACACTTTCCAAAAATACCGGTATTTTAACAACTCTGGGGTATACTCGCAGCAACACCGCTGGAACTGTCACAAATACGTAAAAAAAATAAAGATATTTTTGAGTCATTCATCCGTCATTTTTTTAGATTACTGTATTTCCTCGAAATACCTCCAGGGTTTTTTTTCAGAGTAAAGATTTTGAGCGGTTATTTCGAGGGGGGCTTACTCAAGGGGTGGGGTTTATTATTTCGCCAGAAATTTCCGTGAAGGATCGTAGTGTAGTAGTTGATTGAAATTACTAGAAACTTGTAGTTTAATCAACTACTATTATATAGTTTGGAAGATTGGCTTTTACATACCCAAAACTGGTAATACCGTATTTCTTCTAATAGAAGGGCGGGTCTCCAATAGAAGGGCGTCTCCAATAGAAGGTACACTTTTTCGACTTAGGTAATTTGGGCCACGAAAAAAAAAGGGCGGTCTCCAATAGAAGGTACACAAAGTGCTGGAATTGTGCCAAATGCACTGAACAAAATAAAAATATCAGCTAACGCAGTGAATTAGCGGCTGTGGTCCATTGATTTGGTGCTATTTAAACATCAAATGTTGAATTTGAACTGTATGCATCGTCATTCTATGTATGTTCTGTGACGTAACACTTTGAAAAACTCTGGCAGAACGTGAAAAAATTCGCTGAAAAAATGGCGAAATAAATAGAAGGGCGGTCTCCAATAGAAGGGCGTCTCCAATAGAAGGGCGGGTAAAAAAGTTGACGAAAAAAATAGAAGGGCGCCCTTCTATTAGAAGAAATACGGTAAACGTGATAAAACAGGATACTTTTGACATCAATGAAGATGGCTACACAAACGATTGTAAATACCGTATTTCTTCTTATAGAACAGCATACCTCCAATACAACGGCAGGTTTTGGCACTTTTTACACCCACGAAAAGAATAGAACGGCAGCCTCCAATAGAACGGCACCTACCATAGAACGGCGGGCGGATAAGCCCCACCCTGGAATAAGGCCCCCTCGAATTACCCCCCCCCGCTCAAATTTTGATGGCGAAATAATAAACCCCCATGGGATGGGGGTATTTCGAGGTAATACGGTATATATGGTTGAAATGAATCTTCTTTCCTAGGTATTCTAGAACTTCAGTTGGAGTTGAAAGAACGTTCTCTACAACCTAATATACCACCTCAAAAAGAATAATTGTCCAGTTTGCAATAAATTGCAGTTAGTCACTGTTACAATCACCTCAACAGAATACTCTTGCATTAGGGGGAAAATTGCATGGTACTGATGTTGACAGTTTTTCATTAGTTAAATTTCATTTGGTGCACATTGCAGTCTGTTTTTGACAAGTTGAGGCAATTTGCAACACACAAATATGTTCTTCATTTGTGTTCATTTTCCAATGAATGGTAAATAGTCTTTGGGGACATCGCTTTCGTATAGGATATTTTAAATCGTCTCTTGAAATAGATTTACCAAAGCGCAACGCAAAGAGCTTCCTTCTATAAAAATTACCGCCGGACAAATGCACTTTTAAAATCCATTTCCCTGCCAGACAGAAAAACATGTTTATGTTTACTTTAGGTTTTGTAATTGCAATGTTTATTTGATCGACGTTACGAAATATTTTATTGCACATGAATTCAGTCGCGGGCGATAATCTCGAACGTACTTCGAACAACGTATTTCAGTAAGTTCCAGGAAAGATATTCCATCGGAAATATCCAGGGTCGCCTTATTTGGAAATTTACAGCATGAAAAATTTTTGATCACTTTCTAAGATGGTAGGAAACTTTTGAGCATATTATGAGGGGTTTGGAGCCGGGGTCAGTCCGAAGAAAATTAAGAATTGTGTGAAAACCAGGGGTTTTATGGATTGGGACCCCCGCGTGGGTTCATATAGATAGAAAAATCGCTCCTCCGGAAGGATAGATAGCTGAAAAATACAAGTTTTTTTTTTGGGGGGGGGGGGAGGTTCACGGAAGTTCAATGTATTGGTATGCTATTGCAAGGGATGGAAGGAAGATAAGAGAAAAAATCGCTAAAAGTAAGTGAAAAATAGGTATATAAGATGTTACAGGGAATGAAAGACGCAGGATTTCCACCTTCGACACCGATAATAGCTGCGGAATGCAATTAAGCGACCGCAAATGGTCGTTAATAGCGGCCCACACAATAGTTGACACTAGGGTATCAACTAGTGATGTTAAAGGCACCGGGAAAAATGGCACCGCACCGCACCGGCACCTTTGCCAACGCATGAAAAGGGCACCTAGCACCCTGGGGCACCGGCCAGAAAATGGCACCGCACCGCACCGGCACCGGTGCCTTTTGGAAAAAATGGCACCGGCACCGAAGGGCACCGGCGGGTTGCCGGTGCTAGCACCGAAAGGCACCGCACCGGGCTGGAATTTCTGAAGTAAATATCGGGCAGTTTCTCAGTGGTCTCACCTTTGGAAGTGCATATTTCCACGAATTTTCAACCGATTTTGATGGTTGAGCACTTAAAATGATCAGAATGATATGACAATCACTTTTATGAAGCAATTACAATGATTACAAATGGAAGAAAAAATATTTAATTCACTACACTGTCCATAGCCACTATTGTCTACTGATCGGAGTCGTTGCTGTACAGAGAATGGAACTACCGTATTACCTCTAATATAAGGTATACCTTATATTGTTTTCGTCAGATTTTTCGAGCCAAAAGTTATTCCTTTTATTAGAGGGTACCTTATATTAGAGGGTACCTCCAATTATTTTCACCTGATTTTAAAGAAATTTTACCAACAGTGAACAACGATACAATTCATTTTTTCAAATTGGAATGTACGACATAGGTGGTACAGTATCACTACAAAATGGCAGAAGTCGACGAAGAGTTATCGCAGTGCCCTTCGGCACCATTTTCATCATTTTCTGCCATGTTTGGCGACCATTTTTTTGATTTTGTGCGTTTTGGCACGCAGCCAGCTGTGCCTTATATTAGAGGTATGCCTTATATTAGAGGGTACCTTTTATTTATTTTGTCGCGTTCAAAATAGCCAAAACTTATACCTTATATTAGAGGGTACCTTATATTAGAGGGATGCCTTATATTGGAGGTAATACGGTATCTCTGTCATAAACTGACAACAAATATTGAACAAAAAAGTAAGATAAATATAAAATATAAAAATGATTTAAAATTCAACAAAGTTTTAGATTCGCTCATCAGATAACGTATCGGCTATAATACATTTTACAGTAGGTACCGTATTACCTTGAATTAACCCCCCCCCTTGAATTAACCCCCCCCCCCTTGAATTAACCCCCCCTCGAAATACCCCCCCTAAATTTCGGCTGAGGAAATAATAAACCCCCCCCCCTCAAAATACCCCCCCTAAAATTGAGTGTAACGTGAACGTACATGACAAATACCGCAGTTTGTGATCTGTACAATGCAGAACACACGTGACAACTGATGATTAAGTGACGTTAGGGAAGGTTTTTTGTGTATATACAGTTATATATGCCTATAAACACATATACATCTATGTAATTGTTCAATTTTTCTACGTCTGCGTATGGGGAATTTCCGAAAATTTCTGGCGAAATAATAGACCCCCCCTCGAATAAACCCCCCCTCGAATTATCCCCCCCCTCAAACTTTGCTGGCGAAATAATAAACCCCCTGGGGGTATTTCGAGGTAATACGGTATATTTATTTGATGAAATGGTTACAAAATAGGCAAAAAAATGGTTGGGTAAAAATATCGCTGTTTTTTGAAATATGAATAAGCACATACTATGGACAAAATTGCACAGCACATGAAGCCTTGGCCGGTGCCTTTCCCGGTGCCTTTTACTTTGGCCATGGTGCTAGCACCTTTGGCACCGGCAAAAAAATGGCACCGCACCGCACCGGCACCGGTGCTATTCTGAAAAAAATGGCACCGGCACCGGCATGGCACCCCTGAAGATTGCAATGGCACCGCACCAGCACCGGTGCTGGTGTCCTTCGGTGCCCAGCACCGGGGCACCGGTGCCCCGGTGCCCTTACATCACTAGTATCAACAAATTTTTTTACGGAAAACGGAAACGGAAACGGAAAATTTTTTGCACTTGCTGGAAAACAGAAACGGAAACAGAAAAATATTTGTACTTACCGGAAAACGGAACGGAAAACGGAAAAAAAGTTGCCTGCGGAAAGCGGAAAACGGAAAGAATTTTGCCTGCTAATGCTAACCTGCCTGCTCATGCGTCTAACAGGGGGGGGGGATTATTCGAACGGGGAATTATTAAAGCAAATACGTGTACACAAATAGCTGAAAATAGGCAATAAAATACCTACATGAAATAGCGATTTTGAAAGTGACAAACTTTAAAAAGGTATGAAAATGAGCGATGATGAGCGAAAACTGGAGCAAAATTTCTCAAAAATCACTTCAGGTATACTCCAGTGATTTTACACCTTGCACGCGTGGTTCACGTTGGAACAGTGTCAAAGGTATTAAACTCGCGCAATATTCATAAGAAGTTTGGAAAATTCAAAGCAGTTATAATCGTATGGGTTTATGTATTCACAACAACGACTTTGTCATCTTTTTACAAAGATCGCAAGCTTTCATTATCACTGGCACATTTCCAACGGAGACATAAATCAGTGCGAGTGTAGAGTATCAAGTCCACCAAGTATTTATAGCTGGCCGATTTGTGGTATAGAAAGCCAAAAATTTAGCCTCCGGGATAGATAGATAGGTAGCTAGGCGGCCTCCGGGATAGATAGATAGCTGGCGGATTTGGGGAATTGGGGGTAACCCCCCCCCCCCCCCTACTAAACCCCTGGTAAAAACAAAAGTGCATTTACATATGTATACATTTATTATACAACGTGATGCATTAATATACCTAATACTGTATTTCTCTCAATATAAAAGCGCCGTTCTAATTTTTAATCAAAACCTGCCGTTCTATTGGAGGCGCCGTTCTATTGGAGGCGCCGTTCTATTGGAGGTGCCGTTCTATTGGAGGTGCCGTTCTATTGGAGGCATGTCGTTCTATTAGAAGAAATACAATAAGGTGTGATTGCTATTGTGCTGTGAGAGACTCTACCGAACTCAAAAGTAACTACCAAGCTTTGTATGTCAGTGCAGCACAAACAAAATGATTGGCTTTGGTCAATTACGAGTTCGTAAAACAAGTTTATTTTTCACTGAGCGACGCAACAACTTTGTTTTGAACAGTTCTGTTGAACTATTGGCTTGTAGGGAAAGTTTCTTCCGTTTCGAGGTCGTCTCATCTTGGATAGTCGTCGATTGTGAGGGTTCCATCGGGTACACATAAGCTGGAATTACAGCTCGACAAAAATTCTAGAATATAAGTTAATTGCAAAATTGATTACATTAAGTGCATAGATTATACATGCCTCTACATTTATGTTTCCAAGTGATTTTATACTGAAATTTTATTGAAAAATCGAAAACTCTGAAAATGGTGGACCATGCATGTTGAGTTTTTGACATTTTAAAGTAATAGATTACTACTATATACACTATTAAGTAATCAATTTCATGGTTAAATTTTATGATCGAACAAATTCCAGCTTATACTCCCCGGCTGAAACTCCACTGCTCGTCCAGGACGATCCAACACGAGCCGATCATGAAACGGAAAGAACTTTCCCTACAACCAAATAAATTGCGCGAACGATCGTGCTGCAGCTAATAACCATACTGTGTATGGGTGCGTCCATCAAAAACGGCGCCCATAATTACTGTTTTGCAGCACCGAAGGACACCTGCGGTTATCGACTATTATTCTACATAAAATACCTGCCAGGATTTATTTAATGTTAAAGGCACCAGGAAAAGGTACTGAATGGTAGGAGCCATTCTTATGGTTTCCATGGGCCAGTCCAACACCTTTTATAATGTCAGACACAATGCATGTAAATTGTAGAATGTCCAGTGAAATTTTTTTCCCTTTGCCTGGCATCTTGTATTTTACCTGGCATTTGTAGAGTTTTTGTGGCATGTTTTATATTTAATTATTTTCTAACCTTCACGCGTGAATCTATGGAAAAAACCACTGCACTAGCGCCGGACGGTCACCAGTGGGCTACGTTTGGTACATCACGTTAAGCGCCCCCTGCGTTCCTATTTATGGGATTTGGAGACGGCACTGAGATACGAGGCACGGTGCTCAGGTGCCTTTTCACAGGCAGTGCCTGTCTATTCTAAAACGGATGTAAGACGGCTTCACATAAAATTGTAGTGATTGCATTGCACTGTCGTAAAATCTCAATAAATATCGCATCGAATAAGATAGGCAGCCGGTGCCATGCTATTATCATGTGCTTTCGAGAAATTTATTGCACCGCGTTTGTTTCACGACGCTCTTGAATTGCTTGCAGGATTTCAGAACTATGCATGATTGTAGACTGCCACATAGGATCGCAAATATTCAGCATCGATACTTAATTATTCAATGCTTCACTTGGCACCTAGATATGTACGGCAGACTTGACAAATAGGGTTTGGATGAAACTGAGTGCCGATTCCCAAAGTAGACAATTGACATGCAAAGTGGTATTTCCTTAAACTTATCTAATCTGAATAGAAAATACTGGATCCGCCACTTGTATCTGACTGATCACTTACCTGTTCATGTCATTTGTGAATAGGTATGTCACCGGAGTAAATGGGTAGGAAAGAAGCCGCTTTCAAATAGTCACTACACGCAGTGAGTGATGGAATGGCGCCGTGACGCCGATTATTCATAGTCGCTTGGCATGTTACTAATAAAAATGGCGCTACGTGTGTGTCTTGCTTTCATTGACTGCAGATAAGCAAGGAAAACTATAAATAAACATTGTGCCATACTGCACAGACCACACACTTGCGATTAAATCTATCACATTGCTAATAGATCACTATCAGTCCAAAAATTCTCTCCTTAGAATATTTTTTATTATACTATGAGTTTCATGAAAATTTCTGACAAAATCATAATCCACCGCCTCTAAATCCCACCGACCCCTGGTCAAACCCCCCTCAAAATTTGCACTAAGAAACAATCACCCCCTTGGGGGTATTTCAAGGAAATAGGGTAGATATATTGCTTTGTTTCATTGTAACTTTTTGAAACTTCATTACCTAAATATGTGCTAAATTAAATCCATTCATTATTTGATGACAATGATTTTACAAATATTTTAAACATGTATTGTAGAATAGATAAGCTTTCTTCAATTTTGGCTTACAGGCTGTAAGCACGTCCTAAATATAGATTTTTACATTTACATTTCATTTTATGCTTTCCTAGCTATTTTACAGGATGGCGCCTGGCGTCATTTTTCCTGGCGCTTTTCCATCACTATACCCAATTCTGCAACGATGGCAGGGCACTTATAAAAACCACGCACAGGTAAAACACGGAATTGGACAAGCAAAATTATATTACATATTACATTTCTGCGAGAAAAAAATTTAGGCTATATTTATGTATGCATATATTTAGACAGAAATGAATGCTAAGGCTGCAAATATCGCTTTAACTAAATGAAATTTATACCATGTGGGTTCGGGAAACGCATTTATCACAGACAGATTTCCATTGGACACGCGGGATTTGCTCGTCAGACTAGCGTGAATTTAGGGTGCGCTCGTAAAAAACTGTAAATCAAGAAATTTTTCGACGCGACATGAATAGGTAAATGAAAAAATTCTTACGTATCGGATTTCATTTATTTTATTTCCGCTGTTTGCGTTGTCATGTCATTCATGGGTTAAAAAACAACAACGTGGAATAAATGCGTGATAAAAAAGTGAAAGCGTCAATAACGTTGCGAACATGTATGTCAGCAAAAAGATTTCAAATACAAAAAAATTAGCATGAACATTCTCTACGCATTGTAAATCGCTTATCGTAATCAGGAATATACGCAAAATTCAAATTTAGTGTGATTTTTAAGGCTTACGACAATGATTTTCTCAAATTCTGGGAAACTGTGATCACTCTTAAAATTTCTCGAAACTGTTCACATCAAGGGAGATTATCTGATTGATTTGTGGTCTATTGAAATCCCTACAAGTTTGTAAACATTTACCATAAAACATCAACGTTAAAGTGTATTCCACTGTGGTAAATATATCTTCAATCTAATAGATACAGTGAGAAATCGCCCTCAAGGGCTAATTTCCACCTGGGCCACCCTGCCCGTTTCAACATAACATTATGTAAATTTTCAGCTGCTGTAGCCACCGCTCGATTTCGACTTTGCAAACTGCCAAGATTGGTGTTTGAATTCAAGCCGTGTTCAAGTGTTTGGGATTCTGTTGGGGCGGGGAGTAGGATTGGAAAACTACGGTACTGTTTGTAGAAACAGGTGTAATAATGTACCAATTAGTGATGGAAAAACGCCAGAAAAAAAGCGCCAGGCGCCAATGGCGCCACAGAAAAAGGGAAAAGTTTGCATCATTATTGTCTTCTGATCCGTCGGACACGTCTGATGAACCAGTGGACAAAAGGTTTCCACCCACTCACACCACTTCATCCATTTTTATGGTGAAATTAGATCATCCATTGACACGCTTTTTATTTTTTTCATACACACAACACTCACCTTGAAACCCTGCTGGCGCCAAGGGCCCCACGAAAAAACCGCGCCATGGCGCCTGTCAGAATGTAGGCGCCAAGGGCGCCAAGGGCGCCACAGAAAAAGGGCGTCAAGCCCCAATGGCGCCATGGCGCGGCGCCCTTTGGCGCCCTCAAATGGCGCCAGCGGCATGGCGCCATTCCATCACTAGTAGCAATATTATAGTTTAATATACCAAGTTGGATCCAAAGGGGCAATTGTCAGAATTAATCCCCTCCTCGAACTACACCCAGGTCCGAATGAGCTGGCGAAAAAAACGCCGCTGGAGGTATTTCGGGGATGTACAGTAATCAAAGTTAAACAATCACCTTGCAGAGTCCTCTCGTCCAACTGAACTCTGGTTTGCAAAGTCAACTGCCTTTGAAAAGTGTTCAAATCATCCATTCTGTGGCATATGTGGGTATGTAGCATTTCCTGAGCTTTCAGATAAATTTCCTCTTGTTGTTTCTGCGGGGGCGGCTGGCTTTCGGCTGCTTTTTGTGTAATATTATCGATCTGTGCGTCGAAATTGGCGCATCGAGTGATTTGATGACTTATTAATTACAGTGATTTACTGGGGGTTTTTTTGGCTGACCGTTCTCTGGTGTTGACTTCTGACATTTCCATCCAAATTTGGCCATGAATCAAATTTTGTAGTCTGATACAGTTTTTTTATTATGTGACGCCGGACCTGTGCAACAATAGAATTACCCAGGGGGTTTATTTTTTCAGAGTGAGAATTTTCAGGGGAGTTAAACGAGTGGGGTATTTCGAGGGGGGGGTTTATTATTTCGCCAGACATTTTTTTGAAATCCCAGTACTAAATTGTCGTCTGAAACGTACGCAGACGTCAAAAATGCCAAAAAATCGACATTTAAAAGACTCTAAAGACTTGCACATGTGTGTACCGTATTTCCTCGAAATACCCCCGTCTCGAAATACCCACCCTCAAAATGGACACTATGAAATAATTACCCACCCCCTCGAAATACCCCCCCTAATTGTATGTAAAGGGAACATACATGACTAAAGCTGCCGTTTGTGATCGGGGCAATGCAGAACAGACGTTTAAAAGAACCACTGTGTTACGTTGGAACTTTTTTATACCATCTACATACTTTGTTTAATTTAATTGTGTTTAATTGTGTATTTTTCGACGTCTGCGTACGTTACAAACGACAAATATGTACCGAGATTTCAAAAAATTTCTGGCGAAATAATAAGCCCCCCCCCCCTCGAAATACCCCCCCCCTCGTTTACCCCCCCCCTCGAAATTCTCACTTTGAAACAATCAGGAAATTCGAGGAAATACGGTAGATGTATAAACACTGTTCTCACATAACAGAATCATTGTTTTTAACGTGTGTTCTGCATTGCCCGGATGACAAACGGCAGCCTACGCATTTACGTTCTCTATACACTAAATTTGGGGGGGGGGTATTTCGAGGGTGGGGGTAATAAGTTCATAGTGTCCATTTTAAGGGGGGTAATTCGAGGGGGTGGGTATTTCGAGGGTGGTGGTATTTTGAGGAAATACGGTATGATTTGTGTTGAAATATTATTTTGTGTCTATAGTGCAGACTGCGCATTTTCTACTGAAATCTTCCCATCCGAAAAATGAACCCAACATTACCTTCTTTAAGTTACCTCGCAATACACAAGGTAACTAGGTATGCGAAATTTGCGCACAAACTTAAATTTATCACAGACTGCGGCACGTTACTCATTTTGGATGAGAAATACAGGTAAGTTACCGTATTACCTCGAAATACCCCCAGGGGGTTTATTATTTCGCCAGCAAAATTTGAGGGGAGGATAATTCGAGGGGGGGGTTTATTCGAGTGGGGGGGGGTCTATTATTTCGCCAGAAATTTTCGGAAATTCCAAATTTGCAGACGTAGAAAAATCTAACAATTAAATAGATGTATATGTGTTTATAGGCATATATATCTGTATATACACATAAACCCTTCCCTAACGTGACCCAATCATCGGTTTTAAAGTGTGTTCTGCATTGTACAGATCACAAACTACGGTATTTGTCATGTACGTTCTCTTTACACTCAATTTTAGGGGGGGTATTTCGAGGGGGGGGGGGGGTTTATTATTTCCTCAGCCGAATTTTGGGGGGGGGTATTTCGAGGGGGGGGGTTTATTCAAGGGGGGGATAATTCGAGGTAATACGGTACTCAGGTTGGAACGATGAAATCAAAACGTACCATTCTCTGTATCTTCACCGCCGCCGCTTGTTCCTTCAATGAATGCAACTTTGTCATGAATTTTTTTCTTTCCATAAATCCCCTGAATGCAGACTGGATGATCGTGGCAAAGTGATGCGCTTCGGACATGATAAACCGTTCCACTTGACCTGAATTTACAATTTATGTGATAAATAGTATGTCTTACATCTTTATCACTTACCGTATTTCCTCGAAATACCCCCCCCCCGAACTGGACACTATGAAATAATTACTCACCCCCTCGAAATACCCCCCCCCCAATTGAGTGCACAGAGAACGTACATGACAAAACTGCGGTTTGTGATTCGGGCAATGCAAAACACACGTTAAAAACAATGAAATGTTACGTTATAACAGTGTTACACACTTATATAAGTCAATAGACTCTTATATATAGCGGTTATTGTTGTATTTTTCTATGTCTGCGTACGTTACAGACGACAATTGAGTACTGGAATTTCCAAAAAAATTTGACGAAAAAATCAGCCCCCCTCGAAATACCCCCCCACGTTTACCCCCCCCCCCCTCGTTTAACCCCCCTCAAAATTCTCACTCTGAAACAATCATCCCGGGGGGGGGGTATTTCGAGGAAATACGGTACTCGATATTCCCATATGAATAACGCTCTCTCAAAAACTACGCCGTGTAATTGACATTGGGAGAGATAATTTACCGAATTTGGTCAAATAACAATATGCATTTTTGTCGGACCTTTTTAAGGAGGCTAGATATTTGAGGGAATCTCTTAGGGGGGGATTATTCAAGGGTGGAAATTATATTCTATTACTTGTCTTAGAGGGAGGAATTATTCAAGAAGGGAAATTATTCAAGCAAATACCGTATGTGTGCTGAAAATTTTCTATAGGTAGTCAGAGGGGCTATTCAATAAAAGTAAATAAGTTAGATAACATAGCATATTATTAAATTGCAAAAAAATCACCTGGCTCCAATGACGATAATGTGTTGAGTCTGACTGTGAGATAGTGGCGGGACAATGCACATGCTCTGACACCAATTTCAGTCCGTTTACTTGCAAAATTGAAGACAGCCTTTTGCTGAAGAGTTTTGTCGAAGCAGCGCCATCTAAAATAGACTTGAAATGCATACTATAGAAAAAGCAGAAAAGCATTCGCAGATTTTAGAAATGATGGGCAGACCTAAATCTTCTTTGAAGTTGAACAAATCCTCTGGTCATTATTTTGAATTTTTGCCGTGTTTTGGCGCCTTTCCAACCCGCCTGGATGCATGCCGCCGCTTTATTCCATTTCTGTGATGTTTGAAATTGTCAACATTTTCACTATGAATGAAGGATCAAAAAATTGAATGAGTTTCTATTTTTTAAACATCGAACGACCAACACAGAAAATGTTCAAACTAACCACAAATATTCGAGAATACGATTTTAGAAAAAGCACTTCCATCCAACATATAAAAAACTATAGAAATCACAAAATTTTGCCATGAATTTTGCCGCGTCCACATCATGAAAAGGAACTTGCCTCCAATGTGATTGAAGCATCAGACGTTTCATCCAATAGTTCATCCAATTTTTGCACAGCAGAAGTTTCTAGTCCTGTCATTGTATAAGTGTTGAGTGATTTAACCAAAATCCTGTGAAATTGAAAGTTTGAATGGTAAAATGTTTTTTTTCTAATGCGATGTTTTTTAAATGTAAAATATAAGATGGTAAAATGTGTTTTTTTTGCGAACCGCTTAAAAAGCCTTCTGAACATCGGCAACTCAAGTGGATAGGCGGCTATCATTTGGCATAGAAAGTTAGCCGTGTGCCTGGAAAAATGCTTCACATTGAATTTTGTAATTTGAAATTTACAAAAAGCAAAAGCATTTTGTAGTAGTTGAGTGAACTTACTACAAGTTTTAGTAAGTTCACTCAACTAAACTGGTGGCACATTTAAATGAGAAATCAGGTACCTCATTTTTCATAACAATCTCACAGGAAAACGTGCAGCTCAATATGGCTGCCATTTGTTGTGGGGGTGCCCACAACATTTGCCTACATATATGCCAAGTGGCACCCCATGGCACCCCCCTGTTGTGCTGCTACAGATTGATGAATATTTTTTGCCAATTTTTTCCTGGAAAATATAAATGAGAATTTTCAAAAAACCACACAAAATATAGCTGGTGAAGTGTGCAGCCATTTTTTGGTGTGGTGACAAATCAAGTGATGAATACACTTGTGTTGGTGCTTTTTCAAAAAATTTAAAGTCCTTGTGGCTTGCCCAAAGCCATCTTTTGACCCACTGGTAATTAGGGGGTATATTTTGACCCCCTGCCCCCTCCCCAGGCTGTCCGTGAGATATGGCCTATTTTGGTATACCACGTACCACGCTAATAAATGCATCTGTACCCCGTGCGTACCGCGTGTTTTAGTTTATTACTTAAAAAGAGGTCACCTGGAATCGATACCTTACGCGTCTTACGCGCAAATGAGCGCGTGCCCAGACAATCGATTTTTCAATAACACGCAACAAGGCGGGTGATGCATTTTTGTTTACCTCGTTATTAGGCAGCCATTTTTAGATGCGTGTAATACAAAAATGTATACCCCATCAGATTTTTTGGGAAACCCAGAAAAGCGTGGTATACCAAGGTTATATACCACATAAATATTATTCTAGTGATGCCTCATGGTAGCATGCCAAAACGGCTCTGCTGCAAAACTGATACCCAACTGATCGATCATGTTTAAAAAACAGGATTGGTATTTATAGGGGAGTCCGCAGTGCACGCGGCACATGAGATTGGACAAAGATTCCCATCTGTTGTCCAATATTAAGGATCAGAAAATCATTTTCTCATGAGATAAGCTCTTTGTTTTGACTAAAAAAATCGGGGCACATGGCATTTCTTTATGACATAAGGGGATTGGCTTGGCATGTTTGATGTTACATAAGTGAGGGGGGGGGGGGGCTGTGGTCAAGTTTTGAGCTGGATTATGCGGCGACATATAGAGATCAAAAAGATAGGAAGTGAAAAATATTGGGACGGGATTAATGTGGTAAAAATAGGCGCCTGGGAATAGACGTATACGCAGCGGACCGCAAAGTATGTTTGGAATCCTACCATAATTTGATGAATTAAATCTTGTCATGAATTTGGTGATTAATTATTCCATAGTAAAAACAAAATATTATGATGGAAAAAACAGTATAACTTGTGGTTTATTATTCAGGTGGGTTATGGTAGGTTTCCATACTAAGTGTGATGTCCGCCGATTATAATATGGGTCAGCCGCACTGTTAAATGGCATTGGAAAAATTAAGTACTCACAAATCATTTTTGAACATATTTGAGTCAAGTTCTGTCATGTTATACCACGCTTAACCCACAAGAAATATTTACATTGTGGTATGCAAATTTTTGTAACCCAATTTGTCCCCAATGGTGCGTGTTAGTGAAAATAAGCACCACGCTAAATGAATTGACACCTGATGCGCACTCCGCGCATAACCCGTAATATGTCGGGTTAGCGAACTCGATGTAAACAAAACCGCTGAAATAATTACACATGCGGGGTAAGCTAAATGCTGTTCCCGTCACGTTTACCATGCATGTATACCACGGGGGAACATCTGGCGGACAGCCTGCCCCTCCCCCACAAAAATTACCCCCAATATACAGACACGTGCCACGGAGCCATGTCAACAATAATTTTAAACTTTGTGATTACCTAAATTGTGGTTGTGATTAAAAAACTGTGATTTTTGATTTTCTGGACATGACCTCTTTATTTGTCTGGCCCACTCACACTAGATACAGGGCACATTGCCCATTGGCCCCTACAGGTTTTTATCAGATAATTAGTGCCCACATTGAATGGGCACAAGTATTTTGTAATTTGCATCAGGACACTGCAGGTGCTGGACACGCTGTCACACGAGTGCCCTCTTTACACGGGGCTGTTTTTATCGTTCACTAAAAAAAATACCTAAGTGCAATAATGGGGCCCATGAGCAGCCATATGTTGCCCCTGACACTGAGCGAGCCAATTCTGGCCCCCATGTGCTCCATGAATAGCTTGGGATAGTGGATTGTCCACTTTTTCAAACCTATGTTTTTCTCAAAAAATTTTTTTGGATTTGATCAACAACGCCATCATTGTGTGGGGCTTCTGGGGGTTCTGAGGGGGTAGAAAAGTTAAACATACTTACAATCTACCAATGTTAAAACAACTTTTTGGTCTCAAATGTCCAGAAAAAAAGATATTAAAAATATAAATTTCTTCAGGAACAAAAATTTGTATGAATTCTCATTTATATTTTCCAGAAAAAATGTGGAAAAAATTTTTTTTCTGCAGCAAGGGTGGCCTGAGGGGGGTGCCCCCTAGGGTATATATAGTAAATACGTGGGGGCACCCTCACACAAGATGAGAGCCTAACAGGTTGCATGTGGGATTTGTAAAATACAATAAAGTGATTTTCTCATTTATATTTTCCACCAGTTTACTACAATTTGAAAAACAAACTCTACTGCGCCAGTATTCTCTGTATCAACCTCTATTCTTTTGCAGTGTGGTTCAACAACTCTGCACATTGTTTCTACCATTTTAACTGGAGACTTTACCGGACGAGTAACATTTCTCCCAGCAATTTTCAAAGCAAACGAGAACGTGATCTGCTTGATTTGATGGATTTCAGTCGATTTATTCACGCCTGTTACTTGCATTATGTTCAGTAAGAGATCCCTCATTGTCTTTGACCAGGGAAGAAATTTAATTTGCCGGGTGTTTTTTTTTGCGGTAGCCCGATTAACTGTACTATTTGAAAGTATACGTTGTCTGAATTAATGTAAATACCGTATTTCCTCGAAATACCCCCCCCTCGAAATACCCCCCCTCGAAATACCCCCCCCTCAAAATGGACACTATGAACTTATAAACCCCCCCCCCCCTCGAAATACCCCCCCCCCAAATTTAGTGTATAGAGAACGTAAATGACAAAGGCTGCGGTTTGTCATCTGGGTAATGCAAAACACACGTTAAAAACGATGACTCTGTTATGTGAGAACAATTATTATACGTCTACACGCTTATATTTACAAGTCTTTAGAGTCTTATAAATGGCGATTTTTGTTGCATTTTCGACGTCTGCGTACGTTTCAGACGACAATTTAGTACTTGGTTTTCAAAAAATTTCTGGCGAAATAATAAACCCCCCCCCTCGAAATACCCCCCCCCCTCGTTTAACCCCCCCCCCCCTCAAAATTCTCACTCTGAAACCATAAACCCCCCGGGGGTATTTCGAGGAAATACGGTATGTACCTAGTTTGGATTTTGAGCCTGTCTGTAAACGTAAAATGTTAGAGAGAAAATATTCAAATGTCATGTAAAAATGAAAAATGTTAAAATGAGAAAGAAAATTTGCCAGGTACTTTTGACAATTTTTTGAACATTTTGCCATTACTGAATGCGGCACTAGCATTAGAAATAACGGAAGCACGGCTACCAAACCGAAAACTGTATTCAATCCTGCAGTGATAACATCATATCATGAATAGAATGATTCCGGTTCCCCGAAAGAAAACTGTCAAGCATATTAAATTTCACACCAAAGGATAATCGGAGCTAAGTGAGGGAAAGCTGAAGTCAGCCCATTAAGTCCTGATAATATGTGCTCCATGCATCGCTTTCTATCGCTGATTTTCGTCATTAACTGTGTGTGTGGGTATATTGTGACGAAAGAATAAAAAAAAGTGATCGCTTTTGATTTTAGAAGTAAGTTTAGAAATAAAAGCCTACCCGGTACTTGTCTGAGAATATCCTCTCAATCAGATTTAGACAGCTAATTGCCAAGTCTGGACATAATGAATCCCCCGGCCCTCCGGCTCCGAGAACACATGCCTCGCTGGGTTCGAAAAATAAAATATTTGAATTTTTATATTTAAATGGTCTAATTAAAGTTACAAACGAACCAAGCAAATCTAGAGACAGACGCCGCCGTTTCCCAAGTGCCAGGCACTTTTATGTAATCGCCATTGATGGTGTTCACGAGCTGGTTGCCAAAATTGGCGTCGTTCCAATATGATTTCACTAGTTTAGGATTTTTTTGAATGTTATCTGAAGTTGACCAAGACCGGTGCCAAGTTCCATCAATGAAAGTTTATAATGTGTAAAATAAAGTTGATTAAAAAACGAACCTCTGGCTTCCAGCAAAATCATCGGCTTCTCATTATGATTAGCATTCCCAATTTTCTCCGAAAAAGTTATCGCCATATTGTGCGCACCTATCCAAAAAAAGAAAATCCCCAACTTTGTAAATGATTACAATAAAAATACCCGCGGTGTGGCTATGAGATGAGAGCTAACAATGAATGCAATTTAATCGCATGCAAAATTAGGCAGATGAAGAAAATACCAAACGAGATGGATTTCGCTTTTTGTCCACCCAGCGGTTACTATGACAACAGGACCAAATTTGCCTGTGATGCAGTAGAGTGTAGACAACAGTTCCCTTTCATTCATTATCATTGCAGTGCGGCGCGCAGCTGAATAACGATCAATTGGCGATCGTGTTGGCTGCAGAGTTGTTAAAAGTACTGAACTTTTTTTCGAAGTAAACGTGAATGTAAAGTATTTTATATTTTATTCACCACTGAGTACAGAAAACGTAAAGAAATTTTTTCACTTTTACTCACGAGTAAACGTGAGTACCGTTTTTCCCCGAAATACCCCCAGGGGCAAATTTCGCCAGCAAATTTTGAGGGGGTTAATTCTAGTGGGGGGGGGGTGTTATTTCGCCACAATTTGTTTTTGAAATTCCACGTACTATGAAGTAGCCACGTACTATGAAGTAGCAAAATTCAATAAAAGCAGAGACATAAGCGTCTATTGACATTTATAGGTTCGTAGACGCTGTTACTGTATTTCTTATAATGAAAGGGCGGGTCTCTAATAGAAGGGCGTCTCCGGTACACGTTTTCGACTTAATTTGGGCCACGAAGTAAATAGAAGGGCGGTCTCCAATAGAAGGTACACAAAGTGGTGGAATTGTGCCAAATGCATAAAAAATGAAAAATATCAGCGGACGCTTTGATTTAATGGCTTTGAAACATTGTTTTTGCACTATTTTAACATCAAATGTTGAATGAACTCTATGTACCGTCATTTTATGAACTGCCTGTGACGTAACACTTTGAAAAACCTTGGCAGAACTTGAAATAAATAGGCTGAAAATTTGACGAAAAGAATACAAGGGCGGTCTCCAATAGAAGGGCGGGTAAAAAAGTTGACGAAAAAATAGAAGGGCGCCCTTCTATTAGAAAAAATACGGTATACGTGTTCTAATACAATCCATGCATTGTTTTAACATGTGTTTTGCTTCACATTTATATTTTGTTGTAAAATTTTCTTTACACTGAATTCGGGTGGAGATATTTCGAGGGAGTGGGGTTTATTTTTTCCCCAGGTCGCTCAGACCTGGGGTATTTCGAGGGGGGTCAATTCAAGGGGGGGTCAATTCAAGGGGGTGGGTTATTCGAGGAAATACGGAAAAATGCTTTTATTTCTGTAAAATGTAAAAGTCCCCACTTTAACCCTTAATGCCTGCAAAAAGCCTATATAAGAGGCTGTCTGAAATACGTTTTCGATACTCGCGTACTTTCAAAAGGTACGCGTAGATAAAAGTGAGTACCGGTATTCTTTCGGGAGGAAACGTAACCGTATTTACGCAATACCGTCGAGTAGGTACCTAGGTATATGTATTTATCGTGTAAACGTAAATAAGTTTTAACAACTATGGTTGGCTGTACGTGGCACTATGTACGAGCATTATTTGTTCCATCCAATGCATTTCAATGAAAGAAATTTAACTTCAAAGCTGAACCTGTCCGAAAAGAACATTTGTCTGCGAACAAACTCCACCATTCCTTGTGACACTGTAAAAAAGATCAAGAACTATGCACGCATACATACCGTAAATACTCTACTAAGGCGATTGTTCTTAGGCGATTATTTTTTTCAGCACATTTTTGGGGGTCGCATTATTGGAGGGGGTCGCATTGTATTTTTCAATAGTGAAGTGTGGTCGTGGTGCAGCTGCTTGGGCTATTGCGAACTGCCCGCCATCTCTTGTGAATTGCCAGCTGGCTCTGGCGAACAGGCCGCCACCTTGTCCGCCGAATTTCAAAAAAAATATTGTGTGAGAGATGTTATTTTCTAATTTGAACGTATGATGGAAAATATGTCGACGTAAAATCAATTTTGCTTTGATGCATTTCACGTTGGTCATTGCATGACTTCATATTTTACGTTTAAGGTTACATTTTTTGCCGAGCTGTAAATGCCCCTAATCAGCCCTGCGCACACATGTTAAAAATGTCCATAACACAGTTGTTAACATGTAATTATATTTACTCGAAAAATACATACACTTGACTCGAGTACTGGGAAAATACATTTACATATACTTTTAAAAAAGTACCTGTAATCACCTGTACTCGTACTTTTTAAAAGTACACGTGTACATAAAATGTATTTCTCGACTTTCAAATTGCAATATTAGTTGCTAAAATAAAGAAGCCTTGAAGAAAAAATCATAAAAAAACGACATCTTTTTTGTTTAAAAGTGTAAAAATCGCTTTCACATGTAAAAAGTAGTAGCTTTTACATTTTACATGAAAAAAGTACCAACTTTTACATATTCTGTCGAAAAAGTACTCGTTTTTTACATTTTCTGGAAAAAAGTACTCAGTTTTACATTTAAAAAAAGTGGTCATGAGTACAGGTAAAAATAAAGTATTTTACATTTTCTGTACTCGGAAGTGAGTAAAAAAGTATTTTACATACACATATACTTTGAAAAAAGGTTCAGAAATTTAAACAACTCTGCTCCATAACACATGTCTCCCAGATAAACCGAATAGCTTTGACATGACGCGATGCGACACATGGTGTTTTGAGAAACCTAAATAATTTACATAGATATTATTTACATTGAAGCAATTCTTGATTCAGTTCGTTTTCATGCTTTAATTTTTGTTGTGCAAAGGTGCTGCAGTAAGTCGATATACTCCGTAAAAATTTATATAAATACTGCAATAGCGCCAAAGCAAAACGCGCCATGGCGCTTTTGGCGCTTGGCGCTATTTTTGACCGGCGCCATTAAAAAAATGCCTGGCGCTGGCGCTTGACGCTAGCGCCAAAGCAAAAAGCGTCATGACGCTTCTGGCGCTTGGCGCCATTTTGCTCTGGCGCCATTGGCGCTTGGTAGGGGTCGGAAAAGCGCCATGGCGCTTTTGGCGCTTGGCGCCAAAGTTCTGGCGCTTTTCACATCACTACCTTGGGGATGAATGGCGCACTTCAAGTGTATATAGTATTTGTTTGAATAATTCCCCTGGGGAATTATTTTCGCCAGACTTTTGAGGGGGGCTATTCAATAAATTGAATTATTCAAGTGAGGATGATTTTTCATCACTCGTTTAACAGGGGGAATGGTTCGAGAAAATACAGTATTTACGGTGGCGCTGTACCCAAGTGGCGCCAAGCCCATCGTCCAGGGGGCAGAAAAAAATTCGTAGCGGGCAATAAGTAACACAAAAAACGCCCACTGCCACTCATCCACTAATGTAGACATTTACAAGATTTTAAGAAAGATAACGCACTGCGTTGTTTTTATGCTTCCACAATTATTTTCCATTACACATTGATTTCTTCCAAGTATTTTTTTCAACAAACACAATGACGCGATAAGCATAAATATTTTTAAGCGGCATTTTCTAGAAGTGAAGTGTCATTTCAAAAAGTGATTTAACTTACTAAAATAAACATAATTGATTTTCAAATGGAAGCAAAAAGCGTTGCTAAACACCATCAGAGAACGCGTTACCTGCTGTTGTACTACTGTTTGTTAGCTCATGTATTTTGCTACACCCCCTGTATATATCCTATGCGCGCACACCCTTGGAATGAATATTTGGTGGATAATTGCTAGTCTTACAAACATAGGTAGATAGGTAAATGTGAATTACGTATTTTTGACAAATAGACCTTTCGAATTTCTTTTTTATGTACGAATAGTTACCGAACTGTTCTACAAGAGTGTACCGGGTATAATACCGGATTTATCGGATTGAAGTACCGATCTCAATACCCCAATGGATTTGCTAATCAACACGTATCGCACTTGTCGCAGGTTCTTTATTACCTTCAGAACAATGAGTAATTGGTTTCATTTCACGGGCGCTCATGGGCGGAAAAATTCCAGAAGAATTATTTCAAATTCGTCATTCCATTGTTGCATTTTGTAGAGTAACCCGGGCCACTTTTTCTGTCGCGGTAAAGTCTACGAAACATGAAACCTGCCTTTTAACCGTGTTCCATTGATTTCACACAAGTCTTTCCAAAAAAAGTATCCATCAAATTCCACTGAGCCACTCTGCATGTGGCAATGCAAATGGTCGAGTACACGCGTACCTAAATACGCATACCTAAATACGCTTTGCACTGCAAATACCCCCCCCCCCATGTGTTATTTTATGGCGAGTGAATAAGGCGGGTAGCCGCAGCCCCATGGCTGGTATCAGTGGTAATAATGGGTGGGTTGCATGCGCGCCTGCCGCTTCCACTGGCTGCCGCCGCCAGCGTGAACTGTGTGTGTGTAGTCCAAGTCTAGTGAATGGATGGTAGGGTTTGGTAAGGCGCCGGTTATGTGGCGCCCGCGCAAAAAGGCGCGTGTGTGTACTGTTACTGACGAGGTTGTTAACTGCCACTATCTAGTTGACATGGCGAATTTGTGCTAACTGACTGTCAAATAATGTCAACTAAATAACACAAAAAAATTTAAACCATTACCGTATTTCTCCTGTAAACCGCCCCCCCCCGTGCACGACACCCGGGGTGTTACACAGCTTTATAGCACCCCCGGGCCCGGGGTGATATGCTAGGTTGCAACATCAGCTCGATTTAAACTGTTTGAATATTGTGCCTGGCGCCACTCATTGTAAGTCCGTGGCATGCACATTTTTCGATTGAATTAGCTCCACGCTTGGAACCAAAAAAGATACCTAAATATGTAACGACTAGCAGGATTCTCTCCGACCTTCGGTCGGGTTTTGTGGTTCTCTACAATTAATACCATTGGAGGAAATATGATACTTTAGTTAAGTTTGCCCACATGCTAGGCATGTGTTTTGAAATGTGGTATGTAATGTACCAACAATAACAAGACCAATACCAAAGATGAAATGTTTTGGAATGGATTTTTGTAAACTTCCGTAAAATGGTTGGGCATGAAACTCGGTAGAAAAATGTGGACAGTTTGCAATTTGGTATGATGGTGTGCAGTGTGCATTCTGTGTGGTACCTAGATGTTTTGTGATATGATAGTGTGGTTTATGCAAGGTGTCAAACTTTGTTGTAATCTTAAATTGGTTACATTTGTGCTTTGCTGTTCTTTTTGTGTTTGTAAATCCTTGTGGTATTAATTGTAGAGAACCACAAAACCCAACTGAAGGTTGGAGAGAATCCTGCTATAGGTACCCACTACTCAGAGGCTTGCAAAATCTGACACCCCAGTGGGGACCCCCCTCCAAATGGCACCCCCCGGAACCCCCCCCCCAAAAAAAAAAATGGCACCCCCTGGGAACCGCCTAAAAATTGGACCCCCTAGGGTAGGGCCCCACAAATATGGCACCCCCTGAGGACCACCAAAAAATGGCACCCCCTAGGGACCCCCCAAAAATGGCACCCCCTAGGGACCCCCCAAAAATGGCACCCCTCTGGGGACCCCCCAAACATGGCACCCCCTAGGAACCCCCACAAAAATGGTCACCCCCTGGGGACCCACCTAAAGTTGGCTCCTCCTGGGGACTCTCCAATCTGGCACCCCCCTGGGCCCCCCATAATGGCACCCCCTATGGACCCCCCCCCCGCAAAAAAAATCGCACCCCCCGGAGGACCACCAAAAAATGGCACCCCTGGGGACCACCCAAAAAATGGCATCCCATGGGGACCCCCTTGAAATGGCACCCCCATATGTACCTCCAAAAAATAGCACCCCCTGGAGACCCCCCAAAAATGGCACCCCATGGGGACCCCCTCTAAATCCTGTAAACACAGCCCCTAGTTTGGAAACTCCTGTAAACTCAGCCCCTAATTTGGAAACTCCTATAAACCCAGCCCCTAACTTGCAAACTCCCGTAAACTCAGCCCCTAACTTGCAAACTCCCATAAACTCAGCCCCTAATTTCTAAGCTCCCATAAACTCAGCCTCTAATTTGAAAACTCCCATAAACTCAGCCCCTAATTTGAAAACTCCCGTAAACTCAACCCATAATTTGGAAACTGCTGTAAACTCAGCCCTAGTTTTGAAACTCCCATAAACTCAGCCCGTAATTTGGAAACTCCCCTAAACTCAGCCCCTAATTTGGAAACTCCCATAAACTCAGCCCCTAATTTGGAAACTCCCATAAACTCAGTCCCTAATTTGGAAACTCCCAGGTTTATGGTAATGTAGTGTCAAAATGGAATAAATATTTCAAATAATTGCTATCATCAATCCACGAATGCATCAATTCACAATTTTCAATTTTTTAGCCCTGGGGGTTAGACTTAAAGGTTATGGTAATGTAGAGTAGAAATGGAGTGCACATCTCAAATCACTGCAATAAAAATCCCACAAATACATCATTTCACAAATTGAAAGTTTTTGGGCCCAGGGGTTCATTATCAGGGTTTTAGTAATGTGGTGTCAAAGTGGAGTGCATATTTGAAATTGCTACAATCAGAAACCCACAAACACATCATTTTATGATTTGAAAATTTTTGGCCCTGGGGTTCATTTTCAGGGTTATGGTAATGTAGTGTCAAATTGAAGTGCATATTTCAAATCAAGGCAATCAAAAAGCCACAAATGCATCATTTCACAATTTCAAATTTATTAGCCCCAGGGGTTCAATTTAAGGCTTACAGTAATGTAGAGTTGAAATTGAGTTATTTCAAATCAGTGCAATTAGAAACCCGCAAAATGCATCATTTCACAATTTGAAATTTTTGGGTCTAGGGGTTCAATTTCAGGGTTATGGTAATGAAGTGTCAAAATGAAGTGCATATTTCAAATGAGTGCAATCAGAAACCCGAAAATGCATCATTTCTCAAATTGAAAGTATTTGGCCCCATGGGTCCATTTTTAGGGTTATGGTAATGTAGTGTCAAAATGGAGTGCATATATCAAATCAGTGCAATCAGAAACCCAAAAATGAATGATTTCACAAATTGAAAGTTTTTGGCTCCAGAGGTTCATTTTCAGGGTTATGGTTATGTAGTTTTCAGGGTTATGTAGTGTCAAAATGGAGTGCATATTTCAAATCAGTGCAATTAGAAACCCACCTTGAATCATTTCACAATTTCTAATTTTTTAAGCCCTGGGCATATTTGAAGCCGCTACACTCAGAAACTCACAAATCCATCATTTTATGATTTGAAAGTTTTTGGCCCCAGCGGTTCATTTTCAGGGTTATGGTGATGTAGTATCAAAATGAATTGCATATTTCAAATGAGTGCTATCAGAAACCCAAAAATGCATGATTTCTCAAATTGAAAGTATTTGGCCCCATGGGTTCATTTTTAGGGTTATGGTAATGTAGTGTCAAAATGGAGTGCATATATCAAATCAGTGCAATCAGAAACCCAAATTTGAAATCAGTGCAATCAGAATCCCAAATTTGAAATCAGTGCAATCAGAAACCCAAAAATGCATCATTTCACAAATTGAAAGTTTTTGGCCCCAGTGGTTCATTTTCAGGGTTATGGTAATGTAGTGTTAAAAAGGAGTGCATTATATATCAAATCAGTGCAATTAGAAACCCACAATGCATAATATCACACTTTGAAAGTTTTGGCTCCAGGGGTTCAATTTCACGGTTATGGTAAGATACTGTCAGAATGGAGTGCATATTTCAAATCATTGTAATCAGTAACCCACAAATGCATCATATCACAATTTATATTTTTTAGCCCCAGGGGCCTCACTTAAGGATTATGGTAATGTTATTGTTAACTCCCATAAACTCAGCCCCTAATTTGGCAAACACCCATCAACTCAACTCCCATAAACTCAGCCTCTAATTTGTAAACTTGTGTCAACAGCCCCTTATTTTTAAACTTCTGTCAACTCAACCCTAATTTATAAACACCCATCAACTCAACCCTGAATTGTAAACTCAGCCCCTAAAAACTCAAGTCAACCCCCTATACATGTGCAATTGCATTCTTGGGAAGCAACTTTGCCATCTACTAACCCTGTTCGTCAAGATAGTAAGGGATCGTGTTTGTAAAGGGCATTTTGTACTAATAAATAGTGACTACATTCTGTGTAAAAACACGCACGAATCGGGTAGAGTCAGTGACGTCCTATCGTTTACGTTGGAGCATACTTTCCACACGAAAAAATAGTGGCTTTATAATAGTTTATAGACATAACTAAATAGCTAAATATGTATAGAATACCTAAAATGTATAGAAGTAAATAACTATGTTCATAGAAAACGTATGTATAACAACCCGATTGACCTAACAACCTTGTGTTATACAATTTTTTCTAATGGTTGCTGAAAAGGTTCTAAATTTTGTATACCTACCACCCCGTGGTTTACACGGAGAAATATGGTACACTTAACTATGAACACAGAGACAATGAAAATTAAGCATAACGATATTAAATTAACTACCTATGTTCTATCACATAGGAAGGTTGAAATAATGTAATTATCCCAAATTTAGTTAACACGAATTCGGTTGAAAACCAGCTAGTGTGGCGCCTATGGGGCCAAAAGCTGCGCACCTCTGCTTGAGCTAATGTGATTAACAAACATTTAAGTGCCAAATCGAGTGACGAGAATATTGGAGTTATACTTGCTTGTTATTATACTTGACTTTTGACTTACCTACATTTTATACAAGTTCACATTATTTTATCGTTACTTTTCAACGCGCGCCTTAAAGCGGTACCTTTGGCATCAATGTCAGGTGGTTTATTTCCACCACCAATGTTCACGTGGTTCGGCGTGTGTAGGTATTTATTATGCCATCCCCCCTTTTTTTCATTTTCGTAATTTTCACTCGGTTAACCTATTTACAGTATTCTAGTTATTCAACCGTAATGTCAAGGAAATAGACAATAAGTCCCACGCCTCATATATCACGTAAGACCAAAGTCGAAAACTTAAATGGCTGCAGAATTGCGTGCAAATGATTGAACTGAAAGTCACCGCCCATAAAAGGACCACCATAGATAGTTTCACGCTGCGCCACCACGCACGCACCACTTATGCTACGATTACAGCTCGACGTAAAATTCCAGCGTAAAATTCCATCGCAAAATTGATTACATGAAAGTGGATGATGATACAGGTCTGCAATCTTTCATGGACAATATGTTTTTCAATATGTTGGGACACAATGAAGGTATTGATAAACATACTGTCCATGAAAAATTGCAGACCTGTATCATCATCCACTTTCATGTAATCAATTTTGCGATGGAATTTTACGCTGGAATTTTACGTCGAGCTGTAATCGTAGCATTACTAAATATAAGATTTGCACCATGGCGAAAAGTCCAAATAAGCACTTGTGCTTATACATCGCTGAGAGTATGTATTTATTTACAGTGCCTACCAAGCTCGCAGCTCGCATGACGGGAACCGTGGCGTGTGTTCGGGTTTAGCTGGTTTCGGTGACGTTGGGAAATTGTTGTTGAATTTTTGTTAATTTTTTACTGAATAGAGAATTTATTTTTGAGGAATTTTGGCGAGTAATTTTTTTATTACAAACTGATATTGAGAAGAGTGGTGATCATAAACAGTGAGTTTCACTTGTGGACACTTAATGTTAACATTTAATTATGGAGTACCTAGATTTTGCTGATTTAAAATCCCACGTCTTTCAATCTTAAAATATAGATACCGTATTACCTCGAATTATCCCCCCTTGAATTAACTCCCCCTCGAATTACCCCCCCTCGAAATTCCCCCCTCCGGAATGATGTAAAATACATCATGTATGCAATGTGCATGATGTATTTGTTAAATACTTATAATTTGCATTGCAGCTACACATATACTAGTTTGTGTAGCTATCTACGTTTTTATGTCCAAATATATCCTGTTTTGACACATTTATTACTTGTTTTGGGTACGTAAATGCCTACTATTTACTACGATCCTTACGAAAATTTCTGACGAAATAATACCCCCCCCCCTCGAATAAGCCCCCCTTCGAATTACCCCCCCCCCCCTCAAAGTTTTCTGGTGAAATAATAAACCCCCATGGGGGTATTTCGAGGTAATACGGTATGTATAATAATGTATGTATCTTTCTGCGCACGGCGAACGCTTTAATTCATTTTCCTCAATAATGCCCAAAAAGTCAGGAATTTTTTTTTACTTTCTTTATTTTGAATTTAATTTTTCATCGTTGCCGGCCGACCGAACCCAGGCGGTCTGATCGTGTCACACATCTACTTTGCTAATAGCGCCCATTGTGTGGCTCGTGTCTTTTTACAATACTTGGGAATTGCTTCCGTCTGGATTTGGATGCGATTTTTGTTATAGTCTCTGTTTGTCCTATATTTAGGAAGGCTTTTAGAATGTCTCAAATTTTAGTATTTACATATCATTTCCTGTTCTTTTCTAAGAGCGCGATTCTTTCTAATAGAAGGCGCCTAGAGATTTTGTGCTGGAATTGTGTCAAACACGAAAAATGGAAAATCCCACGTGAATAAAGAAAATAGGTAATCAAAGAATTTTTAATAAACAAAAAATCCATTTTGAAAAATCTGAAATTATCTCTGACTAAATTGAATGATATGTGAACGCACCGCTATTGTATGTAGAACAATGCCGTAGTATAAGAAGAAATACGGTGCGTTTTCCAATTAAAATCCCTTATTATTAGTGGATGATGGAGGCACACAAATACCGTATTTCCTCGAAATACCCCCCGGGGGGTGATTGTTTCATAGTGGTCCCGAGAGGGGGGGGGGGTCAAACGAGGGGGGGGGGGTATTTCGAGAGGGGGGGGGGTTAACATTTTCGAAAACCAAGTACGAAATTGTCGTCTGAAACGTACGCAGACGTTGAAAAATGCAACAAAAACCGCCATTTATAAGGTTCTGTAGACTAAT
Organism: Sphaerolaimus hirsutus; assembly: GCA_964036195.1. Lineage (NCBI taxonomy): Eukaryota > Metazoa > Nematoda > Chromadorea > Monhysterida > Sphaerolaimidae > Sphaerolaimus > Sphaerolaimus hirsutus. The sequence goes on from OZ038450.1 coordinate 13,611,867, forward strand.
ATTAGTATGTAGATGGTATGTACACTGTTCTAACGTGATACCGACATTGTTTAAACGTGTGTTCTGCAGTACACTGAACACAAACTACAGTTATTGTCATGTACGTTCCCTTTACACTCAATTTGGGGGGGGGGGTATTTCGAGGGGGGGTGATTGTTTCATAGTGGTCTCGAGAGGGGGGGGGGTCAAACGAGGGGGGGGGGGGGTATTTCAAGGGGGGGGGGGTATTTCGAGGAAATACGGTATTCATTTTGTGCCAATAAATGTGGGTCAAAAGGAGTTCGGACTGTAGATCGCTAATGCGTGTCTACCTGTTACGTATCTGCATGGTGATCCAAATAGGATACCGATCTATAGATAATGGATATGCTGCGGCGATTGATTGGTGCAAAACTACCAGTACATTGAAGATTCCCAATGCTACATTGAAAAAAAAGTGGATACATGGATAAGGGAGGATACGCAGATACATAATAGTATCCTCCCATCAGTAGGTTTTAGGATGCGGTCCCATCGAACACAATACGTTTCTATTCAATTCTGAAGATGTATGGCCGAGGCGTTAAATGCATTTCGTTTCCATAGCTCTGTTTTCAGCTTTTATCTTCAATATTCGTCTGTATCTAATGCTTTATATTGTGCAGCGGCTTTGTGCGACATGAAAGATAGGTGCATGTTATGTAAATATATGT